>JAWNLX010000587.1:5200000-5882500 GCA_035042055.1 Drosophila macrothrix
CATCAACGGGAGCAGCCACTGATAGTGTCAATGTCAATGCAGCTGCAAATCCCATTTCTGGCATCAACGTTAGCAGCTGGCTATCGAATTCCGCAACGACGACAACCACAACAACAAGCAGCAGTAGCAGCAACAGCTCATCAAGCGCTACAGTTGCTGCTTCTGCACCTGCACCTGCACCTGCAACATTGGCAACGGCAACAGCAGACGTTGCAACTAGTGGCACAGCAACAACAACGGCACAACCACCAGCAGCAGCAACCAGCAATTATTTCCGCAGCTCCATACCCAGACTGATACCCTCGATGCAGTTCGTAAATGCCTCATCTCTGGCAAATGTTGCGCCACCACCACCAATACCAGCATTTGCCACATCAAACAATGCAATTCTGCCGCCAACTGGCAGCAGCAGCAGCAGCGGCAACACCACCAGCAGTAACAACAACATTAGCAGCAGCAACAGTGCTCTATCGACAACAACAACAGCAGCTGGTAAGTTGTTCGAACACAGTATTGATTTTATATCCAAGCAATAGCCATGGGGGAATATATAGATATAGATATAGATTCGTGAGATATGGTTCAAGCTAAACCAACTCGGGATCACAAAATAGGCTAACCCTAAGACGCGTTCCGGGTTTTGTGTAGTATTCTAGGGAAACATATTTTAACACTCTTGTTCTTATTTACAATCAATAGATCCTCGACGTCCGAATCGTAATCGCAATCAGGCACTCTATAACATTTATGCCGAAATCGATTTAACCAACGAGCAGGATTCACCGGAATCATCGGATGTGGCAGCATCAGGAGAACTATCTCCGCCACCACCGCTTCAGCAGGCGCCACAGCAGCAGCAGCAACAGCAACTGTTTCCCAGTGTTCAGCTGCATGTGCAGACGGGTCCGGCGACAACAACAACAACAGGTGTACTAGCATCGCATCCACCACGACATCATCCACCCGTGCCGCATCTACCAGCCAGTGGTCGTCCTTCGCGTCCACGCACACGGGCCGATGTCGCTGATTTCTACGAGCTGCAGGTGAGCCTAACTGATTCGACTCCTCCTTATTCTGCTCCATCAGCAACATCAGAAGTGTTAATCAAATATAATATTTACAATTTGCAATTGCAGTTGAACGAGCAGCGTTCGAGTTCCGTGCGCCGCAACAACAACAATGGCAATGGCAATGCCAATGCCAATCGCATAGCAGCGGTAAGTGGTAGCGTCGAAGGGACAGTAATCGGGATGGGATCCGTAGCCGGAACAGCCGTGCAGTTAAATGTGCGACCCAATAGGGATATGCTGCCACCACGACTGCAACGGATGTCGACGGGCGCCATGGAGGAACCGTGGCGTGAGTCATCCTCGTCCTCCTCATCGTCATCATCGGTGCGAGTGACAAATGCTGAATTGACGTTCCCGCTACCGCCATCGCTGGAGGTGATGCCGGGCGCATTGAATTTCCCGGAACCACTGGAGCAGCTACAGTCGGGGCAGGACCTATTGCAGCTGGATCCGATCGATGCCGATGAGCAGCAACAGCAGCAGCATCAGCAGCATGAACAAGATGACGAAGAAGAAGATCCGGACCAGGAGTCGGAGCACGAACTGGAACTGGATGTGGAGCAAACAGATCAGGCCGATCCGGTGATGACCAGTGCTGGTTATGCCTCGATTATGCCCACAGTGACCATATCCGAGCTGGCCGCTCAGCTGTTGGCCAGCGAGCAACAGTTACCCACTGACGAGGCACCGGAAGACCATCAACCACTGAGTACGGAAGCCGCCAACGAGGTGGTCTCCATTGTGGCTGCTGCGGCGGCCGTTGTTGCTGCCGTCGCCGCACATCCGATGCCCCTGCAGCCGGCGGCGGAAGAGATGCCACAATTGAATTTGGAGCCACAGTGCCGGGATGTTGCTGTCGAAACGGAGCCTAGCTCCGATGTGGATGACGATGAGGATGGCGATGACGACGTCTTGGCTGAAGCAGCCGGTGGTGCAGCGGATGCCATCATTGATGTGGAGGCTATTAGCTTAGATGAAAGCGGTGCTGCCGGTCTTGCAGCACAACAGGCGCCAACTCCACCACCAT
This sequence comes from Drosophila macrothrix, assembly GCA_035042055.1. Classification (NCBI taxonomy): domain Eukaryota; kingdom Metazoa; phylum Arthropoda; class Insecta; order Diptera; family Drosophilidae; genus Drosophila; species Drosophila macrothrix. The sequence goes on from JAWNLX010000587.1 coordinate 5,202,098, forward strand.
CGACCAATGCCGGAGCTACTGCCGGAGCCGGTGTCGTTGGCGGAGGAGTTACAGCATCAGCAGCAGCGACAACAGCAGCTGGTGGTGGTGCTGCTGCTGGCAGCAGCAGCGTAGTCACCGATATGAGTCCCGAGGTGCGCGCGGCTTTGGGTGATCTGGAGGTGCCAGAGGGCGTTGATCCATCGTTCCTAGCCGCTTTGCCCAGCGAGATGCGCGAGGAGGTGATACAGGAGCATTTACGCATGCAACGCATTCGTCAGCGTGCTCAACAGAATGCCATACAGATTGCCCACGATTCCCTCGTCGAGGTGAATCCCGAATTTTTGGCCGCCCTGCCAGCCAACATACAATCCGAGGTGCTAATGCAGCAGCGCATTGAACAGCAGAGACAGGCGGCGCAGACCGCAAATCCCGATGATCCCGTCGATACAGCGGCATTCTTTCAAAATCTGCCCGAGAATTTGCGTCAAGCGGTGAGTTCCAAAAAAAATATACCTAATACAGCTGCGGTCAAAATAATAGTACTATTTCTTCATAATATGAAAATTCTCAGCCGTAGCCCCTTTTTTTAAATCCCTTCATTCGTGGGATCATCTTCCAAATATCTCTTCACACACAGTTTTTTGGTTTACTTTACCTATTCCGTTTTGGGTTGTTTTGAAAAGCATCTATGAATAAAAACGACTTCAAGTCTCTACAGAATCATCTATATTTATTACACAATTGTTGAAACAATATTTTAACTATTTCTTTTTAATAGTTGTTATTTATTTTGACCGCAACAGCAGCTGTATGTTTGAACATATCTAAATAATCGAATTATTTATATAAATCTAACGCAGATACTAACGGACATGGAGGATTCACAGATAGCCAGCTTGCCGCCCGAGCTGGCAGCCGAGGCGCAGTTCCTGCGTCGTGATTGGGAATCACGCAACGGTCCCCGCATGGACGCCCATCCACCCAGCAATGCGTTATGTATGTTTTAAACCCAATCTATCATAAAATTCAACTGATTTACCTCACCCCCCTCCCACGTTTGCAGCTCGTTTCCAGACAACGCTGCAGAATTTGGATGAGGCACGCTGGCACAGCGCCATTTGGTATGATGCCAGTGGAAATGCACAGCCGCAGCATCATCAGCATACGACAATTGTGCATCATCATATTGCGCCCAGTGCGGGTAAACCATTGGCCTTGCTCATGATGGAGGATGAGAATATTTTGCTTGATCCGGATTCGTTGGCGACCGTGTTGCTTTTCCTCTTCGTTGAGGATCAGAAGGTGAACAGCGTTCGATTGCATCGGGTCATACGCAATCTGTGCCATCACGAACCGACACGCGATTGGATCATCAAGGCACTGATCAGCATTATACAGAAGACAAACGAGGAAAACTCCAATTTTGGGGCGGCGAACACGGGCAGCAAACCCGAATGGCTGAAATTGCGTGTGGATGCCGCATTTGGATATAAGAGCAACATATTCCTCATCAATCGCCTGTTCGAGGGGACCTCACGCAGCATCAGCATCAATCCGCAGGCAGCTCAAATGATTGTGCGCAATTGTCTCGATTTGTTGTTTGTGCTCGCCAAACACTATCCGTTCAGTTTCTTGCCCTACAATCGGGAGCCGAAGGGACGCAACCGATTGCTATTCGGTGTGCCAGTCAATGCCAATGGCAATACGGCGGTTTTTGCGACCGCCACGGGTGGAGTGCGTTCCTCCACTGGCACAGGTGGTGAATTGCGTTCACGCTACCATCGCTATCAAATCGCCAATCGATTGCGCGGCATTCTCGACGAGCAGCAACAACATCAGCAATTGCCCAAATCTCAGCCGTTGGATGAGGCACCGTCCACATCGAAAGCGGCTGCAGCCAAAGCAGCAGCCACCTCGTCCTCCTCCCCCACTTCCACCACAGCGAGCAGCAGCAAATCAAGCGTTGCATATCAAACCAATGCACAAGACTTTTGGGATGTCGTCTTGAACATCGATCGACAGACGCCGCAACGTTTGGCCAATGTATCGGAGTTTCCGCTTACCTCACAGCCACCCTGGAAGTGGGAGATTAGCAATGCGGAATTTGTATCGTTCACCGATTCAGCGTTTGGACAGCTCTTGGAGATGTTGCCGTACAAAGTAATTTGTCGGTCGCCGCATCTAACGGATATGCTGGTCAAGCTGCTCGCCTTCCTCAGCGTCGAGCTGCCCAGAGAGGAGGAGCAATTGCCACAGCAACAGCAACAACAACAGCAGCAACAACAACAACAACAACAGCAGCAGCAGCAGCGATCGAATGGTGGCATGTCACAACGGCAGACACCAACACATATACAGATGCCAATATTGTTGCCACAACAAACGCAACAGGAGCGCGAGCAACGAGAACAGCAACAACAACCACATCAGCAGACGCAGCCGCAGCAGCAGCAACAGTTGCCGCCGCTTGTACCCATTAGTCAATTGTTGACGGCGCGTCGCAATGCAGCATCGTCCGCTGCTGCTGCCGCTGCAGCAGCAGCCGATGCAGTTGCTGCAACAACAGCGGCGTCGCCTCCAGCAAATGTGCTGGTGCATCGAATGCCGCCGCCGCCGCCGTTGCCCAATCGGATGGCCAGTGGAGCGCAACTAATCGTTGATAACGACGACGACGATGATGAGGAGTTGGATGAGGATGAGTTGGACGATGATGATGACGACGACGACGAGGATGATGACGATGAGGAGGATGATGATGAAGACGAGGAGGTTGATGATGAAGATGAGCTACCACTCATACCAAGAGACCAAATAGTTACAGCAGATATCCCAGCACTGCCAGCAGCTGTGCCCGACAACGGTGGCAGCACCGGTGGTGGTGACTATTACCAACCATCGCATCCGTTAAAGCCACGTCGCAAAATCTATTCGAAAAACTTCTCGCAATTGCAACTGGTCATTGAGGTGTTGACCCATCAATGCGGCACCACCGAGGGTCTGGACAATGTGACCAAACTGATTGTCAATCTCACACAGTGTTCGCAGGCATCGAATGCGATATTCATACAGTACTTGACCGCCGCGATACTCGGCCTGGCGGAGGAAGTGCGTCAGGTCATTCAGACACTGCTCAACGAAATACGCGCCTATAATACAAACACTGCACAGCCAACTTTGACACAGCAACAACAACAGCAACTGCAACAACCACAGCCGCAACAGCAACAGCAGCATCAACAGCAACCGATGGATAGCAATAAACCAAGTGGCAGCGGATGCAGCTCCGCCACTTCAAGTTCTGGTACCGGCGCCACATTGCTAACCAATTTAACCGTCCATGAGGGCACCATGCAGGATCGCTTCACATCCGAATCGGTCATAATATCGGCGCCAAAGAATGCCAAGCCCACCTGTGAACTGCAATTGCCGTCGATGAAGAAACTAATGTCGAATTCATCCGCTCAGCCATATTTCCTGCGCACGCTCAAGATCTTCATGCAGGTGCGCAACATTTACGAGGTGCAGAATGGTCAGAATAATGATGACAGCAATGAGGATATCATTGATATCGATGGCGCTGCCTCGCCACCACTCGTCGGGGAAGCAGCATCAGTATATGCAGCAGCAGAACTTGCTTTTGCTGCGGCTACAAATGCTCGTGGTGGTTTCAGCAGCATGGAGACGAGCGATGCCTCCGAGAGTAGCAGCAGTTGCAGCAACAGCAGCAGCTGTGCCACCAAATCTGCCGCGAAGCCAACGCTTAGTCAAATTTTATGCTTGGACGTGCTGTGGCACACGCTGAGCGAGTGTCTCGTTGCGCTCGAGGAGTCCAAGGATGAGTTCGCTGTGTTGGTGCTGCAGCCAACCGTTGAGGCCTTCTTCCTCATACACGCTTCGCATCGTGTGACGCCCAAGAAGCCGGGACGTGGAACAGCAGCCAACTCTGGTGCTGGCCACTCTGGATTGCGCGTCGCGCCACATCCGGTGGCAGCCGAACAGCAGAGTCCACAGCTGCTGCTGGATGATAACAACAGCAGCAACAGCAGCCAGCCCACCAATTCAGCCAGCTATGAGGGTACGTCTCCTTCTCCTCTTCTTCAATCGAATTAAACTACTAATAATATGACTAATGATTTACATTATATTTTTTTTCGTTTACTTTACAGATGACACCCGCATGCAGGATGGGTCGACAACGATGGGCGCTGGTGCTGGTGGTCAACCGGTGGCGCCGCTAACGGCTCACGAGGCTCAACTCAAACAGGATCGTCAAAAGTTTCTACAATTCGCCGAGAAGCATCGCACCGTGCTCAATCAGATCTTGCGTCAATCGGCATCGCATCTGTCGGATGGACCATTCGCAGTGCTGGTGGATCACACACGCATCCTAGACTTTGATGTGAAGCGCAAATACTTCCAGACCGAACTGGAGCGACTCGATGAGGGCATACGCCGCGAGGAACATACGGTCAGTGTGCGTCGCATCACCGTCTTTGAGGACTCGTTCCGTGTCCTCTACCGTCTCGGTCCAGAGGAATGGAAGAATCGCTTCTACATTGTATTTGAGGGTAAGCGAAGCGACATGATAACCATAACTTCTGATCTCACCTAATCTCTCCACACTTTATGTTTTGCTTAGATGAGGAGGGCCAGGATGCTGGCGGCCTGTTGCGCGAATGGTATGTGATAATCTCTCGCGAAATCTTTAATCCGATGTATGCCTTGTTCTGCGTATCGCCGGGCGATCGCGTCACCTACATGATCAATCCGTCGAGTCATGCGAATCCTAATCATTTGAGCTATTTTAAGTTCGTTGGTCGCGTAATTGGTAAGTCAAGTGGCCCAAAAATGGAGATGCTCATTCTCTGGTCTCTGCCTCTGCCTCTGACCCTGTCTAATTCATGTCGCTATCTCTATCTATATGAAACAGCCAAGGCCGTGCATGACAATAAGCTGTTGGAATGTTACTTCACACGCTCATTCTACAAACACATACTGGGCAAACAGGTGAAGCATACGGATATGGAATCACAGGATTATGAATTCTACAAAGGCCTCGACTATCTGATGAAGAACGATATATCGACGCTCGGCTATGAGTTGACCTTCTCGACTGAGGTCCAAGAGTTTGGCGTCACACAAATCCGTGATCTCAAGCCAAATGGACGCGATGTGGCCGTCACCGAGGAGAATAAATTTGAATATGTTCAGCTCGTCTGCCAGCTAAAGATGAGCGGCTCGATACGTCAACAGTAAGTTGTTGTGAACTTTATTATTACTAAATGGTTTGATTTTCAATTTTTCTATTTTTTTTTTTACTTTGTGCAGATTGGACGCATTCCTTGAAGGCTTCTATGATATAATTCCAAAGCATTTAATATCGATATTTAACGAACAGGAACTGGAGCTTCTGATATCCGGCTTGCCGGATATTGATATTGAAGATCTAAAAGCAAACACCGAGTACCATAAGTACACATCAAAATCGGCACAGGTGCGTCGTCGTTTCCCTCTTTTAATATCGTCTATCAATATATTAACTATATATATATATATATATTATTATTTATGTCTTGCTGTGCAGATTCAATGGTTTTGGCGCGCATTGCGCAGCTTCGATCAGGCGGATCGTGCGAAATTCCTACAGTTTGTCACTGGCACCTCGAAGGTACCGTTGCAGGGCTTCGGCTCCCTGGAGGGCATGAATGGCATTCAAAAGTTCCAAATACATCGCGACGATCGCTCCACCGATCGCTTGCCATGCGCACATACCTGGTAATGACACACACCGAATTAATAATTAATAATCATAATGTAATAATGATGAATTTCTTTCTTCTTCAGTTTCAATCAGTTGGATCTGCCTATGTATAAGTCGTATGATAAATTGCGTAGCTGTTTGCTGAAGGCCATACATGAGTGCTCCGAGGGTTTTGGCTTTGCCTAAAAGCTGTGCCGTCCCACAAAAAAAAAACCCAAAATTCCAACAACCAACACATACACACACCATACACTCACACAACACACAGCAAATTCATAACTGCAATGAAAATAATGAATACAGAACAGCCACAAGAAATGTGCGATAGCAACAACAGCGACAAACAACATAACACAGTACATATAGTTAAATAGTATATATATAAAAAAAAATGTTGAATTAATTATTAATTTTTCGCGCGCATATAATATATAGAATATATATGTATATTTTCATAAATTTTCAAAAACAAAACGAGGGGAATGCAAATCGGAAAAAAACAGTGAAAAAAATCATCAGAAACTTGAAAAACACGGATAAGAAAGAAACATAAATAAACAAAAATAAGAATAGAGGAGGGTACTATATCATCAGTCAATAACAACGTACTCAAATGCTGTTTTCTGAATTCTATCATTTTTTGTTGGCAACCATATTTTTGAAAGAAAAATTATATTAATACTACACAAAAAAAAAAAAAATTAATTATTAAATATTAAAATATTTTTATTTTCTTAAGTCAAGCATAAAATCATTCATATACATATATTCATATATGAAGCAAAGCAAAATGCATAACGTGCACATTACGCTTTGAAATTTGTTTATGTATAAAATTAAAAATAAAAGTAAAAAAGATTCTGCGAAAATGGAGATGAAACAAAAATGAGGTAAATGAATGAAAGGCAAAAGGTATTTGATGTAACTATAAGTCTATGTTATGCATTTTATGTTTATCTTTTTAATGAGTAAATGTAACTTTAAAGAATGTGAGAGTTGAAGAGAGATGAGTAAACTCATCGACTATATATTAATATATATATATGTATGTCTATATATATATATATATATTTTATGTACATGTATATATTTTATGTATATATATACATATATGTGTATGTATGTATATATATATATATATATATATAATAAAATAAAATTTAAAGAGCATACATACTGGTTGCACCATCAATGTCGGCGGCGGATAGGGAACTTTTTTTTCGAATTCTAAATAGCCTAAGATGCCAGATTGGCGGCTTAGCAATGTGTTGTGCAACTATCTGGCAGCGCTTTGCAAATTAATCGAGAGCTAAGGAGACACATATTGATGACAAATATTAACTAACAGCGTAGACTTATCGAATTAACAGAACTGAAAATTACCAAAGATCTCTAATCAGAGTGCAGCACTTCGTAAATGAATCGAGAATTAACAGGCATATCGATGACAAATAGTCAATGAACAGCATAGACTTATCGAACTAACAGAGATGCCATTTGCCAGATTGTTCATTCAAAATGCATTATTAATCTACTAACAATAAAAATGTAAATAGAATTTATTGACAAATTAATGTAATCCATGGATGCGTACATACGAAATGAGCTAAGTGTAAACGGTGATCTGACACTGGAACAAGCGGCAATGCATTCCGCCAAATTGATTGCCTGGCTCTTGGATTGCCAGGATCAGATGATTGCCCAGAAGGAGGAGCAGGACCTGCTGGTTCTCAATTATCTGGATGTGGAGTGCATGTTCAAGGCAACACTGTATCTGCACGAATGCTTTGCGCAGCTGGGCGATCAGCTAGTGGAAGCAGTGCTCCTCCAATCCACTCAAGCACATGCGGTTATTAGACGCTACTACGACATGGATCGGAGGCAGTGGATCCGGGCGATGTGCGCCAATATTATTAATGGTACACGCAATGGCCACACGCTCGCCCCGCTCCTCTATCAAATGCACAAAGCGTACGCCGAACTCCAGCCAGCCTGGGATATCATCAAGGATTTGGATTGGTCCGAGTTGAGCAGGGACAAGGAAAAGGAATATAGCCGGTTGAATGTCGCTGCCATGGAGCTGAATATCGATGTGTTACAAATGCATCAACTGGTGCGACGCATCTTTCGCTTAGCCACCGTGGATCACATCAAAATAGCGCTGAAGCGTGCAATGACACTGATCTCCTCGGATTTGTGGCTGCATTTATTTCGGGAGAGCAAGGAGAGCATTCTCTACACACGCTGTTATCTGTTGCGCCACATGATCTGTGATATGCTCATCGAGGTGCAAGTGGAGATGGAGGACACTGCCTGCTCCAGTTTTGTGCACAACATTTATCTGTTTGTTGTTTTTGCCAGCAGCGGGTCAAATTTGTCGCGTTTCTTTTGCTGGTTGCGCCACGTACGCTTCGCTAGCGCCTTGGGCAGCTATTTCCATGCCTATTGGCTGCAACAATTGCCTCATTTGCAGGTGGATGACATACAATGTGCGCCAGAGGCGCCACTTGCATCCCTGCCGCTGGACGAGATTTTATACTTGACCCATTTGCTGCTCGCGACCAAATCACCATGCAGAAGCAAATTTTATCAGCAGCTCCAAACGCTTCCTGTGCCGCACCTGAATCGACTGATGCAACTGCTCAATAAGGTGGCCTATGTTTATAGCTAATAAAAGTAAAAAGAATTACAAAACGCAAATACAAGTTCAGTTTTTAAAAAGCAGAAATGCCATTTTTGCTGTTTTAATTTTCACCTGTTGCATAGTCAAATCAGCGCCAGATGGCGCCCAAGTGCAACCGTAAGCTAATTTTCGCTTACAAAATGCAAAGTCCTATTACACATAAAAAAAAAGTCGCCTATGCTTATAGCTAATACAAAAGAATTAAATATATAACACTATGCAGTAAGTTGCAATAACAAAAATCAATATTTATAAGTATAAATGCAATTTTTGCTGTGACACTAGATGGCCTAAAATTACATCGTTCCACCTATCGGATTATAATGCAAAAATTTGATTTAATTGCTGGCTTTCTAATCAATTTATATTTGTTATATTTTGTTTTAATCCTTTGGCAGATATTCATGCTTATCGCTAACAATTTTCACAACTTTTTCACCCCTTTCGGCGAGTATTTGTTCGATGTTGCGCTTGCCGTTGAGATCGGTGAACCAGTTCAGATTGTCGGCAATCAGATGATGATTCTCACAGCCCTTGCAGGTGACGATAATAACGCCCTTGTTGTAGGCAATCTTTGATATGGTCTCCATATTCCGCGTCTGGCACACTTTGCATGTGTAGATCAATTGCATTTTCGTTTGTAGCTCCGCCAGTGGTATGCTCTTGCTGACCACACGACTGGCCTCATCTTGCTGAAAGGAAAGAAAAAAAGGACTGGGTATATTACTGATTGAGATCCACTTATTGTTTTGTTACTTACCGCTTCTGCTTGCAGCTTGTCGCTGAAGTTGCTGCGCTGCAGGCACGTGTTGTGTGTCTTGCTGTTGTGTGGATTTGTTGATATGGCCACCAAATGGAATGAACGCTGGGTGTGTTTGTTAGCATTGTAGATGGCTCGTGTGGCTGGCGCTAAAATGCGTTTGTACATTAATTTTAAGGTGCTCATCGTGCCTATGAGTCTTCCATAAACAATAAATATGAAACGGACAAATAATCACTAAAATATATCGATAGTATTATACAATATCATTCATTGATAGGCAGACTCACATGAATATTACCAACGGTGACTGTTAAATTAAAGTATATTGGCTTAATAAATATTAAATTTAAATTTATAAAGCATGCATGTACCTTTTATCTTTTGGATTATTTTTTATATATATGATGCGAATGATGATTTTATAACATGTGTGACGAAATGCCTAGATCGAATCGATATTTGAAACGATAGCTATCGATAGGTGTCATTGTTTTGCAACACAGGCATATTCAGACGGTTTATTAACACTTTTCGAAAAGCATTGAAATTGTTAAAATTGTTAGCAAAAACAAATTATATAAATCCAGAACAAAAAATGGCAACACGTGTTGTGGCAACGGCTACGGTGCGCGCGGTTACAGGACGTAAATTAATAGCAACGCGGGCCGCACTGACCCTGGTAAGTGTGTGTAATGAAATACACGGCTGATGAAGTAACAGTCAAAAGCTGAAAACGGTTCTTGCCTGATGAAAATATTGTTGTTTACATTTATTGCTTGATGTCTTCTTGTTGTTTTGGTTTTTTGCAGACTCCAGCTGCGGTACAAAGAATCAAATCGCTGTTGTACGACAAGCCAGATGTAGTAAGTTTATTCTGGATATATATGTATATGTATTTTTGTATAAATGCATGTTAATTATTGTTCCACAGATCGGTATCAAAGTTGGTGTTCGCCAGCGTGGCTGCAATGGACTCTCCTATACACTAAATTATACTAGCACCAAAGGTATGAAAATTCTATATTACGTGTGTGCATTAAATAATCGTACTGTGCTACTGCAGATAAACTAGACGAGGAAGTGCTGCAGGATGGTGTTAAGGTCTTCATCGATAAGAAGGCGCAACTATCTTTGCTAGGTAAGGCAAAATGCAACTATAATATTATAATATGGTCGATGCTCATATCACAAGAGTTATAATTAATCTACATAATTTTTTTTGTTTTATTGCAGGCACTGAAATGGACTTTGTGGAATCGAAGCTGTCCAGCGAATTTGTCTTTAACAATCCGAACATTAAGGGCACCTGTGGATGCGGCGAATCCTTTAGCATGTAGAGAATTCATCAATGCTCTACAGCACCGCACCCGCCTCGCATCAACATCTAAATTATCTTAAGTTTATGTAGAGATTACAATACTTGTTGCTGTTTTTTCTCTTATTTTTTCGTTTGTTATTTGCGAAAGGCATCTGCTCAAAAATCATTTGCAAAGGTGCTCACCAAATAATTGTTAAAGCTACAATGGCAACTCAAGCAAATTGTGCTCTCAAAGAATAAATAAATATGCTTAAGTTTGTTTTGCAGTAGTTAAATTTTAGTTGTACAATTAAATAGCGAATTGGTCGGTAAGCGAATGACTTCAACTTGACTATGTGCATGTACTTAGGTTTATATCGTTAAAATTACAAATACAACTACTGTGTGTATAAATATATATAGTTCAAATATAAAGAATCGAAGCAAAGATCAAACTTTAAGCTAAATCAATTGTCTTTTGTTTGTAAAACTAACTTTAGATTGCCATTTTTATTCCTAATAATATTTTGATGCCACTATGTTCACAACTCAGATTATTCAAATTACAGCTATGTGATATATTTGTCAAGACGGATATTGATGATTATTATTATTATTATTTAATGAAGACAAAAAACACATACGTACTTATAGGTAACTAAAACTAACAAAAAATAATAATAATCATTAATGAGTAGATGGCTTTGTAAGGACTTAGCGGTGCTGCGGGCCATGGATGCCGAACTCCTCGTAATCGTAGCGCGTGTAAGTGAACTCATCAAAGTTGGGGCTGGTGGCGACCTCGCGTCCACCGTACCAGGCATAGCGCACCGGATCCTCGGGACAGATGAGCGACACCTCCAGATCGTCGGGCACAAGGGCGCGCAGATCGCGTTTGAGACGCGGCAGAAAGCCGGGAAACTGTGCACTACCGCCAACAATCAAGATGTTGAGCAGCAGCTCGCGATGGGCCTCCCAGGGACACGCTTGGAGCGCGTCGGCAACTGCCTCCGGTATGCCTACCTGGCTGATGCCAATGTCCGAGGGATTGAAGAGCAGCTCTGGGACCGTAAAGCGTTCATTGCACAACGGCACCATCTGTTGCTGGTCCTCATCGTAACGCGGCTGGCCGGGCACACGGATGTAGCCGCGCTTTACGGTCGTAAAATCGGGCAGCACATATTCGACGGCAACTTCCTTGCGACGCTGTTCGCTCTGATGCACACTCATCGTATCCTTGAAATCCTCGGCCACGTAGCAGACATCCTCCTTGATCTGATTGACAACATGACTCTCGTCCATCACATTCAGCTGGCGATACGAGATGAGCTCCTTGAGATGATTCGTTAATGCTTTGCCACCAATATCAATTCTCCGTATCGCCTCAAGCACTCTGCGGCCTAAAACGAATGGCACAATGTGCGTGAAACTGTAGCCAACATCGATGATGATGCAGTTGAGCGTTTGCATTGTCGTCCGCTCCTCGCTGTCCGCCACATAGTTAAAGGCAGCTAAATCGGCAGCGGTCGCCTTATACATGCCACCAATCCGGTATTCCTCGAACAGCATCTCGAGCATCGCCTCCTGAACGCTCTGAAAATTCATTTGCGGTTCAGTGATAACAATGGTGCGATTGTCCAGCGAACAGCCGATGCCATCCTTGCTGAATATGTAATCCCACACGGTCTTCTGGGTGTCCCAGTTCAGCAGATATCCACGCTGAAATGCGAGGATGTAGAAAAGCGCTGAGGTGTCGCGACATTCATCGATTTGATTGCCGACAAATGCCCGTCGGCGTTCACTTTTCGCCTTCATAATGCAATTGGGCACAACTTTGGGCTCGTCCTGCGTTGCCAGTCCCACTTTGGCTGTGTAGGCACCATTGTCCAGCACAACTACAGCCATATCAGTTTGTTTATCAACTTTTCGGCAAATGTGTGCGGCGGATATAAACAAAGTTAACGCCAACGTTAATGTTAACGCAATATGAGCAACGAAAAATGAGCAACGCAATTTGGAGAGTTAGCCGCACATTGACATAGTACCTTATGTGCATCGATTACGTCACACTAGACAGCAATTGTTTGTTTTTGTGCAAATTTCATAGTTAAGTTACTCCCGTGTTGACTTGTTTTCGTAAACAAACGTAAAAATATAGATGATGGTGATAGATGCAATGGCGACTCAGATATTTGCCATTCACAACACACAATTATATGTCTAGACTGACGTCACAAAAAAAAAGCTAAATTATTAGCACTTGTAATCTTATTTAATGATCAGCTGTGAACGCAAGAAAGAGCATTTGTCAAAAGTAACATACGTTAGCATAGCACAATTTTAAAATTAGATAAGTACGTAGAATAACCACTTTGCGTGCAAAACAAACGTATGGGGCTCGATTGCATGTACGACACACAAAAAATAGTATCTTTGTTAATGGTAAACATTACATAACATTTAACAATTTCAACTTAATTAAAATTACTGAAGTGGACTTAACGAAATGACAATATATTAGGGCTTTAGGTTGCGCACAATGTTTGTTCAATTTGCTTGCACGATCTATGATCAGCGTACCAGTTCATAACAACAGTCGATTAGCAGATCGTTTTAGCAAGTACAGACAGTTAACTGTTAATCGTTACAGCGCGCTAACAGCACAAAACCGCTGCTAGAAGTGCAAAACCGAATGAAGATAAAATATCCCATTTTTTTACGTTACGCGGTGTGCGGCGGCCAGGCGGCGCTTGTTTGCGCTTGTTCATCTTTTTTTTTATGTTCAATATTTCGTAGCATTCAAGCGACTCGCAACGAATATCAGATGTGCGTGTGTGTGTGTGCAGTGCGAGGCGGTGCTAGTGTGTGCGTGTGCATGTGCGTCTGTGAATGAGTGTGCGTGAAACGATGCCTTGTTGCCTGCTTGCCTGCGAATTAGTAGTAAAAGAGCGCCAAAGGCAAAGAACGGCTTGATCGACAGCAACAATAACAGAACGCAAGTGCGTGTGCTGTAAAGCAAAAACAGTTGTTGCCAAAATTAGCCGGCACACTCACAGAGCACTTGTTTCTTTCTTTCGCACACTCACTTTTTTTTGCTTATCGCTTCCGCCAAAAAAAAGAAGAAAAAAACATTAAAAATATACAAGCAACAAGTCCGGGCAAAAGAAGCAGCAGCAGCAGTGCGTACAATAAAATGTCCACTTGACAGCAGCATCCTACACCCATCCATATATATATATATACATATATATATATATATATATATATATATATATGTGCATGTGTATGTGTATGTGTAAACAGGAAAGATGCGTAGACCGTCCGCGTTGAGTCGCAATCATTATTTTGTGATTGGTCTGCTGCTTGGCCTGGTGCTTAGTTGCTATATACCGCAGAATATTTGGGAGCTGGTGCAGCAGGAGGAATGCCCACAGGAGGCGGCCGAAAATTTACTTATCGAACGATTTGGCCAGGATTTTGAACCCCATTTGAATTTGATCAATAAGCCGCTGGCGGCTAAAAAGCCGGTAAGTCACCTCACTCTCTCTCTCTCTCAAAATCAATACATATTGTGCACGTGGTCCATGCGCCAATCAGAACGGGGCAATTGCGGAAAGTGCCAAATTGAGTCCTATGAGAAACATCTACTAATGCAAACGTGAGCAACGCATATGTCGTGTGTGTGTGTGTGTGTATGTTTACTTGTATTTGTATTTGTGCACATGGCTCATTATATCAAGCAATTTATTGACCTTCTTGCTTATCGCATTCGCTTGCGTGCTTCGCCTTCCCCCTTTTTAGGCATAAAACATACAATACACACATACATACATATGCGACAACGTCAGCGTCAGCGCAGACGTCACTTTTCATTTAATTCGGCTCAATTCAATTGCTGTTATCAACGCCTTCATTAATGCGGCAAATGTTCAGCCAAGCAACAAAGAAAAACAAAAAACACACAAAAAAAAAACAACAAAAAATAACCCTAACCAGCCACTTTTGCAGTCGCTCATTTTGAAGAAAAAGCAGACAATTAACACCCGGCGCGCAGCAGCAGCAGCAACAGTTTTACGGTCATTGTGGTGTCATGCACTGTTAATGCTGCCCTCTGTAAGTGCCTCCCTTGCACCCGTATGTTACACGATAGCAGTTACATTTTTGCCAATTTTAACAGTGAGCGCCAATTTCAGCATTGGTTGCACAAAATTTGATCAGCAACAATGAAATGAAAGAAATAAATTAAAAGAAAAATAACATGCGATCAACAAAAATTTCACTGGCGCGCGCATATATTGCATTTAAGTAAATAAACGCATTTCAATTATAAACCAGAGCTGAGCAAATAACGATAGCTGATACTTGCAGTACATATGTATTTGAATATATGTATATATATAATATATGTACCTATGCCTGCATAAATCCGACGCAGCGAAATTTATTGAATTGAACACGAGAATACATGAAAAAATCAAACGAAAATCGATTAAACATTGTGTATATATCCAAACATGAAAACGTATATATGTTTTTATACATTGTTACCGCAGGTTGAAGAGTACATTGGCTTTTCTTGAAGCTAAAGAGGTGCAACCTCTGGAATATTTATATTTATATTCGTCGACGAGGGGCTGGAAAATCGATAACATTGATAAGTGCAAATCGATAAAACACATTTGCCACAATATGATGTCCCGCAAGCATCGACATATATATATATTTCACGGTCACGCCCACATTTTCTCCAGTATTCCTCAAATTTAAGATCTAGATTACGGCTGACACCATTAATTGAATTCGTATTTATTCTTTTATTTTTCTTTAAATTTAATTTTAGTTTTTTAATTTATATTTCTTTGAAAGGGTATTGAAATTTTGTTACGCTAAAAATGTATTTATTTTATTATTACTCTGTTGTTTTTTTTTTTGTTTTGTTTTATTATTTTTATAGAGTTAACAATGCAAACGTTTGCGTTTCCATTAAGCGAGCAATGCGCAAAAAAAAGAACAAATTTATTAAGTTAATACACATTTTTGGACCTTTTTTTTGGAAACTCAGTAATACCAGTAATAATAATAGTGCGCAATTGCTTGCAAAAAAAAAGATAATAAAGAAATAACCTTAAGCTCTTGAGATAATTTTTACTGCTTCTGCTTTCTATTTGCTAATTATGGAATCAATATAAAAAGGGCTACATATTCTAGTTTGCCCATAGAACTACTTTATTTATAGTTTATTGTGTGAAAAAATACAATATAAACTCAGCTGTCTTTTTAAAAGTTTGAAGTTTGCCAGGAAACCTTAGGACAAATGGAATAGTATTTTCTGGTCGCAAAAGTCCAAATTTACTTATACTAATTACATGTGCACTACAAATTATACTCAAATTCTCTGTGATTATCAAAATAATATGTGCCACATTTTAGCTATTTAAATTTTGAATCATGGACAATAAAACGATGTCTGAAACAATAATAAAATGTAACAACCAGTGTTGTGTAATAATGCGACATTAAAATGACTTGGCAAAATAATGATTATTATTATTATTATGATTTAATGGGCCACTGTTTGTGTGTGATTATTATTATTATTATTATTATTATTACTTTAATGTGCATGTGTGGCACGAGGGAAAGATAATGTTTAAAACTCGTTCGCACATAAAAAAAACCAACAAAAAAACCTAAAGCTGAGCAAAAAGTCGTTTCCCATTCACTTAATACAAGTAAATGACAATAACTTGAGTTTACTTAACGCGCTGTTGCCTAAGCACACATAAATCATAGCGTATATCTATATGTACACACACTTGCGATCAAGTTTATGTAGTAACAGTAGTACGTGATATAGAAAATTATTTTGAACCATGAATTCTTGTTCCACATTTATTTGAAAATTTGAATTCATCTGATTAACTCCTTCATTTGTCCAATGGCAATGGTTGACCGTGAGAGGCGCTTTATTTGACAGTAAAATGTAAGAATGAGTCGATGAGCTTTTGCAACTCCCAAAAATTAAATCGACAATATTACGATTTGTATGAATACTTAAATCATTAATCAACACTATTTGTTGCTTTCCCCTATATTGAAGACCTTTTCAAGTATCAGCTTTCCTTTGCCACATACCTTAATATCACCATAAAATTATTATGTCTTATTTAAAATGCTACTCAACATTTTTATATGCTAAAACTGCCCAGAAATATAGAAGAGATCTATTGCAAGTAATGGAATTGGATATATGAAAAATACATTTTACAGGATTATTATTTTGACCTGAACTGTATGCATATACATACATATATTTCTATATGAGTGGGGTCATCTGTGTGTGCGTGTGTGTGTGTGTGTGTGTGTGTGTGTCCACACTGACTAAGTGCTTTGCTGACACAAAAAAAAGAAGAGAAAAAATGAAAAGTGAAATCACATTGTCGACTGCGCACTTTGAACCTGTGACCCCCAAAAACGGAACAGCGAGAAACTCTTAGCTCTATACGGGTTTAATCTTTGCTTCCCCATAATCCGTTATACTCAGTGAAAACCCGATTTTCGAACCGACTTTGTCTTGAGTCAGATCTTTAATGAATTCTCTTAATTTTTTAAACACTTTAGAAAATCAGAAATCGACTTTGACGTTTATCGCTTTTGTACTATTATTATTATTATATATATATTTTTTTTTTTTGACTAGTAACGATGCAGTCATAAATCAGAACTTCCTTTGATTTTTCCCTAGACAAATTTATCCTGTAGTTTTTTTCTAAAAATTGTCGGCTTTAATTTTTCCCTAGACAAATTTGTCTTGTAGTTTTATAAAAATTTTAGTTTTTGGTTTATTTATATATATAGTTTTTTTTTTGAATGCCATACAAAAATGTCAATTGGCTATCCATGGATAAGACTACGTCGTCTGTGCCAGATAATGCGTCAGAATTTTGCCAAATGCTGTGAAGAGAAGCTCAATGCACAGATCAATATGGAGCTAAAGGCATGCCATCAATATTTGGCCATGGTAAGCAACCAAAAATCAGATAAATCGAAAAGATATACCCTCCTGCAATCCATCAATAGGCCTATCATTTCGATCGGGCCGATGTCAGTTCACCGGGCGTCCATGCATTTTTTTTGCAGGCCAGCGCCGAGGAGCGCCAGCATGCCGAGAAGATAATGAAGTACATGAATAAACGAGGTGGCTCCATTCTTTTGAGCAGTGTACCGGAACCGTTGCCCAAATTTACCGATGCTTTGACGGCCCTAAAGCATGCCCTCAACTTGGAGCTGGAGGTGAATCAGCATCTGTTGGAGGTGCACGCATTGGCAAGCAAACAGAACGATCCGAATCTGTGCGATTTCATTGAGGCAAACTTTCTGCAGGAGCAGGTCGATGGCCAAAAGATTCTAGCCGATTTTATAAGACAGTTGGAACGGGCCCAGACAGATATTGGGGACTATTTGTTTGACAAGTACATGATCTCGGCTGGAATGCACAACTCGGTGGCCAAGTGAACAATTGATATAAGCAATTTGATATATATACATATGAACATATATATGTGTATATACAGAAATCTCTATTTGTGACACCTTAATTTACAAGTATGACTTATCAGTGTCCCAGTGTCGTCTATAAATAAACCGACTTATCAATTAGTGAGCACCCTATGAAGTCAACCTTGTGGCGATCAGCTGATCGGTAATATATCATTGATTAATGGGAATACATCATAATTATTGTGTAAATGCATTAAAACTGCTTCATCAGTATTTTACTAAGGAATAAATTGAATAGAAGCTCTCTCCCAAAACTTGGGTATTTCAATTAAGTCGAGTCTACGAATATAGAATCTGATTAATGTGAGTCTCTAACTGATAGCTGATTGCTCAATAATTGTTTTCAACAACTCTTTCATTACGCACAGTCTGGCAACCAGTTGCGTAGCGTTGCCATCCTTTTTACATATATACACCTCGATATTGATGTAATTTCATTTTGTTTATTAACAATATTATAATATTGTTGTTATTGATTAAATTATATTCGTATGTTTATTGTCATTAAGGTCATCTTTATGTGGCGATCCTTGCTTCTCATAATTGAATCATTTTTATTTGGCAAAGTTGCCGCGCTCACTCATCTTTAAGTAGTTAATTGAGCTTATCGCAAAATATCCGATCTTTGTCTATATATCTTATATATATATATAAGCTGATGCTCTTTTGATTTACAATTTTCACCCAGATGCAAGTTGTCTTTTGTTGTTGCTGTTGTTGCTGCTGCTGCCTTAATTGAAAAGCGCGTCGCATATCCGGCTTAAGGCCCACATATCTACACATAGTTTTAGATATAGGTATGCATGTGTATGAATATATATCTATATAGTAGTGCACAATGACGATCTCAATTAATTGTCATGAGCGCGAGACAGAGTCGACCCAGCGACTTTTCAACGATCCACAACAGTTACAGCTATAGCACCACCGATCTGTAACAAACAAACAAACACACACACACACACATATATATATATATCTATATCTGTAGAAATGTGTAAAGCACCGCCTGCGCACGACTTTCAATTAAGATTTGTCAAATCCAATGCACAATTCACACACACTTGGCTCTTGTGCCCGATTGAAAACGAGCCGAGATTGAGATTGAGATTGAGACAGCATGCAATATATATCATTCTATAAACAAGTTTCTGTTTATCTATCTGTAACAGACGTACACTTATTCTATATTCTATATAGCACTTGGGTGCGATTTATAACCTAATGTTATGCCTACTTATTTGCACTCGACTTACTCGGAATCAATTGTGCTAAATTAAGCAAGTATTTTCTACGCAAAACTATGCGGAAATATATAGGAAGCAGCTCTTCCTCTTTTAGAGAAATGAGACTAGACTCTGAGACTAGTAATAATCTTGGCAGAGGTGCACCAATAGCTGTAGTTGTTTATCAGTTAGAGGCACAATAGATCTAAGCAGAATCATTTTAATTTGACAAAAAAATGATACGAACGACCTCAAAAAATATTTAGCTTTTGACTTAAATAAATTCCAAATAACCTAATCTTATTGTTATGTGTTGTATATGTTTATGATAATATATAAATATTGACTGACTCACTGGGATTGAATGAATCCTGTTATGTTCATTGTAATTTTTTAATTTTTCGTAAATAAATTAAAAATAAAAACATGTTGCTCGAATTATTTGATTCAATTCAATTCATGCAAATATATTAGATATTTTCTATTTATTATGGTATACTGACTTGACTTGATGTGTGATTTTTACAATTGAGAAGGCGTCGGCTAAATGATATTATTTCATTAACCCAATTGCTAATGACTAATGTCGAGACACTGCCCCTGGGCTCTCGCACCCATTTCCCCGCTCCAACGAAGCTGGCATCTGGCTGAATTTATGAATGGTACCAAAACAGACAATTCACATGCAAATAAAAACAAATAAAATGTGCACACATTATCAAATTACACACTAATTTTAACTGCAAGCAATTCAATTAATTGCCATTGCATCTGCATGATTCATATGATTCACAAGTATTCAACACTCAGTCATTGAATTCATTCAGCTCTCAAAGTAACAACCACATAATTGTGTAAGCATTTATACATTTGGGTGAGTGCTTTGGGCAAAAGTTAGCTTAAGATTAATTACACCCAATGCCAATCGGTGTGGGCAGGATTTTAAAACTAAAACGAAACAACAAAACATAAAAGTAAAAAAGTTTGAGTAGAAGCAGAGTTTTATTGCTCTTTTTTTTAAATAAAATATTTATAGTTAGTTTCTTTTCTTAATATTAGTAACTTTTTTATGTTGCCAAATTAATAGCCTTGATTCTTGAGACTGCGAGTCGTAATTGAATGCCAAATCGGAGCTTATAAACCGTCTAAACTTTAATTCTTTTTTGTCTGAATCATCATCAACTACATCAATTCTTTTTTGTGAGGCTCCAGTTGGACGACAGTCATCCAATTGGAAATCCAAAACGGGCTGACAGCAAACTGCGCACAAACCAATATACATAATTCAATATCTATGTTTAATTAAATTTATGGCATATTAAAATAGGAATATTGTCGATTTCGTTGTTGTTTTTGTTCCTATTTTTCTCTGCTGTTGTTGTTGTTGCTGTTGTTACTATTGGCTTCTTCCTCGCTGATAAGGCAGTTTGCTGATAACGTTTTAAACTTGGCCAAACTAACTGCCTTTACTTACTGACTAGCTAATGTTGGTGGCTACCATCAATTGAAATATGATCAAATATTACGAGTATTTGTATACCCTGTATACCCTGTATACGTATTAAAGATGATGCTAAAGAGCTGGCCAAGACTGAGGCGTACTACACTCAGAAAAGAAAACACTTTTGAAATGTAGGAAAAAGTTGTATTAAGTTGACTTGGCTTGGATTGGTTAAAGACCTGGCTACAGGGTATCCCCTAGTCGTTTTCTCGCTCTGTCTCTCTCTTTCCAGTAGTTAGTGTTTTACTTCCGTTGGCTGCTGTTACGTCACAAGGTTGTTTTTATTGTCTCTTGCTGTTATCGGGGGCCCAAAATAAAGATTCCAATAATGAACGAATTGAAAGTTTCACAGACACGTGTGCCACATAAAAGCAACAAATATCAATTCTTTGTGGCTTGCGGTTGGCAAGTGGCTTCGGCTCACAAATTGGTAAGAAACCACTTTATTTTTATACTCGCATATCAAGTTTATTTCATTTTATCAAAGCCGGCCACCGTTGCGCGAAAATCGATACAAATCGATATCCGATAGCGATAAAAGACACCATTGTAAAGATATTGCCTTCCAATTGCTAAATAATATACCCAGATATATTATTGAACGACTGTGAACATTTCATCAAGAGCAAACTACATTTATGTTGAACAAACTACTATCTCTTTATGCGGGCCCTTGTCAAAGTTCATGCTAGCTGACATGCGCCTTATCAACGGCTAGTTTTCGCAAAGTAAAAACTTACATTTTGAAGGATGGAAATTACTGATTGATTGATTAGATCGTGTTTGTTTGACAGGAAGAGCTGGTTGGTCGTAATTCATATCAAAGAGTTTTGAGTGACTTGGGGCTTTGAGGCAGCTTGAGCACTTTGTAAGGCGAGTGAGTTCTCTAAGAACTGTGCTTCTACTGCGAATTATTTGCGTTTTGTTTGAGTAAGCACCTGCTCTTGTTAGATTAGACTGTTTGCTGACTCATCAGTCGTACACTTCTCCAAAAATGTTTGTACTTGCTTGCCATTTATTCGGGGCACTCATAATATAAACGAAATTGTTAAATGCCAAAGCAAATTCATTTTGTAAATCGTACGATCAATTTTTGCGTTCGATTTTGAAAATTCGCGGAATTTTCATACGTCATACATCATTTTCACAAACTTCTCTCCACCTCATCCTCTCCAAAAGCAAAACAGACATATTTAGGAAAGTATTTTCATTTACCCCACCACAAAAAAAGAAGAAAGAAAATAAAAAAATATGGTAAATACAATTTTCATTTTGTATACCCTTGCAGAGAAGCAGGTATTATAATAATGTCGTAAAGTTTGCAATGCAGACGATGAAATACATATATTATCGTGTTGAGATACAGCCATATCTGTTTTCCATATCTAGTGCACATGAGTCCATTTAGTTTTAGATCTGTCTTGATAAAGCTTACAGCATATATCCGCCTGTCGAAGCTGCATAACCTATGGCTGCCTTAGGAACAATCGGTTCAACTTTAAGCGCTTTTATGAAAAATAAAAAAAAAAAAAAAAATTAAATAAAAGTAATCTACAACTAAAAAAAATATAGAAAAAATCATATTTTTGGAAATTGTTTAATGTAATATAATAATTAGAGAAATGTAGTTTTCTTACATTTCGAATTTTTTTTTTAAACATGAAAAACCTTCGAATCTTTAGGGAGAGAGCACTTTTTGTGCTGAGTTAACAACATATGGACCATACCCAAATAGGGTATATAATGTTCGGTGTGACTAAGATAACTGTTCTTGTGCTGTTTGTTCTGCAAGTCGGGCAAGTCGTTCAAATATGTTTACCTGTTTTCTGTTCTCTGTTTGTGTTTAGATATTTACACAATTAATTGCGTACCGGTGGTGTCGATGTAGATGTAGATGTGAATGTGGATGTGGATGTGGATGTGGCTTCAGTTTTTAGCTCGTGTGGCATAAGGTGCCCGTAATTTAAGCACAAGGTCATCTGGCTTTTGCATACGAATTTGTTGAGGAAGTTGAGGGGCAGGGGAAGATTGGATTTTAATGAGTGCATTGGCCATGTCGTCGCTGGCTCGTTAGCCAATAATGATTCAATTAATATCCCATTACAAATGTGAACACTGAGCCTGATACCCTGTATAATTCCAGCGAATATTTGATCCGTATTTTCTTGATCAACGCCTTTGCCAAATCTATAATTCGAATATCTTTATTGCTACAATCAACGAATTGGGTTCAATTGACTCTACTGATGCTATAATTATATATATCTGTAGTATATCGAACAGTCGATAACTTCCGATTCTTATCTTATTTGTCAAAGTTACAAGCCTTAAGCATATTTATTATACTCTGTCATCGAAGGTTGAAGAGAATATTGGTTTTGTGGAAGCGATTGACTTGAACGCTGAAATATTTATTTGTCGACAAAGTTTTGACCTTGGCGGGTTACGTCAACTGGGAGAGCTGGAAAATAGATAACACATCAAATCACATTTATGCCACAATTTGAAAGCTAGAATCAGCAAACTTTGAATGTAGATTGCTGGTGATGTTCTTGAAAGATCGCCAATACCTATTATCTTGTGCAGTTTTTGAGCTAGAGTCACCAACATTTTAAGGATGCATTAATGTTGATCTTTGTCGAACCGCAAACCTCGCAAGAAGTATCTTGCTCACCAGTTATTAGCTGGCATTACACTGGCAACAGAGTATTCTGCAGTCGGTAACGATAATTGGCGGCGATCTCACTTGTTTTTATATCTATTTATTTGAAGTGGACATAGAAGACTATTAAAGTAACAATTCAATTAAACTAATTGAAAAATAAAATGAAATATTTTAATATATATTATTATTTATTATATTTCTATCAATTGTTAGCATAAGAATGTTTTGTTTGACATTACAGGGTATATCACCGTCGCTCATCTAAAGCACTTTCAGTCGGCACTAACTAGTATATTATTTTCAGCAATCAGCGCTAATTGTCGTCTGTTTCAACGCTAGCCTAAAACCGATTAGACAAATACTAACTGACAGTTAGCAGCTAACTTTGGCTAGCATTAAGCCGCACGATTGCAGTTCAAGGGTCAGAGTCAGGTGTATTTCGTATCTGACGTCAACGTTAATCAAAAACAAAAAACCACACACATTGTATAAATGTGTATTACTAAGGCACACACTGCGATCTTATGCTAAGGCCGTGTGTTTTACGATGCCAATAAAAAATAAACAATTAAAAGGTACGCGCGATACTCGGCCATATCATCAAATAAAATTTGAAATCATTTAACTGCCGACGATAGAAACAAAAAAAAAGCGAGTATACTTTAAAGTTTCAACTAAACCAAAGATGGGATTTACATTGAAACAAAGTCCAAACCCGATTTTAGTTGTCTACTCATCAAGCTCTATAAGTTAAAGTAGTCCGTTGTTGATCTAATCGAAAATAGGTATAATGAAGTTGTGCAAAAGGGTTTGACAGGCCGTAGGAAGAAATCAGACCCCTTAAAGTATATATATTCTTGACTAGTAAAAAACAACCGAATCGATCTTTCGATTTCGATCATTCGCTTTGTCGGTCTTCAAGAAAACGCCAGTTTATTTCGTTACTTATCGATTAAAATCGATTTCCGATGAATGCATGATTTTAAAGATATCTTTTGTCAATTTAATTCAAAGTTAAATAGAAGCTTCACAAGTTTAAAGATATATCATCTGTAGAAATTTCTATAAGATCGGTTGACAAATACGGAAGAAATTACATCTCAGCAAGTAGCAAGTATTTTCTATGTACATCCGCACACACACACACACATATATATATATATATATATACATAATATAAATGTATATAATATTTATATATTCACACACAAATATCTGCATTTTTTCAACATATTGAATACGTAACATTAAAAGAAATTGGGGTTCAGGATCGAGCTCCTTTCGAGCTCTCTCGCTTTGTGAATTGTGTTTGTATTGCTCGAAGAATTATGAATCGAGGACAACAATAGTTGTCCATAAGTATTTTGTGCCCATTAAAATAATCTAGTCAGACAGACAACAAACAACTGCACGTTTGGGCACTTGAAATATCCAAGCACACAAAATATGCTAGTCAATTGGAGTGGTGGGTACTCAAAGTGATGGTGATGATTATGATGATGATGATGATAAGATGATTATGTTATTCAAACTGGCACATAAAAAGTACAAGTTCTCATTCGCTCGAATGCGTAAAAATGGAAGTTGACAATCTTAAAAATTAGTCTGCGATACTGAATATCTCCGTATATGTCTAGTTAGGTTTTCTTGGGTAAAGGGTTCAACGTGCTCCATAAAATGTTTATGATTGCACTGTATGAAATGAGTCGTATATTACTCTTCTTTTTTTTTTTACTGGAATACCTCTCACGAGAAAATAATTCGATGAGCGGGCAATATGAGAAACTACTGCAAAATATTGGTAACTGGTGGTAACTGTAAATAAATACTATATATACGTAAGTTAGTATATTACAATATATATATATATGATAACTGTAAATAATGAAGATTAGTTCATCACAATATCATTTATAGCTGCCATATAAACTATCGGTTAAGCGATTGTTTCTTGAGAGAACTATTAAATTCAATATTATGTCAAGGTGTATTTACATGCCTGACTAGAGGGATATACATTTAAAATTGTGGTGGATTTTCTTTCCATCGGAGATCGGTTTTTATCGATAATCACCAAAGCACTTTTGATGCCTGTTTCTTCGAAATTCATGCTTAAGCCCTGTCAAAAAACTTTGATCTGTAAAGTAAACATTCCTTTTGCAACAAACGAATCTGATTTGGGTCGACCTTATATTTAATTAATATAACAACTACCTTTTACCTTTTTAGAGATTATGTGCTTCAATTCCAACTCAGAATTCACATTTGTTTTTTTGTTTCTGTTTTTTTTTTTTAATGTTT
This sequence comes from Drosophila macrothrix, assembly GCA_035042055.1. Classification (NCBI taxonomy): domain Eukaryota; kingdom Metazoa; phylum Arthropoda; class Insecta; order Diptera; family Drosophilidae; genus Drosophila; species Drosophila macrothrix. Next base: position 5,227,837 of record JAWNLX010000587.1, read on the forward strand.
TTTCTGGTTAGGTAAAAAATGTGATGCGACCGCGTTATTACTCATCGGAGCTGGGCATTCGGGAGAAGATATTTATCGGTGTGATGACGTCACAGGAGAACATCAACAGCTATGCGACAGCCTTCAATCGCACCACCGCCCACCTGGTCAACAAGATCAAGTTCTTCATCAATGCGGACAGCGTGAAGACGAACTATCAACTGAAGAACATCGTCGGTTTCACCGATACCCGCGAGAGTCGCCGTCCCTTCTATGTGATCAAATACATAGCCGATAACTATTTGGACGATTACGATTATTTTCTGCTCGTGCCGGACAATGTGTATGTGGATGCTCGCAAGCTGAATGCGTTGCTCTATCACATGAGCATCACCTTCGATTTGTATATGGGCAGTCCACGCGCCGAATCCAAGAAAGATAATCAAAATGTCGATAATGCTGACAATGCTGCCAATCATAATGACAATGACAATGCTGCCAATGAGTCAAATGATGATAATTCGGATGGTGCTGGTGCTGCCTCGGACGGGGGTGGAGGCAGAGGACTCACAGATCGCAATTATTGCGCCTTGGAGGCGGGCATCCTGCTCAGCAGCAGTGTCATCCGCAAGATGCGCAACAATCTGGATCGATGTGTTCGCATCGGCATCACAAATGATCACAGTGTCAACATTGGACGGTGTGTAAAATATGCGAGCCGTGTTGCCAGCTGCCAGGACACGTTTCAGGTGAGAAAAAGAAATACCACAAATCGAAAATGACACGATGAATTTGATTTTGAATGTGGAACTGTTTGACAATGCAACAAATGCATAGCTCCTGCAGCAGCAGCAGCAACAGAGAAAAATGTGTGTCGCATTCGCAGTTTGACATTCACTCTGCTGAAGTGCAATGTTAAATTACACCATCAATTATCAGGCAGACATAATAAGCAGGAACAACAGCAGCAGCGGCAGCAGCAGCAGCTATTCAACGTTTGAGTAGCACTGCTGTCTGCAGCACCCAGCATGCATATATATATATGTATATATGTGTGTGTATTTATATATATATTTATATATATATATTTGTGTGCAAGTTAATTTGCCCGTTTGCTTGTCGTGTGATCTTTGCTACACACGCCGTTTTATTTATTTTAACAATTTGCAGTTGACTAAAAAGACGTACGACAAACACACACACATACACACACATACACACATACACACATACACACATACACACACACACACACACACATATATATATATATATATATATAGAACGAACACCCAAAAAGAACACAAAAGCTAAAATCAGTTCATTGATACAACAAAAGTGACCCTGAAAAGAGCAGCAACAGCAGCAGCAGCCGCAAAACAGAAAGAGGGCTAGGCTAATAAGAAAGAGCGAGAGAGAGAGAGAGAGAGAGAGACACAGAGGGAAAAAACGAAAGCAACTTCAAAGTTTTAATTTTGTTGCAGACATTGGTTGGGGGCAGCTACCAGCAGCAGTTGCAGTAACATCACAACAACAGCAACCACCACTTGATGGACAGTTTATTTAATTTTCAATCAACGTTCGAAGAATTTCTTGAATGCCAAGAGTTGGGTGCGGGAGGGGTTAATAGGCAACATAAAATTACATTTGCTGCAGTTTGAGCTGCACTGTTGTTGAGTCGCTGTTTGTGAGCCACTGCTAAGTATGCTTGCTTTATTTGCATTGCAACTAATACTGGCCAATTAAAGCTGCTGCTTACTTCTGCACTTGCACTTGCTCTTGCTCTTGCTCTTGCTCTTGCCTTTGCTCTTGTTCTTGCTCTATTTATAACAGCGGCAAATCTCATTTTGCGCACGCAATTTAGCTAGAATTGTTTTATACGTAAATCAAGATACATAGTAGGGCTAAGAACTTGACGCACGTTTTTCTCATGAATTTCATTCATTTGTTTGGATTTTGGGTTTATATTTATGCGGCTACTGCCAGGCACCGTTAAATGATTTATGTACATATGTATATTATATTATGTGTGCATGTGCGTCTGTGTGCGTGTGTGTGAGTCTGCGTGTGGAAAGGTTCATTTCATTGGCTTTTGCTTCAATGTTAAGCAGACCTTTAAAAAATGTTATAATGTATTCATGTATGTTTGCATGTATGTTGTGAGCAGGGTATTTAACAGTCGAACACTGCTACCAACTTCAAAAGTGCCGTTGCAGCTTTTGTTCCTATGGCTTCTTGGGCGCATCTTGTGTTTGCTTTATTTTCTTTTGCTGTCATTTAAATTGATTAATGTGCGCCAGCAAATTAACTAGTTGCATTTGCTGAGTGCAAAAATGGTTTATGATGCGCTGCCTGCCAGCAGAGGGAGAGACAGAGACAGACAGAGAGAGAGGGAGATTGAGTCTGTTGACGTCTGTCAAACTTCAAACATAACTCGCATCTAACGAAGTCTTAACATGGCAATGTTAATTTAATTATGCAGCCGCTGCTATTGCTGCTCCCCCTCCCCGGCTTCCCGTCGCCATCCTCACCGCTCCTGGAAATGGAAATGGGAGCAACAAAAACGCTGCCGTCTGCTGGGTTTTGTTCAGTTTGGGATTTTAATGGGAGGGTAAAAGCGATTCGCATGCTCGTCGTCAATAAAGGAAGTTTATTGTTTATTGTGATCTGTCAAACACATGTTCGGAACTGAATCACGGTCTGGGTTGCAACTGCCACTGCCACGTTTTTCGTTTTTTTTTTTGCTTGTACATATGTTGTATGTATGTACATTATTTCATTTTATTTATTTTTTTGTGTTAGAAATGAATTTCATGGTCAATTTGACGGCGCCAAACATAAAAAAAAGAAGAAAAAAAAACGCATTCTAATTAGTCATTTTGCTTTTTGTCATCTGATTGAACACAGGGTATGCGTCAGTATAGCTATGCCTTGAATACGAAATCGCGCCAATTTAAGGATCTCAGCATACTGGCCAAGGAGGAGGCATTTCGGAATGCGAGCACCGTTTATCCCGTGCACACACCCGAGGATTTCTATCGTCTGCATGCATATTATTCTAAGGTGAGTACTCGATTCGATTCGATTCGACTTCATGTGCTCTTTTAAGTGCTGCTAAAATTGTGCTGTTAACACAGCGGGACGCTGTTAAGCGCATACTGTTAACCGTTTGCTGTTAAGAGAATTGCGTATACAACGGAAATTCAAATAGTATATTCGAATAATATATTTTAAAAATATCTATAAATATAAAAATGATTTGATTTGATTTGGTGCAGCATCATCTGGAGCTGGTGCAACAGCGGGGCTATGCGCTCGAACAAAAATCGTATCGCATTGCGAACGGCAGCATCTCCAACAAGATACTCGAGATCCGTTGGCCCCTCGGCGTGCCGCCGCCCAGTGCGCCGGAGACACGTCACGACATGCTCACGTGGCAGCTGTTGAATCAAACACACAGTTTTCTGCCCAATGCGAATGCGGATCATGCGGTTGCCGCACTGAGTCGCATCGAGGCCCTCGACTTTGCCAAGGTGCTGGAGATAGCGCTCCAGTATGCAGCAGAGAAATATCCCCGGCTGCGATATCACAGCATGCACAGTGCTTATCGTAAATTTGATGCGACACGCGGCATGGACTATCAGCTGCATCTCAATCTCTACGAGAGCAACACGCCCAAGCGTCTGATCCTCAAGAGTTTCGAGGTGGTCAAACCACTCGGACGTGTCGAGGTCGTACCATCGCCGTATGTCACGGAGAGCATACGGATCGCCATCCTTGTGCCATCGTTCGAGCATCAGGTGCCAGATGCTCTCGACTTTGTGGCCCAATACGAACGCATCTGTATGCACAATCAGGACAACACCTTTCTACTCCTGGTAGCAAATTCTCGAATTGTAGTTGTCGAGAAGTTCCCTTTACTTATGTTCTGTTCCCTTTTTGCTGCAGATCTTTCTGTATCGCTTGGATTCGCCCAGCAAAGGGGATGATGATCCCTTCAAGGCACTGAAAAAACTGGCTTTGGACTTATCATCCAAATACAAGACAGATGGTTCAAGGATTGCCTGGGTATCCATACGTCTGCCGCAGCAATTGAGTGAGCCGGTAACTCCGGATGATTGGCTACTGCACGCCTCCATGTACGGGCCGAGGCAGTTGCTCAGCTTGGCTGTCGCGGATCTGGCGTTGCCCAAACTGGGACTCGAATCCCTGGTGCTGCTGGCCACACCAAGCATGCTCTTTCGCACCGATTTCCTCAATAGGGTGCGCATGAACACGATCCAGGGCTTCCAGGTGTATGCGCCCATCGGATTCCAGCTGTATCCGTGCACCTGGGCGCAGTTCTGTAAGGATTGCGACACCTGCGACATTAGCCAGAGCAGCGGCTATTTTGATCGACATAATCACGATGTCATCGCCTTCTACAGTCGCGACTATGTTCAGGGTGAGTGAGAAACAGAGAGAGAGAGAGAGATAGACGAGAAAAGAAAGAGAGGGAGAGTGAGATTGTGAAGGAGGGGAGAGAAAGACAGAGAGAGTAGAGAGGAGGAAAGAGTTAGAGAGACAGGAGGGCAAACAGACACACAGAGAGATTGGGAGACACAGAGAGAGAAAGAGATAAAAAGATATAGATGATAATCAGTGTGATTATAAAAGGGGTTGAATGGTCTTGTGCACAATTTTGTGACAGGTAGAGTCCAATCCCATAAGGTATATATATACTCTTGATCAGCAATAAACAACTAAGTCGATACAGCCATGTCCGTCTCGGATCGGCGACTGTATGAAGTATTCTTCCCGCGCAGATCAAGATTGCTTCATTTGATCGATAACTGCCTGCGTTTCTCAATTTCCGATAAGAGCCACAATTTTAAAGCCAGACGCTTTCAATTCATATATATAATATATATAGTCTGATATTTTTCATAAACTGCCCAAGTTTCACAAAGATCGGATAAGAAACACCCAAGCTATAGTTGAAAATATATATATTCTCCTCTTTTTTTACTCTGCTAGTGAAATGGAAGCACTTTCATGCATGCTTTCATTTCGGCAATAAAACTATAACAATAATTGTATCAAATATCGTTTTTCCTAATGGTTTTTCTTCGTTTTTTTGTTTGGCTGTTTTGTGTGCTTGCAGCTCGGAAATTAATGGATACGCAGGGATTGCCCATCATGCGCAGCGATCTGGACATTGAGCAGCTGCTGCAGCACAGCCTAACGGCTGGCGGCGTCGAGAGCATCCTGGACATGTTTGTCGCCGCCCAGCACACTGTACACATATTGCGCGCTGTCGAGCCCCATTTGCGTTTCGGTTTGGATGTGCGCCACCATTTGGCGAGGGGCGGAGCCATGCCCAGCACTTTGCCAGCGAAATGCGGACGGGTGCAGTGCATCCATTTGGCGTCGCGCAAACAAATCGGCGATGCCATCATTCGCTACGATGACAAAAGTATTCTGCAAAAGTAAAACAACGTTGCAGGATTATTTAATTTCGTCAGTTCCTTTCTAAAGTGTGTGTCTGTGTGTGTGCTTGCCTAATTTTAGACAATTTTTGTTGTTTTTTTTTAAATATTTTTTTTTTGTAAATGCCTTGTTTTAAAGTGAAACTTTTAATGCTCAAAATGGTAGACAAGAATTGTTATATAATTAAGTGCTGAAAAGAGAATCCTGGGGGAGGAGGAGAAGGGGTCAGGGGACAGGGGATTGTGTGTAACTTGTAGCTGCCAAAATGCTTGCTTAAGTTTTAAGCATATTAAATTTACATATATATATAGCCTTATATACACATTTATGGGAGGTAATTGTGGAAGTCGTGTGTGTGTGTGCGTGTGTGTGCGTGTGTGTGTGTGCGTGTGTGCGTGTGTGTGTATAACAGTTGTATAACAGTGCATACAACAGCCATTAGCCAATATTCAGGGCCAATCCTAGCTTGTCATTAGCCGCTCTCAATTAGCCAATATACGTATATAAATTATTTATTAACTTATAGCTGTACTACTTATAATTTTTTTTACAATTACCAGAATTCCTATATACTATACACGATTTATATGTATATGTATATGTTTAATGCATAGCTAAGTGTTATAGATATTATATACATATAGACTTAGATATGCTTAAGTTGAAGAAGTGGCTGTTGAAGTAAACCAATCAAACGAAATGTGTATGTGAATCAAATGCCGCCTTAGCCAATGTGAATGGAATGTGGCCCAAATCTTGCCTCATCGGAAACCTTGCAACTGTTATACGCGCTCCTTCTAATAATCTGTGCTAGTTTACAATTTCCTATACACTTTAACTATTAGAACGACTCTGCAAAGTTTAATTCAAATGTTACACATAAAAAACAAAATAAAATTAAAATAAAAAGCATAGTTAACATTCATTCCTTGCTGACAAAATGTTATGTTATGTTCAATCGGTTATGTTATCTGCTGATATCATGACTGAAAATTATGCTAACTGTTCTAAAAATGCCAACTGTTATACATAAGAAAATGATGTTCAGTTCGAATAAGGAAATCTGCCCGTTAATTATTTTACTTTTTTATTTCGATTTGATATTTGAATAGACAGAAAACATCGAGAATCTTGCAAATATCTTAGATCGTTCTCTTGAAGATGCATTTAAATAATTTTAAAAATCGTTACAAGTAACAACGACAAAAAAGTCTTAAAAGTGAGCAGCTTATTTCAAGTACTTTTCCCATAAGAAACAAAATAATTGTTGTAATCATTGCTTTAGTTTATTATTAGCAATGGAAATTTATTGATTGTACATAGTTGATAATCCCTTTCAAGCAAATGTGTTTCGTATAATTATTATTGTGTAGTCATAGATTTAAAAACGCATAATATATATTCATATATGTATGATTTACGTATAAGAGCTATCACGAACATGCCGACTATATCATTTGTTATAACAAATTATAATATATATATACATATATATATATATATATACATATATGTATGTATGTTTTTAAATAAATGTATGTTAATGTTTTCTACACCAGCGAGCCTTCTGACTCCAGCAGGAAACTAAAATCCGCCTGGGGTGCATATTCCACGGCTGAGCCATCACTGAAATCAACAGAGGATGCATAGTTAATATATAGTGCAACAGGCCACTCGCAATTGTAGATTACAGCTGACAGCTGTTACATCTGCTATCTGTAGATAACAGCTGGCAGCTGTTACATCTGTTATCTACAATTGCTGGTGGCCTGTAACGTAACATGCGTTATCAATATTGATAACGATCGCAGCACACTTACGCCTTGAAGAGCTTGGCACTCCGATCGCCGAGCAGTGTGACCAGATTGCCTTGCACTCGGAGGCTGGTGCCCTCGCGCAATCCGAGCACCGGTCGCGAATGATAGGCGATAAATTCCTCGATACGCTCGTCGCGTGTCTCCCCTTTGTGTTGGGTGTCGGCAGCCGTTTCGAGATAATGCGGATTGATGTTGAAGGGGACGAGCGCAAGGGCCTCAAAGCTGGGCGGCTGCTGCACGGGCATATCGTTGGTGGTGTGAATGGAGAGTGTGGCCACATTGGTGCCGGCACTGCTGCCCACATAGATCAGGCCATGCTTCAACACCAGCTCACGTATCAGCTCCACCAGCTGCAATTCGTACAGTTGCTTTAGCAGCACAAACGTATTTCCGCCACCAACGAAAATTGCTTGAGCCTTGCGCAGCATCTCTGCAGGATCGGGTTGAGTGTGCAGCCCCTCGACGGCATAGCCCCAGGGCTGCAATGCAGCGCGTACTGTTTCTGTGTATTTATCGTGATCACTCTGCGCATACGGAACAAAAACCACCGTTTTCACATTTTTGCTGTGGCGGGTGAAAAATTACTTGAATATAAGTTTAAATGTATAATTATGTGTTTGTAGACTGAACTTACGCCTGGAACAATTCATCCAGTTGGTGGCGAGCGTGCTCCAAATATCCATGACCATGCAGCCGAGACGAGGAGAGTAGCAACAAATTGCGAGCTGCACTCATATTTTTATTTTTTGGCTCGTTGTTCTTTAAGCACTCAATGCGAATTGATAACTGGCAAATTACCGACAATCGCTCAGGCCAGCTGCGCGTAAAAAAACAATTGTGTTTTATGGCGGCAATAAGCAGCAATAAATAATCACGATAAGCACCAACGATTAAACAAACTGAAAATTAACTATATATATCGATAAGTTCGATATCGATATTTGATAGGGGATATTTTTTAATTCACAATGGAGACTCGAGCAAAATTGAAGCTTGAGCTGGAAAATAGTCGCTGCAATGTTCGTTAAACGCAATTGTCTTATTTTGTCCAACTTTTCAATGATCACTGAGAATAGTTTCAATATATTTCTCATGTGTTTGGTTCATTTCAAATAGTAACGGCTGCTAACTGACGAAGGCAAACAGTGTACCAATGTACAAATGTACCAGTGTAATCAAATTCAGCAACCGTGTTTATTGTACAATTGTACCATATGAGGCAGTGCTTTTATTCGCCCTAAAAGTATACTTTAAATATTTACATTCGCCGCAACTAATTTGCCGCATTGAGTTTACTGAACAGCTTGAAAGTATGCTTTAAGTTTAGTTAGGATTTAGGCTTAAGTCAAGAATCCTTAAAAAGATCTATCGAAAATTGCAGATTCTCAGCTATATAAAAAATAACTTGCAAATTCAGCATAAATAACTTTTAGAAAGTTGCCAAGTTAGCTGATTTAATAATGGATGCCAGTACGTAATTTGTGAGAGGCAGTTATTAAATATAATAATTTTATTCAATACGTTTCTTACTTTTTTGTTTGCAGAACTTTAGAAGCACAATGGAAACTTTTAAGATTATGTTTGCTAATGCATTGCTTAACATTGCTTAAAACATAAATAATAAATGATTGTTGCTCTCGTATATATATGTATATGTAATTGACTGCCGTGTCTTAATTCCACGCATTCCAACTATTAATTGGCACACACACACACACACCCACACGCAAACCAATGTTGTAGCTTGCATGAGTTGCTTAGTAATGCATTTGTATGTGCGTTTTGCAGGCATTCCGTATGTGTGCATATTATTAATAAAGCAGTTTCGCTTGGTAATCGATTTGAATGAACAGTTCTCATAATTGCTCTTCACACATTTCTCATTAATAGCTAACATTAAAATTCTTTCAGCTTTCCAAGCAGCTTTCGTTTTTCGTTTTGTTTGCTTCATTTTACAGTGAGTTTAGATTAAGGTATATGCGTATATAAGTTAATAATAAAATATATATATGTAAATCAACAAGTAATTACATAAAAATATAGTTGCATGCTTTCAACATTAATTAGCTATTTCAGGTTTTTTTTTGTTTTTTTTTTTTGTTAAACAATTTACATCATTTTATTTTGCTTGGCGTTTATTATTATTATTATTGTTATTGTTTTTTGTTGGTAATGCGCTATATATATTTTGGTAGCTAACGGCATTATTTAAGTAAATAACGGGTGTGTGTATCTCTTACAGTTTTACATTTTACAGCATACAGTTTGACAGCCACTGGATGATGGGCCGCAAAACTAGAGGCACAGTTTGGTTTCATTTTCATTTTAGTTTCGATAATTTGTTGAGCGCTGCAATTGTTAAAAACTCCGATGCAGGAAGAATAAATGTATATATATATATATATATATATATGTGTGTGTGTGTGTGTTTGTTTGTATATATATGCATGTACATATGTGTATATATAAAGTGGTCACTCGCAAAGCGCTATTCCAGCAGTGATGTCCATTTCTAATTACTACATTTACTATACAACCAATTGACAAATTGAAATGATTGCTTCTCTTTTTCGGACGAATAAAATCTAGATTTAAAGGCAAATAAAATGTTAAGAATTCTCGTTACTAATTAACTGATTAAGCGATATATATATACACATATATATATAAATACATATATATATATATATATATATATATATATATATATATATATATATATACAAATATATATTTATACATAAATGTTATGTTGTTGATTTGATTTGATTTCAATTCATTTCAGATATACTTAAGCTAACAATTTGTAATCTTTGTCGCTGTTCTTTTTTTTTTGATTTTGTTTGATTTGTTGTTTCTCTTCAATACACTGAGAGATACACAGTTGAACAAACAAACAAACAAATAAACAAACAGACAGAGACAGACAGACAGACACACATAGCAAATGCATGTAGAAGACGGCGGCAAATTTATATTTGGATCATACAAAATATGCAATCCATCCTATTGCGGCGACTGCGACTGTGGCTGCGCCTGCTCCCCCTCTGGCAGATCCAGTACCCGGGCAACGAACTCGGAGATGTCCGTGTTCCGCTGTAAATGCTCGACAATGAAGCTATGTCGCAGCAGCTGCTCGTAATTGGGCCGCGCCGTATACTCCTTCTTCAGGCATGTCGCTATAAAGTCCTCGAACTCAGCAGAGAACGAACCAGCTGGCAATCGAGGCGGATCATCCTCGACAACCTACACACAACATGTATATATATTTTTTTTTTGTACATAGCAAGTGCATATTCAATGGCTCACCTGACGCAACTGCTCGAAGGGCGTTCGCCATTTGTTGTAGGGATATTGTCCGGTCGCCATCTCAATCATACTTATGCCCAGCGACCATACATCGGAACGTATATCGTATTGGGCTGGATTACCTTGTGGATCGATCCGTTCCGGCGCCATATACGGCTTGCAGCCGGCATCTATAGTCTTTGCCACGGAGTCAACCAGATAGCCTGAGCATAGACAGATTTAACAATCAGTTCAATTTGTTATCAATTGTTCAAATAAATATATATATCTATATATAAATGCATGTATTGTAATTTTACTGACTTATTTGCACCTGTCTTTCTCACTCTGACTCTCTCTCTATCTCTCTCTCTCTCTTTCTTTCTGACTGAAATGAATGCTTTCCATCGGGTAAAATTGAATAAATCATCTTGAAGCAAGTTAGAATACTCTAGTCGAGACAACAATATAAATATATGAAATATGAATATGAAAAAATGTTTCAGTTACACATAATCTTTGTGTTTTTAACCGATCTTAATGTCAGACAATATATTACAATTCAATTGCAAGGCTATATCTATAGAATTGTGATCTAAATTTGATCTGCGTATGCTATATGTGCATGTTGGAGACATGGCTAAATCTGGTGTTGATGCTGATCAAGAATATATATATATATATATATATATATATATATATATATATATATATATATATATATATGCTTACTGCTTGTTGCTTATGCTTCTGCCTGTTGTTAATTCTAAAACTAAAATGACGTCTAGAATGGAATTATTGCATTTTTTTTCTGGCTGGCTGGCTGACTTCTCACCTGAGATGCCAAAGTCGCATATCTTGACCTGACCGCTGCGATTGATCAATATGTTTGATGGCTTCACGTCCCGATGGATGACCTTCAGCTGGGCATGCAGATAGTGCAAAGCGCTTACCACACTCATCGCAATCTGCAACAAGGAACAAGGATATCATTATACAAATAGAGATTATGTTATGATTGATGTATGGGACTGCACCTTGCCGAGCACTGTCTCCTCCATGGTTAGCTGATTCTTGAAGACCTTTGGATAGAATTTGTCCAGACTGGTGTTCATCACCTCCATGCATATCCAGACATCGCCCTCGCGATACATCGCCCCATAGAAGTGGACCGTGTAGGGGCAGTCACTGGACCGCATCGATATGTCCAGGTCCATGATTAGACGTTGCTGTTCCCGAAAATTGACGGTCATCGGTATGCGTTTCACGGCCAGCACTGTGCCCGTCTGGCGATGGCGCATCTTCTCCACGATGCCATACGCACCGCGACCCAAATCGCAAATCTTCTCCAGACTATCGGCATCAATGTCAAACGTCTGATCGCCGATTTGTATGGTGGCCCGCGAGTCCAGATTACGCGGCGGTACACTGCAAAAAATAAACAGAAGAAGAAGATGTAATTATTTATTAATTTATTTACTTATTTAATAACACTGGCTGGTTATTCAGCTTATAGCTGGGAGTAGGACAAGAACTTTAACATAATGTAGTAAAGAGTACAATTGAAATAGATATATCAAGTTTAAGCTCTCCTTACAGATCGAAAAAAAAGTGATCTATATTGATAAACTACATACAACAAACTGTGTAAAACAGCTCGCGTTGCTTTTGCTTATTTGTTTGTTGTCTGAAGACGTGAAAATTGAAGTCCACACTGGTAACTCACTGTTAACCTGTGTGGATTTTGTCAACAGCTGTTTAACGGTGCCAAAGAACAAAATGTATACATTTTTTACGGGACTTATCGGCAATCTCCTCTTCCTCTTCCTAAACGCAATGCATCAGGTAAGTTGTGAATGAATAGGTTCCACAAATGAAATAAATTCAGGATTTAAAAATTTGACTTATTGACTGCTTCATTAATGCTTGATTATTCTCTATACTCTATACACTTAAGGGCATATTTGAATTGCATCCAATTTGAAAAGGGTATACAGAATGCGGCTGGGAAAAATTCAGCTGTGCTGTTCTTAGTTCAATTCATCGAACCAGTTCAATAGAAAAGCAAACACACACACACACACGCACATGGAAAAAAGACATACAAATAAAAAATATATCGCTTTTGCCCAAATTTTATAACATGCAATTGGTGTCGTGTATGTGTGCGTGTGTGTATGCGCAACGAACAAGTGTCATAATCATAATATCATAACCCATTTTCAGCTCGCTTAACCAAAAAAAAAAATGTGTAAAATGCACTTACAATGCCGGTTCCGGTTCACGCGGAATGCCAATGGGTGGGAGGCGCGGACGTGGTCGTGACATTGCCGTCGTTCAAAATTTGTCTGTGTGTGCGAGTGTGTGTGTAGGTGGGTGTGCGTGTGTGTGTGCGTGTTTGGCGGAATGCACTTGCACTTGTCTTCTTCTTTTTCTTGTTGTTCTTCTCTGTTTTTGGCTTTTGCCCTCTTTTCGCTCGTGAAATGATTTGCTCCAATTTTGGCAAATTTTACTGCTTCTGTGTGGGTTTCTTTTTTTTATTCTTCTTTTTTGTTTTATTGAGTCGGCGTCGGCCAACAACAACAACAACGGCGACGTCGGCGACGACGGCTGCTGCTTTTCGCTGCTATTTTTACCACATTTGGTCAAAGCGTGTTGTGGATAATCGCCCTCTGTTGGTGCAGAGACAAAATCAACAACACCAACAACAACGGGGAAAAAAATGATCCGCGTTCTGGTGTTTGTGTTGTGGCCTGTTCTTTTTCCTTTGGTCGGTGGCACTGTTTTTCGCTTTAATTTATTGTTCTTTTTGCTTTTTTTTCTGCTGCACCCAACACTCGCGCACACGACTCGTCCTCGTTGAAAACAATCCACAGTGGGCAAAATACAGTGTTGCCAACTCAGCCTTTTTTCTCCAGTTTGATTTACGTTTTTTAATCACATCTGAGAGTTTCTGGTATTTTCTATCGTCATATATTCGCTGATATTTGTCCTTGAGCACAATAACCTTCAAATTATTCGAACTGACTGTCAATAAATTGAAATCCGCTTATTATTATTAAAACTTATTGAAATCTGATGCACAAACCAAAGAGCCTCACAAAAAAATAATTATTTTTGGCAAATTTTGGAATATCGATAAGAGTTGTGCTGGTAGTTTGAGGGCATTTAAGCACTTGTGGCGTATGGTCACACTGTCATACACACTATCTTCTTGTTGGTGGTGAAGTGTTTCACATTGTTTTGTAGCTCTATATGAGAATTAGGCAGCAATAAAAGCAAAATTGCCGTGTAATGCAAAAGTGCAAGTGTTCGCGCCAGTCAGGAAACTAACATTAGCATACGCAGCAAATAGCACACGCCTAAAAAACGAAAACAAAAACAAAACCCCGAGTGCTGAGTGAAAAGAAAAGAATTGCGAGCTGCGCTGCTGCTGTTGTTGTTGTTCTCTCATTCTTATTCTTATTCTTGTTGTTGTTGCTGTTTCTTTTCTGTTCTTCTACGTGAGTGTGTGTGTGCTGCGTGCGTTGTGCGTGCGTGAGTTCGTTCGTGCGTCTTTGTCGCACTTGATCGCTGTTTTTATTTTTTGTTAAATTTTTTATTTTTTTTGTGCGTTTGTGCAAGTGGAAAGTTCAAGCGTACAAAGCGCGAGAGAGAGAAAGAGAGACACACACACACGCGCCAAAGTGTGTGTGTGTGTGTGTGTGCGCGTGCATGTGTGTGTGTGTATAAATACATAACGCAACGGAAGCAGAAAAAAAAAATCGAATTTGCAACAACTGAAGCGAATAGACGAAGAAGAAGAAGCAGCAGCAGTATGTCCAGCACAATTGAATTTGAGACAATTGGAAGTCGGCTGCAATCGCTGGAGGTTGCGTTGCAGGCACAAAACGAGTCGCATGAACAAATTGTCTTATCGAATGCGCGCGGCGCCGTCGCCCGCGTCCGACCCACAACAATAACGGCAACAACACCACATCAACATCATCAGCATCAACATCTACATCAGCATCAACATCAACAACAACAGCAACCAAATGCTGCAGTCGCTGTTAGTGCTGCAGCAGCGACAGCAGCAGCGGCAGCAGCAGCGTCAGCAGCAGCGACGGCAGCAGCGACAGTTACAGCAGCCGCAAATGCCGCCTCTGTCACCGCCAACGTCTCTGTCTCTGCCAACATCAACGCCTCACCCACAAGACCGACAGCGCTGCCGGCGCCAGCGTCAGGTATCGGCGGATTTGGCCCGCCCACCAGAAATATGCGCCCAACGCCCAATCTGCCCATAAGTAAGTAATAAAGCGATAAGAAATAGACGCGTTTCGATAAATGCTAGGTAAAATACATGTATACATACATACATGCATACATAAATCCATACATATGCATGTTATCGATCTTTCTGCCTTTCTCGATGATTGCATAGATAAGCGCACGCTGTGAACAAAACAACTCGACCAAAAACGAAAAAAAAAACTGGGGGAGAAAACAAACAAAACAACAACAGCAAAGAGAGAGAGAGCAGCATCAAAACATTGACTTGCCTCCTCTTGCATATGCTTTGTGCGCCTGTGTGCGTGTGTTTGTTTGTGTTTATGTCTTATTCGCATTGATTCGTATTGGATTTTGCATGAGCGCAGTTTTAGTTTATGTTTTACAAATCGAACAAAAAAGGTATTTCGCTCACGAAAATACAATTTATTTCCTTTTTGAAACTTTAAAAAAAAACCGAAAAAGGTCTGCTGAGAGCCAAAAAATTAATTAATTTTTTCTTAACGATTCCAATAATTAAATCTATATATTTCATTCACAACAATATGGAGTTCGATTTGGAAGAGGAAGAGGAGCTGCGGATAAGCCGCGTCAAAATATGTAAATTTTGTTCTTTTAACACCGTCTAACAGCTGTTCACAAAATCCACACACGTTTACAATGAGTTAACAGTGTGGATTTCAGTTTTCAGATCTGCAGAGAAGAGAATATTTTCACGAGCTCTTTTACACCATTCTTTTTATATGGAGTTTAATAATAAGTAAGGATTATAAGTACACTATTTTCTTGAAGATCCAAATAATTTTTCATTCATAATCTACTATTTCCATTTCGATGCACTAGCTACTTCTATGGTGGTATGCCGATAACCGCCGTCAAAATATATCAAAGTTCAATATTTTGACTCTGTTGAACAGAATCCTCATAGTTAACAGTGATTTAACATTGTGGATTTTAGTTTTGCTGTCTCCAAAGCGGCCGTCAAAATTACGCTGCCTTTTTTAAATAGATTTTTTTATATGAAGTTTTTTTTTACTTTCGATAACCTTTTTTTTTGCTATGTAAAATGGGCTTGCCTTGAATTGGAGGAGACGTAATTGCATTTTATGAAATCATATCAGATTGATGTATGAATACATTTATTTTACTTACCTTTTACTTTAAATATCCAATATTCCAGACCTTGAGCTGGCCTCAAAACATTTTACTTTCCTTATGGCTTTCAATATTCAAAGTAATTAAGTATTTCATTCTGTTTATCTCCGAAATTCCCAATAATTAATAAATTAGCATTTATATTGGGAACGTTAATTTAAAATTTGTAAGCCTAAAAACCCTTAATTCTCTTGAAATGAATCAAAATGAATACAAAATCGCTTTTTGATGGTTGAAAGAAGCTTTGTTCTGGCGAAACAGAACTAATTAAAAAAAAACCGCCAAAATCTGCGGGATCGGATCAGGTTGGAATCTCTAGTCAACTCTAAGAATATGCAAATACACACATACATATATATAAATATATATTTAATATATGTATGTGTGTATGTATGTGTGGATTGTATGTGTGTGAGTGTGTGTATGTGTGTGTATATATATGTGTTGTCGCTTTCATTTGGCATGTTTGCTGCCATTTTTTTCTCTGTATTTTTTTTTGGCATTTCCGGAGTAATGTCTTGATACGCGCTTCTTGTTTGTTTTGTTATTCGCTTTTGGTTTCACGTTTCTTCATCAGCACACACACACATACGCACTCAAACACACGTAGACACACACACTCGCACTCACACTCAACACACGCACACACAAACGCATACAGTGGAGACTGTGAGGATGGCAAGTCGACGAAATTTGTGTTTTTCTGTATTCGTCTGTTTTGTTTTTCTTTTTTTTTTATTATTATTTTTTTTTGTCGTTTTGCCAATTTACGCATTGTTTACAAATACACATTTTATATTTTTATGATCAGCTTGTTTGTGTGCTGTTCTTGTTTTTCTCTTTTTTTTTTAGTGTGATTGTGATAGTATTGCTGTAAGGCAATAACTTTATTTAACCTTAGCAGTAACAATAGCACCAGCTATAAAATCGGCAACTACAATGCACGCTTTCAGTTGTAACAAGTCGGGTGTATCCGGCTGCCGCATACTCTAATGCAAGTGTAATAATATCAGCTAATAAACTACTGCTGACGACTTAATCAAACTTAAGCTTGGGCATCAACAGCTATCTAAACCTAAAATTTGTTGACTCTGCCGTAAAATAGTATGAACTATATGGTTATCGAGTTTAATCGATATCCACTTAACTTATCTTATGCAAATTTTACAGTTTTGACTACATTTCTCTATCTCTCTGATCATTTTTTAACTATTACACATTTCTTCAATCTTGTCATCCGATATAACTATGACCACTCTTGATTTGGTTAGTATTTTGCTTTCTAAAAAAGCTAGAATGCTCTAGTCGAGAGAGATCGACTAGGAGATACCCTGAAACCATGATCTTCATGAAATGTGTTTAGTGATTCAGAAATATATAAATAAATATCAATTGGAAGACTATCTTGCACAATTGTGCAATTTATTGCTATTGAAAATCGATTTGTATCGCATTTGGTAGACAGCTATCGATTTAATAAAAGCGAACTTGTATTCTTATAGCCTCTGAGATTGGCTTACACAGACAGACAGATTGGCTAATGCTGATCAAAATATACACCAATATACTATATGGGGTTGCATGGTACATAGTATATATATGTATATATATATATATATATATATATATATATATATATATATATATATATTGATAAATAATAAAATTAAACTTCGATTCCTTTTTTTAAACTAAATTTGAATCGATAACTGTCTTTGCTGTGTAATCAAAAAATGCAATAAAATAAATAGTATTGACCTTGGCGTCGATATCCATTGCAATGCAAATCAATTTTGTGCCAGTTTGCACGCATACATAGCATACACCCACACACACACACACACACACACACACACCCACACACACACGGACACACTCTGTTTATTTAACGGTCATTGGAGAAGAGCAAAAACAAATTGTTGAGTGGCAATATTTATTATTTATCTGCACATTGCTGAAACTTGAGCCTTATCAAACCACAAACATTTGTATTTTTATTAATGTGTTATTAATCTCTCCTCTCACTCTCTCTCGCTCTCTCTCTCTCTCTCTCTCTCTCTCGCTCACTCTGTTCGTATAGATGAATCCGGTACATCGGGGACATTCCGAAAACGAATGATGTTGCCACTGCCGACACAGGCACATCCCTCGGAAACGGAAACGGATAAAAAATTGAAGATGATCATGGGCCAAACGGGCAAATTGAATATCAATGACCGGCAATATCCGACAGACATCCATGATCTGCAGCACCTGGGCGATCTGGGCAATGGTACAAGTGGCAATGTCGTCAAAATGCTCCACTCGTCCAGCAACACAATAATCGCCGTTAAACAGATGCGACGCACCGGCAATGCCGAGGAGAACAAACGCATTTTAATGGATCTGGATGTGGTGCTGAAATCGCACGATTGCAAATACATTGTCAAATGTCTGGGCTGTTTCGTTCGTGATCCAGATGTCTGGATATGCATGGAGCTGATGTCCATGTGCTTCGATAAGCTGCTCAAACAGTCCAAGAAGCCGGTACCAGAGCCCATCCTCGGCAAAGTCACTGTGGCGGTAAGTTCACTTGTTACATCCCAGACTCTGTGGATGCATTGTGTCGCTCGCTCTAATAAATGAGCACAAATGCTGTGATTGTTACCAGCTCTCAACACAGTTGTCATTTCTACTAACTGAGCCAGTCTTAGTTTGCTTACGTAAGTCATTAATCCCTCAGGATAACTGGTATAATTCTCGTAGCGTTTTTACTCTGTATACAGACAATCGTCCATACATTTTTTGTTCTTGTTCTTCTGAGGTTTCTTACCACACTCCAATTGAGTCCTGTCGAAACACTATAATTGACTATGGTCAGCAACTTCGTTGCCCGGTTGTCCTGGAACCCACAAGAGCTAGTTACCCTATTGCTCTTTCCTAGGCTTTTGAATATCTAAGCACATTGCTGCACCATCCTCGAGACAACCTTGTAGATGGCCTTGTGCATTGTATTTCGAGTTTAATTCAAAGACGCACAATTCCTCCTGAAGTCTGGTTTAATATGCGTCAGCTCCAGCTTCTTCCTCTGTATACCACCTTAGAGCATGTTGTGAATTGGCTCCTTCAATCTATATATATATATATATATTGTATATCAGTTGACTGTCTACGCCTATCTCGTGCTTGTTTGTATGGCAGCTATATGATATAGTAGTTCAATATACAGTATCTTTTAGTTTTGTATAAATTAAATTGAAATTGAAATTTGAGATTAAGCAAATAGAAATAAATTAATCGACTTTTCTATATTCAACAGACGGTCAACGCATTGTCCTATCTCAAGGACAAGCACGGCGTCATCCATCGTGATGTGAAACCCTCAAACATTTTGATCGATGAGCGCGGCAACATAAAACTTTGCGATTTTGGCATCAGCGGTCGCCTGGTGGACTCCAAGGCGAATACACGTTCCGCTGGCTGTGCAGCCTACATGGCGGTGAGTTTATTTATTTACACACACAAAACAGAAAAAATCAATAAAATAAAATTAAATATTGGAATTAAAATTATTTTAAAAAAAACCAATAAAATATATTTTAAAATAGTTAAACAAGACATTTAAAATTGAGTATCTAATGCTAGAAATAGAGGACTCTGAATTAGCATGCAATCCAAAATCTATTGTAGTCTATTATTATAATTAGTAGTAGTAAAGTGCTTAAGAGAAAGTGGGCGAAGTACAGCGTAGGACTTCATGGGGAGCAGAAAAAATAGAGGAGCTAAAAGTAAGAAGTTCTATTGGACAGATTACAGTTACAGTTTTGATGAATATGGATATGGATATGGGTTCTTATACCAGAATTGGACGTACAAGAGAAGTGCAAGAGCGCCTTGGTCGTAAAGGGGCCATCCATAATACCATTGACCAAGAACTTGAAAGTTGTTTTGTTGACAGTGAATTCGACATGACTTAATAAACTTAAAATCACAGTTCAACAATAAATAATCACACAAGCTCAAATTCCAATTTATTTATTTATTTACCTACTACATTTTTTGTGCAGCCGGAACGGATCGATCCGAAGAAACCAAAGTATGATATACGCGCCGATGTTTGGTCGCTGGGCATAACGCTTGTGGAATTGGCCACAGCACGCTCCCCGTACGCGGGCTGCAATACGGACTTTGAGGTGCTCACCAAGGTGCTGGACTCGGAGCCGCCATGCCTGCCCTTTGGCGAGGACTACAATTTTAGTCAGCAGTTTCGTGATTTTGTCATCAAGTGGTAAAACAAAATGTCAATATTTGTATTGTATTTGTTGTTTTACATTTTGAATATGTTTTTTGTAGCCTCACCAAGAACCATCAGGATCGTCCCAAATATCCGGAGCTGCTGGCCCAGCCTTTCATCAAGATCTACGAGCAAGCCAAAGTCGATGTGCCCAGCTGGTTTCAGAATGTTGTCGACTCCGCTGCGGGCAGGCGGCTGCGCGCCAATGGTGACTCCACGCTGACGAGGTGATTACATGACTGCATTTGTTCTCTGTTTTTTTTTTTTAAAGACTTGCCTCCATACCCCACCCCACCTCATATACCCACACCCCCCTGACCCCTTGCCCCCATGTCCCATTGCCAGTAACCAGCCAAAACACCCAACAACAATGTCCAAACCACATGCGAAATCCTTTTTTGTGGTCTGATGTCTGCTGTATGTGTGAGTGTGTCATGTGTGTGTGTGTGTGTGTGTGTGTGTGTGTGAGCGTCAAAGAACACAACAAACGCTTCGATTCTATGCATACATTTTTTTGGTTTCCGTTTCCGCTTTTGTTTCATTCCGTTACGTTGCGTTTTGATTTATTTAGCTAACTCTGACAACAAAACAAAATTTCCTAACAGGTAGGCGAAAATAATACCAAAAAAAGTCTAAAAAATATATAATAATAAAAAAGAACAACTACAACTAAAACTGTACCTAATCGTAGGGTGATTGCTAAAGTCGGTAATTATCTGTTGTGTAATGCAGAAAACATCTTAAATTAAATGCTTTTTTTAACGTATTCCTAAACAACGAGTTGGCATGCCTTCTTCTATTCTATTCTATTTTCTTTTCCACGCTCACACAATTCCCTTACCTTTGTTTGTTTTTTTTCTCTTTTAATAATTTCTTTAATTCATTTTGGTTTACACATTTTGAGCACAATTCTGTTATCTATTTATTTCTACTACCATTTTGACACACTGCTAAACGCACTTCGAATACACTCTCCTTGGGAAGTACTGACAATTGCATTCCGATTCGTTTCATTCCGATTCGTTTCATTCCGTTTCGTTTCTATGCGAAACACTTAGGCCTTAATTCTGGTGAGGGGTGCTCACTATATATTTATATATTGTCAGTACTTATTGGAGCATTGTATTCGCTATATATATATTTATATATTATATATATATATATTTATATATTATATATATATATTTATATATTATATATATATATTTATATATTATATATATATATTTATATATATACATACAATATTTAGCAGTCCACTTTTTGACCAGGTACCACTCCCACTCTAGAGTATATCAAGTCTTATAAGTAAGCCGTAATCCCCGCTCCATTGCCCCCAATCCCCACATAATTATTACATACATCTAAAGAAAAAAAAACGAAAAAAAATACGTAAAAAAATAATTTCTGAAATATGTTGCGTTTTATATTGACTATTTAATTTGTGTGTTTTTTTGATTTTCTATTTTCATCCTTTTTTTATTACCATTTTTTGTAGGTTACTTAATTCCTAATACATAATATTATTATAATAAAATGAAAAACAAAACCAGACAAACTGTAAAACCGATTAAAACCAAAATATAAAAACATAAAAAAACAAAACATTAATTATAATATCGATATTGCAAGCAATCAACTATATATAACTATATATAAATATATGTATATATTTATATATATATACACATATACATATATATATAAATATATAGTAATAATTTATATACCCTTACCATGATATGATAAACGAAACAAATACAAAATAGTCAAGACTATAAAAACTCCTCCCACAATCAAAAGTAAAATTCAGTAAGTACGACCAAGTTTCTTATTGTTATTATTATTATTGTTATTACTGTTATATTTTAATGCGCATTAATTAACACATTAATTTTATATGTTATTAACATTAGCCGATTTTCTGTTTTGCTTGATAATTAGTATTATACACTGAACCCATTGAAAATTGTCTGTAAAGCTGTACAAATATGTATGTAAAAGCTAGAAAATATATCCGATTCCATATAGTATAATTATATATATATATATATATATTCAAATTTGTAATATAAATTGATCGATAACTTGCTCTGTTTTTGGTCAAATCGATAAGCATCGTTTGCCGATAAAAGTTTTTCAATGGCAGGTAAACACTTGGGTTCAGGGTATCTCCCAGTCGTGCTCTCTCGACTGGAGCATTCTTACTTAATTTGAAATGATTTATTGTTGATGTTATTCAGTTGCATGTTGCTTGTGGCTCATTGTTGAACATTTTTGCATTTTGTCTTTTTGTTTTTGTTAATTTCTATTGCCGAAAATACAGTTCACACATAAACGAGGTAATTTGATTATATGCTTATAAGTTTCCATACATTTGCTGCGAATATTTTTTGAATGAAATTTATATTGAATATTTTTGCGCTCTTCTGTTGTTGTGTGTGCTTAGCAATTGCAATTGTGTTGCTGTTGTTCTATGCCATTTCGTGCCGTTTCAATGCCACCACACACAGACACACACACACATACACACATATATATACACACACATACACACATATATATACACACACATACACACATATATATACACACACACACATACACACATATATATACACACACACACATACACACATATATACACATACACACACATACACACACACACACATACACACACACACATACACACACACACACACACACACATATATACACACACATACACACACACACTACACACACACACTACACACACACACACAGACACACATACAACCACATTCACATCGCTATTGTATATATGTATCTATAAACTTTAACTTTATGTCTATATATATATATATATATATATAACTATCTAAATAAATGTTATTTAAGTGTATTTTTTTGTTGTTATTCACGTCTTTCGCTTGTGTTCCATCTTCCATCTTGTTTTCATCACTTTTTTTCTTCGTTTTGTTGGTGTGTTGAGTTTCGCTTTTCACCAGTGTTGATTCAACATACTAAAAAATTGCAAAACATTTGTTCTCTTTCGGCTTGTGCAGCGCCATCTGGCGCCCTAAAATTATACTCATGAAATTTTCTGCTTTAGGAACAGGCTGAAAAATGGAATCTTAAGAGTGCGAGAGCGAGAGAGAGAGAGAGAGAAAGAGATAGAGAGAGAGGGAGGAAGAAAGGAGCAGAAGAGAGATAACTTTAATATTAACTTAGCGATAAATATCGTTGACTGAAACGATTTTGATGATCAATTATCGATAAAAATGATTTTTTTTATTGTGAATTCAGAAAATTTTACGACTTCCATTACGGTTAGTTCGCAATACGCATTTTTAAATTTGGAACTTTGCTAAGTTTGAAATATATATGTATATATATATATATATATATATTTATATATATTATATGTGATTAACTCTCTTTCACGCTCACTCTCTTTAGTTTTGATGTTCGCTTGTTCTTTCACGCACTTGTATTGCTCTCATATTCATCGATATATTTTTGCTATATTGTAAATATTAAATTCACACACATTCGCTCCTTCTACACACACACACAGCACAGACTCGCTCCCTTGCGCCGCATCACACAGAAACTCCCTACATATCTCTCTCTCTCTCTCTCTCTCTCTCTCTCTCTCTAACTCTCTCACTCTCTCTCTCTCTCTAACTCTATGTTTATCTCTTACTCTGTGTGTCTCTTGCTCTTTCGCTGCCGTACATTTTGTGTGTTTTTTTTTGGCACATAACGGGCTGTGTATTTAAGTGGCAACTACTAATAACAATTATGCGTTAATTGCAGAGCAACAACAACAACAACAGCAGCAGCAACAACAGCAACATCTATCCCTTTTTATGGCAAAACAACAACAGGTCAACAGCTGACAGCAAAGACAATAAAACCGACACAGATTCCAAGCTACCAGCAGCAACAACAGTTGCTGCGGGGACCGCAGTATTTCATGCAATCAGCCACACAACTACCTCAACAACAACAGCATCAGCATCAGCAACAGCAGCAACAACACCAACAACACCAACAACAACAACCAACAGCAATATCATCAGCGGCAACAACAACAACATTCAACTATCTGAGCAGCGGTGGCAGCAACAGCAGCAGCAGCGCCAGTGCCAGTCCCATCTCGCCACCGGGTGGCAGCAACAACAACATCAACAGCGACAACAACATCAATAAGCTCTATCGCAAATCGCCATTTATGCAACGCAAATTGAGCAATGGTTCGCACTACAAATACTGCGATGAAAGCCCCAAAAAGGAATCGGTTTTCAGCAGCATTGGTTTGTGCACTTTATCCCTTTCTCAACAAAAAAAACTTGTACTAACTCTCTGATCTCTATCGTGGCACAGGTCAATCGATTCTACGCAATTTGACCACATCGCCCTTCAGCCAAAAGAAACACCAGTCAATTGCGACAATCGTCACAACACCAATACAGTCAAAGGCCACAACACCAATTGAAACAATGACACCAACAGCAACAGCAGCAGCTACAACAACATCACTGCCGCATAGTAAGCAACAAACTCCGACTGAGAAGTGGCGTTTGCCAGCAGCAGCAGGAGAACCAACAACAACAACAACAACAACAGAAAGGACAACGGATACAATGTTGCAAACGTTTTATGACACCTGTGATAATAGTAAAATTGTTAATATCGCCACTGAATTGAGCTTGCCGTTAATAACAGAGCCAACGATAGCAACGGCAACAGCAACAACATTGCAGCTGAACAATCAACAGCAGCTACAACACCAACAGCAACAGCAGCAGCAACAGCAACGACTACAACCCGGCAATCAGAGTCCCATAGGTGAGCGGAGGGAGAGGGCAACCACTTTGCAACCACTTTCAAACTATTAAAGAAGAGTTCAACTTTCATCGATCTGTCCGTCTGTCCCACATATTTTCAATTTGGAATATAAGATCTTGTATACCAAGCACAGATCAAGTTTCATTTGATATATTTTGTAAATACTCTGACATAATATTGATCAACAGATTTTTCATATTGAACAGTCTACTTCGAACTGGTTTTATCATCTTACTATTATTATTATTATTATTATCCTACTAAGAAGATTGCAAAACTTGACAAAATAGCTACAAAATGTTTAAATATGATTAATAAATCATATTATTAAAACGCAATCAAATATTCAGAAGATCAACAAACAAAATTCCTAAAACAAAAGCAAAATTTCCAGATAAATCCCAACAAAAATGATTCGATTATATTTTTATATTATATCAAAAAAAAAAAAAAAAACATGTTTAACCTTTATGTATGTTTATATTTCTCCTTCAAAAATGTTAAAATAGTATTTGATTAACATTATAATATAGCTCATAATAGAGATCAGTTTATTGCTGTATTAAATAATAATAATTTGCCATATTAACAACTATAATAATTCCCACGTATTTTTTTCACGCTTTTTGCAGTGCTGCAACGCTTTTATCATCAACAGAATCAGTTGCGCGAAAAGGAGGCTGCCGAGCGGCAACATCATCAGCAACATCATCTGCAACATCAGCAACAGCAACAGCAACATCAGCAACAGCAACAGCAACAGCAACAGCAACATCAGTCACATCACTATCATTATCATCAGGCGGCTGCGTCACGTCCGTCGCCCGGCACGAGCACGAATCCGTTTCACAGCAATTATGTGGCGCCTCCCACATGCGGCCCCTCCCCCTCCCACTCGAACATGTGCTCCGCTGCTTCGTCGTCGTCGCACTCGCACTCCACTTCTAGTCAATCGTCTACGCAATCGACGTGCTCTCAAATTGCAATTGCAGCACCATCAACAGCAGCAGCAGCCACAGCAGCAGCAGCAACAACAACAACAACAACAACCAAAGCAGCAACATTCCCACCGCCAGCCGCTGGACACTTTGGTGTGGGCAATGCAACACAATTGCAATATCAACCGTTGCCGCTAACGCCAACAACAACGACAACAGCAACAACATCTCCAGCAGCAGCAGCAACAATTGCGAATACTCCATTTGGCAGCCAGCCTGCCAGAGCAGCAACAGACCAAATGCAATCGGATTATGCTCCAGCAACTGTTGGTGTTGGTGGTCCTGGTGTTCCTGGTGCTCCTGGTGCTTCTGGTGCTTCTGGTGCTGGAACTTCATCCGTGCTGACGGGCAGCAAGCTGAGCAAGTTGTACGCACGGCGTCAGCTGCTCGGCCAGACAACAGCAACAACAACAACAAGCGGTGGCAGCAGCAGCTGCAGCAGCAGCTCCAATCCAGATGCCAGGGAGCAGCTGATCTATTCCAGTAATGCCGAATCGGGTAGGTGTTGCTAATCAACTTTATCTCTAATATTATGTTCTGTTCTGCTTGGTGGGTACCCTTGCAGAGAAAGCAGCATCCATAAATATAACAGTTCAATAACGAACAGTTTTTTTTGCCCCTGAACTATCCTGGATCAGCCATTAGTCCGTCTGTTTACTTCTATGCAAACCTGAGCTCAATATTGATAAAGCTTTGCATTGGTTCAGTTTTTGCACGAATTAATTTTGTTTATATATCCAATTCTCTGATTTCCTACATATATTATCCATTAACTATATATATATATATATATATTCCTGATAAGCATCACTAGCCGGTAGTCAATCCGTCTGTCCGCATTTTGTATACCTATTTTTTTTAACAAGTTGGATTAAGTTTCTTGGTGAAACTTGGCAAATATTCGTCTCCTGACTTTGGTCCGCGACGTACGATCGGATTGGACTACTATATCATATAGCTACCAAAGGAAAAGCGAATAAAAAAAAAATAGAATAAAGTAAAGAAAGACATGGAATATAAAATGATGATCAAATCAATCAAATCGTGAAAGAGAATAACATTTGTTAATATTCGGCTTTGTTAGCTGCAAGGGTATTCAAACTTCGGCGTGCCGCAGATCGCATTTGGTTTTTCTTATTCAATTTGATTTTTGCTATTGCATTTTTTTGCATTTGCGTACGCTTTTGTGGCTCTCGACTAATTCTTAGCATATTGTGCTTGTGCTCTCTTCTTTTTATTTTCCGTTTCGTGTGCTATTTTTTTCTCTTCTTCTTTGTGTACACACACACACACACACACACACACACCCTGCACACTCTGCACAAACACACACCACACACACATTACACACACATTCACACACTCAAACGCACGCACGCTCGCACCATATTGTATTGCACTGCATCAATCACTCAATCATCATCAATCAATCAGGCTGGTTCCATACACTCGCTGGCGCGATGAAGCGACAATTTGCGACCTATGTTAAAACCCAATTGAATTCCACAGCGACGATGACGTCCCCAGTCTCAAATGGCATTAATGAGCAGCTAAATCTTAACCTCAATCTAAATCTGGAAACGGCGCTGGCGCCTCAACCACAACCACAACCGCAACAACAACCACCAGCACCGCCAGCTTATCGGAGCATTAGTCTTAACAATGGAAGCAGCACAGGGAAATCATATTATTATCGGACACTCTCTGCCGCCAGCAGCAGCAGCAGTCATAGCTACAATACCAGCCAAAGCACCTCACCCACCACAGAGCCACTAGCGGGCAGTGGTGTTCCAGGCGGTGCTGCAGCTGGTCACGGTGCTGTCACCAGCGGCTTTTTGCGTCGCTATGCAAGCAGTGGTGGTGTTGGTGTTGCTGGTGGAGGAGGAGGAGGAGGAGTTGGTAGCGGGGGCAGCAATAGCACACCACCCAGTCCGCATCTGCTTGCGGGTCTGGATCGTCGACATCGGAGTCCGGATCCGCCGCCGCGCTACAATCGCGGACAATCGCCGCTGCTGCTGCGCAAGAATCTGCTCGAGCTGAGCGGACAAGCGTCGGGCTCACCGATGCTCCAGCGACGGTGAGTTTGATATGGATTATGAATTACAGCTAGCAGTTGGTTGTACCTATTCATATCATATCTCTAAGGGAAATTGCAACTTATTAAATTATGTAGTTTGAGATGTGCACAAAAAATGGCATAGAAAAGTGTAAACGCTCGAAGACAGCTCGACTGGGAGAATCGTGGGAGGTAGTTATCTATTCGAGAACATATATACCAAATTTGTTGGCCTTAGCGCAGACAGTCTCGGTTTTTGAAGCTGATTAAGAATATATATTTAATTTTTGGGCTCCTCCCACCTTGGGAGGAGAAGACTAGAATTCCCTGGTTCTCATTGCGGTTCAAACGTATCAGAACCCTCCGACTTGCTGCCGACAAGGCAACTAGCTATATTTACCCAATTTACGGACTGGATATAGTGCCTCATATCTGACACTTGGCGCAGGACTGGGGGTAAAAGTAATTGGGCTAAAGTCAATTGCCAAATATGGCCAAAGTGGATCGACGGGGATTACTAACACCACCTGAAAGACCTCGTAACCTAACCTAACCGAGGATGAGGTCTGACATGCTTCCTTCTGCCTGGACAACTTCATTCGGCTCGACTTTCTGACATTTTTAGTGGGTTGCGTTTCAAGTGTCGCCTTTAAAGATGAGAGAATTTAGTATTTGTTATTAATCCGTTTGTTCATTTTGCCGTTTACAGTTATGTGTCAGCATCGCCGCCGTTGCCGCCGCCACGTCGTGGATCGGAGAGTGTCCCCGGTTCCCCGCAACACTTTCGCACCCGCATCCATTACACTCCCGAGCCGCAGAGACGCATCTATCGGACAATAGATCAATGAGTAGCGCTGCAAATTATGGTCATGTGATGTTGGTATGGCTTCGATGATGCTGCCCCCGATGAGGCAGCAGTCGACTTGTGATGCCACAGATGCCGACCAACAGCCAACAACAACAAAAACAACAAGAAACAACAACAACAACAACAGCAAACGAAAGTGTTCAAAAGTCTTATAACGTATAAGTTAGAGCCGTAGCTAGGTCTTGCGTCTTCTAAACATAATTCAAACAGATCACAAAATGTGCCCACGTTTTTGGTGTATTTTTTTTTGTTTTTTGTATTAGTTCATGTGTGTGTGTTTGTGTTTGTATATCTGTGTGTGTATGTGTGCCTCTGTATATACAATTGTTATTCAATAAAAGAGATAAACAAAACTAGGACAACAATCAAGTTAAAAATTGTAACTGCATTAAAGCCATAACTAGTTGATGTATATATATATATATACATATATATAAAATCAAGTGAACGATCTAATAGCCAAAATCATAACAATTATTAAACACACACATATATATATATATATATATATATATATTTGATATTTGATAGATAACACCAACTTTTTTTACCATACATCGCATATAGTTGATAATATTGCAATAGTTGAATTTTTCTCACTTTGTTTTCACTTTTGTTTTCTGACCAACAACTATATATATGATGTAAAAATCGCAGAACATTTATTTACAAAAAAATATATAAACGATTTAATCAGATGAAACGTAAAAGCAATTTGAATCAGTCTGCCAAATGTAAGCTGAACGCCTTTTCATATCCATAACATATATATGAAATATATACACACATCTATATATATATATATATATATATATATGTTTATACAGATATGTTTAATTTTGTATACTATTGTAATGTATAATTATTTGGTTTTGTTATAAATAGAAACAAGTTCCTTACAACAAATACAAATACAAATACCCAAACAGTAAAAACTTTAAATGACCACTTATGTGAATGCATCTGTGTGTGTGTCCGTGTGTGTGTGTGCGAGTATGTCTGTGTGCAGCGTAGCGACCTCATTGTTTTGTTCCTGTGCGTGCATAACAAATTTAACGAGTAAATTATTTAATTATGTATATCCAATAGCAAAACAAAACAAAACGAAATGAAGCAAAACTTGTACTACAAATATATAAAATTGTATATAAAATAAACCATGTATATGTATGTATATACATGTATATATATATATATATATATATATATATATATATATATATATATATATGTATGTATGTGTAGCGTGCAAAAAAGGGTATGTTGCATTTGCTGTTTGTAAATTAAAACAAAAACAACCAATTTAATTTGTAATTTTTTCTGTTTGCTCTTTGTTGTTAATGTAGTAATCAAAACTTTAAAAGGAAAATTTAAAAAAAAACATTTATTTGTATGTTAATTTATTGAAAACGGAAAAAGCAACAAGTATAAAAATTAATAATTAAATGATCCATTTCGACTGATTTATGTGTTAAAGTTTAAGCTTTGGACTATATACTTATGTGTATATATATGTATATGGTATAAATATGCATCAGTCTGTACTTCCACTTTTAGTTTTACCATATACATATGTATATATATACTACATATACCACATATATACGTGTGTATGTGTATTAATATTGTAAAAATTATATAAATGAGCGTTGCGAGCATTAAATAAAATAAAATCAACAAAACAAATGTAAACTCTTATGAATACCAATAATAATGATAATAAATATAATAATTATAATACATAATTCAACAAATTCAATAAAATATAAAAATTGATCTAAAACCCTCAATACAAAAAAAAAAAAAAAAAAAAAAAATGAATTGCGTTTGATTTATTTTTGGTTCGACAATTGAGTTAAATAATATTTTGTCCATTTAGTCATATGAAATTCGATGCCCATTGAAATTAAAAGCCCACTTTAATTCGCTGCATTTGTATTTTGGTTCCATTACAAATTGGTTTCTTAACTTATGCAAGTCTTATTTTAGTTCCGATCGCTTCTGAAAATCCAACGAATTGAAAACCGAATTTGATTTTTGCTTCAAATGTTTTATTTTAAATATATCGCCTTCCATAAGTCGTTTACAATTGTTTATATCCATCATATCATATAGCCTTAAATGAAATAAAAACAAATTCGAATTTTGTACACGCAAAAAATATTTGCCGAAAATTGCAATAAGAACCAACTTATATAACCATTTTAAATAATAATTATATAAACACACACATATATATACATATATATATATATATATATATATATGAATATAATGTTTAGATTTAATGATCCAATTATTGGGCTATATGAGCTGTGGCCAACTTGGAATTATCGCGAATAAATATGTATATAAGTATATTGTATATAGTATAACACATACATAAAAAATACACACAAGTAATACATAGATATATAATTGGATCTGTTTAGATGCTGTCTTATCATGTATAGAGTATATATGTATGTGTGTATATATATGTGTATACTTAGTTTCAAACATAGTGGCCCAGGGACAATACATATATTTTCTTATATGGTTGGGCCCAATCCAACCCGGACCCCGAACCACTCACAATCGGCCATATTGTTATTGTTATGTATCGCATGTATATAGTATATTGTTGTTGTATAAGTTATGTAAAATCGTCTTGAGGTTTTTATTTATTTTTTTTTTAATTATCTTTTTTTATATTTTTTTTTTGTTGTGTATTCCGTTTCGGCAATTACAACATTCAATTTAGTTAGTTTAATTAATTTCATTTCAGTATGTTTTAAGATTGATTTTTGTTCGGTTTTCGATTTTGCAATATTTTGTGGATATTGTATTGTAAGTATTATGAGTAGATGATCTCAAAAAGAGTCACACGGCATTTAGTAAAACACTGAGATTTTTTTTGGTTTTTTTTTTTTGTTTTTAATACTTTTTTCCATCAAAAATTCGTCTACTGCATGTCCTGTCTGCTTCTGTTGCTAATTTATGTATTTTAATATCGACGTCGAACATTCCCAAATAGAAAATTTTCTGGCTTACTATTGAGCATATGAAAAGTTTTGGTGATTATTGTTGTCTCAATTTTGTTTATTCTTGGTGGTGTCGATAATATCTCCAGAAATGCATTTTACACATCGTAACAAAGTTCGAACACCCTCTTCAAAAATATAGTACAAATATATTTAAATTGTCATTATATCATTGTAGAGGCTATTATAAATATATAAATATCACGATATTTGAAACACATTAAAGAATATTTTTGATTAGTCATCAATTGAGTATAGCTATTTTATTTTCCTTTAATTTTGTGCAAGGTTGTCTTGCAAATCTCAGGAATAAACTCTATTATGAATGGGGAACAAAATCAAATATTGGAATTTTGACTAGACTTAATCTTAAGTAAATAAAATAAAATTTTTTTTTATAAAACGTATGTAGCTACATCAGGAAATCGATGGGAAATGCTTTCCAAATTTCTATTTACGCAATTTTTTTAGAGATTTGCAAAACTAAATGTAATTAGTTAAAAGTTCGACTTTATATGTTTTGCATACTCCTTAAGCTTTTGATAGAGAGGGCATGCCGATCTTCGTCAATTCCGAAGTAATTGTTGTTTGACATCCAGAGTTAATACAGTATGGGATTAAATCTTTAAGTTTTTGGTTGTTTTGACACAGCAAGGTACAAACACTTAGAAACACTTGTTACAATTTGCAAAATATTGTATATTGTTGTATTTAGTATGTTTTTGTATGTAAATATTTCCATCAATAGGTAATGTACTGAATGTACTTAAGTATGCTTTCAGTAACTATTTCCTGGTTTTTTCTTTTTAACATCGAAGGGTTTTATTTTCCCCTTTCAAATAGCTATTTTGTAAATATGTTTTCCGATTGCATTTGGCTTAAAAATGTTGAACAGATATCCTATGACGCCCAAGTTAGCTGTTTAATCTTATGTTCTATTTCACATGAATTTACTATATCATATTTTATTATTCAAATTACCTTACTGCTAGTGCAACAGTTCCATATCCCAAGTTCTTTACCACCATGTACTATTTTCAATGATTAATTTTTCTATGTGTTTCCAAAAGTTGCTACAAACAGAAAAAAGTTCCACTTATCATGTAGCCAAATCAAAATTCAAAGTTATATTTCCATTAAGTACATTTTTAACTGTTGCAAAAGCTTGGTTAAGAAAAAATGTCTATTTATCTGTTCCATTTTGCAATGTTTTTTTATATTTAAGTATAGTTTCAACTGCTTTATTTGCTATGCCTTCCAGCTCAACTGTTTTGATTTTGTTTTTAAATGGATTACTTGAATTTAAATAGCTGTTTTAATGTAACTGTAATTTCCAGTGTTGACTAATCCACCTGTTGTCATTCCTAATTCTTTGTGGTTCCTTTCTCAAATGTCTCACACTGTATTTTTGGGTTGTTCGATTTTTTTTGTTTTTCTTACTTACTGGTATTTTAAGTATTTCTTAACATAAATTCTGATTTATTTCAATTTAAGTATAGTTGTTCACCTGTTGTAAATTGTGTGTGTTCCATGTTTCTTCAACTGTTCCATATCTTTTCTTCCCTAGTTCCATTCCATTGTTTTTGATCTTGTTTTTGTTTTTGTTTTTGTAATAACTGGTATATTGTGGTTAATCTATTTCATAAGTTTAATTTCCCAGTTTTGACTAGTTCACCTGTTTTTATTCACGATTTTAATTGGTTTGATTAAATATTACATTCACTTATTATATTGACTATTTGATTTTCCATTAATTCAACATTTCGCACACTCAAAGCTGATTTTTTTGATCTTTTTTAATGCTGCGTATTTTATTGTGTATTGACTTATGGATAAGTGTTTTTAAGCATATGCTCAGCGCTGTACTGGTTACATATATATATATATCTATATATATATATATATATATATATATATATGGATAATAGGAGCACAGTTTATATGTATACATATACTATATAAATGTTCTGAAGTTTGACATTTATTGTTTTTTCCTTTTTCTAATTTTGTTTGAAATTTTGATCCGTGTTTTTTGAAACCCTTTTGAAAATGCTGCTGTTTTCGTTACGTTTTTGCTATTTATTATTTGTTCTCAGAATTTACGTTTTTAGATCGCACACATATACATATACAGACACGCATACGTATATTTATAATGTAATGTAGTTTAAATTTACTACTACAACTATTTCTATTGTTATTACAACACACAAGTTGTGTTGAATTCCAAGTTTGCCAGAAACTGAACTCACTGCATGTGAATTGGCTACCATTGGGCAGAGCTCGCCTACTTCCGTTGAACATTCTTTGGGGGCCAAGTTATCGTTATCGTTTATCGATACTTCTTTAAAATGTAAGACAAAATGTTTAACCGTATGTCAAATTTGATTTTTTGGGTATTTGGTTTTTCAACTGCAACTAGCAGTTATGCAGGTTGTTGTTCATTAATTTATTTGGCGTTGACACTGAATTAACATATAGTCAACTAACATGTAGTCTAACACCAATATGTGAACTATTTAACTGGTTGCGCAAGCATATATTCACTATATACTATTTTTTTTATTATTTTATTTTTTTAGTTAATTATTTCTTTTTAATTTAGTAGTTTCGGTTTGTGAGTAAGCAATGGGATTTGTATTGAATTGGATTGGGTTATTTTGCCGGTGAGCATTTATTTTGACTGTTTGCAAGCAATTGGACTATTATTTCAGTGTAAAGGCAAGTGAATGGAATATTGTATATATATTTTTTGTTTGTATAACAAGCGATTGAGTGTTTTTTTTTCTTTGTATTTTAGTTTTTTTTTTTGTGTTTTTGTTGTTGGTTATATTTTGGTTATATGTGTACATCGATATTAGAATGCAAGTAGCTTTGCATCTTGTCAACTGGGTGGTAAATTGTATAGTTACAGACATATTTGTATAGATAATGTATATACTTATATAACTGGATGTCTTGCTTATAAGCAAGCATATTTATATACATACACATATATTTAATTTTTTTGTTTGTTTTTTATATATTATCAAAAAAAAAAAAAT
Source organism: Drosophila macrothrix (assembly GCA_035042055.1). Lineage (NCBI taxonomy): Eukaryota > Metazoa > Arthropoda > Insecta > Diptera > Drosophilidae > Drosophila > Drosophila macrothrix. The sequence continues at coordinate 5,262,915 of JAWNLX010000587.1, forward strand.
ATTCGCATGCACCTCGGTCAGCTTTGTGTACATTTAAATATAAATAAATGTATTTTTATATACAGGTTCTTGTTTTTATGTTTTGGGTTTGTTTTGTTAAGGATTTGTTTATATGTTTAAAACATTTATTAAAAAATTTCTTAACATTTGTCTTAAGTCTTTGTTTTACATCAGTAAGCGTTTTTTTTATTATTATTTTTTATTTTTTATTATTATTTTGGATTTGCTGTGTTGGGGTTTTCCAAAAATGTAATGCCACAAACTTTTCTCTATCTCACCAGCTATCTCTTTCTACGGCATTCGCTGATGGTGCTTAGCTTAGTTACAATAGGCTATATATATATATATATTTATATATATGTGTATGTATATAATATGATTATTCAAATTTAATACTTGTAGAAAATGCTTTTTTGACATTTCTTTTAGTTTTCGTTTTGGGATTTGTTGTCTTTTCAAATTGTTGGCTTGCTTTTTGTCATTGCAGGGTGAATGTAAGAGCTAAAAATGTTTGCGTCGATTTGGATTGTTTCAATTTTTCTCTTCTTTAATCAGAGCGTACTTTTTTTTTTCTTATTTTCATTTTTTGTCTTGTTTGGGTTTTAGTTTTAGGTCTGGTAATATATATATATATATATTTAGTAACGCCGACCGCTGCCGCTGCTGCCACTGGCGCAGCCGCCGTCGCTGCTGCCGCTGGCGCCATCGGCAGCCCAACGCTTGCGTCTGGCCTCCTTGGCCGCCTGCATTTGGGCGGCGACGCGACTGGTGCTTGGCGCCAATTCAAAATTGGCATACAGCTCAACTTCCTCATCGGCGGCGTCGCGTGTCTGTAGTTGAAGTTGCTGCAACTGTTGTAACTGTTGCAGTTGCTGATGCTGTTGTTGCTGTTGCTGCTGCTGCTGCTGCTGCTCGAGGGCAACGGCAACGGAGGCCATAGCATAGGCGCGTGCATCCAACTGAATGCTAATGTTGCCCATGGCGCCAGCGACACAATATGTGGGTGTTGATATAAAGCCGGTGTTGTTGTTGGTTGTTGTTGTTGTTGTTGTGGCTGTTGTTGTCATTGTTGTTATTGTTGTTGTTGTTGTTGTTGTGCTTGTGATTGTGGTTGTGATTGATGTTATTGTTCCAAAGTCCGATCTGGTTGTGTTTGTTGTATTTTCCGCGGTGGTTGCGACAGTGGTCAGGGCTAGCGAGAGCGACTGCTGCTGCTGTTGCTGCTCCAAATCGAAGCTCACATTCTTACTGTCTCATCCACCCCGATGGACTTGCACGGTGGCCTCGGCGGACTCCTGCTGTCGCAACTGCTGACGGTACACATCCAGTTCGGGCATCCGATATGTGCCCAGATTCACCTGCACCATCAGCGTCTCCATGATTCGTTCGTTTTTCATCGACTTGGATGGCAGGACGACGGTCAACAGTTCACTTGGCGAGATGCGGCACAGGTTTAGGTCACGAGTCAAACGCTCCATGATGCACTCGAACTCGAATTGGGTATCCTTGTTGGGATGATTCTTGAGCTTGGCAACCTTGTGACGCGCCCACGCGAGCATCGCCTCAAATTTACGTATCTCGGGCGTTTGCAACTCACGGCACATGATCATCTGCACCATCGATTCGGACAGATGTAGGAATTCCGGGCATTTAAACAGGGCATGCGCCTTGCTCTCCACAAAGGATAGTATCATGTTGACCAACTCGGAGGCGGATGTGTAGCGCCAGTAGTAGTTCTCCAGCGAAATCAGCATCGGGCAGACGACCTCAATGCGCAGAAACTGCTTGCAATGATGGAAACATGCCTGCAGCAGTTCCGGTAGATCATAGTGCTCTGCGGCGCAGAGAAGACCTAGATGAAGATATGTGAGTTTTTGTAAGTTTCTATCGATTTGGATATTGATGAAATTTGGATTGCAACTCCTTCTGCTTGTATTGCAACTATTTAAAATGCACATTTATTTGAGATATTAAAACTTGGTTTGCGCTTATAAATTCTTAATTCATGAATTGGTTTTTGGAGTCCATTTTTATATTCTTTAGTCCATTATCGATAATTTCTAAAAATTGACTTTCGTTTACCCGATTATCCTACTTCAAGATACAAGATATCTATTCTTGTAAATTATTCTTAAGCAATATATTGAATTTCGTTGTTGGATACGGCTCTGAATTTAAATCAAGAGTTCAAATGAGCTGAGGGCTTTGAAACCCGTTTCGCACCTCGACTACACGCTTATAAAATCGCACGAGTCAAATTAGATATTTGTTTTGTATAAACATAAAGTAATAGGGTACATTTTAGTCGAGTTTGCTGACTGGTAGGTATCACTCGGCTTTTTCTTGTTTATTTCTCACCTGGTATTGAGACACAGGTTAGTGGACAGGTGCCCGTATGCAGATAGTCGAGCAGCACCCGAAACGTATCCGGATCGAATTCGATGATGTTGAATTCCGTTTGCGCCAGTTTGGCACGGTCCACTTTTTGGGCATCGGCGCAGACGGAGAGACGGGGTACGGCCAATTGGTTGCTGCCCGGCTTATCTTTATCCTTGTCTTTGCTATCTCTGTCTGTCAGGTTTGGAAATTGTTTTTTTTTTCGGTTTCGGTTTCGGTTTTGGTTTCGGTTTTTATTTGTGTTTGTGTTGGTAATCGGTTTTTGGTGGTGTTTCGTTGTAGGGTAAAAGTTGGTTCGCGAAATTCATAAATTAAATGGAAATCAAAACCAAAAGAACAAATTCAAATTGCGAAATAAAATAATTGTGGTTTGGCAGGTTGAGTTTGATTTGTTTTTTGTATTATTCGCACGGTAAATAAAAACAAAAAACAAAAACACAAATAAAAATTTGAATTTTTTGTCGAGGCAAGGGACGCACGGTGGGTGGGTGGCAGGGGGCGGTGGGGTTTTGTGGTTGGTGAGAGAGGCAAAGTGGCGCGTGAGATGAGAAAATGTTGTTGTTTTTTATTTGTTTTTAAATTATTTTACCAATTTGATGAATATTTTTGTTGTTGATTAAGTTAAAGAAATAAAATGCAATTTTTTAAATATGCACGGAGAAAGAGAAAGAGAGAGAGAGAAATAGAGAGAGAGAGAGAGAGTGAGAGAGAGAGAGAATAGAAAGAGGATAACAGGAGCAGCGTGGTGAATTATGCAAATGTGATTGCAATAAATTTTATTAAAATATGGTAAGTTTTGTAAGATCGAAAAATTGAGTGACAGTGGTTAGAATTAAAAACAGTTGTGCAAAATGATTAGTTGAAATTTCGTTAGAGATATGGTAAATACCAGAATAAGAGTGTACCAATTATATATGTCAGAGATTTTTAATTGAGAAACATTTAAGGAGAACACATTTAACGACAGATACAATTTAAACATGAATATAAAACAGAAGTTTGATTTGTGGTGTATAGGTGGATGTGGTGAGTATGCAAAGGACAGACGCCGATGATATTGAATACAATTGTGGTGAGTTCAGAGCGGTGAGTATGCGTAAGACAGACGTCAATGATATTGAAGGCAAATAATGCCAATTAACAAGCAGTATGCATATGCATATAAACGAAAATAATAGGATCAATAAAGGAAATCAAAAAATAATAGTAATAGTAATAATAATAATTATTATTGTTCGTTGGAGACACAAGAGAACATGGTCGAGGACAAGAACGATAAACGAGACCAGGGTAAGCCCAATTTAGATATGATCATGATAATATTATCAAGTCATTTATCAGATTTAAATAATATGCGAGTTAAGGTTAATTGACGTGCGACGTGCGTTATTTGCGTTTGTTGTTTGGTTTGGTTTGGTTTTGTTTGATTGTATATATTAGGGATAAAACAGGCAGTTACGATAACGATTACGAGTACGATTACGATTACGATAACGATTACGGTTACGATTACGTAGTACGTAGTAGGAGCGGAGTTGCGATCGTGTTACGTAGAACGCAGGATCCAAGACGTTAATTATTTTGTTGGTTTGTGGTATATATATATATATGTGTATGTGTGTGTGTGTGTGTGTGTGTGTGTGTGTGTGTGTGTGTGTGTGTGTGTGTGTGTATGTGTGACATAAATCAAGTAAGTTTAAAAAGAGAGCGCGAGCGAAATAAACAAAGTGATTGAGAGACATAAAGAGAAGGAGAGAGAGAGAGAGAGAGAGAGAAAGAGAGAAGAACAAGGAAACGCATCGATATTGTTGCATTGCATTGTATAATAACCCTTACTCGAACAATCTGTCGACGATATCCATTTCTTTTTGTCATCCGGATTTAATTGATTTGAGTTCTTATTGCGTATGGATCGTCCCCAGCCAGCCGTTATTGTTCCCAGTCGTGAGAAGGCCCGCTTCACCATTGGCGATGAGGGTACACTTTTTGGCCGTATGGAGTCCGAATCGGGTACGGTTAAATAGTTATTGGATTTGGGCTTCTGATTCTGTGGGGATACAAGCGATGGTGCAGGGCGTGCAAAGATCTCAGCGACGGGTATTTGCGGTGATCCGAAGCCCGTCTGTATGCCATATAACATTTCCTGTAAAATGCCATTAACAATAAAAATAGAAAATGTATATTATTTATAGAGCTCTTTAGGTGAAAGTTGGTTAATGGGGGGTTATTTAGTCAGCTCCACCTGAAAGACACGGCTTCGTACGCCCAAAATGGCCCGTACGCCAATTAAGCGGGCCTTTTGCTTCGATTGGCCCACCAGGAAGACCACGTCGAAAAGATGGGCATTTGTGAGGCACGATGGTTCTTCGTTTAGGAATACACGCGTAAAGTCTTTTGCCAATTGATCATAGTCCTCGAACTGATCCCTAACTGAGTCCAGCAGCGGTGACGAAGGTCTCATATGGCCTGTTTCAAAAATGTATAGATTACAAATAATCGTTCAACGTGGTTGTAAATTTGGATTAGTTATTGATATATACATGTGGATTGGATTATATTTTGATTGTATAACTTGATAACTGAATATTAATTTTGTTATATATAGGGTATTGGATAATTTCGGATATATATATATATATATATATATGATATATATGTACATATATAGATTTAATTTACAGTCTAAATAAGTTGACTCAAAAGCTAATATATAAATAATCATTGGTATCGAGATATTAAAAAATTTACCATATCATATTATCGAATATTTAATTCTTGGTCATGTTACAAAATAAAAGCTATCCAATCACAAAATGGAATGTTGAAATAATGTGCGAGGCATAAAATATTTAAAAAAAAATCCAATTTCATAATGAAAATAAACATTTGTTTAGTCTTACAGAATAATGAAATAATGTAAATGATCAGCATTGCAATTTGGAAAATAACCGTTTGAAAGTATATTTAAATTATTAAGAACAGAGTTAAAATGAGAGTAAAAGTTCTTAAATTGCATCCCATGTACAAAAATAATGGATATAGCTAAATTGAGCATATTTTGACCATTATTTACAGTGTGTTCAACTATGAATAGGGGAACAGTTATGTAAAGATACATTCCCACATATTTATAACTATTATTTATTTCAGAAAGGGGCCAGTTGTCTACCCTACATGTATGATGACTTTGGGGAACGCTTTAGATAAGTTTAAGGCCGCATTCAAAAATTTGTTAAATATATTGTGTGCTACAAAATGGGCGGATGTTGTGAAAGTGGCTAATGGGACAAGAAAGTGGGATATGCTGGACTGGGCGATTTCCTGTAGAAAGCTCTTTAATATAAATCGCTAGAGTAGTTTTACTTTCCATTTATATTTGTTTGTCAACAAATTACCAAAAAAAGAAAAAAATCTACTGATGTTGAATTATAATTTCAATATTTATGTTTGTATTTATATGACTATATTAAAGCTTTTAAATACTGTTTTTGAGCTGTAACAATATAGATTAGGATTAATTTTTAAAATGAAGTGATTGTTGTAGAAATAAGGAAATTGAATTGGTATTTGGTTGAAGCACATTTTTGAGTTACCTTCTATGCATGTATAAATATATATATATAAATAAACTACACATATATGATTCTCTAAGGGCTAAGAATGGTCTAAATTTTAAATGAATTTGCAAATAGTTTGTTATTTTTGCTGTAACCCCTACGGATATATTGAGAGGGTAGCAAAGACCTTTTGGCCTTTTAATCGCAGTCGCCTTCACCTGCTGCCCACATACAAAGTACATATGTTTGTTTATATTTGTATACACAAGCAACAAAATACTTTGGAAACAGCTGAAGTCTCTGCAAGCCATCAATCATATAAGGCTTGCCGCAAAATGTTGCTTTCATCTGACTGTTGCCAATGCAAGTATACAAAACTACATATCTACAAATGTACACTGAAAACAAAAACAAAAATGGGAGCGATCAAGGCAGCGTACCCAAATGATTTATAAGTTTTCCAGCAATTAAGAGTATTAAAAGAATTGTTCGAGTTTTTGGAAAACTCATCTGAAGTTAAGTCTAATTTTTCTGGATTTGTTTGTGGAATGAGTGATGTAAAGTAATCACTTCATTTGGGCCAACTCTAATACAATTTACACTGAATTTTTGTGCTGTGCAAAAACTGAAAGCACAAGCTATATATATATATATATATATATATATATATTTATATATATATGTGAATATCGTGAATAACGCTTAAGGGTCGCAGCTGCCATATGGAAATCAAGTTATGCACTTGACAGCAAACTCAGCTTCGACCGAATACATTACACATTCTGCAGAGAGGCCAGATATCCTTTTCTATTTTGATTCTTTTGATTTCGTTTTTGTTTTAGAGAAAAGAGAGAGAGAGAGAGACAGAGAGATATAGAGATAGAGAAAGAGGGAGAGAGAGACAGACCCATTGAGCTGACCGGCAGTTTTGTGTTGTATTTCATTTGGCGCCAGGTGAGTGCTGGTTATTACCAAAAAATACAAATGCCAATAAAATATACTAATAAAAACGGTGAACGGTGAAATTTAGCTCGTGTAATCAATTGCAGAGTCAGCGCTGCAAAGTTTCAGGCCAAATTTGGACCAGGGATCAGGGATCAGGGGCAGCACTTGAACACAGCTGTGATTTGAATTTTTAGCTATTCATCTTTATTATTTGTTCTTTTTCCTGGTTATGTTATGGTATGCAAATATGTAAATGGGGTTTTGTTTAGTGCGTTCAATGGTTTTATAATTGGATCATTTATTATTTGAATTTTAGGTAAATAGACTATTTTAATTAAACATGAAATAGTGATCCGACAACGATTTAAACTCAGAAACGGAAACGAAGTTCAAAAATTTGATTCAAACAGTCATTGCTGGAATCGACATTTTTAGATCATATTCGCCCGAAATACGATTGTGTTTGAAAGTTTCAAAGTGATTTTCGTATACATAATTCTTCATGGATTTTGGTATTATTGTGAGAAACGTTTCCAAAAAAAAAGTACTACTTGAATCTGTTTTTTCTTGCATTTAATTCGTTGGTAACCGTTATAGTTTTGATAGATGTATCCAATACACCATATAATATAGCCAGATTGCTGTTGTGTCAATTGAGAATCGAATTGAAATCATTTATTTGTAATTTTGCATAAAATTTGAAATTTTCTCATCGTTGTCCTAAACTGTTTGATTGTTTTCTTTTTATAATACATTTTAAAAGAGCGAGGAAAATCCGTACATCAAACGTTCTGAGCTCCATATTCAATTGTAATACTTACATACAATCTCCTACGAAACATTGTGATTTCGATTTTTCCTGCCTAGGTGGAGGATGGCAAGGATTTTTCGCACGATTTTCGATAGTGCTGTATATGTATTCAACAAAAAAATTTGCATTGACTGACAATTGATTCATTCATTTCATTCATTTATTGACTACACACGCATTGATTGGTGACTGATTGATTGGTGTGTCTGTTGATTGATTGGTGTTTTTTTCTTTTCTTTTTCTTGTGACCAAAGAACAGCCCAAAACGGTATTACGAAATATACAAATTCAAAAACTCACATTGAGGTAAAAAATGGTGAAAAACTATTAGATGCTACTTTTTTTCTACGTCAAAATTATAACATATACTCATAAATCATAAATTCGAAAAGTATCTGTAAATATATGTGTATGGGCTTTATTATTAACGTCGAAAATAGATACGAATGTGCATAGAATGGACGGAGCATAGCATGAGGTTCATTTAAGATAATTGTCTTTTACAAAAAACAAAAACAACAACAAATAATAATTTCAGAAAAACTTGCAATCTAAGATTTTAAAAAAGATTACAAGAAATCTAATTGAAATTACAACTTTCAAAATCAACTAACTGACCCAAACAGTTTGAAATTGAAAATTTAAAGTCGAATGATGTTGATGTATTCAATAGATTAAAAGATACATATTCTGAGTTGGACATATGTCTCAAAGGAATGCTCAACTGCCACTTTTGCCTGTAGACCAATCTAATTGAGTTACTATTCAAACTGCTTTGGGAGCGTAGGGGAAGTCACCAGGGAGCGGGGGTTGGTGTTCACGTTAGGAGGGAAGTTGGGGACCACCAGGGAGGTGCTGTCTGTGTGCGTGTGTGTTTGTGTGTGGAGCAATGCTCCAGAAAGCCATCAATCAATAATTTGCATGATTTTAATATGCATAACTATAGTGGCACAGGGGCTGAAAATGCCAATGCTGGCTACCATTTGGACATTGAGTGTTCTGTGGGGGAGGGGGTGATTTTCACGAGAGGTGTACGGAGTGCAGAGGAGGGTGTTGTGTTCTGTTGTGTGAATTGTGGCTGTGGATTGTGGTGCTATGTGCATGAATAAATCAAATTAAATTTCTTTTGCTTAATGCAACCAACAAAAAAAAAAACTACAGATCTAAAAACTACTCACAACAACAACAATAACAACAATAACAACAACAATAACAACAATAACAACAACCATGTAAAATGTGTGGCTAAGACGCAACAAACAAATACAAACACAATAACAAAAACAAAATAAATAAATAGAAGAGGACGAAGAAGGTTGACCACAGCCGATAAAATGTACAAAATTTCTTCATGCCGGACAACTTCAGCTATGCCATGTGGCCAGGGGCGCCTCGCGGGGGCGGTGGCTGCCAAACAGATTGTCGGCTGTTGAATTTGTTACAGCGTCCTACACTCAAAAAAAAAAAAAAGCAAAAGGAAGAAAACTATACATAAAATATACATGCGATTTGTAGCTAACAAGTTTGCCTGAGAATTAAGAAACAAAATTTGTCTTTGTTTTTTTTGGAAATAATAAAAACAATGAAATAGTTTTTCGTAAATGTAGAAAGGCAAGTAAATTTTGCTTCTTTTTTCTTCTGTTAAATTTGGAGACATTTTAAGTGGCTCACAATAACTAAAATGAATTTTCTTACAATTTAAGCAATGCATTTGGTTAGAAATATGTATATGAATAAGTTCAAGGGCAGCTATATATTTTTTTTCGACTGCAATGTGACGGCGGGTAGGGGTGGGTGATGCAAAGGTGTAAAAGGGCGTTTGAAGCGCAGCTTTCTGTGATTCCTTTGGGTGCAAACACAGGCGGATGTGTTAATGGCGGAAACGGAAGTGTGAGCAAATGTGTGCCGCTGTGTGTGGAAACGTGTCTTTCTGCTTTCGTGTGTGATTCGGTGTGTGTGTGTGTGTGTGTGTGTGTGTGTGTGTGTGGCATGGTGTGCGGAAGTGTTGCAACAACAATAGCAACAATAGCAGCAACGGCAGTTGAAACAGGAACCACAACCAGGCAAAGACAATCATTCATGCCGCGAGCATCGAAATAGAGAGAGACAGAGAGAGAGTGAGAGAGAGAGAGAGTGAGAGAGAGTGAGAGTGAGAGTGAGAGAGTGAGAGAGGGAACGAACGAATCATTCATCTACTCATATGTACATATGTACAGAGATTAATCAAGTGCTGTTGGCAACACTGCTCGAGAGTTGGTATGCAAAATGAACGAGAGATGTGTTTTTTTGGAACTCAAGGAACACTTGGCTCGACTGAACTAGTTCAATTGAACTCGAATGCACAACTCCACAAAAGGCGAGACGAACTCAACCAAAATTAAAATACAGTCTAGCAAAAATTGCGAAGCGCATTTTGAAGCTGTAAGGATTTCAATAAATGTCTATTTGTATGTGTTTGGGAATGTGTGTGCGGTGTGTGTGTGGTGTGTGTGTGCGGGTAGACTACACATACTATGTCGCATACAGAGGTGCATCACAGAACCACAGCATAAATTGCAGCGGAGGATTCTGGTTGTTGCTGCTGATTGTTGTTGCTGCTGCTGCTGTGCTTGTTGCAGTTGTAGTTGCTCAGCGATGTTGTTGCTGTTGTTGTTGTTGTTGTTGTTGATGTTGTTGTGTGTAGTGTGTGTGTGTGTGCTGTCGAAGCCCAAAGTCAGCTGTTGTTGTTGCTGCTCTTTGCAATAGCAGCAGTTGTTGTAGTGTTCATGTTGTTGTTGTTGGTATTGCTGTTGTTGTTGTTGTTGGTTGTTGTCTAAAACTCTGGCATGCAACATTTTGAAATATTCATCCTCACCAATGGGTCGCCAGGAGCCCCGCCTATACGGCTTCGGTATTTGGCCAGTTTCCGCATGATTCGATAGATTCATCACCAGATCCTCGAGCATCTGCGATCGAGTTCTCTCCTGCATCCGGGCGAACTTTGGTGCCGAATACGAGGCACGCTCTCCATTCACAATCTTCGTCAATAGCCACTCGCTAAATAAAGATGGCAAAGATGGGGTGCCGGGTCAGCCGGAGAAGGGGGTCGTAAGAAAAGACATGCAAATGCTGTTCATTCAATTCAATCTCAATTACAACTTACCGAAACATAGGACCCTTCTCGAACACGGACTGCTCCCACAGATAGGGCTTGTAGGCGCCGACCTCGTCTCGTGTCACGACAGACACCTCGTAGCGTGTCGGCTTGTGTTTAATGCGAGCCGATACACGCACCTACAAGTGCAACGGTATACATAATGCGTGTGTATCAACTTCAATATCAAAGCAATACAATTTCAACATTTTTTCAACAACTGATGACATTTCTACAGTTGTTTTCGAATTGAAAGCTTAAGTTCAGATTTTTCAAATTGCATTTATAAACTATTTAAAATGATATCTTCAAACAATTAAATAATATCAGTAACAAAACAAAAACGCCAATACGCGAATTGAAAACAACACATTTGGTTTTGACGAATTTTAAAAAAATTTACTTAACAATAAGCTGAGTATGACGAATTTAAATAATTTCGATTATATTTCTTCTCAATGTAGACAATTCGACTTGGCTGTTGATGCGTATCAAGAATATATATGTATATATATATATGCAAACAACATTCTCAGATTGTGAGCTAAGTTGATGTTTAATGATGACTTACCAGGATGAAGGTGTGCAGGAAGTGGCTTTTGATGCAGGCTGGACTGAAGCGAGTGTTGTCGGCTTCAAGGAATACCACGCAGACGATATCGTTGCCAATGTGACGTTTGCGTTGCAATTTCTGGGGATCGTGCTTCTCATATGGCAGCAGCGTAGACACATGGAACATGATCTCAATGTTGCGCCAGTTTGTATAAACGGAGAATAGACCTAAAATAGATTGGTGCATCATTATTATTCGACACTCGACATATGACTAAAAATATATGTAGATCTGGATTCAGGTATATGGATCCACGTACCGGTTAGGTCGTGCACCGTGTCAAGGCCACCTTTGTATTTATCGAATCCGCGTAGGCGTACGCGATCTCCGAGCAGCGTTAGGAACTCATCGAAGAGCGGTGAATTTTCATTATTGTCCAAAATTTGCTCTTCCGAATATTGATCCTCTTTGACAAATATGACGCCGACTTTAAGTTCGGATTTTATGAAAACCTACAAAGTAAGTGTAATCAAAATAATAATCACAATTGATCTAGTAATAGATAAAGTACATATGTATATAATTTATATACCTGATCTAATTTTAATAATTCCTCTGGCGTATCGGGTAGTTGTCCTAATGTTAGTGGTGGATTTAAGTTAACTTCTTTGCCTAAAGATCTAACTACCTCCTCACGATTATATCTGCAGATTGAATAGGATAATATATATATATATATATATCATATATGTATATAGATAGTAGGCAGGGGAAATATAGATTTGTACCTATCGGCAAATACGCAGGAGGCCGGTATCAGTCCATGTACCGTGTAGGAACCAGCGCGAACCAGAATTCGGAATTGATCGCGTCCATTGAGCGTCTCCTGTTTGATTGATAGGATAACGGGGCCCAGATCCTCATCACTGGTAAAGTAATTCCAATGTTCGGTACCATAGAAATACTTCTCATAGGTCTCTTGCTCCACTGAGATAAGTTCGAACGCGCCCTGCTGATCCCATTGCTCCTCGATGGTTGTCTTCTTCCTTGGACTCGGAGTCGCCTCCGAATCCTCATCATCCTCATAGAGATCACTGCATTCACGCTCCAAATACGCATCGCTGGCGCTGCCAGCGCGAATATCCTCATGCTCTGAATCGCTCTCATCCCAGATGGTGTGCGGTGTTTGAAGTGTTATCTTTTGACGCGAGCACTCAATCCAATATCCGGGTGTGGGCATCAAATTATGAGGATATTCCTCACAGAACTCGTCTGCAATAAAACAAATAAAAACGTATACAAATTATTCAAATGTCTATTTGATTTGCACAAGTGCTCAAAAATTATTTGTGCCTCTCTTAAGCTATACTTTCAGCAAGTGAAGTGCTAAGTGGACCACCTCAAGTTTCATGATTCAATTGAGAACACTTCAACACTTCGATTGAACATTTTGGAGACCAGTTGCTTCTATAGTATCACTAATAAAGCATTTAATATATTGATTGCATGCTGGCGACTTCCAAACCATTTGTTAATTTAATGTCAAGCTAAGACAGAACTGATTTTTTAAGCAAAAGAAAAAGAATATTTTTCTAAAAATTATAAGTCTTACCCTAAATCAACTATCTAGAAAATATGTGTTTTTTTTTTAAATAACTTTTTAATAATCATTTTCTGTTATTAAGAAATGCAAAGTCTCATTTAACACAAAATAATTTCTAAAATTTTACTGGAACAAATTAATTACATGAAAGATTTTGTATATGTGAAATCTTAAAATAAAAATGTTTAATTAAATATATTTATTTTTCATCCTACAAAACCGCATTTCTTATATAGCCGCAATCTTCAATTCCACAAATGTACTTCGTAAATGCCAAAAGTATATCAAATTTCTAAAATTCAAGGCGATTTTTCATGTAAGTGCAACTGAATTGTTGCATCGTTTGCTCGGTAAGGCAATGTCCCTGCATAGATAATCCCGTCAGGACTTAAGCTGGAATGTGTTATCGAAATATTTAAGCCATTTATCAGGAATTCCATTCAGCATGAGTTCAGTTACAAAATACATTTTCTGCCAATTGCTTTTGTGGTCTTCCTCAGTCTTTTGTATTACAATTTATCAATGTAAGCAGAGATTAAACTAGAAAATACCCATTACTAATATTATTTTCGAGTTCCAGTTCAACTACGAGTACTAAATTATATATTATATACTGCAAAATAGCAGTCATTAACTACGCAAGCTAGCTTGAAGATGGGTTATAGAATGGTCACTGTGGCTAATATTCTATTCTATTCTAATTGCTGTCTGCTGGTTACCACATTTTCCACTGTCCATTTCGCATTTTGGCAAGTTGTGTTTTGAGTGCCACTTAACGAGCACTCAGCTTTCGGACACATGAGAGTTGAATTGAGTTGAGTTGAGTGATAAAAATAAACCAACAAAATTTGCCATAAATATATACATGCAGCAACAGTATTAACAACAATAGTGAAGTTGTGTTTATTTGGGTTTTGTGGCATGTTGCATGATAAATTTTCTCATCCAACTAGTGGTGTTAATAAAATAAATAAATAAAATAATAGCGCAATTCAATTAAAATGCAAATACCACAATGTAAAAAGGGGGCAAACGCATTGATGCCACACTGGGGCAACACACAGCAGCATCTGTGCCACATAAACCATAAATAGCGCCAAGTTGGAAACACAGATTGAGCGTGCAAATTTGATGTGGCATGCGGACCGCGAGTTGCTCAATAATGGGTTCGTCCCAACTGGCATGCATGATGAAGACTGAAAGACGTTGATAGACAAGCGAACCCTGACCCCTGACCCCTGACCCATGCCACGTCGCTCGCTGTGTGGCAGGCTGAGCATAATGTGTGTGTGTGTGTGTGCGAGGCAGAAAAGTTGGCAATAAAATGCTATGCGGCTGCCAACTGTGATCTAATTAAGGTCTATGTTTGCCGCAACCATGTAGCATGTAGCATATACATACATACATGGTTGTGGCATGTGCAGCAAGTAGCATGTAGCATGTACACTGTGAGAAAAACACTGAGCGACCAGTCAACTGTTCATTGAATTTCACATACAATTCGATTACAAAGTTAACTCTTTATCTAAAATTACTAATTAAGGTAAAAATCGATCTTGATTGAATTCGGATAACACTTGCAGTTAATTTGAGTACAAAATGCACTATTATTTTTCTTAGTGTAGCTGTGTTATGTCTATGTCTCTATTGTTGCAAACGGTCTTGCAGCAATTTACACAGCTGCTGCTGGAGTTGACTTTTCTATTGACACGAGGCAAAAACAAAATGATTTTTAGTAATAGAGAATAATTGACTTCTTTTTGATCTAACCTTGATCAAACAGACAGACATATATATCATATGTTTATGTAAATATATCGATTATATATGAACAGTACTGTTTTGTTTGGGACTTTGTAATGTGTTGCCACTTTGTGGCACGCTAAAATCCGACACGGGCGCATCTCTAATAACGAGTGACGACTATAGTCACATAGAACAATTATGCTCGCAAACACACACACACTGCGGGAGATAACCATTAAGCAACATGTTGGAGCGAGATGTGCTACAGATGCGGATCCGGATGCGAATTACGGAACATGACCTGATTCAAATTTGAATAACTTGCAATGTGCGCCACTAAGTAGGCTATGAATGCTGTTGTTGTTGCGGCTGCTGTTGCCTATTTTGCGGTTGTTCTTCTTGCGTACGTTCCATGCTACATGTGGCAACAAGAAAGTTTTTGACATGCCGAAAGCTGTTTAGAATGAAGTAAGCTAGTCTCAAATAAAGGCACAATATTGTCGAGATTTAACATAATTATACAGCAGGCACTTTTCAGAGTCAATTTTGGTAAAGCTATTCGTTCATTAATCCCACAACTTTCCAACCCCATCCACCGACTAACTTTTGTAATGTGCAACTCATTCCATTTTTAAGACCAGTAATTTAAAGTTAATGCACAAGTTCGCTGAATGCATAAAAAAATTTACGAGGATACTGGAAAGTATGTCTGTAAATTATATATATTCTTGATCAACATCAACAGCCGAGTAAATCAAGCCATATTCAGCTAAGTGTATCTCTATATGACTAAAGAAGCTAACAACATTTTTGGTTTTCTCATATAAATTGAAGTTATCTTAAAGTTTAGTGGAATAAAGACAGAAAGGGAAATAGCGAGATAGATAGATGGATAGATGGATAGAGAGAGATAGAGAGAGAGAGAGAGAGGGGGAGAGATTGGTTGCTTGCAAATGGCAAGCATTTGCACAAGTATAGAAATCCTTGAATTTCCACAGTCTTTCACATTTTGCAAGTAATTCGATATTCGATAATTCGATCCATTTGCCGCACTTCCGCACAGAAGCTGGCGGAATATTTGAAGTACAGGCTTTCCTCACTGAGCTGAGCACTTTTGTTTTTTGTTAGTTGTTTGAGGGGTTATCGGTTGGCAATAGGAGTATCTATGTGTTAAGGTCGATATAGGGCAATAGCTACTTACAAATCTCTGCCTTGACATTCCGTTTACCATTTACCATTTACCATGCCTGGCTGTCCACCAGCATTGACATTCTTTGAGCTGTGTATTTTTGCGTCCTCCCCAGAACCAATAAAGCAATTGGCCATTAAACTATGCCCGCTTGCTTCAGTCATTGACTGCCCATTATACACATTAAATATATATATATATATGTATATATTTATATATATGTATATATTCATGGGCTTAAGGGTCGTCTGTCAATCAAATGTCACTCCACACAAAAACAAATGACAGAAAAGTGCTTGAAAACACGAATTCGGACTACAAACGTGGCATGTAAAGTTGATACCAACTTTTCCACAGTCACAGCTTATTTGTTTTCTATTCTTTGAATTGGGAAACACAACATTTTGGTTAAGACTTGTGTACAAATTTGTTCATCACAAAATTAGTAAAAATTTACATATATTTAATTTTGTCAAATCAATTCGAAGCGAATGACTTCTGCTTATGTTTATTGTTCAAAATTGTTATAAGACATCTTATGAAAGTCTTCCACTCGTGTATCTGTGTATATGCCTGCAATCAGTTTGAATGCACAGTTAATAGCCGAGGAGTTTTTCTAGTACTTCTAGTAATCAGATTGGTAATACATTGTCGCAAATGTTGAAAAATTTTGCTAGTTTCTGGCTTACCTTATATTTGACTTCTTAATTGGACTCATGAAGAGCCTGACGTGATGAAGAGAAAAGAGGAATCAATTTTCACCTCAATTGGGGAAGAGAGACACCCTTCTACCTTCTTTTCAGACCTGTCGGAGCTTTCCAAACTACAAACAAAGGAGCCAAGCTTCTGGTTGGAACACTGTGCCTCAAATCAGGTACGAATAGTTTCACAGGAGCATAAGCTGAGCCGAATTTTGGCAGAAGTGCACTCAGAAAAAATGTTTGCATTTCTAATTTTTAGAAATCTATTTTTTAATAATAGAAAATATTTCGAAAAAATAGAAGAAACACAAACATTTTTTTGGCGTATCAATTTAGTGCATGATTTTCAAATACGTAGCGAAATGTCTTTTTATATATAGAAGGTATTTTCAAAAACAAGAAAAGCTTTCAAATTTTTAGGACGATTTTCTTAATTTCAGGGCTGTTTTTTTTTTTAAGTGTAGGTTAGTGCGCAAGTAACTTCAAGTTAATTTTGTTTGGTTTTTTCTTATTCGCTTCTCGTTAGTGATTTTTCCTTTGACTTGTTTTTAGCTTTTGTCTGATGGTAAATTTGAATCAATTCCACATTGTTATTGGCTTCAATTCGGTTGAGTTTATATATATATTTTCTTTATATATATAAAAACACAATTTCGAGAACGTGGTGGGTAAGTGTTGCACAGCAAATATGTAATATAATATTATGTTTTTCATTCAAGCACAACTGGCGGAGTTCGAGCACAGTGAAAACATTGGGGAAATTGATTGGCATAGAAAATAGAAACCGTTTTTATAATTTTTTATAATATCTTCAACAGGTTTGGTGTGACATTTTCCAATTTAACAGTTAATTCTTCATAGTAAATAAAATGCAAATTCAAATAAAGTGTACCATGAATTCTACCAACTGAGTTGCAAAATAATTTGTGCCAAATTTTGCGCACAAATCGGGTGTGGCGCAGGGAGGCAGTTAGTGGCAGACAGTTGGTGCCAATCGATTGGAATTGTGCATGTGGTAAGTGAGCAAACACGCTATCAATAGCTAATTAGGTGGCATGCCCCACGCCGCACTCATTCAACACATGCCACACGCACATGATATGCAATTGTGGCAAGTTATGCATGTCATGCTGCAGGTGACAGGCGTATGGCAGTACACAATACTTCTATTTTTATTTCGATTCCTATTCCAATAGAATTCCCGCAACGCTTATACACTCAGAAAAACCAAATCTATTCCGAAAGCAAGCTTCTAAATTTCAGGGTAAATTTTATATATAATTATGGGATTGTCAATATTAAGATTTCGAGTTTTTTTTTATAAATAGAAATTATTTTTTTTAGAAAAACTTTCTAGTTTTCAGGTTGAATTTCATTTTAGGTCGATTTTTTTTAAAATTAATTCAAGGAGATTTTTTTCCGTGTGTATAAATTGCTGCAGCTTTCGACATTCGTACAACACATGCAACACATGCCACACTCTCATGATATACAATTGGGGCAACATGTGTGCGTCCTGATCTAGGTGACAGGCGACAGGTGACTTCTATTTCAATTCAAATAGAAAACCCCGCGGCGCTTATATATAATCGGTTGGCACTCTCACAATTGATTGAATATCTGTGTCTGTTTATGTTCTGGTGCTGGCATTTTGAGAAGTGTCATAAGCTTCACCGATTTTCATCTATTTTTGTTTTTGGGCAAGCAATTGGTCAACTAAAATAAAAATTTCCAATTTATAATTGGCACTTGTTGCGAATAAAAGCTTAGATTTCAATTGGATTGATTGATCGAACTTCTTTCTTTCTGTTGAATCTTGCATCTTTCAATTTTGTTTAAAATAGAAATTTGGTATTTTCATTGATTTTTGCATATTTCATAAATTTCACTCAATGGCTAACAGAAAAACAGAATCTTGTGCAACTGTGAAGGAAACACGTGAGAGCTGAGGCTGTGAATATTTATGGTTCATAATGTGTGTGTGGCGTGGTCAGAGAGAGAGAGAGAGAGAGTGAGAGAGAGAGGGAGAGAGGGGGAGAGAGGGGGTGGTAGGTGGTATGGTATGGTATGGTATGTAGGTGGTATGGAGGAGGGTGTACAATTGTTCTCAGTTACTTTTGCGATATACGTTTTCCGATATGCAATTCGTTCATTTATTCGCTTAAGCGTTCAGTTTCAGTGGGATTTGCACTTGCACAATAAGAGTGAAGCACAAAACAAAACAGTAGGTCTGTTACATGTGGCATGTGGCATGTGGCATGTGCCATGTGGCAAATGGCCAGTGGATTGTATGTGTATGTGAGTGCGTCCATATCAGCAGTTGTGGGGCATTAACTGTCCTGCGGTGGCAATAATGCTTCTGTTGACGGTTTGATAGTCGGCCACTCAACACAAAGCAAATAACAACAGCAACACACAGCCACAATAAATGTCAAACAACAACAGCAGTTTCATTTGATGATCTTGTTGCAGGTGCAACACATAGCCAATTTAATTTGCGAGCTAACTACAAAGACGAGGCAAGTAAGAATGCTTTAGTCGAGAGAGCTCGACTTAAAGATACCCTTAACTCAAGTCTTTAACAACACAAGAAAGATATATCTTTGAAATTGTGGCTTTATTTTTATAGATATTGTGTAAACGGAGGTTTTTATTGTTAAAACTTGATCGACTATATACTTAATGGGGTCGAAAATGCTTTTGTACAATTTTATTGTTGCACTTATTACCCATTTTCAATGGATTCAATGTGAATCTTGTTGGGTGATATATAGGCATGTCTGTCTCTCTAGCTTTTTTTCTCCCTATCTCTCTCTCTCTCTCTCTCTCTCTCTCTATCCCTTTCTTTGTCTCTGTCTTAAATCTATTTTGATATAAATTGAAACTCATTTGTATTTTTGTGGCAGTCAATAGATTGATAAATAGATTTAAAAACGCATTTGAATGATTTTGTTTTTGATTCGGAATAAGGCTAACATAAAAAGTTACCACATTATTCAGCATGTTTTTTTTTGTTATTTGAATTTTAATATAGTAAGAAACTTGAGTGTATATAAATTGTTTTTCTGATTTTAGTTTTTCGATTTTGTATTTGCTTTAATTTGTTTTGATTTTTTCGGTCTGGAATTGTGTATCGCAGCGAGGCCATCAAATTTGTTCAATGCTCGAAAATTAAGTGCCACAATCCTTGTCATTGTCATTGTCATTGGAGGGTGGGTGAAAGTAGGAGGAGGAGGTGGGGGAGTCTGCCCACAAGCTCCCCGCCCAACGGCCTGTGACAAGTCAAGGAGCGCATTTGACTTTTGTTATCTTTTCTTTCTATTTGAATTTGTTGCGCATCGTTTCGTATTTCCTTTCTTTTTTCGCTCTTGTTTTCTTTTTATATTGTTGTTGTTGTTGTTGTTGTTGTGGGGATGGGGGCGTGATTTTTAACGCGTTTTTTGCTGGTTGTTTTTGTTGCCACTTCAGACAAACCACCCGTGCCTCTAGCCCCATCCATCCATCCATCCATCCATACATATATCTGCCATTTGGTTTATTTGTTCTCTTGATGCTCGTTGAGCCTAAATGGAGAACACTTGAGGCATCATTAATGATGTCAATGCCGTCAATAAGGTCAGCAAATAAACATTATAAACATTTTGGATGGAAAGTGCTTACAGTACGGTCAACATTGTGCTTCAACCAAACCAAAAAACGAAAAATTTACTTTTCTGTCTTTTCTATTTCCGGGTTTATTTGCATTTGATGATGGTCGATTGCTAATTGCCTGGCCAAGCAGTGGAATTCAGGTTTAATGGACATTGGCTTCAAGTAGCAATTGCTTCGCTTTGTTACACTCTCAAAAAAATCGACCTGATTTGTAGAAAATCAACAATCCCAAAAATATTATTTAGAATTAATTTCTATTATTCTTGAAAATCGTAAATTTTTCAAATTAACTTTGTTATAAGCTATGCACATTTGTTGTAGATGTGAAATCATTAAATAATATAATTAACAAAAAGCTAATATAAGAATTTTTCAATTCTGCATGGAAAATAATAATAAAAATTAGATCTAAGTTTTAGAATAATCCAACCTGAAATTAAGAAATGGAAACCCTGGTTTTTAGAAAGCCAAACCCTTCAATTTCAGAAAAAAAAAATGCAGGGCGGTCTTTTTCTGAGTGAAGTCTTCCCATTCTCACCAGGAGTCGTCGACCACGTTTATGGTATCCGTTCAATACGTTCAAGTGAGACAGCGAAATGTGGCAACATCAAACATCAACAATAACCAGAAAAATTCATCAGAAAATTAGAAAATGTTTGGCAGTTAGCCCAACTTCCAATACGTTTCCAAAATAATTAAGCTCCTTTGGCATTATAATTTCGTTTTTTGTAACAAAAAATAACTCCTACAATTTGTGTAGTTGGATTATGTATTAAAAAAAAACTTAGATTTGATTAGAATAAAATAAAATACAAACTAAATTCCATCTTGAGAATTTAGAAAGTCCACCAAGAAGCATCTGTAATTGGATTAATAATCATGAACCAGTTCAGTCGCCAGTTATTGAGTAAAATTTTCACGTTATCAAAGGTAAACTCGATGTTGTTGTTGTATAACAAATTGTATAATACAAATTATGTCTACTATAAAAGTTGTGTCTTTGTATATGAAAAGAGCCTCGGCGACAAAGTTGCACAAAAAAACAACAAAAAAAATCGAGCAAATTGTAGACAGTTATGGCTCCCAATTCAAAAGGGAAATCGCAAATAAAACGTGACGAGAAAACGTTTTTCAATATTCCAACATCAACGTGACAGAGTTTTTCATAAGAACTGCCTCGAGTGGTTGAAAGCGTGACTACACTCAGAATAATATTGTCATAATCTGACAAGAACCTTAAACCGTTTTCCCAAATTCGACAAAGATCTACCAGTGAACAATATTTTAATTTCAGGCTCATTTTACTATATTCCGATAAGTTCATTACTTGAAGTCAATTATTAAGTTTATAGTTTAAGTACTCAAGTGCTTCAAATAACACAAAAACAGCGTTAATCGAGAATTATAGTTCTTTAACTAAAACCTTAAACTTTTCTATTTTAAATATTTACATTTTCTTTTTAACTTCTAGAATGAACTTCTGAAATAATGATTCATACTTATTGGGGAATGTTCATGAACGAATTCTACAAAAGTGTTTTCGCTGAGTGATTGTGTGAATGCGTGAGTGAGGGTATTTGTGTGTGTGTGTGTGTGTGTGTGTGTGTGTGTGTTTGACACTGTGTGCACTAGTACACATCACATTTAGATAATCGCATTAGCAACAGTTCCATCAATGCATTTCATCTCATTTCGATTCACTCCACTTGCTCATTTCAATTCAATTCAATTCAATTCAATCCACAGCCGTTTTCTTTTTTCACTTTTCACTTTTAAATCTTTCCACTTTGCACACTCTATCTCTGTTTGAATTCTCTGCGCTAGATTCACTCTCCTCCGTTGGACGTGTGGCCGTCGCACTCACTGTAAGAAGTAACACCAAGCGAGTAAAATACACGCTTTGATGATTACATATTACAGCGGGCGTGACGTCATTCAAGTTCGTGGCATCTTATGCGTGTATGTGTGTGTGTGTGTGTGTGTGTGTGTGTGTGTGTTTGTGTGTGTATGTGTGTAGAGAGAGTATTGTACCCTCTGTCAGTTGCATTTAAGGAGGCGGCTGACTCCTGGTCTATGCAACTGACAGAAGGTAGTCTACCCTCCATTATTAACCTGATGATAAAGCATAAGGAACTTAAAAGTGAAATTTGCGATTGAAATCAGCGCAAAAGAAATAAAACAGAAAGAAGGAAAATAAGTGAAAAATGTGCTCATTATCTACGCGTAAGCACGAAGCTTCTTTGGTATTCATTTAAAAAAAGAAATCAACAACAAATTGCAAATTCCCTTGCCCGACTTGCTCAATACCCTATATTGATTTGTTCCTTTTCCTGAGACGAGCACAAAAAATGTGTTGAGACATATTCATAAATGACTTCTGTCATTTTCTGTCGACAATTCCAATTCCAATACCACAGGAGAACTTCAACTAGACGAGCCTAAATAAAGTGGACTCGTTGTTTTGATCGAGTAAAAGGATTCGACGATGTCTAGAACATAAATCTTGTAACCTTCTTTACACACAGTATATAGAGTTACAAGACAAGAGATTAAAGCACATAAATATCATATAATGCGACAGCGGCCAAAAAAGCATCAAAAGAAATGAGTGCAAAGAAACAAAAAAACAAAAAAAGAGAAGCAGAAATGTAAAATTTGAAATGAATTTCAAGCTGGGACCTGGGAAGCAAGGGGTTAAAGCAGCAACTACGCTCTGAAAGTGCGATGCGATAAGGCAGGTCGAAAAAGCTCGTAGGCCTAACGTAGGCGTAGGGGTAGGGATAGGGTAGGTTGTATAATTGGGGTTGTTGGGGGAGGGGTTAGGGGTTGGACTGGACTCTTTAGCTGTGCCAGGTCCGGCATGCATTTGCATAAATGTCAACTAATTTTGGTGTGTACGCTGTTTGCGTTTAATCAGAATGATGATAATGCTGACAACCAGCTCAACACACACACATACATAAGTATAGGGGATGCTTTAACTTAAGATTACATTTGGTATTAGTCAAATATATCCTCATATTACCCTTAAAGCTGTGTTTATGCAACCGTTTTCAATACCCAATTGAACTATTTGCTAAGCTGATCAACAAATATATCATTGAAAAGTGCAACACCCAATTTCATTGTTGGGACTTGCAATCGAATTTGATCAAGTCAAAGCTGTCAAAGTTGGCGACAACTTTAAGGAGCAACAACAGAACGCGAACTTCCCTAAAAAATAAGCTGAAAGTCTTTTCGCAACTTTCTGATACACACACATCACTACTATTTGAAAAATAAAATAAAAAGAAAAGCGAATAAAAAGGAAAAGTTAAAGGAAACGTGAACGTGAACGTGAACGTGAAAGTGAACCTGACGCGCCTCGTCCAAAGTCTTAGCTAGAAAACAATAACAATAACAAAAGCGACATCGCAGCTAGAATCGCCTGCACGTTGCCAAAAGTACTTATTAAAAAACAACAAAAAACTTAAAAGAGAACTTAAGAAAATGGCAATGCCAGTCAAGTCGAAGATTGAATGCTCTAACAGTGATAATAAGTAAATACTTAAAACTTCTCCGTCACATATCAGAACTGTATTTCAATTGCATTTCAAATAAAAAGATATGGCAAATTCTCAAATGAATTTAAACGAAATTCAGTTGAAGTTTAACTAATTCTTTTTGGATACTGGCAACTTGTACTTCTCATATGATAATTGTATTTTTGAGTTAAGAAGATATGAGGAGTTCTAAAATGGATCAAAGTTAAGTTCAGTATTTTTTCTTTCGTTTAATTCGCCAAGTTAAGAAATATACATAAATATATTTCTTAAATATTCATTAAAGTTGTAGGATTTGATATGTTTTGTAGATTTATGTTACGTTATGTGAAAAGAAATAAGCACAGCTCTATGGGCATTTGTGTTTAGGGTATGAACCGGAAATAGCAACAACACACAACAACATTTAAAGGCGCTAACGGAAAATTGGAAATTCATGTTGACAAGTGACGCAACGATGGAGACGATGACGACGACGACGACGACGACGACGACGACGACGATTTTGCTGCCGGCGCTATGTACGTGATGGCAATTTCAATTTTTGAATTATTCGCCATCAGCGACAACAACGACAACAATATCAACGACAACAACAGCAACAGCAACCACAACAACAAGCGGATAAAAATGATTGAAATATATTTTTTCTTTGGAATGCAACTGCGGACGATGTCTGCAGCGGGAACAACGCGTCGTATACGTAATCAGCAATTAAAGTTTATTGCCTTCAAAGTGTGTTGAACATTGTAAATGCAGAATACTTTATATTCTACACTCAGAAAAACAAAATCGACCTGTAAGCAACCACATTTTTCTTATTTTTAGAAAAAATTACTACATTTAATTTGCTTTGAAATTTGTAAGGCTTGCTTTTATATAAGTTATATATATATATATATATATATATTAGTTATATTTGCATTTAAATTCTGATTTTTAGAACTTATAATTTTTGTAATATAAGGTTAAGTGGCGAATTTTACAATTCAGTGCGATTTTTTTCAGAGTATACATACACATTTAATATGCATTTTATTCCAGTTCACCACTCCCTTTATTCCTGCCAGCGACTGCATTCCGCCGAACGCCATTGCATATTTTTGGGTCACGTAATAGGTAGGGTTGCCAGCACCCAGCAACTGCCACCAGCACGTTTAACAATTGGCCAAAAAAATGGTCGCCGCTCCTCTCAATGGCTAATCTACTTGCAAATTGGCCACCAAGCTTTGCTCACCGCAATGTCTTGGAAAGAACGCGTCCATATTCACTATATATATATATTGCATATATATATATATGTATATATGTATTTGTGTGTATATACCCTATGTGTGACGTGTAGTATTTAGCGGACGTATTCGCCATAACAAGGACAGGACTATTTATTAACTGCAGCGTACCCATTCCCTCGATTATTTCAAAATGGGAAACGGAATCGTTTATATTCTTTATGCTTATGTTTATGTCATGTTTATTTTATTTTTCTTGATAACTACTGCCGTTTAACGTAAATCCAAAAAAAATTCAAATAACTGCTGGTTTTTGTTTTGTTTTGCACATGTTGAATGTTCTTGTACATAAATACATATCAATAATAAATAACTTTTTGAATTACGATTGTAGGAATATGCTGGAACTCGGTACTGCGTGTCTCCTCGTCGCGTTTAATCTCTCTCTCTCCCTCTCTCCCTCTCCCTCAAGGAAAGCACAATAGTGGGTATTTTGGAGGTGTGTGTGTGTGTGCTTGTGTGTGAAGATGTGGCACACATTTCACCACATTTCGAGTAGTCAACGCTGATTGGAATGTATGCAAAGCAAAAAGCTGTAAAATGTTTGCTAAAACGGGCATAAATACATTTACATATCTTTCAGAGTATATCTGCAACAGACAAAAGCTGAACTGGTTCGCTTTTAGTGGATGTGATTCGTTCAACTCAATCCATGACACAATTCCATTTTAAAATTGTATAACAAATAGTTACTGAGTTACAAGACTGAATCAGTTTTCGCTAGATTGTAAAGGTTCTACTACTAATATGATAGCTTCAATAACTGCTGATTCACTTAGGAACCAGTTCACTGGAACTTAAGCAAAATATTTGGATATAAGCATTATAAAATGAGTGAATTAGTAATAACATAGCCCTGGCTTAAGTAAGAAAATAAATACTTAGACCTGATTATAAACCATTTGGAGCTGGTTTTAAAGTTGTCTTAAACTAGTCCTGAAATGGAACCTAAAATGTGTTTCAGCATTATAACTCAAGGGAAAAAAATGAGTTGAAATTCCTTTAGAGGCACCTAAGAGCACGTAGAACTTACAAACTTACTTTAGATCTCAATCAAAATAAACTATATATTTTATTTCGTTACACTTGGACTGTCTCTAAGGCAGACTTGATCTGATTTGGAAACTTTATAACACAAGCCATTACCATTACTTTAGTTCATATATCACAGAATTTCAGCAAACATAACTTAAATAATCATTGAGATATGAAGTCGACAAAAGACGTTGAAAACATTTCACACAAACTTGGCTAAAAGTTTAAGGACTTATTTAAGAAATAATATATATATATATATATATATATATATATGTATGTATTTAGACTTACACACATATTATATGCGTATGGTCTGAACAGTCGTCAATATGTCAGCATCGTAATTTAGAACTTGTCAAGAGTGCAAAAGTTTTTATTCCGGTTCGTTTAAGAAATTGAGAAAATGCGACATGTTTTTGTCACTTTGTAGAAATAATTTGTGGGGATGTGGGGAATTCGGGAAGGACGGGTGTGGTGAAGGAGAGTGTGGGGGGGGGGTGTTTGGAATAATCACATTGGGGATACATAATGTCAACATACATATTTAATACCTCTGCTGTACCTGCTAGCTGGCGACTTAAGATTTTGCTCAATTTGCCAATGCGCGACAAATCGCATAAGCCTTGCCTTGTCAACTCTCGCAGCCGCAAAGAAGTCAGGGGAAGAGTTTTCCAGGGGCTCTTCTGGGAGGGGGGTCGGAAAAACTTTGTGGCTGGCAGCTGTTGTGGGCGTTCTTGCGGCTTTTGCTTTCTGCTCCATGTAATGAAGTGCTAAATTATGCTAAGTGTGTGCGCCAAAATGTGATTTCGACTCGAAAATGAGCGAACTACACACTCAAAAAAATAAAAAACCCTGAAATTAACTAAATCGCCCTGAAATGAAAGTCACTTTGAAAACTAGAAAGTTTTTCTTGTCTTAGAAATAATTTTGAAAAATGAGAAAGTATCCAAATAAGAAAGTAAAAATGCCAACCCTGTTTCTGAAAAAGTGATCTTTTCTGAGATGCAGAAACAACTAATGAAATTTACTGATTCGGCTTTTATATTAGCATGTAGTCTGTCGTCTGCCTTAAGGGCCGAGAAGCTATGTCAGAACTCACTTAATTCTGATTCAAATAATAGTTATATCTTCAAATCCGAAGTTAGAAATTGTTGTTTTTAATTTTAGAAAATTGAAGCCCTAAATTAATCAAATAAACTAATAAGAGAAACCCTGACTGTTGAAATATACTTTCTGAATAATAAAGTGAGTTACACTTGTCGCGATTTTAAAATTCAAGGCTATGTTTTCGTCCTGCGATGAAGGTGGTGCTAGAGAATGCTACAGTGGGTTGAAGTCAAGGGTAAATCAATATTTTTGTGCTGCAGTGCATCCACAGCAACACAGCTTAATAATGCATAGGCCCATTAAATGTTTGCCGAGTAAAGCAAATTACTTTCAACTAAATTGACTTTGATGGGCGTCGCTAGTTATAGGTGGGGTGTGCAAAGACGTGAGGGAAGGTTGATGGCGGGGTGTTGTATTGTAAGGCGGAGGTGTGGATTTTAATAGCGTACTCTAAAGTAAATTTTGCGTGCGTCACAGCAGTGACAGCAGCAACAACAATTTAATATTTTCCACAGCTAAAAGCCCAGGGTCAACAATAACTGCTCTCCAGCACCCCTCCCCCAAATCCATCTTTGGTGCCCGCACAATGTCGCCTAAATGTATGCAAAGTGAACTAGAAAGCAGGCTGCAGCCGGAAATTGGTTACTTCCGTCGCTGAGCCGACTGTCGACTCCCTTCCACCTACCACCTTCCGCCTTCCCCCAATCTACCTTCAAACCGCATCACAACATCCCTTTTGGAAAAATATGCTTCCCTTTCGTATGATGTCTGACACACAACAGAGACAGAGTAGGTCTAGCATGTGTGTGTGAGTACACTGAGAGAAAAGTGTGTATCTTAAGGTTACTTGTGAAGTTCCAGTTCGGAAAGTTTCAATTAGAGATGTTTGACTGTAGTCCAATCACTGCCAAGTTAGGCAGTCTAAAAAAATAAAAAACAATTCATAAACTTTACCAGAACTTTTACATTTTACTACTTAATAGTCTACTTGATTAGTATTATTATTATTACTTTTAGTTATTATGTACACTCAGATAAGAAATTGCTAGTTTTCAGGGCGATTTTCTAAAATGTATAATATATTATTAAGACACTACTATAAAGAGCCCTATTTATTGCTCTATTGTCTACCTAAATGAAAACGTTTGCTCATATATCGCTGATATTTCGCTCAGTGTATGAGTAGGCTTGGCCTAGGCTGGCCTAACGGCAAAATGGGATTTTCACTTATGCTTGGCTCTGGCCGGGACTAACTGAATGAAAGCGAAACTTTAATTGAAACGAACATTTGGTGCGGGCGCTTCTCTATTTTTTCTTCTTCTTTGATTTAGTGATTGATTATGTCTTGTTTGTGGCTAGGATATATACACACACATACACACACAGACAGACAGGGATAGACAAACGGAGGCACACGGCACATATTTGTTGGCTCTGTTCTTGCTGCCCATCAATGCATATGAGAAATTGACTAACGGACTAACTGAGTGGTATATGGGCATAGGTAGATGTCAGGTGGTGCGAGTGGGGTCTTGGGCGCAATCTTTGACAATGGCCTCCAATGTCGACAATTCATTCAGGCCTCAAATACTTACCACAAAAGAGAAAACGAGACGAGCGCGAAATCGAATCAATAATTTAATGCAGGTGACGCGTCAAGAGACAAAGCACATAACGCCCCCCCCCCCAACACTCACACACCCTCACTCACTGTCATCCCTCCTTTGGAGTCACTAACCATCCTGACGTCCCCCGCCCTCCCGTTTGACTTGGCTTGAATCTTTTGTCATTGTCGCCATCCTTAATAATAATGTGGGGCAATGTGTTTTCGGGGCCTTGTTCCCAGCTTGTTTGGGGAGACCCTTGAAAATGTGTTGCTCTTCAGACGGGGGGACTGAGGAATGGAATGGATTGGGCTGGAATGGACATAGACGGAGTATAGTTGGGGAAAGACAAAGTCTAATTAAACTTACTCAGCTGGTTAGACATTTTAGCTAATTTGTTAAATATAAGTGTATACAAATGGAGATACACAGTAATTTTCTTGTGTGTTCCACTTCCATTAGGTTCCATCCCTTATTTTTATATACACATATCTATAAACTATTTATTTACATGCTGTTCCAACTTCACCTTTTTTCTTATTTTTTCGAATATTTTGTACGATCTATTAAAAGATTTAATTTTATATTTTCTTTATTATGATCTATGCATATCTGGCTGTCACTGTTGCATTTATTGAA
Source organism: Drosophila macrothrix (assembly GCA_035042055.1). Taxonomy (NCBI): domain Eukaryota; kingdom Metazoa; phylum Arthropoda; class Insecta; order Diptera; family Drosophilidae; genus Drosophila; species Drosophila macrothrix. The sequence goes on from JAWNLX010000587.1 coordinate 5,292,423, forward strand.
GTTCGGAAAACCACCTAGCTTCTTATCAGCTTTTTGCTTATTGCCACGCTGAGTTAAATTTAATTAGTTAATTTGCAATTTGTTTGTCAACCTTTTCTGTTGTTTATTGTGGAGATGGAACTGCAACTCTCATGTAAGATTCGTAGCTGAGACCATGAAGATCTATAAGCAGTCGCTGTGGTCTTGGCCTGGCTCGCTTGCCGTGCATCGACAGCTGGGCTGGTCGCTACCCTAAACACCCCCGCCTACTTAAATGTACACTCAAAAAAAGTTATAAAAGCTAGAAAGTTTTTTTTTTTTTAGAAATATTTTCTATTAAGAAATAAAAATTCTAAAAAGTTGAAATGCAAACACCAATTTTTAGAAAAAACCCTTTCTAAAATGCAGAAAACATTAATGAAATTTACATTCAGAAATTTTGATTTTCTTATAATAAATAATTGTTTGCTTAAATATCATAATTTAATTTTGTAAAAAAAAAATTTATAATCCAATTGCTTTATAATTGTTGGACTACACATTTTTCTCACAGTGTACAGAAATTTTTATGAAATATGTATCTGTATCTTATCTAACGAGTATTTGTGTATATGTGTCACCATTTTATTGATTTCATTTTAATTGCGTGTGCTTTTAGTAGTCAAGAGCTGTTTCTGTGTGTGTGTGTGTGCGTGTGTGTGTGTGCCACTGCAGTGTTTTACGTTCTAGGTGCTACGTGCTGCATTATCGAACTCAACTCACGCAACTTGCCCCGCGGCGTGTTAAAGTTGTTACCTATGTACATACATATGTATATAGAGGTAGAAGAGCGGCCACTGTTTCTGTCATGTCAGCAGCATAATAATTGGAAAAACACACACACTCACATACACGCCCATTGTCAGATAAGAAAGCTAAGAAAAACAATTACAGCAAACTCGAATAGATAGAGCGAGAGAGAGCGAGAGAGAGAGAGAGCGAGAGAGCGATAGAGGGAACATATAGAAAGAATCATAAACATTTTGTATGTTATAAATTGTGCTTTCTTGCTTTTTATGCTCTAGCAGAAAGTACTTTGTAACTTTGTCGTAAAGTGTGTGTATATTATATAGCGGTTTAATCTGGCCGATTCCGAAATAAAAGCGTATTAAAGCCGCTAAGCATGTTCAAGTTGCAACAGCTCGACTAGCAGATACCGACAATCCAAATCTTTGAGTATCCATACTCAAATTAACACATACATCTATATTTATTTATAAATTGTTTTGGGCAAGGTGAGCGGGTTCATAAAGACAGACAGCGATGGAGATGATTCGTATTATATTGCAATTATGCAATTTTGTATTTTTTATAATTGAGGCATTGAGGCCTGTGGATCAACTGCAAATGTGTTCAATTTAATGAACACTTCACCTAAATGTTAGTTTTGAATTTGATATTGAATTAAATTTAATGGAAACGTATCAAAATACAATCCTGGCATATGTTCAAATTCACATTATTTACTATTATTCTGATTTGAATAATTTGAAAAGAGTTTAATGACTAACTGAATTGAAAATAATTGCAAGCTTACAAATGAATATTAAAGCTTGTCGAAACAATATGAAAAGCATTGTTCAAATAAAAGTTGTAAGTTGAGATGAACAAATGGATAATGAACAAAATCTAATCAGAATTGTAAATTCCGAAATAATTTATTTGCTCAACTTTATGATTTTTGTTGTTTGTGTTTGGCTTGAATAAGGAATTCTGAGAATCACTTTAAGACATTAAAGAATCATACTCATACTTTGTTTGCAGTTTCATTTGACTTAATGAATTTGCCTTTATTAAGCAGAATTAGCATCATTATCATTTGAATTTGAAGAAAATGCTGAAAATGTTTGGTAAGTTGGAAAAGCGGGGGAAGTGCAATCAATATGATAAAATGCAATGGAAACTTTGGCTTGCTATTGCCCTGAGCTATGCAGACAAAGGCGACCAATTAATTAATTGGCAGTAAAGCCCACAGACCATAAATGAATATGAAAACTGGAACTGGGGGCGAAAATGCTGCGGGCGTAATATTAAAATCATTTTTCATACAAATGGCGCGCTTTGTGTCGCAAATAATGAGACAAAATGCGTGCCAGCATATATTAAAATATTAAAATAGCTGCTGCAATAGCAACAGGAGAACGATGTGGCACAGGGGCATAAGGGGCACAGTGGCAGGTAGCAAAAGAAACGTCGCTTACAAATAGAACTCACAGCTGACAAATGGATGGACGCGACAGCCAAATTATTTATATATATATGTATATATATATATATATATATATATATATATATATATATATATATATATATTGTGTGTTACATTCTTCGCTGCGTCTTTGAGATACCCTGCTGAAGATTTGAGGCACGCACCTTGAATCCGGCAAGCTTATACAAATAGTAACTGTCTATTCAACCTTTATATATATAATAGTTATGTAACCAATTAATAACCTTTTCGGGACAGAAGTATATCATAACTTTTATGACTATTTCCTTTAGAATACATCTCAATAAGTACATAAAAACAACGGATTTTTCGATCAAGCTTTTAAGCTTCTTTCTGCATCAATTTTTAAAATATTGTATAATTTTCATACAGTTTTTGTTTTAATTTAAATGTAATATTATTTGTTCACTAAAGTTAATTGAATTTTAGTTACAAATCTAAAAAAAATTTTAATATAATATAATGACAATTTCAAATATCAATAATATATTGTAAATAAATATTTTGATAGTTGCAAGCAAAGATCGCGCAAAGTGTAATTAAGCTCAAATGCACGAAGAGAAAAGTATGCAAGGGTATTTAATAATCGACATTCCAAAATTTTGCTGATTTCTATCTGATTTTTTCGGGCATATTTTTAAAAAAAAATTGTTTTTTTGGCGTGCTGAAATGCTTGTGTCTGCTTTTGAATTTATTATAGCGAAATGACAGCGGGCGTGGCATGGAAACAATTGCTAAATGGCAAAGTGACAGGCTCGAGGATGGATATGGGAGTGGAAGCAGTGTAGGGGGGGAAATGGCAGCAGTAGGGAGGTAAAAGAAACGCCAGAAGGTAGTTCCTTGACGCAAAATGTTTGCCAGCGATTATTTAGCTAATAATGCATATTAAAATGTAAATGCTTTCGCATCGACAGAGCAGAGAAAGGGAGGTGAGGGGCACAGGTTGGGGTAGGGGATGAGTAAGTAGTATGTGAAAACAAAATTCATCATAAAATCTTTCAGGGAATCCATTAATAAAATCAGACTAAGATCATCATTTTATATTTGAGCTTGTAATCATTTTGCTTCTTTTCCCAAATCACTAGCGACCACTGTATTTGTATATTAGCTAATTTATTTGCTATTATGCATTTTTTTTTCGGTGTAAATTGAGCTGCATTTGCCAGCTATTTGCCTGGCTTATCTCTGCTTGTGCGTCTTGCTGCTCTCTGCTCTTTATAGTGGCACACACTAGATCCTTAGGTTATTGCCGCTCTCTCTGGCTATCTGGTAAGTCACGCGCCTATTTCGCCATCTTATTTATATATATATATATATATATATCTTAGACATATATGTATAAGTGTTAGCTGGAATGAAGGGTGGGGGGGGGGGGGGGGTGGCTCTGTCTTTTTGAACTTGGACTGTATGCGATTTCCGATTTGGCTTCTCGCTCTTTTTTTTTTGGTCGCTTCCCGAACAGAATTTCATAAATTTAATTGTCACGTACACACACTCACACTCACACTGACACACACATACTTACTAGGGTGTGGGCCCATAATACGTGTTTATAACTGTTGGCCCGCGATTGGGCCGTAAACGTGCTATGGCCTCATACCCCTCTTACCGCCCGCCCCACACCAGAATGTGCGTTTATATAGATCAGCATCAGCGAAATGATTTATTTACTGTATAATTTCATCTATTTTATGTGCTCAACCAATTTTCCTTGTTTGTTGGCACAAAAATTTGTCTTTACGCCAATGCCTTATGGGGCCAACAACAATAAAAGGCTTCATAGAACACTTTAAAGTCTTTAGGCTTAATGCCTCACATATGCAAAAGTGCTGCAATGGTTCGGAAACGAATTTAGCAATGAAATTGAAAAGCTGCCAGAAATAGAAACCAAGAACCGAAGTCCATCTTCCCGCATTCAGCAAAACCAAATTGCCAAGTTTCCGTCCGGATATCTTGGTAAGCAAAAAGTTGTTCATACATCAACTAATCTTTGACCTGGGCATGGGGTCGACGCTACCGTCTTCTTCTTCCTTTAACACAAAAATAAAAATACCCTTTGTGTATATGGGTGTAATAAAAATGCTACCCAAAAAAAAAAAAAAAAAAAAAGAAGAAAATACAAATCGCATTTAGAGATGGCTCAACATATTCCATAGCCCAAAACTGAGCCAAAACTTAAACAATTCTCAAAAGCTAGACTTTTTTCATCAAGTTCAATAAAGGAATAAAAAAGATAAAATGTGGAAATACGATTTATTGTACAAATTCATGCTTAAGCTTGCGCCATCAAGGGGTGGTCAGATAGAGTCAGAGAGAGAGAGAGAGAGAGAGAGAGCTTGGGGGGTTGAATATGTTATTATGCTAGCTGTGCGAAAGTCAAGTGAATGATTCACTTTCATTTCATTTTTGTCGACAATGCAGTTGTACTTGTGCGAGTGTGTGCAAGTGTGTGTGTGTGTGTGCATTATTCTCACCATGCGTGTCTTCTAAAATATCACTTGGACTCTAAGCAGCACTTGCTCTTGAAACGGACACGCATAAAATAACTTTACACAAGCGCACTTAACACCCCCACCAGGAGTGGGGCCACGTTCCCTTTTTTTTTGGAGGAATGTTAGCGATAAGGATGGTGAAAAGAGAGAGAGAGAGGGGGAGAGAGAAAGACAGAGATGCGTAGGAAATGACAATGACACAAGTTGAAAGTGAACACTTAAGCCAACAGAGAACAAGCGAAGCGAGAAAACGAAAAAGCATGTAAGATATTTGTTTGAGCTTATCTAGAACGCAAACTCTAGAGAGAGAGGGAGAGATAGAGAGAGAGAGAGAGAGAGATAGAGAGAGAGAGAGAGGGAGAGAGCATACAGAATAACAATGACACAATCTGAAAGTGTACACTTGAACCAAGCGAAGATAAAGCAATCTTGTTAAGCATTGCGCATATTTGAATATAACCCATTTTAAATAAAGCATATGCATTTTGAATATTCTTCAATACTTGAATGCATATTTCCATTTCTATTTCATGTTCAGACAGATTTCTGACGGATCCATCTATAAAATAAAATTTATTTATAAGTTCTTTTATTTTAAGCCAAAATAAGTAAAATTTAAGGCATCTTTCATTGTATTGTTTTCAGGCATTATTTTGAGATTTTTTGGAAGTTATAGGCACTGATGATTAGCTGCTATTAATCAGGCTAATAAAAGAATATATTTGTTTATAAATACACACAGAGAAATGAATGAGGCTTAAGCAGCTTATCAACTGCATATACAAAATTGTAGTCCAATTAAATGAAATAATTTTTTTATGAGTTTTGTTTGTTTGATCCAAGAAACATTCAAGCGACTGTTGCTTACTCTGTCTCTCTCTCTCTCTCTCTCTCTCTCTTCCTCTCTCTCGGAAAAGTCATATTTCGTATAAGAATACGTAATTAAAATGAATAGAAAAGGAATTGTGCTTGGTGGAAGGGGGGTGACAGACCAAAAAGTTTCGTTATAAAAAAATCCAGTTAATAAACTTCTGGAAGCCAGTTGGCAGTCGATACGCACACACGCAAATTCACACACACACACACACACACACACACACACACACACACGCTCACACGCATGAAGGTTATGAAAAAAAGAACAGCTGCAAAAATGAGCAAGAGATATTTAGCAAAAAGCAAAAAATATATTGCAATGCATACCCTGTGAGCAGCAAAGCTGTGTCTCATGGGTAGCATGTGCTATGCTATAAATATATTTTGTATATTCACACTATATACTCGCGTAGGGTATCTGTGCGTCTAGCGTACTCTTTATCTTTGACATAATTAACATTTTCTCTGCTTTAAGCCTTTTAATTAAATGAGCTGCACACAATTTTTTTAATATTGAGCGAAATGAACTCAAAATATATGTCAAATATGGCTGTGCTATCTTTATCTCATGCATTATCTGCCTATCTCTCTCTCTCTCTCTCTCTCTCGCTCTCTGTCTCAATGTCTTTGTCTCCATTTGTGTGTGTGCGAAATATGTTTGAACAACTTTATTGTGGAAAATGCCAAACATTCTCTCCAACTTGTGCGACTTGCAAGTCGCGTTTCGATGTCTGTTCCATTCTCCAGTGTGTGTGTGTGTGTGTGTCTATGTGTGTGTATGTGTGTGTGTGTGCGTGTAGATTACTAGGCGCGCAAATCTCATTTGAATTATAATGATGGCGCCGGCAGCTTCACATTCGCATTCGCATTCGCATTCACACACAGACACGCACACACACGCCATTTATGCTATTATATGCCTGAGTATTGGATTACAATTGTGCTGACTACGAACTGCAAATACTCTTTCCGAGTGATACATAAAAAAAATAAAGTTGAAATAACGTTGGCTATATTCTACATAGAACAGGCTGTTAAGCCGGAAACAAACCGAGAACCGTTTAACGAAATTTAAAGTTTGAAATTTAGAAAACTGAATCGAAGTTGAAAATCAAAGTTTTTATTTATTTACTTTTCAAAGAGTTTCTATCTTGCACAGGTATGAAAAGTAGGACGCAACGAAATGCCGAACCATCTTCATTAAACTTCCCCAGATTCGGTTTGACAGCCTAATATTTAAAAATAATAATAATCATTGACAGAATTTAATGCGTATTTCTGTTTGTCAGTTGGACAATTTTTGTATTTTTACATAATTTTAATAGTATTAAAAATAGAAGATTTTTCAATTATAATATTTGAATTACATGTAAATTTGACAACTTTTAAACGTTGGGAATGCTGACATCTTATTCAAACTGGCGTTGCCATAAAAGTTGACAATAAAAACGTATTTAATGTCAGTAATTGGACATATTTTTGAAGCGCCTGTTGCCAAGTGCAATATAAAACACACATTACTTGGGCAGGCGTGATTGTACATATAGGGTATATATAGGCTATAAGAGAGCAAATACTGCATATGCGAAGGGTAAGATAGACGTTTGCCTGGTACACTCCGAAAAAAATCGGCCTACATTTTAGAAATTCGCCATGGTTTCTTCACATTTGTAAATTTGAAGGATGTGGCGTACTTCATTTTTTATTTATTATCTTTTCTGTTATTTAGATTTAACATTTCACATATACAATTTAGGAAACCCAATTTGAAAAACTTACAATTCCACTCGAAGGACTCGAAGACCTTTGTATTTGAGAGTAGAATGACTACCTAAAACAAACATGGCATTCGGGAGAACTAATTTCATTACGATTAGCTGAATTTCAGAAATGAATTTTTTTCATAGAATGAGTGTTTGGAAATTAATTTTTTAATGGTACAACATATGTCTAACACATAGAAGAAACACCGTATTTTTGGGAATGCCAATTCAGGGCAAGCCTTTCTAATTTTAAGGAAAATGTTTTCTTATTTTTGTTTCTGAGTGTAGGCTGGTGGGCTTTCTGGGCGGTTGGGGTTTTTGGGGATGTGGGGGAGATGTTGTGCAAAAGTGCTGCCTTGCTTCATTGTTTTTTTGTGTAGGCCATATTTGGCCGTGGGTCTGTGACTCTGGCTCTGCTTTCGCTGCAAGGCACAATTTGGCCTTTTGCAACGTGGGGTGAAATGGGCAAAAAGAAAGAAAAGTGAGTACACATACCTGAGCAAGCCTGCGGCGGCAATGGAAATATTAGCGTCGTTGAGCTCTTGCGTCTCGCGACCGCACAGCCCAGAGATTGAGGCTTGAAGCTCCGCAGCTGTTGCATAAAATCGGAGCATTCCATTAGCGCCACGTCCGCGAAATGCAAATCGCACAGTATTTGGTTCTATGTGGAGCAAAGAAGAAATAACAAACACAGAGAGAGAGAGAGAGAGAGAAATAAATGAGACATTTAGTGGGGGAGGAGGAGGGCTGAGTGTAATGTGTGTGTGTTTTTGTGTGTGTGTTGCTTTTATAAGAGCTGTGTAAATGATTTATTTTGGCGAGTTAAGCAACTTGCCAACTGCCAACTGCCGACTGCGAACTGCCACAGTTGGCAGCATGCCAAATGTAGGCCGCACTCAAAAGTATGCAACAGTTTTCTGTTTACTTGCCACAGTTAGCTGCTGTGCCGTGCTCTTGCTGGAATTTGTGGCTTCTGGCCTGTCAGCTGTAGCTGCAACCATCAACGTAATTGTCTTTATCAATATTGCATTACATGTACATTTTCACTTTTCATGTGTAATGAGTTCATTTCATCGAAATGAGCAAATGCATTCCAAATGAACTTCAACCAAAACATGTGAGTGTGCAGCTTATGTGTGTGTGTGTGTGTGTGTGTCTGTGTGTGTGTATCTGTGTGTGTGTGTATGCACATACCTTGAATCTCCTAGCACGCTTTTGATTCGGACCCGTCAAGTTAAGCCCACATGAATTGCATCGTAGACATTCCTCGTGGTAATGGTTATTATCATAAAGTGGAGACGGCTCTGCAAATATAAGAATAAATTCAAAATATATATTTATATTCGTATTTGAAATAACTTCAGTTCTCGGATAGCTTAGGTGTATCAAAAAAAGATATAGTAACGATAGATTTCATGAATCAAGACTATATGTGCGTAAGTCCAAATATTTTTTTAAAAAATCACTAATTAAATATTTACACTCAGAAAAAAAAATTGTCTCATTTTCAGGGTGTTTCTTTTTGTACATGCAGATATAAGAATTCGTACATCAAAGTTTTTGCTTGTTATATTATTGTTAAATATCGTTGGAATTTTAAGGCTTCACATATATATTTTACATAGTTTATAAATTCATATAATTAATTTGAGCCAGTAAAATTCATTACATGTCTCATAATTTTTGGAGTTTGAAAAACGTTGCGATTGTGCTATATTTAGAAATGATATTTTCTAAGAATCAGGATTTGCATTTTTACTCATTAGAAATGCATTTCCTATTAAAAGAAAATGTATCTAACAAATAGATAACTCAATTTAGTTCATATGCAATTGCTCATATTATTTGCATTCAATTTAAACAGTGTGTGATGCACACACACACAGACACACACACACACAAGAGCAGAGTAATATGCACATTGTGATCGACAGATGGCCACCATCGGCAGTCTGTCAAGCATATCTTGAGTATTGGCGCCACGGGAAGGGAAGGTGTATTTGTGTCGCAGCTACAGCATGCTCATTAATTTGCATAACGTCAATTGATAGGGTGGCAATCATGGAGATGCAAGGGTAGACGGAGTGGTATGATGCGAGGGGGGTTGCTGAGCGGTGGTGGTGGTAGGTGCTGTTTACAAGAGACAACACCAATTGTCGACAGTTGTGGAGCGACTCAATTACAAGCGGAAATGAGTTTCTAATACAAGCAGACTGGTGCCACACACACAGAGAGAGAGAGAGAGAGAGAGAGAGAGAGAGGGAGAGAGAGAGAGAGTAAGAGAGTAGTCAACTGATAGCGCCAGAAAAAGCGCACAAAATATGCTTGTTGAGTTGATGAATGGGCTGCTTGATTGGTTTTAGCTCATAGGTTAGCATAACAGCTAGCCATACACTGGGAAAAAATGAAACCTCAAGAAAAATCCGATTGCAATCATTCAAAGTAAACGCTTGCTTTTCATCGAGAGCGAAAACGCTATTTTCAAGTAATATATTTCTAAAACGTACAATTGCTAAGAAACGTTTTTTACAATTTTAGGCACATATTTTTCAATTTTTTTTTCTTTTTGTTAGATTTAGAGCCTTTTTCAAGTTGCACTTTCAAAATTTAACTTTCGCAAATTAGAAGTGCTAACAGAAATATCGCATCTGATTTGTAGTTATTTCTTTTAGTGTATGTTCGCTGGACTTTTTTTTAGTGTCACAGCAATCAAGTGGATATATTAATAATAAGCTCACAAAGCGCATGTATGTGTGTGCGTGTGTCACGTCAGTCACCCGGAAATCATAATTAAATGAATCAGGCAAGTGGAAACCTATTATGAATATGAGCTACAACTCAACACAACATTCAAACCTACTCAAACTACTACCATTTGAATAAAGCACTTCGCCAAATGCCCAATAACATTTCTTATATGTATCCTGGCCGAGTACAGAAAAATGGTTTACAACTTTCAATCCAGTCTCGAATCGTATTCAGTTTTCTTATGGTACGAATAATATCGGTTCGCTTAACTGTCTCTTGTTTTGAATTTTGGCTCCAGTTGCGGTTCTGGATTCTAATCTTATTTGGCTAAACTTGTTTTGTGCTTCTGTGCGTATGCGTAATAATATTATGATATCGAATTGTCGGAGTGTTTAGAAAATTGGATTTTTAGTGGTTTCAGTGGTTTCCGTGGTTTCTGTGGCTTTGTATGCGATACAAAAACGATGGCAAAATTTACCAAAATTTAATATAGAGTTTCAATTGAATCTGTGTTTCCAATTCGGAATTGTTCCTATTGTTGCTGCTGGTATTGTTTGCTTTTGACTTTCGTTGAATGGGTTTTCGGTTACTGCATCAAATGTTGGAAAAGGGCTGCTTTTATCAATTGTTTACGCAGCATGCAACATTCCAGTTGCATGGCTGGTTGTTTGCCACAATTTGCGCATAAGGATGAGAAAAGAGCAAACCGTTCTTTGTATTGTTATGACATAATAATTTTACAATTTCGTCGAAATATGTGGTTAAAGATGTTGTCTTCAAAGAATCAAAGACAAATTAATAATGTCAGCAGCGGCATATTTTGTACAATTTATTATGTAGATTGTTAAAATACGCAACGAAGTTAATATATGTTTAATTGTTCGCATATCATTGACAGGCTCAAAATAGATAACAAAAAATGACACTGGTAATAAAGCTACACACATAGTAGCAAAAACAAATTACATGAGTTATCCTCCAGACTTTTTATTTATTCATGAAGCAAAATTTGCTAATTGAAAACCAACCAAAAATTTACAGACCTCCCCATCCGCTCTGCTGTAATCCCAACTTTTTGACTGGGCTATTTGGTTTTATGACAGTTACCGCAAGAAAATGAAAACTTTTGCAGCTGCAATTTGCAGTTGTTTGTGTAAGAAATAGCAGGAGAGGGATTGAGAGAGAGGGAGAGAGAGAGAGAGAGCGTGGGAGAAAGTAATTTAAATATAAATTCATGACTTTGATAAATTACCAACTAATGACCGAGAAGAATGGTAAAACTTCGCTGGTTTTTAGTGAATAAGCGAATGCCAACTTTTTGAGCTTCAAATTAAGAGTGCGCAGGGCGAGACTTGAACGCATAATCCTCTTTCCCCTTTCGCGTACCACCTCCCTCCCGCCCACCCCTTTCAAAGTTATTCACTGGAATTTCCTTTGTTGAGTGTAGAGCGTTTTCATTATTTTCTTTTTATTGTTTTTGTCCAGGCGAAAACAAAAGCGGCTTAATGGCTCGTGACTGGCCGCCAGCTTCAGTCAGTTTAATAGGTGAGAGAGCAAAGGGTGATGCGGTGAGGTGGGGTGGTTCTGAATCAATTGGGTTGACAATAAAAACAAAAGTGCAATGAATTGCATTTTTGGGAACACTGCACTAATCTCCGCCAAGTAGCCTCTAACAGTCAATTGTTGGACTGATCAAATTGCAAACGAGTACACTCAGAAACAGATCTAGTGCACATGTTTTATTCTGAGTGTACTCACATACAATTCTCTTTGGAAAAAAGGTGCAGATTCTGAATGCAAGATTATCTTTCGATAAACAAGGCTTTATTCAAGACAAGCTGGCAATTTCAAATGTCTGAATTTCTGCGTAAAAACTGCACTGTTAAACAATTATAAATCTTAAAGTTACCAAAAAAGTTAAACCACATTTCATCTTTTAAGAATATTGTTTTTTTTTTTATTTTTTATTTACGGCTTAGTTTGATTTCATTCATTTTGCATGCTTCGAAGCTATTTCTATTTAAGTTTTAGGTCTTATTTTTTTGTCAAGTGTAACTACAACAGGGTGCTGCGAGAGCTGCTGCAGGTGGGCTGAAGGGGGCCGCAGGGGTGGGCGAGTGGTAATATGTGATTGACCAGCTGGATGCATTAATTTAAGTGGGCGTAAAAAGTTACGCAAATGGAAGCTGCATGCATGCATTTTAAGAATGTAATTCAGTTTTAAAACCATATTGCATGCGCTGACAAATTGGATAAGCTATCAGTAAAAAACGTGATTGCGCAAAAAGCCACCGTCTCGTATGAGCAACATTTTAGTCTTCCGACTTATCCCAATCAGAGTCAATCATTACGAGTAATATAATAAGATATATTTTGCACAATATATTGCTATCGCCAATGGATTTGTATCTATATACATAATCGAATTATCGAATAAATAAATTAGCTCTGCAGGCAGAGTTGACTAAGTGGTTATTTATGCTAATTAAGAACATAAATACGGCTGCTCTTTCTGCCCGTTACAAATAACTGCACAACTTGATTATTTAATATTTACCCAGGGCGATAAAAAAGCAATTTCTAGTTTTTAAATTTTAAATTTGAGCTGAAATGCTTTTGCATTTCCGAAAGGTATGCTAGCAGCGACTGTGCAAAAGAGCTAGAACAGGGGTGTGGGTTATTGCTGTTGGGTGAAGGGGGTGTTGCTAGGAGGTTGCAGTGTCAAGCATTGTCCTGACAATCTTTGCCCATTCTCTCGCATCCTTCTATTCAACTTCTCCCCTCCAATCGTTCCATCGTCCTCGCTCAATCAATGTCAGCTATGCGAATCCCCTTAACCCCCCCTCTCCCAACACTCACCACCATACAAAAAAAATACATTGTGCCTCATTGAGTTTGCCTTTGATGCTGTTCGCCTTATTTCTGCAGTCAGAAAAAATATTCAGGGAATTTCATAAAATCGCCTTGAAAACTAGAAAGTTTTTCGTGATTTTAGAGCATTTTTCCAAGTACCAGAAACATTTTTCTTAACATTGGAAAGGTTTGTCCTAAGTCGACAATCTCAAAAAATATGGTCTAATTTGCTTACATTTTTATTAGACATTTTCTATTATTAAAAAATGAATCTCAAAAAGGAAAAACTCGGTTCGAATCTCCGTAAAATCCGTAAGTTTTTTTTTTTCAAATTAAGAGTTATATCAAATTATAAACTTTGCGAAATGTTTGTTTAAGTGAAATCTAAAAACCCTAATATTTATTAATCATAAGCAAAAATTAATTATAACTTTGAACAGATATGAAGAAACACTCTGAAAATTTGGCATTTTAGAAAAATTGACCCTAACTGAAGCATTCTGCATTTTAAAAATGTTCTTTCTGAATAAGAAGGTGAGCAAACCTATCCGCCGAAATTATTGCGAATATCTAAAATTCAGGTCGATTTTTTTCCTGAGTGTATCTGTCCTCTTTCCCTTTGTTGTGGTCTTGCTCGTTCTCGTCTCCATCTCCTCCTCTGACTCCGGCCATCCCTTCTCAGTTCCCCCGTTTGCCAATCCTTAGACATGTCCTCGCTTTGTCGCCCGTCGTCGTCGTCGTTGTCGTCGTTGTAGTTCTTGTTCTTGTTGTCGTTGTTGTAGTTAAATCAATCGGAATTTTATTGAGTAAACTGTTTTCTAATTATTTTCATCTGCTATGTCATTGTACTATCAACCTACCCCGCTCTCCTGCTCTCCCGCTCCCCCCTCCACCTCACACCAATCACACGCTACTTTCATGCGCGTTGTCTCGACTGGTTTCTGTCTGTCTCTCTCTCTTTTGGGTGCTCCAATTAGCAAGGCATCAACATGTTGCGGTCCTTGCTTGCCACTTGCCACTTGTTATCTTGATTTTTTTCTTTTCTTTTTTTGTGGTTCGTTCTGCTTTTCTATTCTTCGGTTTTCTTTCTTTAACTAATTTACTGCGGCAGAGATTTTGCTGCCACGCAGTTTGCGGTATTAAAGGACGCATGTTTATTATGTAAAGAGGAAGTGGGGGATTGCTCTCGTACTCCGTGTGAGGATTCGGAATCGGGTTTGGGTTTTGGGTTGGGTGCGTGGTTTGGGGTTTGGGGCTTGGACAAGTCACGATACATCTCATGAATCAAAGCTGGATCAGCAACTGAGCTTTGCTTAAATGTATATGTATATATATACATACATATATATAAATGGTAGGAGACTAGGATATACCCTGTACTCAGTCCTACTATACATTCGTAATACCACCTCCTTTCATGTCAAGGTCTATAATTATTATTTATAAATATATTTTAAAATACATTATTGAAATGATGAGTTTATTTTTACTATCGGAAATCGATTTATATTGATAATAGGCATACGTATGATGTAGTCGATAAAACGAAATAAACTCAATCGATGTAAGAAAATCGAGTACTTTTATTTAAAACCTCCAGCTCCTATTGTCAATGAGATCGGGTCGGTCATACATATAGAGATGAACATTTCCGCCTCTAGTCGGCTGTTGATTCTGATCAAGAATATATATGCAGTATGGGATCGAAGATGTTTTCTTCTGCCTATTACATACTTTTTACTCAACTTCTCTGCAGCTCTTATGGTCTCTGCATCGGCTACGGTCGTAACTTTTAGATGGATAAGAAAATTTGTTTACCAACGGCATAATTTATACCGGCCAAAAAATACGGTTTTGCCTTAATTAATTAAATAATTAATTTTGCATAAGTGCACACAAGGCTATTAGACATAATCGGGCCTAGTTGCGAATGAAACTTGACTTTTAATTAGAGCAACTGAATAAGGGCAACAAAAACGTGTCTGGTTTAAGACCTGTAGTTATTCATTCGACATAAAGAAAATTTATTTGTTTGGTTGTGTCTGTGTGTGTGTGTGTGTGTGTGTTTGTAGTAAAAATACTGATATGAATGTATGGCGCACAAGTTGGAACTTAATTAAATTCTTAACGTTTGGCAAACAAGAAAAATAAAGCAAGCAAATAAAAGGCAAAAGAAATGCTGCTAACGACTAACAACAGGCTAGCCAAAATGAAAGCAATAACTTCAAACTTCAACACCAATAGGGCTAACACACACGCATACATACATACGCACACACACACACACACACACACACACATGTCATTTAAGTTTTATACGCATTTGCTGTCTAATGGGTCAGGTGATTTTCTATTGTCGCCGCCTGCTCTCTGCTCAACTGCGTCTTTGCTGCTGGACTCTGCATGTTTAATCCAAATTACTAAAGTATACACACACACACACACACCTAGGCACACACACATACACACATAATGACAGCGTTGTTCTTCCCTCCATCCAGGCTTTTGGACGTTGCTTTGTTTGAGCTGCTTTTCTGTTTGCATTCACTCCCAAGAGTGTTTGGCTACACTAAGAAAACAACAAATATGCCACAGCATTAAATAAATAAATAAATAATTATTATTCTAATATTCTATATTCTCAAATAATAATAAAACTAGTTTTGCAAGTTCAAATCTACAATCCGAAAAAATCGATTTTATAAAAATATGTTTATTATTTTTGAGATAACAATTTCCGAAAATTGCTTCAAACTTTCTTTCTCTAAAATGAAAGCTAGAAAAAGGAAAGGCTTTTCTTATTGAGGTTGAGTCGAAAGTTATTTGCATATTTATTCATAAATGATATTATTGAAGCAAATAAGATCGTTTAAATTTATAGATTTTTCTTTTCAACTTTTGAAACTTTTCAAGCTAGGAACTGCATTTTATCTACTGACAATTTGGCATGCTACTTTTTGTCACGTTTTTCTCTTCTTTTTTTTCTGAGTGTGCCTGTGTGTTTCGGTGTATGTGGGTGTGGGTGTGGTTGGTCTCTTGGCGTACAGGTTGTCTGTGCGTGCGTGTGTATGTGTGTGTGTGTGTTTGTGTGTGTCTGTGAGTTGATGTGTGCGTTTTTCGTGTTTTAATGAATCTGTACGGGCAGACCGGCCATTCTATTTGTAAATGCTGTTAATTGAGCTAAGGCTAAACGCTATGTCTTAGCGCTTTCGCCTTAACTCCCCCAGCGCCCTTACCCCTTTCCCTCCTTGACACCGTACCCCCTTACTTGGCACGCCCACACGCCCACACGCCCACACGGCCCCGAACCCGACCCACCCTGTTGCCAGTACGCAGCTAAAGCGGCCTGATAGGCGACTTCAATTAGTGAGCGCGTTTGCAGCACTTTCATTCTGCCTGTTTGTCAATATACCCAGTAAATGGCCGATGGCCTAATGAGGTATATTTACTATGCAACATAAAAGATCTAAGAGGGTCATCATATTTTTTCGATTGTTACAATTGAATATTAGACTTGCTTATATATGAATCCAAGTGGTTTCGAGTGCTGATATCAATGGTATTTGCATACATTTTCATTGTCAATTTGACTAATTGTATCCATCACAATTGACGATTGTGAAAATAGTAGTATTATAGACAAGTCTATAATCAATACAACATTCTATTCAAAATGGCTATCAATATTTTTGAAGATCTTTATATAACGATATCGTACTGGAATCGGAATTGGAACTGAACCAAAATTCGTTTCAGTTTAACAACCCGAAAATTCCCCGATTAAAAGCTATGCTGCTTAGAGGGTATCCAATGTTGTATACAACTTGTTACGGGGCAATTGGGGTCAGACAGCACACACCCCGCACACCCTTACACATACAAACACACACACACACACACACACACACACATTGATATAAATAATAACAATGGAGAACGTTTGGGAAATACACGCAGCCCAATTGCCACGAAACTAAAATACTGTCCCAATAAAAATAAAAAATAATCATAACGTTATTATTAGTATTATTTTTATTATTATTATTATTATTATTATGACTATGTCGGCAGCGTTTGCCTCGTTCAGCTTATGTTTTTGTTTTCTTTTTTTTTTTGGTTTTTTTTTTGTGTGAGCATTTCTTATTTTCCTGAGTTTTACTTTGCGACACTTTGCCCCTCGTCCTTCGCTGTCAAATATTTCAAGAAATGACAGCTGTTAATGGCATTATACATCCTGTTCTGAACGGCCTGCGAGTCAGCCACAAATTCAGGTGAGTCGCCGCTTGACTGACTCGCTGCTAAGTGCTGCGGCTGCTGCTGATAGCTTGTCCTCGTAAAAAACAGACAGAACTTCAAGTACTATTCAAAAAAAAAAAAAGACACAAAGCTACGCTTAGAAAAATAAGTGCGTAGAAAAGCAACGAACAATTGAAAATTAAATGGGAATACCATGAAACCGATGAAAATAGTTAAATAGCTCTAAAATAAATATCGGCTTCAAAATTTGATGGTTCAAGAACGTTAGAAAAAATGTTCAACAAAATCAGACAAGAAGACATATAAGTTATTAACCACATCGTACTTTCGTATAAAACAGGCTATTATCAGATGTGTCCCAGAAGCGAGCAGCATGATAAGCGAAACGACTAGACCGGTGATCTATCTATCTATCTAGACCGGTGATTTTGGGTATGGGCTTGGGAACAAAAACTTATGCTGACTTTGTGTGCTTTTTTTCTTTTCTTTTGTGACCCTTGTGTAACATTTTTTCTGAGTGTAGTACATAGAAATATGACGGGGCAAGTTTTTTTTAGGTTGGGGTTGGAGTTGGGATTGGCAACAGTTACTCGTTAGCTTGCAGAGGCACTCGAACCTTTTAGATTGATAGCATCGATGGTACTGTTTTTGTTGTTGTTGTTTTCGTTTTTTTTTTTTGGTTGTGGCGCCGTTGTTGTTTATGGCCACGGCCTTGAGTATTCTTGCCCCCGGAATTGCTGCCATAACAATTTGCGTTTTATGATGGTCACGAGAAACTGTTGCAGATTTTCGAGCATTATGTCAGCAAAAGCAAAAACAACGTCAACGGCAACAGCAGCTGTTAATGTTGTGGCAGTTGCCCTTAACGAGTTGCGTTTATGAGTGCGACTCTCAACTGAGTACAGAGTATTCTAGTCGGAGTGCTTGTGCCGTTCAATCAATTGGTCAACATTCAATCAATTGACTCGTTAATTGCCAATTAGTTGAAGTGAAGTTTTAACTTGACTTTCGGTTCACAGACTGTGAATTATTCCATTAAAACTAACAGAAATCTAATACGACTCTCAATAGAGAATACAGAACTCTAGTCGAAGTACCCGTTCCGTTCAATCAGTTGGTTAGTTGACGTGAAGTTTTCAGTTGAGCTTAGTTCTCAGATTATAAATTATTTAATTAAACCTATGAGGAAGCTACATAAGCGGCTCTTTTGAGTTAATTGAAAATCTTTATATAAATAGTCAGTCCATCAGTAAGTCACGCAACTAATAAATATACTCTTAAACAAATCTCAATGTGCTTATTAAATTTAATTCTTGGAAGAACCCACCTTATGCATATTTAAATAATGTGTTTAACTTTGGCATCAACTAATCAGTAAGTCAACGAGAACCGTTAGCACATCAATCAACTTAACGCAGTCAATCACTCATTAAGAAATCAATCAAGTGAAAATCAACTGTACAAGAAAACAAAAAAAAGATTTTATTTATCACTCACAGTCAGTAGCTCAGTATGCTAATCCTTTCAACGCAAATTCAGCTAGCTAGTGCTTAAGACGTGTACCAATCATTTAAGAATTCCAGCGCCAATCAATCAGTTAGCTCAACGAAACTCATTAACAAATCAATCAAGCGCTGCAGCACACATCTTTAATTGAATTTACTAGCGCTTACAAAGGAAAACAAAATAAATATTAAAAAAATACACACATTCTCGAGGAGGCTTCATAAATCAATCAAGACAATCCATCAATTAAAACGGAACGAGACGGGACGAGGCGAAGGATGCCAATGGCCACGTTATTATTGCATTCATAAGCCCATAAATGGCTAATGAAACGTGTACATCGAGCCGAGTTGAGGCTGAGGCTGATTCGAGACAAGTCATCAGCTTGACCTTGACTGCGAGACGGGCCAGTGCGAAAGTTAGTTACTGACTTTAACACCACTTACACTGAAAAAAAAATATTACACTCAAGAATTTAGTACCACGACTTATGCTTTAGAAAGTGAGTCTCGATTTAAAAGAAGACATCTTAATAAATCAAAAAATTAAAGCCCATCGATTGTCATGACTATTTGCTGGTAACCATAGAAAATGGCACTGAAAACTTGACAGTTTTTCCTGTTCCATGAACTAATTTCTAAATATAAGAAAACATTTTTCGAAAAATTTGAAAAGCTTGACCCAAATCGACAATAATAAAATGTGGTATTTTTTTTATTGTTTAGAAAAAAATGTCTCTAAAAGTAGAAATGGAAACCCTGATTCTTAATAAAAATCCTCTCTAAAATGCAGAAACAAGTAATGAAATGTTCTCGCTCGGCTTTTATATTTGAGTTTAGTTGTTGCATATGTGAATTCTTAAAATACAAATGTTTAATAATAAAAAAAGGAAGAAAAAAGCCAATACAAGAATTCTTCAATTATACATAGAAAAAAGCCACCGTAGAAAAATCCACCCTGAAATTAAGAAATGAAATCCCTCGTTTCTAAAACTCAGCTCGATTTTTTGTCTTAGTGTATATTTACACTAGTAGTTTGCATACGTGTGGCTAATTAGCTGTGGGGCCCCAATGGACCGTACTGTTGCTCATTTGTTGCCACTTACTCTTTCGGGGCCATCTAAAACTGGCAGCGCCAGCGGCGCTCATAAATTAACTCGAACGCGTGTCGCACTTGCCACCATAATATCGCATTGCATCGCAACGCGACCCCAAAAAGAAAGCTGGCCTTTCTTTTACCACCCATCACCCAGCCAGCTTATGCGAGCAGAATACCCAACTCATTTCAGGGTTTTTGTTTTTTTTTTTAGGTGGGAAGGTCTGCTTTGGTCAGCGCTTTATATTCAAACTGCAATTAAGTATAAGAATTAAAAGGGGCGTGACCAGCTGGCCGGTTTCGGTGGTTATTTTTGGAGCGCCTCAGGCCAGCAAAATACAAGATAAGAGAGTGCCACAAATAGCCAACAGCAAGTTGCACAGATTGGCAAAAAATGTATGCGGTACTTTGTGTTGGAATTTATACACATATACATCTGGGGATGGGCATGGCGATGGAGATGGAGATGTGGTATAGGAAACTGTCTTAGATCATTTATGTATGAGTGATAACTTTAATGCTATCTCCGTTTGGCCCAAGAAAGACCATATTTCTTGTTTGACTTGCAACGTGTCAAACGGTAACTGGAAATTAACCGATTGAAATGCAACATTCTATAGGAATCAGTAATTACCAAAACATTGAAGTTTTGCAAATTTATTTGTAAAGAATTCTTTAACTCTACACTTTATGTACCAGAACCGGAACGGAAACCGAAATGCGTTTCAGTGTGACACCTTGCTCATAATCATATATTTGTCGATATGTCAGGCAAGAGAAAATGTGAACACACATCTACACATACATATATCAATTGGAAATATACATATGTATGTGTATCTTTGCACAAAGCGGCATCATGCTGAGAGTGGAATTCATGAAAGCATGTCTCATATTTCAATTTTGTGTCTCCAGAATCAAACGAGAAACGAGAAATTCTGTGCTTTAGTAATGCATGAATGCCGGAATTTGTGGCATGATTGAAATGGATATCACTGTAAGCACGAAAAAAACGAGCTTATCTACTTGCAACTGCAACTGATTTCGTGTAACAAATGTGTGCAACAATTTGCAAGCTGAATGCAGCAACGTCATTTATGCCTGATGACGTTGTATTCTCAATTATTTTTCATCCACACTTATAAATGATATAATCGATATGCAATAGTCGATATAGATGTATATATGTATATATACTATAGATGGATATTTATGCGATGTTAGTGTGAAACTGCAGGGTATTTTGGAGTCGACAGCATTACGAATTTTCTTCTTTGGTGGTCCCCAATTAATGTTGCTTTTGGCTCGTAAAATGCAATAAAGTTATTGGCACATAAACAAGAGAAAAAAGGCGTTTGCTCGTTTTATTTTTCCATGCCATGTAGAAAACCTGAAAGCCCCAAAAACAAGTCCAATTGGAAATCATCGCTTGGTATGACAGAATCAGAACAGAAACGTAACTAAAGTGAAAAGTGTTTTATGCAGCCTTGATTGCATATTAAATAATCAATAATATCAGGTATTAACTAGGCCCAGAGACCACAGCAACAAATATTTTTCAAGATAAATATTGCACTGAATTAATTACAATTACAGCCGTGTGTTGCCGTCGAAATAATGCTTGACAAATAATCTGGCACAAATATGCGATTCTACTAACGAATAAATTGGCGCGAAATTACCACTAATTTCTAACAGAATTATTGAGCAAATGAAGCTTAAATTGTTACATAAATTAAGCTTAAAGCATAATGAATCAATGTGCCAGAAGCATGAATACCCAGCGTCAAAGATTTACATCTTAAAATAGGAAAAAGTGAATCGGAAGATAATAAGAGGAAAGCCTTCAAAAGAAAAAGACTGGTCGAGTCGAGTTCAAATAAATGGTGCTCGCTGCCCGAATGCATTCCAAAAAATAAAGATAACTGAATTGGCAATTGAGGAGAGTGAAATGCGAAATGGGAAAAGTGTCTTTCGATTGCGAATTGCCAGCTAGAAGATTGTGTGTCGACATTTTGCAGTGAAAACTTGTTGCACCATTCTCCGCTAAAATGTGTTAGACTGTGGCAAATTGTGTTGCGGATGGTGTGAGTGGGGGTGTTGGGTGTGTTGGCTGTTGGCTGTTGGCTGTTGGCTGCTCGCTGTTGCAATGTAAAGAAAGCAACACGCCAAACTTGACTCACATTTCATTCACAAGCAAGCAAACTGAGCACGATTGTAAATGATGGAATGGGGCAGGGTGCAGGTTGCAGGGTGCAGACAGATAGCAAATGCAGATGGCGCTGGCATTCGAGTCAGCACTCATTCATTTATTTGCTGTCAGCATACACACACACACACACACACACACACACACAGACGTACATAAACACACCCCGGGTACTTTCATTCATTAAAAGTCACTGTGACAAACTGAGGCGAACTTTGGCAAACTCTTTTGGCATTCGTATTAGTGTGTGTATGTATGTGTGTGTGTGTGTGTGTTAACTTCAATAGCACTCACACACACACACACACACACACACACACACACAATTGTCGTGTTGTATGTGAACAGGGTAAAAGGGTGCGTCGAATGTGTGTCAGAAATGTTGCCTACTTTTTGGGGCAGAAAAGCAACAGCTGAAAGCTTGCATTTGGTCTAGATTTATTTATTTATCTATGTATTTCCGTATTATATCTGTGCATAATTGGCAACCAACAACAGACTAACCTATTCTTTGTGTATAAATGTCTGATAGTCAATATTGATATTGCGAGAAAATATATCGAAGAGGATTATATAGAAAAAAGGGATTGCTTAACACATTAAAGGAGTCAGCTCCGATACTGCGAATATATATAATATACAGAAAGTATATATATATTATGGATCAGCATCTACAGCCGATAATATATAAGAGTTAGAGAATTTAGATTTGCAATATCAAATTCATTTCATTTTATTGATAGCTTGCTGCGTTAGCCAAATATAGAAAGTAAAATCACACTTTTAAAGATATTTCTTTATATGCACGTTGCCATAATATTGGTGGTCTATTAAAACTTCATCAGCTTCTTAATGTATGGCTAGCATATGCATCTCTTATGAAAATAAAATTAAAAATTACAAACCTATAGAACATTTAACGAGAAGGGTTTCTAGATGTTTATGTTTGGAAAAAATATATTGTTTTATGTATGCATATCAAGGCAAAATAGTGCTTGTTGGCAGCAGCAGCAGCAACAAACAAACATCAATTTGTTTTAGTTGTTTGTATATTTGAATTTGCAGCGCTGCTTGACACAATTTAAATAATAACATAATGTTATTTTATTCAATTGTAATTACATTTGTAGACTATGTTAACTGCACTTTAACTTTAGCTGCCAGCGTTAACAGCGCTCTCTCTCTCTCTCTCTCTCTTTTTTTTCTGCAAAGGGCGCTTGCAGATCTGCCCGCTACTGCAGGCAATCATTCAATCGTGTCGTGTCACGTTCGCTCTTTCGATCGTGTCGTGTACAAATTGTCTCCTTGTAATAAATACTTGCAAGCCTTCAAGTACATATTACGAATAAACATTCTAACGTTGTGGCAATAACTTTTTTGAGTTGAATTAGATCGTGAAAAGTTTGTCAGCTGAGCTTTTGTTTGGATAAGATAACATAGTTGTGTGTTTCTATACAGACCGCTGCGACTGCGATAGCTGCTGCTGCTGGCGCTGCTGCTACTCGATGGCTGTTGGGCGGTTCGGTGCCGTCGACGTGCGCCGCCGCCGCCGCTGCCGCTGCCGCTGCCGCCGCCGCTGCCGCCGCGCAGCGCCGCGACATCGGCGTGCGGCGGATCAACGGATTCGGCCACTGCGCTGCCGTTCTCTGTTGCTGCCGCTGCTGCTTGTTTGCTGTTTTCGCTTGTTTGTGGTTCGTTTTCTTGCTTTGTTGTTTGCACACACACACAACAACAAAAAAAAAAACAAAAAAAAAAGAGGAGCTAACTGTAAGATGCTCTCTTTTGTATGGTTTGCTTTGCACAGGAAAAAAATAGATGTGTGTGTGTGTGAGTAAATAGTCGAGAAGACAGTGTCGATGAATTTACACGCGGGGAGCAGGAGAAAGACGAGCAGTTTGTTGTTGTTGTTGTTGATGAGCGACGATGGGGCAGGGGTGGAGTGGGTTGGGTTGGGTGCAAATGGTTAGAGCGCTGTGGGCGCAATTTCCATTTGAATTTACTGTTTACGATGCCGAACCAAAAAAAAAATGAAAAAAAGGCCGCGTTTTATACTCGACTTCGATTTCGACTCCGACTGCGACGCCGACTTTGACTTTGACTCCGCTTTCGAATGCGGTTCAGAGTGCAACACGGACACGGAGCAACTCGCGTCTCGCCTCTGTCTCTCTTCCTCACTTTCGTCTGTGATGTGTGTGTGTGCCTGTGTGTGCGTGTGTGTTGCTTGGTGTGTGAAGTGTTGTGTTGTGTTGTGTGGTGTGTGTAGTGTGTGTGTTGTTGTTGGGGCGATGTGTGAAATGAGAATTGGCGTTGGGGCTCTGCTTGCTGCTGTTGTGGCACGTCGAAGGATTCAACACCAACTGATGCGAGTGGCGAGCACTCGCTTCCCATTACACTTTATCTCCCTCTGAACGGTGGCATCCATTTCATTCGCACGCATTGACAACTTGGCCATACGCCGACGAACAATCAGCTGAGCAACAGCTGCTTGGAGCTTTAGTTTAGCTTTCTTGCGAACAAAAAATAATTGGACTGCGCAAAGCGCAAGCTTTCGAGGATATTGCCACAAGTTGACAGCCCCATCTGCGAATGTTGCTAACGAACTTTCCACAATAGTTTCAAAAAAACAACTACAATAATTGTTTTTATCAATAGAATGAGAAATAAGTATCTTAAACATATACTGCTTATATGGAATGGATGATTAAACAGTCAATCAAAATTTGAGTGAAAAGCTCTCTATTTCAAAATGATAAGCTTCCAATGAGACTTGAGTCTAACGAGTCTTAACTCGGGAGAAGATATTAAACTAATCTATTCACATTTTCAGATGACAAAAGATTGTTTGGCTTGCATGGCTATCAATTTATTTCAAAGAGGTTATTTAATCGATATTAATTAAGAGAAGCGAGGAAATCTTCTAGACTTGATTTGCAAGTTACAATGTTTAAGTAAAATGAAGACTTGTCAAGCAAAAGGTTCTGGAATTGTTAATAGACTAGAAAGTCCATTGGCTCTATTAAATATTTGTTTAATGAATGTTGGACCCATTTGCATTTAAATCGCTAGAAATAATTATATCTTTTAAATCTTTTAAATTGAAATATTAAATTGTAGTTTGAACTTCATTTAATTTATTATCTGCTTTTTGTATTTTTCGTCGACAGTGAATAAATAAATAAATCTTGTACAATTCTTATTTTTATTATGTATCAAATTAGTGTGACTCACCTGTCTGAGTGCTGGAGTCAAAGAATGTGCTAGTTGTTTCCACGGTCATGGTGCCAATGGTGCCATCAATAATCTGGGCTGATGAGTCGCGTCGTCCACGATACCTGCGGAATAATAATTCATTTAACATAATTTCTATCGACTGATTGTTAAGTACACGCATATCTTGAGACACGAAAGAGACAAATATTTTATCTGAGTCAACATAATATGGAATACATATTAGCTAAGGAACAATGCATTTTGTTCTATTGCTATAATTTTCATATGCAAACTTGTTTCTATCCTTGTACTATGCTAATTTGTATTTATCAATCGGCTTAGGGCCAATTTGAATTCATTTTAAGTTTGAAGAGTCTAAACTCAAGTTCACGGATAACTAGCAGTTAGTTGAAAGTTTAACTGAACATTGAGAAAATGTTTACTTGGAAGTTAGAAAATCGCTTTAAAATGGAATCACTTTGGTTTTAGAAATAGTCTCTAAATATAAGAAAACATTTTTGTTATAATAAAAAATGATTGCCCTACAAATATGGTGATTTTTTCTATTTCTTAAAAATATTTTCTATTTTTTCTAAAATGCATTTCTAAAAGGTAGAAATGCAAACCATAACTTTAGAAAAAATCCTTCGTTTGCTTTCTTCTTTAATTTCTTAAATACAGGGCTATTTTTTCCCGATTGTTGGAGGGATTAAGAGTGGTATACGAATAGATATCCTTACCGGCAGACATCGTCGCTTTGGGAGCTCTGGCGTCGAAAGTTGCGACAGCGTATCATTTCCTCAGTGGTCGACTGTCGTCGAAACCCGCGTGCGATGAGAATCTCCTCGGTGGTTGACTGTCGCCGGATGGCTGGTCGCTGATTCTGCTCCACATTCGGCGGTTGAGGGCGGGAGCAGGGACTCGGGTCTCGCGACGAGGAGCAGCTGTTGGAGTCCGGGGAGCGTGGCGAACGTGCCGCCGAGCTGCTCTGGCGCCGCAACGTGTGTCGCCTGGGACTGCCGTCGCGCTCATGAGATCGATCCGGGGAGAGATGGGTCCGGGAATCACGTCGCCCGCCCCGCGAAGCGCTGTCCGGCGAGAGGGAGTCTCGTCGCGAGGTGCGACGCTCGCAATCCTCGGGCGGATCTGGACTGAGCGCTGGCTGGGAGCCGCGTCGGCTGCCGCCGGGCAGACAGCTCTCATCGAAGGCGGTCGCCTGACGCTGCAATCGCTGCAGCCGGGGCACACGTTCCGGACTGATACCTGCCTTGGAGTCGCGCCGTTGGCCTCGGCCACATTGCGTGGTAGAGTCACGGCGCCCCTTCGGAGCTGTCGGACTGGTCGCCGGCGGCGTTACGGAACTGGTGATAATTGTCGGCGGCGGCAGGGCCTGGCAGGCGGTGTCCACCTGCTGATGTGAGTGATAGTTGCTTGTTGAGATTTGTGGTACGCTTATTGAGTCTGAGTTGGAGCCGGCGGAGCTGGTCGAGGGACGCTGCTCCTGCCGGAAAATGGGAAATTCCGGTGCGGCCAGTGAGTCACGTTTCTTGGTTATTTGGTATTTGGCTGGTGGAGGCGGAGTTGTTACACGCCCAGCAACACTACTGTCACGACGGCTGCCCGACGGATAACTTTCGCCGGAGCCGCGTCGCGAAGCCTGTGCATTGCTCAAGGATAACACAATAGAGAGAGAGAGAGAGAGAGAGAGGGAGAGAGAGAAAAGAGAGAGAGAGAGAGAGGACATGCATAGGTTGGGTTAGGTTGGGCTGCATTCAAAGAGTATAAAATCTGACAATCGTATAAATATATACTTTTTGTTCATAAACTACTTTACTATTTCCTCTTTCCATAAATAGAATCCCTCTCTAAATTCTCTGCCCTCTTTCTGGAATTCTTTATTGCTATTTAATTTCCTAGCTTGATCTTGATACAAAAATTTCCGATAGCAAAAAAGACAACATTTTTCCGGACAGATCGCCGGATTTCAGTTCGGCAATAAAACTACAATATTATATTTATATATTAGCTTTTTAATTTGTACTTAATATATTCTAGATTGGTTGCTTATCCAGCGAAGCTATAATTTTGTTGCTTTTAGTATTTGATAATAAATCGTTATAAAAAAAAAATAAATCACGGAAAATATGCAACTTAATTTATAGTTGTCTTTATGAATTGTATGTAAACATTGCTATTTCTATATTCCTGTTATAATATTCTCATTCATTTTAATCGAAACTACTTTGTGTTTAGCCTACTGACTCTTTATACTTATTTCATTAAAATATTATTATGTACTTTAAATTTTGTTTTGCATTGAATTATAAATACTGAAAAATAATATGCCATTAGGATTTTAGTAAAATTTCATGAAAATGCATTATTGCGAAGCTAATCCAGAAAATTCGGTGGAGCTGCGCAAGTTCTGGGAACTTTCAGGGCGAGTGGGTGGTGTGTGTGTGGGTGGTGGCTTTAGTAGTTCTGTGTGTGTGTGTGTGTGTGTGTGTGTGTGTATGTGTGTATATATCAAAGGTTGTGTGGGTGTAGTTGTTGTCAAACTTACGCTTTTCGTGCACTCGATGACGACGGGCACGGAGGCAGTGGTGCTGCTGCCACCGCCAGTGGACGACTGCTGTGGTTCTTCAGCAGTGGAGCTCTCCCTCCGGTGCCAATGCCTCGCAGATTCGGTTGAGGCGCTTGTCCCGGTGGTGATGGTGACGACGTTGCTGCTGCCCGTTGCCGTTGTCTGGGACTCGCGACGGGAGCGTATGCCCCGTGCGCCCGAGTCTGCGCTCGACTCCCGACGCTTCCGCGGCGTCACATACGTGACGGTACAGCAGGCACCAGCCCCGGTGCTCGCGTCCGCTGTGGTCGATGTGCGCCATGGTAGACTGCGCGCCAAATCTGCCAGTGTCTCCCGACGATTCAATTGCGATCTGTTGCGAGCCGCCTGCTGTTGCTGCTGTTGTTGTTGCTGTTGTTGTTGTTGCTGTTGCTGCTGCTGACGGTTCGCCCCGCCGCTCCACTCCCTCAGTATGTCGGTTAGCTGGGCCAATGAACTGCGGCGACGTCTCTGCAGACCAGGCGGTGGCGATTGGCTCGGCGGTGTGGTGATCTGTGCCGCCGAATCGCGACGTCCCCCCAAACGTTGACGGATCGTCGACTCCTCCAGCTACAAATCAGTATGAATTTGGGCAAAAAAAAAATATAAATATTTATATATATCTATTAACACTCCGCGAAATTCGATTATAGGCACTCGTGTTTCTGTGCTCCTTCTTCTTACACTGTTATGATGCTTTGTAATGAAAGATTTTTGTATAAAAGACAACTACAATAAAAATGTTTAAAAAACACCCATATCAGAAAATTGTCCCACAGGCAAAAACTTGCAATCATATCGGCTGGGCTGGATAAAAATGCTACGCCAACTAGAATTCTATTTGATTTAAGGTTACAAATATCGATACCTATTCTTCAACAAATTTTATCAGATAATGATCGATTGGTTTTAGAAAAAAATGTGGCCAATGTTGCAAGAGAACACATGGCCTGCACCCAGGTGTGGTAAAATGTGGAATTCTCTGATGAGAACATATTCAATTTTGATGGTTTAAACGGTTTAAATTATTACTGGCACGATTTGATAAAAGTCTGAGCGATTTTTCCGGTGCTTCACTTCTGATCTGGGCTGCATTCAGTAATCGCAACAGGACCCTGATTTGGAAAATTTCAGGACGTACGAGCTCGGAGGGTTATAGAAACCTTTTGGACGTAGTTTTGGTGAGCTTTATGGATCATCATTCAGTGGGATAATGCTCCAATATATGTGGAGCGAGCCTGTCGTGAATGGTTTCGGGATACGAGTTTTAAGCTTTTCGAATAGCCAGCAAGATCACCCGACCTGATAAAGTTGTTGAATCGATGTCAGGTTGAATCTTTGTTATTTTCATATAATTTCTACATATTACATTAATTATTTTATTTTTATAAGCACTGTCTTTAATCGAATTTCGCACCTTAACCTTGCTTTAAATAAATACAAGTTAATAAAAAATGTTATGTTCGTGTTACAAATTCAATTCCATTTTTATTTGACGTGTATTTAAATTAGCAAACTTTTTGTGGAACAAAAAGAACTTTTTAAATTTTATTTTAAATTTTATAAGAAAAAAATCAAGTGCCTGTATTCGAATTTTGCGTAGTGTATATTATATTGCGAACAAATAATAGCACCACTACGAAATTTTTTCATTTTTGATTTTTAATATATTGCTTATATTATAGTTATTACTGCTCCTGGAATTCTTTTAAATATATAAATATATGTACTATTTTATTTTTGTTACTATTTACTATTATTTACATACTACGCACTTTCTAATTTCCATAATTGTAAGTGCATATTTGAAAAATTGCGCACTCATTTTATCTGTTCATTTTCTTTCGTAAACTTCAAAAAGACACTTCTTATAAGGATGATGATATTATTTTTATGAATAGTTTATGAATGACTTTTTTTTTTCGTTTTGCTCAGTTTTTTTTTTCCAAATTATTTTAATTTTGATTTTACCTGTTCCCGGACCAAGTCGTCCCAGCCGTTGCCTCCCTGCCACACCAGGCCCACCTGGTGCGACATTATCGGCAGGTTGCACACGAAACAAACGGCTGTCATCGTCCTGCAAGCAAAAGGCAACCAAATATAACAGTACCACTCTAATTATAAGCATTAAAATCGAAGCCATGCTGAAGCAGTTTTTTTTAAAATTTAATTGTTTTTTTTTTTAATTTAATATTTTTAGTGTGGAATAGTTTTGCGTTTTAGTTTTTGGGTTTTGTTTGACTGCGAACGTTCGTCAAACTCGTTCAACGTCCGGATGCGAAATGCAACAGCTCGTCGCATTGTGTACATTCTTATGATGCATGGCGGTGGAGCTTTGTCTGTTGCCCAGCAACGAGCCCTGGAAACGCGACTGCACCTGCCTCTGCTGGCAGAAGGAAGCTGTTTTGAACTTGAGTTAATTGGTACCGCGCGGAAATCGCCGACTCGATAACTGCTCAATAAATCATTGATATGACCTTGAATCAATAGGAGAAACTCCACTTTTCAATCAATCTCGATACAAGCGAACTTATGTCTGAGTTGAGCTGTGATTTTGTTCAAAAATTGAATTTTATTAATGACTTTTTACATCAAAATATCATTTTTGTTGCCATCGGAAAATTGCTGTATATATATATATATATATATATGTTCTATATTCATTTAAAATGTGCGTTTATCAATTTTAATATGATGCGTGTTTTTTTAATTGACTGCGAACCGCAGTTTCATACCACTGTGGAGTGGACTTAATAAGCTTAGGGTAAATACCTTTGTGGCGAAAGCTTTCAGTGTGGTTCTTGCAGAGGGTTTTTCAGTGGAAGGATTTGTCAAAGAACTTTTTCTGCTTGAAAATCGATGTGGAAGTTCAAATTGGCTTTGAAAATACCTTCGTAGGTGTTGTGAAAAATCCTATTGTGAAAAACTCTATTATGAAAAACCCTCTTATTATTATTGTGGGGATATACATGTATTTGGCTATGGCTTAAGGCCAATGCCAATAAATTTAATCAATTTAATGATTGTAAGATTTGTTCGCTCGATTTGCCAGAGATTCAAGTAGATTCAAAACCGTGGCCTTATTTAATACTGACCAATATTTTTGTACACAACACTCGAACTTCATTTATTCTCTCCTATTTGTTTTCATATTTTTTTCTTGTGATAAAAGCGTACGGAAAGCCATGTGCAAAAGTATGAAGTGCAAAAGTTTTAACTTACGTATTTGTATTTTTCTTTTATTTAGTTTTTATGAAAAGCATGCTGCAAGTTTACGTATGGGATAATAAAAAGCACATGCATAGTGTATTGGAATAAAGGTGTTTTTCATGCTAGGCTTGCAGCTTTGAGAAAGTTTTGGGTTGTTGCAAATTTCTGTGTGCGTGTGGTGAATGTGAGAAATGTTTTGATGACAAGTCTAGAGAGAGGTGAGGTGAGTTTATGGAAAGCATATGAATAAAAGCTTAAATTCAAGCGTTGCTTTTCAAAGGAGCTCTTTACTATTTGCTGTTTATAGTGTATTTTATTTTATTTATTAATAGGAGACTTTGACTTGATTTGCTAACTTTTTGCGTATGACGACGCTGGTGCTGGGCTGATCCATGGACCTGTAATGCCGAAGTTTTGACATGGCGCATGGCGTTCTGCGCCTGCAGCACTGCAGAATATCCTTTAATATCCAATCGTTGTAGTTGTTCTTGTTGCAGTTGCTGTTCTTGTGGTTGTTGTTGTTGTCGTTGTCGTTGTTGTTGTTGTCCTTCCTCTGCGCTGGTGTTTGCCTGTCTGTGCACTACGTGAACTATTCACAATTTAATTAACAACGTTCCAAAATGCTTTTGCATTGCTTTCATTTCAAAAATGTTCACTTTTAACTTGATGGGCTTTTCACCTCAGTTGAGTTTTGTTTGTTTGTTTTTCTGTATAAAATCGCAACTCAATTGAAATGTTGTATACTCATTCCCCGTACTCTCCTTCCATACGAACACAATATATCAACACAAAATAACAACTTATTTGAATTCAGGAACTTGCATGGTATTTTTCATTAACAATCAATACCGTTTTAAATCAGACGATCAGACAATCGTAAGGCTTAGCTATATACCCTTTTAATTTGTTTGACGCCAAGTTTGTCGTTGAGATTCGAGGGAAGAGTATTAATACCTCGGCTAGCCGAAGTGAATAATAATGCCTTAGCAAATTGCATTTAAAATAAATTAACCTGTTTTGTTTTTTTTTGGTATTGTTGTTTAACTTCTTTTTTTTTTGTTAAGTGGGGCGGGGGAATTTGGGAATTTTGCTACACACAGAGACACAGAGATACACTGAAATAAATTGAAGAAAAGAATATTTTGTTGGTTTTAAAACACATTGAGGGGATATTTAATTTAATTTATTTTTCTTTTTTAATATCGAATTATATATAAAATATTTGGGTTGGGGCCAAAACTACGTAAAAATCAATTAAATCTAAGTTTATAAAAAGATAACAACTATTATATTGTTAATTATGCTTATATATTTATTTGAGTTAACAGCACAAATAAATAAATGAAGACAAATCCATTTATAACGAATTTAATAAGCTACAAATAAGGCATGCGAAATATGATATTGCTTATTATTATAAAGCCTATATTTTAGCTTTGCAGAGCGTGTTGTAATTGATTTACATAAATATATATTTTTTTTTTCTCAATCAACTAAATTTTGCAGTTTTTATAGGGAAGGGAGTGCGGGCTTGAGTTTTCTAAAATATCTTACCTCTTTGGTAGCTTTCAATTTTCATATCTGATTGAATACAAAAAAAAAAAACAGTTTCTCAATTTCTTTTAACTAATCCAAAATGCTTTTTGAATTATTCACTGATAACAATCAGCTGAAAAAGCGAAGCTTACCAGCTTATTTATTGTCTGTCAACTGAGCGAATAACGAGTACTCAAAAAATGTGAATGAATTCCAATATCCAACTATAAAAAACGACTTTTACTATGAGCTGTCTAAGCTAACTAAAAATACTGAAGGAGTCCACCAGTGCACAAAACCCAATCAAAATGAACCATAAACTTTATTGGGATGTGCAAGTTTGTGGCTGCAAACTTAATAACTGGCAGTCAGCCTCACAGACACACACACACACACACACACACACACACACATAGAAGGGGTGTGTGTATGTGTGTGTGAGCGAGCGGAAGTTGTCAAGTTGTTGCGTGCGAGTTCCGAGAAAAGTTGGCAGCTGCATCGAGTCCTTTTTATTTCTTGCCAAGTGTGCTCAAGTTGTTTGTCAAGCACACACACACACACACACACAGGTACACACATTTATGGGCGCTGGGACTGGGTTTTGGTTACTCAATAAAATAGTTTATATAGAAAATGAAACAAGAATGCTTGCGTTCAGCGATTGACAGACCTAAACATACCCTTTACTCAGACATACACTGGGAACAAATAGATTTTGGTAGTAGTCAATTTTTTCCTTATTCAACTATATAAATGTTCTATGATTTGAATAAAGGCTTGAGCTAAAAAGTTAAATCATATTTAGAAATTATTTACTTCTATAATCAGTATAAAAATTGCATTTTTTTTGTTTTTTTTTTTGTGATATTACTCAATCTGATTGTATTATATTTGTGTTGCCATGGCTAGAGTAAATTATTGTTTTCTCATTTATTATTTATATATAGATATAAGTCCTTGTTCTTCATGCTTACGTTCTTCCTGATCTAATTAATATGCTGACTTTATGGCTGTTACATTCATGTGCAAAACATGTATGCTACCCATTCACAATTGTGAAGGGTATGTAACATGATGCTGCTGGTTGTATTGGCCAAACTTTACCCCAATCGGTCCGCAAGTTGTTAACTTAAGTTGGGCAATCCAATTGCCACCTGGTTGCCCTGCAACGTGTTTCCCTTAATCAATTTGAAGTGCAACGCCAGCTGCAACTGCAATTGCCAGGATAAATCCCCATGCACACACACACACACACACACACACACGCACACAGACACAACAGTTGGTTACGCTTTTGACCCGCTTTTGAAATTTGCATTAGCAGTCAAGTCGTGTGGCGCAGTCGAAGTGTGATTCAGCCATGCTTCCCACCTTCCATCCATATATATATACATACGAGTATATATATATATATCTACATATATTATATTGCGTGTTCAGGATTACTTGGGCCATGATTAAGCTGTGCATACGTTATAACAGAGAGAGACGAGAGAGAGAGAGAGAGAGAGAGAGAGAGAGAACGTGTGCATACTAAAAGACGCTGTAAAACATTAAAAAGAGTGTGTGTTTAAAATATGAGAAGCATCTTAAGTAATTTAACTTAAGATAGTTAAACATTTAAAAAGATGTTAACAGTCACTTTTGCATAGATAAACTGAAATACTTATAATGCCATTATATACGAAAAGTATGCTATGTTATTTAAATCCTTACAAAGTGACAACCTTGACAACTGGCGGCTGCTGCGTTACCAGATAATTATCGATAATTTTCTCGAATCCAGCGATTTTTGAGAGCGCGTAGTTGCCATAAGAAATGTATATACAAGAAAATAAATCAAATGCCTGCCTGAATGTGAAAACGAAACGAGTTTTCGTTGGCTCTTTAAAGATGGAGTAAACGGAATATCAGGAAAGCGACAAGAACATCGAAATTGAAAGTATCACGCGCGAATTACTTAATCTGAGTGTAAGAAATAATTTTGTGTAACACAAAACAAAAAAAAAAAAAAAACTCAAAAAACAAATTCCTCTAACGGGGGTGCAAGAAAATTAAAAAAAAAAAAAATAGAAAAAATGCCTGCACGTAAAGTTCTTGCCCTGCCTTTGATCTAAATTACCAAACATTCTCAGGTATTTGCCAAGCCAGAAAGCCCAACAACAAAACACACAAAAAACAACACAAAAACAACGAATGAAACGAAGATGAATAAGCAGCAACAGCAGCGAGTCTTAAATGAAAATGTCAAATGTAACACGAGTCCCAGAGAGAGACAGAGAGAGACAGAGAGAGAGAGAGAGAGAGAGAGAGGCAGAGAGAGAGAGCTAAAGCAGTTAATCAATGAACTGGCCAACGAGGATGCCCCCCAAACCACAACCCCTCAGCTGCCTGCCTCCACAGCAATTACATCAAAAGAAAATTGTTGCAGAGTCATTTTAAATGGGGCGCTCAAAAATTAACTAAACTGCTGTTGGCATCTAATGCAAAGCCCTCCGAATCCCCGCCCCCTTGTGTGGACAAGTGCCAGTTGACAGAGGAAGGACAAAATATTTAGGTGGCCTAGTTTATTAGGACTTGCATTCTGTTACTGAAAGAGATCAGAAATGTGAAGCATTTAGCTGAATTGCTTCATTGTTGCATTTGACTTTGTTGCAAGCGAAAAGATTTCTCTAAACTCAAGTTGAAAAGTAAAAGTTAAAGTTGCGCATAGCTAATGATGAACTTTTGACAAAAAGCGTTTATGAATAAGACAAAGATATGTGTGGAACATCGATCCGACTTATTCCGATTGCTTGAATAAGATGAGTAGAGAGAGAGAGTAGAGAGTAGAGTTGGTAAATTGTTACTTTGTAATACAAATGTGGATAGACAGATCAACAGAGATATTTTTGGGATAAAATTTACAGTAGCTTAAAGAGTTTTGTATGCTTTTCGGAATTATCGATTTATATTTTTGAATTCGATGTGAATCCAAAGCAGAACCTTAGAACTTTTTCTTTTCACTGGAGTGGTTTCAAGTGTCGTTAATTTTGCTCTTGCTTTAATATGTAATCCCTTAAGATACACCCATTTTTCTGCACGCCGTTTAGCCCAAGAGTATATTTGAATAAATAAATAATTAATGCGGAGAGACGGCACCTTTTTTTTTTATGAGCACAGTGTCTGGAGTTTCAATGCGTGCAAAAACCACCAATGGTCAGCAAGAGGAGCGTGTTGTTTGGGAAAGAGAAAGAGACAGCGACAGAGAGAGAGAGAGAGAGAGAGAGGGAGACGGAGAGGAGAAGGGTTTATAACGCTCGCATCCGGAACTATATGGATTTGTGCTGATGATGCTTCTGGCTGCTGTCTGTTGACTGGATATGAAAGACAGACTGACAGACAAGCAGGTGCAGCCCAAGAGTTCCATTTCCTTTCAAATACACTCACAAAAAAATATATATATATTGAAACCAGCAAGATTGCAGACTAAAAAGTGAGCTTTTATATACGTGATTTATTTTTTTTTTTCAGTGCATCTCACTGCTGGCAGCTGCTGACAGCAAAATATAATTTCCGCTGACAATGCGACACAGAACCACGGGGAGACCGAAAGAAAGCGAAAGTGGACAATGGCGAATGGGCACGGCAGCTGGAACTGGAACAGGAACAAGAACAAGAACAGGAACAGAAACGGCACAATGGGTCACTAATGGGCGCTCCACGGGTGGGTTTGGGGGTGGGGGAGGCAGCTCCATTGAACATGCAGTTAATGAGCTGCTCGACAAAGCTTTAAGCTTTGTCAAATTGCACTTTTCAAGGACCTAAGCCTGAAATAATAACCTTAAGTTTGTAGCACTAAAAAAACAAAATATCAATAAACAAAATGTGAATATTTGAATTTTGTTTTTTAATTGAACGGTTTCTAAATAATATTCTTTGTAAAACTTTGTATGCAAAAG
The DNA here is from genome assembly GCA_035042055.1 of Drosophila macrothrix. Classification (NCBI taxonomy): domain Eukaryota; kingdom Metazoa; phylum Arthropoda; class Insecta; order Diptera; family Drosophilidae; genus Drosophila; species Drosophila macrothrix. Next base: position 5,328,969 of record JAWNLX010000587.1, read on the forward strand.
AGTCTTCTGTAAAGTAGCTTAAAAAAATAAACAGAGATACGTTTATCGAAAGACGCTAATCTGCCCCGAAGTTGTTGCCCCCATCATATGTATACCCTGTGCATTTCCCGGTGCGAAGAAGTTTATATTGGTTTTGGCTGGGACTCATTTGTATTTCCTGTTTTCGTCACAGATGTATACAATGCGTGTAATAAGTAAAATCTCCATGATTTAATTCTGTCGTGAGCTAAGCTTTGATAACTAGACTTGTGGTTAGGAGTATACATATTTTTGGACGCCCTTGCAATCCCTGAATGCGGCCCTGGACTGCGACTGCATCTGCGAATATAAATTTAGAAAAAATCGGACGGACTTTCAGAAATGCGCCAAAAGACAGACCATATTTTTTGAATTGTCGATTTAGGGCAAGTATTCTAATTATTTAGAAATCATTTACAAAAAAATTTAGAGTGATTTTAATTTTGAAGGGATTTTTAATTTGGGTTGATTTTCTAAATTTAACACCGCTATTTTTCTGAGTGTACAGCATACTTGGCAACTGACGCCAAGCACAGACTCGACAGCCATTATGCAAATCAAGCGAAAAGGCGATGCCAAAACATTTAAGCCGTTTTAGCTTAGCCCCCGATTCACATTACGCCTACCCCCACCCCCACCCCCCTCCCCTTCCCCTTCCACTCTTCCTCCCCGTCGAACTGCTAACAAAGTCTTTGCCGGGCAGCTAACTTGCCCCTTTGGCTCTTTTTGTTGCTGGAAGGGGGTTCAAATCTAATTTCCTTTTGGCATACGCCACCTTAGCAACAACAATAGCCTTAAGTTCGTATGTGTGCCTGTGTGTGTGTGTGTGTGTGTGTGTGTATTTGTTTATCTGCATGCATAATTCGAGTGCACACAGAGCTAAAGCTGGAGGAGTGGAAGTGGAAGTGGGGTAAGAAATACTGTTGCTCAGGTGATCTTAAAGCAACAAGATTCGTGGCACAAATCGCGTATAAAAGAAGTGAGAAGAAGCAAACAAGTGAGAATTTTGCAGTCGGGCAGAAAAATTTGCAGCACGTTTAATTTTTATCCATCTTCAGTAAGTTAAGTTAAGTTGGTTATAAATATTATATATTTAATTTAGATAAAAACTATACGAGTATATTGCCAAATCAATTGCAATCGGTTAAACAAATAAAACTAAAATGATCGTTTAAGCAGCAGACAAATTAATTACAATCATTTAACCAACTCAATGGGTTGGGGGAAAAGGGATCACGCTGTCAGCTGCACACGACGTTAACACACTGAGAATGATAACCCCCCTCAACCACCCTCCACCCTCCTCCTATCGAGGGGTGCATTCTGCCACAGTCCCTGGCATTGGCAGTCAGTTTTGCAGTGCTGGCAACTCTTAAACCAAACAAAGGACCACATCGTTTGCTCGCTTACTTGCCAACAGGTCTAAAATGAAATTAATTATAGTTACGCACACAGCTGCCATGCCTCAGGGGCGTGCAACAAACACAAAGTGTGCCAAAGGGTGGCGAGGGTAAAGTGGTGGTTGTGGAGGGGGTGGGGACGAAGAGAGAAGGGCATAAGGCTCTGGCAGAATCTTTATCTTTCTCTCTGCCTCTGCCCATCTCGGTTTCGGTTGTTGAGCTTCTATATTGTATTTATTTGCCCGCATAGCTTAAGAGCGGTTTCTAGACTAGAATTTACTATAGTATGCGCTATTGCTTAACAGACATAGGGAGAGTTGGAGAGCGAGAGAGAGAGCGAGATAATATTACTGAATTTCACCAATTTAGCTTTATTACATTCTTTACTTGTTTTCATTTTCATTTTCATCTTGAATTTTAATTTAATTATTCAATTTTTATTTTATATCATTTCATTTGTAATTCATTTTTAGTTTTAGTTTAAATTGCTAAATAAGGTGGGTTTATTGATTAAATCTTAATTTTACATAAATAAGAACATTTTTTTAAGCAGTTAACTTCTGCAATTAAAAACCACTCTAATTATAGTTCATTTGAGAACATACATAATTAAAATCAGAAATAAATCACTTCAAGTAGCTTGTTATTTATGGTATAGGAAACTGCTGGAAATCTGAGTCTGAGTGCTTTGTATTTCGAACTACGAACTAAAATTCAGATGTCAGCTGATTAACCCCGATCTGCAAGTGTTTTTCATCTTCAGTGTGTCGTTCTTTGGAATAGCTGAGCTCAACTCAGCCTCAACTCATTGGCTAACTAAGTGGCAGGCTGGCAGCCTGGTAGCCTGATAAGTATTTGTAATCACGCCTCGGCATCCGATGTTTGTCGTGTCTGTTGTTGTCCTTTGTGGCCCTGAACTTTTAATTAATGCATGCGAGTGCCTGAGTCACAGAGTCAATAAGCCCAGCCAACAATTCTAGCCAACAATTCAGCCGTTGCCCGCTAAATATTAAACCATGGGTTTCATGTTGTACTCTTTGCTGCTGCTCTCTTCATATAATTTGCTTTTGCGTGTTGCGCCTTATATGCCTCCCCCCTCCAAAGTCTCCCCAATATTTGTAAGCCCCTCCCAACAATCTTCGCCCCAAGCACTCCACTGCGCGTTTGCTTGTTTACTTTTTATATCAAAAACTTTTATGAGCTACAAAATACGCTGATGCTGAGCGCCTAAAAAACAAACAAATGTTGCGCCGAGAGTTGTTTTTTTGTTTTTTTTGTTTTCATTCACTGCGAAGGCGGAGGCACAAAAAATAAATAAAAATAAAATTGATAGCATGCTTTTTGGGGTCTTCCTTCGTGAATCAGCCGCAGCCAGCGTTGGTGGTTGGATGATTGGGTGCTTGGGTGGTTCGGAGCTGGGAGGGTCGTGCTCTAACAATGATCCAACTTCCAAGTTGCCAAGCATCAGAGGTCTCAAAATGGCGACTTTAATGACAATTATAGGCATTGTAATTATCACCGTTTAACTAAATTAAAGCACTTTAAGTGCGTGTGTGTGTGTGCGTGTGTGTGTATTGGAGAGCGGGTGAGTGGATTGGATTTTTAATCCTTTGCCGTAAATCAGAGGCAAGCAGGCCACAAAAGCACTTCAGAGCTTGTTCATTATTTAAAGTGTGCAAAAGCAAAAGTGGATTTTCAGTTTGCGTACATTTTTTCGTGGATACCCTGTAAAGTTGTGTAAATGTGTGCCACTGACAACACCTTTCCAATCCCATAACCTATTGATTTAGGGGCAAGCATTTATTTTATTTATTTAACTCGAATCTACTTTAAGAGGAAATTACAAATATTCAATTTGAACGAAAATTTACGCTCCCTGCTATATGCTATATGTATATCTATATCTATATCAATGTATATTTATATATATATATATTTCTATATATATTTATATTTCTATATCTATTTCTATTTCTATATCTATATCTATATCCATTTCTATTTCTATATCTATATCTATATCTATATCTATTTCTATATCTATTTCTATTTTTATATCTATATCTATTTCTATATCTATATCTATTGGATGAACATAATGGAAATGTAAGGCGTATGCTTTCAGTTGTGTTAGTTTGTAGCTGAATATATAAAAAAGGGCATCAAATGGGCATCTGTTCTAAAATTGATGTACTTGAAAAGCGATTGTAATGACTGATGCCCAGCTATTAACTGTAAAAGGTGAACGCCAAAACCAGTAAAAATGTGAGGAAAGGGGGTGGGTAGTGGGAATGTAATACAGAAGAAAGGACCATAAATTCCCGGCTGTTGCCAGTAGAGACCAGAAGTCCCTTTAGGCAGACAAAAAAAAAGAAGGAAATCAAAGTGGGCAATGCAAAACATTTCAATAATGAATGCAAAATACAAAAATAAGAATAAAAAGAAAATCAGAGCGAAGGCATAAGTTTGTGCGTGTGTGTGTGTGTGTGCATGTGTGTTTGTGTGTGCAGTGAGCCATTTTATGTTAACAACTTTCTTGGCCCAAAGCGTTTTTCATCAAGAAACAAGAAGCAAATACGAGACTTTATCATCATTTTGTTTATCATTAACAACTCGTCAGGAGCACCATCATCATCATCATGATGTTAAGGATAATGCTCATGATGATTACTTTCAAGTGTGTGCCATATGTCACACACACATACGCCCACACATACACACACACATATATACATACACGTACGCACAACAAATAGAGCGCACCAACCGTGTCTGCCCCCAAAATCATGATAATAATAATACAAAAATAAAATATAAAATAAAGTAAGGTAACAAAAAGTACCAAAAAAATAAGAAAAAATCAGAAAAGGAAAAAACCTGAAAATAAGCAAAATAAATAACAAATCAGTTTTTATTCCAGACGCCAGATGGCGCTTTGCACGCTGCCTGAGCACAAAACTTTATGAACCATAAAAGCAGGTGGCAAATCGACACAAAGGCACGCGACGTCCTTTCATGCTTTTGCCTTGGGTCCTTCGGTTCTGCCTCCTCCTCTCCATTATCCTCATCCTGCCCTTCCCAGAGGATACAAAAAAGAAGAAAAAAAGTGGTGGATCTACGTTCGCATATCATTCATCTCTGCTTAAAATGCCATTAGATTGCATATGTTTAAGTTATTTTTATGCCCAGCGAATGGGTTGCTCTTCTGTATGTTGAATGTAAACCCTTGTCTGAGATTTGTTTTTGGTCTGAGAACAAGAACAAGAAGGTGGTAACGAGGGCAACCAAAAGGACCCGAAACATATTTGTACAATTAGCTCAACTTTCAAGGAAATGTTGTACAAATTGTGATATGCTACACAATTATTATTATTGTCCCATAGTTATACAAAAATTTTGACAATTTGATAGCTTGGCTTAAAATCTTAAGTGATCCAAAAAAAAAGTTAATGATTCTCTTTAGATTCTTAGCAGTTCAAAGGGTATTTCGACTTCGGCTCAGTTGATTTAATATTCAGTTTTTTTTTGGTTGGGTTGTGAAGTTGTGGGAAAAAACTTTGCATGTTTTTCATTGCCTAAAAAGATGATGAAAGCCGAGAATAGAGAGTTGAGGGCTGAGAGTTCTCAGTTTAAGTGGCGTGGAGAGAAGGTGCTGGGGGTTGTTGCCGGGGCAAAATATGGTAAGCCGGAGAAAGAGAGACAGATAGAGAGAGAGAGAGAGAGAGAGGGTTAGTGAAAAGGGCATAGGGCATAGGGCAAAGGGAGCAGAGAGATGCACAAACTGAGATTTTTGTAGGCCAGTTTTGCGGCTTCGGTTCTCAGTTCATCATTATGCGTTCCAGGTCTTAACTTGTTGTTGTGCTTGTTCTGCTGATGGCCAAGTTCAAGGGTTGCCCGCAAGCAACAACAAATAAAGTTGAAATTTTGCGAGATGTAGCGATGTGGCACAAATGGCTTCTTCTAACTTACACGTCACACACAGAGAAAAAATACTATTTCAAATGCCAAAATTCCTAACTACGTATTCCATAATTACGTACAAATCGCTCTTAATCTTTAATAGCCATTAATTAATTCCTTATGGGAAAATCTACTTTACCTAATTGAAAAATTGAATTTTGATCTTGGAAAGAATGGCTGTTACTCAATATTTACATTGGTTTTTGCCAATTATGTTTCCATACTTATCACTCAGTCAATGTCCATTGTCGAAATTAAAGTAAAAAACAAGAGAATAAATTAGTATTCAAAGAATCTAGGATTAAAGATTAAATAAATCAAACAATTGTCTTCCGAGCCATATGGAAAACTGGCTAACTTAGTTGCTCACCATATGCCTTGGGTTTAATATTAAAGTGTGTGAGGTTAGGTGAGGGTGTGGTTTACTTTGATATGCTGATAAGGCTAAGCTCAGCCAACAGTTTGAGTAACAATTCCACTTTGATGTTTCATCTCATAGCTTCGTTTTTTGTTTATTTTCCTGCTCACCTGTCAAACATACTTTGTGTGCTACGCTTTTTCTGCATGTTTATGCATATGCTCTGCAAATTTATTTTTGTTTTTGTGTTTTCCTGACGGGAGTACGCATATCAAAAAAGGACTGACAGTTGGAGAGGGGCGTGTCAACGCCCATTTGATTGCTGTCCGGCTTAATTTATGCCGGTCGACGCATTCGGAGAATGGACGCTGACAGGAAATCCAGTCCGGAAATTCGTTTGAGAAAATTGTCGAGAAGTGTCAGGAAAAAACCAAAGCTCTCCCCTACTAAGCGACGCAACGGACAAAAAACAAATCCAAATGTTCTAGTCGAGGCCGTTCGACTAGAAGATATCCTCTATACAAGGCAGTCGTCTACAATTTCTCCTGTGTTTCTTTAACGATTAACACTCGTATTTAGTGTTAGTTTGATTAAGATGTCTTGGAAAGCAAGAAAGTTAGTTGGTGTCACATTTACACAATGATAAGAGAGATGAGAGAGAGAGAGAGAGAGAGAGAGAGAGAGAGAGAGAGAGAGAGGGAGAGAGGAAGTTCAATGTAAATCTGAAATGTTGCCCCAACAATTAGCAAATTGACCAAAGTTGCTGCGTGGGAGGTAAGCAGCCTGAATACCCACGACAAAACGCAAGGCAACTTAAAAGAATTGCTCAACTATTAGGAAACAGTGTGCGTGTGTTGGTCCGGTAAAGGGGGTAGGTGGAGGGTGGGGTGAATGAAGGTATAGGGAATTGGGGGAGATGGCGAGCAATGGATCCCAAGCGGAAACCGGATATGCTCGATAATCGAAACACTTGAAAAAATGAAACGAAGTTGTTAAACTTGTAGCAATAAGTTTGAAAGGGACAAACACACACACACACACACACACACACACACACACACACACACACACACATATACATATATGTATGTTTTATGAACAGCGATAAATGTTATTAACTTGGCCAAAACTTTCGTAATTGAACGAACGAGCGACTATCCCGATGCAAACTGGCACAAAAGCCAACTGAGAATTGGCCCCAAACAACATTTATGGCATTCATATGGCACTCGGCTCTATTCGCATATTGTATTCACATTCGGCATTTAAATGGCCCAACAGCAGCTCATTTAATCCAAACTTGAGCTAAGAGCGACCGCAGGCGTGAACAGTCTGTGTGTGTGTGTGTGTGTGTGTGTGATTGAGGGAGTACCCCTTTTCTATTAAGTTAATCGATTTAGCTAAAGCGAACCTTTGAGTTAAATGGCCTTTGAAATCCACTTGTAGGCTGGGCTTGAAACTGATTTAATGCTCTTTTGGTGTACATTTTTTGTATTTTTTTTTTGCGTTTTTTTTTTTATTATAATGTGAATGTTATATATTGAGGTTTATTCATTTATTTTGCAGTTCAACAAGTTCATAAATTGATTTAAGTTTTTGGGAAATGGATAGATTCTGAATCAGTTTATTTTATTTGGTATTTGGTTATATTAGTGGATTATATTAAGGCTTATTATTAAATTAACTGATAATTTGGGTAATGTAAAGCACCATAATCAATTGTTTATTATTAATTATTAGCACATCATCTTTTAGATGTTTCCCTGGACTCTTCAAATGGAATAATTATATTCACTCATCATGTAGAAATTATCGCTCGATTAGTAAAAAATCTAACTTATCAAAAAATATGACAGATGCTTACATGAATGACTAAAGTCAGTCAGAGATCAGAGATATTTAAGCTGTTATCGGAGCGAAGTCCAACTTAATTCTACAAATTTTTCCGCTTTTCGTACACTCCATATGCATAGTGGAAAGCAAATTCAGCTTAAAATCTATGAAGCGGGTATCATTTGGATTATTCCAAGTGCACTTAGTTAAGCTGCTCTAGGCAATTAAAATAGTTCTTAGTTGCTAAACAAAAACATCGAAAACAGATTTTCCTGGAATTAACAGGAGCGAGAGATAGAGAAACACAGAGAGAGAGACAGAGAGAGAGACAGAGAGAGAGAGAGAGAGAGAGAGAGAGAGAGAGAGAGAGAGAGAGAGAAACATATACATACATTTTAATTATCATAATGATAATTGCCTTTGCGCAGAGTTCTTGGGTCTGCTTGAGTCCTTAAGTCCTTACACTGATTAGCATTTGATTTAGCTTGCTTTTTTCGTGGGCAGTGAGGAGGGGGGTGGTGCTTGGGGGAGGAGGGAAACTAATTTGTGTGCCACATTGTGGGGCACAATGTCTGTTTAATATTTGATCGCTTAACGACTGAACGAGGGTAGCGGGACTTGTCATTTGCCTTTGATGTATATCCCGTGCCTAATTGGATTGAATCCTTATTAAGTATACGCAATGTTGTAGCCAGATTTTCAGATTATTCTTAATATTAATTACGTACTTGTGTACTCTATATTGCATTGCAAGTAGACACCTACGAGTCCATAAGGCAGATATAGATATTTACATACATATATTCTTAATCAGCACTCGTCCATCTATATGTGCTTTAAAGCTGTCCTAATGGATCTCGGAATATGGATATATATGATTCTCAACTCCCCATAGAAATATTCGGTCTAATTTCTTAATATACCGTGACTGAATCCATATACGTATACTTAAATACGCAACGCAATATTTATTTCGTGCTTGTAGACTCTATTTTGCACTTCAAATAGACATTTACAATTCCATAAAATAATTAGATATATTCCTAATCGTCATTAAATCTACTTAATCTATTTCCATAGTAATATAATAATCTGCCCGATTTTTGGATAAATAATGCAACTAAGATGTCGCTCTGCGAGGGTATATTATATTCGGCATATCCTGTTGTCTTTTCATCTTCATATTTTGTCAGTTTATCATTTAGTTAGTGTATGCAAATGATGCTTAAATAAGTTACGGCATTGACGCTGTCTGCAAATAATTAAAATATGCTGGCATAGTCAAGAAACATTAGCAATGAGAGACGAGGCAGCATAAAACACGCAAAACTAATTGATAAATATGCAAATTTAATAGACTGAAAGCGAGCATTTGCATAAATATGCAAAAGTGCTAAAATAAATAAATACACTTTGCAGAGCCCAAGCTCCAACCCCATCCTCTCCCCACTATTCCCATTTTTTTTACACGCATAAGTAAAAAAGTAGTTTCTCGACTTGAAATATGCACGGTCGCCCCCCTTTTGAGCTGCGACTGTTTAATGTTGTTTTCAAAATAAATTTCACAAGCAAAAGCCACAAGCTTAACCTGCTGATTATGGTCTTTGGGGCCAGCGAGAATTAGTTGAGGTTCTGTTTGTCTACTCCCTCTCCCACTCTTCTCCCTCCCCCTTCAATCACTCACATTGTTGCTTTCTGAAGCCACAAGTCCTTGATTTAGTAACCACAACTTTTACCCCATTTTGCCACCCACATAATCTTCTTGCAATTGCTCACAACAAAGAAATATTGTTTGGGAAAAATGTTCAGTTATTTTGTTCGCTATTATGCTTTCAGCAAAGCTGTGCTAAAAACGTCCATACAATTCTTAAAGTAAAATCAAAGAAAGGTTAGTTGTGACTGTGTTTAGCAACAACAAAATGTTAAGTAAAGAAACGCAGTTTTACTTTTGCTGTGTGCTAAGATTACTATCTACTTAACTATTAAATTGTTTAAGTTATAGAGTAGAATGTCGACTGACATTATTGTTGGCTGTTTCTCTTTTTCAATTAAGAACCTGACATCTTTTTGATTTATATTCATTCAATGTTGAGTAATATTAAACTTGTTTATCTGGATTAGTATCCAAATTAACCAACTCGAACTAACCTTCTTTGAGCACCTAGCAGGCTAATTTGAATCAATTTGATAATATATATAGTACACACCCCTCTTAAGCAGCAGTCATGTATACAGATATTCTTCTCATGTTACAAAATATATTTGTTTCTGTGCTGTTGCGATGTGAATTGTAAATTAAATGAGGGGTAATCGACTGTGGATGCATTTGGCCAAACAAATCAACTCAAGAAACACACATAAATAACTTCGAAGAGATAGCGCATACGACCCTCAAACCCAAAAACCATACAACAAACAATTTGATTCACTTGAGTTCAGCTGCACTCAAAAAAAAAAATTCAATTAAATAAAAGGCTTCAATTTCTGTGTATAGACTGATATAAGGAAGCTAAATTTTGGAATTTTCAAATAAATTGAAAAAACGTAAGTGAAATATTAGTCTTTCTAAAAATCATTTCGTGATTTTTATAAAATTTAAAAACTACTTTTGAATGAATTTCTTTTCAAAGTGCAGAAGCTGAAAGAAAAAAAATATACAAAACTATAATAAGAATAATAAATAAAAATTTTATAATTTTATAAAAAAGTAAGTCAAATTTTATTAATTCTAAAAAAGTTTAGATGAATCTCTTTTTAAACAGCAGAAGCTAGAAAGAGAAGAATAGAAATAAGGAATATTTTTTCTGAGTGTGAGCCTCTCTCTCGCTTACTTCCTCCCTCTCTCTCTCTCTCTCTCTCTCTCTCTCTCTCTGTCTCTCTTTCTCTGTCTCAGTTCAAATGTTTACCTCTGTTCAATATGCGTGTTTATTAACGTGCACATTATTTGCATACACGAGTGACTTTTGTATATTAAAGACATAGAGCCTTGCCAGTTATCCGATATCTTCTTGGCTAACACAAATGTTGCGGCGTACTTTGCATATTTTCACGGGCGGCGAAGGAGGAGGATGCTGTGGGAGTAGGCAGTAGGCAGACAAAGCAAGTTTCGACGAATTTGGTGTTTAGTCAGTTGTGAAAAACGCTACAAGCCGCATTCAGTGGAATCTTCTGCCACATTTCGCTAATAAACTCATCAGCGGGCAAACTGAGGAGTTTGGGAATCGAGTGGGTGCTGGGATTTCGACAACATGGAAAGCAAATGTAATATCGCTTGTCTCAGAGAGTATAGAACTTTTGGGTCAGTCATCCGTCCAGCTTTCTCTGCGTATCAAAGTCAAAATAATAAATGAAATACGAATGCGAGTGAAATGTACAGGAAATGCTCTCACAAGTGATGTTTCCTATGCCCTGTAAACTTTGTTGAAGACTGTTTGGGGAATATTGCACATTTTACAATTTGTACTGAATATAATATATTTATCAACAGTTGTCCAAAATGTAATTATTCATTATTTTAAAGCATGTCATACGATTGTACTTAGCACATATAAATATACAGAAGATGAATAACTCTAATAAATCTCGATATAGGGTATCTTTGACTACTTTCATTTTTACATATGTTGCAATAATCAGATCACATCAAAATTCATATTATCGTATTAGATCAAGTTAAAATGTTGTGTTCAGAATGTGCTGTTTCTTGATTTGAATTTGGATTTGGGTTTGGGTTTGGGTGCAGGAAAGGCAAAGGAAAACACTTCAATTTTCATTCACGGCTCAGCAAGCAAACGAGTTCAATTAGTGCTTTTGCAAATTCGATTTAAGCGGGGCGAATTGGACAAAGCAGATACCCTGTCCAAGTCTTATACTAGATTATCGATTGATTAACTTTTGTTTCACTACTAGAAATTATCAAACTTTAAGTCTGTGGCTTTTAGAAATATACTTTGTGAATAATATGGTGAGTTACCCCTGCCAAAAGAATGGCGAATTTCAAAAATTCAAAGCGATATGGATGATTAGATGATTGACTTTAATTTTGCTTCCCCGCTGGCGCTTTAGGAACATTTACTCATTGAAATATGTTGGCAACTGTCGTATAAGGCTATTAATCTTAGACATGCACAGCTCTGTCTTATGACATCTGTCTTCAAGTATTTTACAGCCTTATGTTTTTCAGTCATGATTTTACGTTTGTTTTCACTTTTAACTGTTGCCAGGCCCGCTGTGTGTGTGTGTGTGTGTGTGTGTGTGTGGGTGGGTGTGTGGGTGGGTGTGTATATCTTTGTGTGTATTTACGTGCACTGGCATTTTACAATGCGTGCAATTTGAGCGCTCGTAAAATGGGCAACAAAAAAAGAATTAAGGAAGAGAGGCAGCAGCAGCAGCAACAGCAACAGCAACAGCTTTTTACTGCCCCACAGTGCTGAATGCCCTGTTTGCCATTTGGTCCATCGTCCTTCATTTTTCCATAAACTTCTCTGGCATTGTTTCATTGTATTCCTTTTTCCACACCGCTGCTGGCAGCATTTTCCCTTTTAACTGCCAGCTTCAATTTGTGTGCCATGGAAATTGCATTCAAAAAAAAAAAAAAACTGAAAGTTGCTCCATTTTTTATGCGAGCGCGAACTGCAATTGTTAACTCCTCCCTCTGTCTCCATTCTGCTCTATCTGTCTTTCATTTCTTCTGTCTGTGTGAAGCCGCAAGTCGTTTAGTAACGAGGACTCACTATAAACAAGTACGAATGCTGCAGCCGAGTGAGCCCGACTACGATGCACTCTGACCCCGGCTGTTAAATATATTCGAATTTTGTTGGCAAATTTATCCTTAAAAAGTTGTGCACCCAAATGTGAGCAGGTCTGCAAGTGCACTCTCTCTCTCTCTCTTTTCACGATCTTGATGAAATTTGGTCGGTTGATCAATTATATGCATATGCATATCATGTATTTGTTGTCGGAAATCGAAATATATCGATATTCGAGGCAGTTATCGATTAAATAAAGTAAACTTGATCTGCGCCGGGTATACGAGAACTTATATTCTCTAGCTCTTATAGTCTCCGAGATCCGCGTATTCATACAGACAGACAGGTGGACATGGCTATATCGACTTGGCTGTTGATCCTAAACACGAATATATATACTTTATGTGGTCAGAGATGCTTCCTTCTGGCTGCTACATACATTTGCACAAAACTCTTATACCCTTTTTACGCATTTTTAATGGATTCATGGTATAAAAAGTTACGTTTTTTTCACCTCTTAATTTTCAACAAAACTGTGCCGAAAACTGCATAACTTCAACCGGAACCTTTACGCTTTAAATACCTGAACATGAACTGGCATCGAAATTCGAGTTCAATTTGGCATCATAGTTCGTAGGAACTAAGAATTTAAGCCGTTTTGCAAGAGGATTTATTGATGAAGATTTTGGTTGCTGATTGCTGTTTTTCCTTTTTTTCAGTGTAGTCGCACACAATCCTCTTAATGCATTCATACGCGCTCACGTTGCTATCTAAAGCTTACCATTTCTCTCTCTCTCTCTCTCTCTCTCTCTCTCTCTCCTTCTCTGTCTGTCTGACTGTCTATCTCCGCAAACATTTGCTATCTGCTTTCAGGGGCACACACAAGATAGACAGACAGACTGACACACGAGTGAATATAGGACCACAGACTTGTGGCACACACTGTGGCGTCCGCTTGAATGGAAACTGAAGCCCTTTAACGGGCCAACTGGGCACTTGAATGCCATTTCAGATCGAAATATCCTCAAGTCCCTGGACGACGTTCAATTGTGTAATCATCTACTACATTTCAATTAAAGCACTTGTCACTATCTCTGTCTCTGTCTTCCTCTCTATCTCTATCTCTCTCGCTGTCTCTACCTCTCAAGTGCGACAGTGGGCAAGCCATTTATTTGTGGCAATTATGTACCTAAAATCTACTAAATGTCCCCAAATGTCTAAATGTGATTTGAGTGTAGTACTGTGTAAGATATTGAGCCTACAATATTTTGTATCAATTTGTTGAATTTGTCTTTCTAGTAAATTGTGTCTTGAGTTAATCATTCAAAGATTTCTAAGAACAATTTCGCTTAACTGCCGCAAAAATGATGTATTTGTTGTTGTTGTTGTTGTTATCGCTTTCTAGGAATCTAAATAATCTGGGCAAGTTGAGTTTCCTACTTTTAAATTGTTAAGCAGCTTTCACATAATGTTTGTGCTCTGCTTTGCAGGCGTCAGCAATCCTTGAAAGAAAATCTCTGTCTCTTTCTCTCTGTTCTCTCTTCCGTCTCTAGCTCTATCTCTATCTCTATATATATATATATGTCCTGTAGACCACAGCTAAATTAAATTGTTGCTCTGTTCATGTTCGAGAGAATCTCGTAAAAGAAAAAAAAACTTTGCCTTTCACTTTCACTACTGCTATCTTTCATTTCTTGCTGTCCTTTCACACTTCCATTTATCTAGCTGCTTTATGAGTGTGAACTATAAAAAAAAATGGTAAAGCGTTATGGCCACAAAATGTGAGTCATAAAAACAACCGGGGCCATCAAGTAGCTCTCGCTTATTAATTGCTGCCATGTCGGATCACATTAAACTGTGTGTGTTTGTGTGTGTGTGTGTGTAGGTGTGTAGGTGTGTAGGTGTGTGTGTGTTGAGTATGGTTATTAAAGCCGATGCTGCAACAGCAGCAACAGCATCAAGTTCCCTGCCAGACCCGTTATTAAAAACTGCCAAGATATAAGAACAACAATGCGAAACAGGCAGCGCCTGAGCCGGGCAGAAACGCATTAACCTGTCGTTGGAGCACATCTCCCCATCCCCACTTCCAGCCACAGCTCCCAGCTCCAGCTTGTGCTCCAGCTCCAGCTCCTGTTCCTGTTCCTGTTCCAGCTACTGCTCTGCTCAGTACAGCTGCAACAACACCAAACAACAACAATAACAAAGATGTAAAAAAGCGCTGCGCATAACTGTTTGTTGAGCAATCAGTTGGCAGTCTGATCTGTATATCACGAATTTTATATACTCTACCAAAAGATTAATGTTTTTTAAACCCCGAACCTATCAACAAAAGAGTCAATCCTGCCATATCCGATTTTCTGTTCTGTTTCTCTTCGTAAATTAATAGGTCTTTCACCATTAATTATTTTTCTTATTGCATTTTTAATATCCTCAAATATTGTTTAGAATCGATTCACGATAACGAAAAAACACAATTTGATATATATATATATATGTTTTTCAATGCGTATACATTTATGAAGAAACACGCTAAAAATGTTATATTCATATTTACGATTTATACAGCAGGAATGCGCAAGCATTCACTGACATCGATAATTATCGATAGATTTTTATGCTGGAAGCTTAGCTTAGTTGATGCTCACATCGAAGCTAATCTCATAGTTAAAGAACTGAGAATTTTAAGGACAAATACAGTTGTTAGGGTATTCGAAAACAACAGTAAAAACCGAAACGTCAAATAATAATAACTGGAAATTTTAAGGATATGCCCCGGCAGGATTTTCATATCGCTTAAGCATTTCCTTCCGTTTCGACTGATTCGTTTCATGCGCCATTTCCTGTTTACTTATTGCTGTTGTTTTTCTGCGACGCCGTTTGTTGTTATTGCATTAGCATTCATCTTATTATTATTATTATTATTTTTATTTTTATTATTGAGCTTCTTTTGTAGCAGCTCTGCTATACACTTGAGATTTATTTGAATGAATTGCAAGGACTGGCCCTACCTGATGCTGCGTGCAGCCCGCATCCTGCAAAAGTTGACTTTATTAGCTTTCAAAAGGT
Organism: Drosophila macrothrix; assembly: GCA_035042055.1. NCBI lineage: Eukaryota > Metazoa > Arthropoda > Insecta > Diptera > Drosophilidae > Drosophila > Drosophila macrothrix. Next base: position 5,344,352 of record JAWNLX010000587.1, read on the forward strand.
TTTATCGGTATCGAAAGGCTTCATTAGCATAATCCTTTGCGATCACATTGCAGCATGTTGCAACATGCCTGTTGTTGTGGTTGCTTCTGCTGCTGCTTTGAAGCCACAGGAGCAATTAATCATAAATGTCATTATTATGGAATTTATTCGATGCCAAGAGCAAAGAGTGAGGTTTCCCTAAATTGAATATTGTATAATGAGAGAGCCCACGAATTTCAAAAATTTATATACGAGTATGTACCTTAAACACTGAAAGACAATTATTTCAATGGGTTCAGCGTACAGTTCCACTAAAAATAAAAATTATATCATTTTCTAAAGTTTGTAACATTTGGAAATGATTGTAAGCAATTTAAAAGTATTCTATTCAATATTTAAGCTTTAAATATTAATAATATAATTTACTCTATTTAAATAAAACTGTGTTTTCTCATTAGTGACTTGTGCCAATTGAAGCATAATCGTTTCACTTTAAAGCATTAGCCTTCAATTTATTAATTTAATATTGGAATTTTATTGCAAGTGTTTCATACGCTGATATCGTTATTTTGTGTCAATAAACGCTTTAATTTTGTATAATTGTAATTGCAATTGTAATATCAATGACCGGCTAATTATTTGAGGAATTTGCCAATTTATGAGGACGACAAAATGAAACGGACAAAAGTCCAGTAAAGAAGAAGTCGAAGACGAAGAAGAATTTACTGGTATTTAATTATCTTGATACTCTTGCAGAGAGTATTATAATTTTGTTGTGAAATTTGTAACGCATCGAGGGAGACAGCATCAGGTAAGTATATATATTCTTGATTAGCTATACAGTTATCCGATATAGCGATAGCGAAATTATTGAAATTCATTTTTTGACAATCGGTTTGTTTTTGAAATTTATTAATTATGATGTCGACAGTTAAACTCCGTCTGCAAGGGTATTTCAAAGAATCGGTGTGCCAAGTTAGCCTGTCTTCCTGGTATTATTTTACAAGCGCTTGAATGTTTGATTTGTTATTTTGTTATTTGTTCGACGGCATGGAATGTAATACAGTCACCCCAAACGCCTGGAGATTGTGGGCTAGGCGACCCTAAGAGGAGATGGATATGGGGAAATGGACAGTGACGGGGATGAAGATGGAGATGGTCGCTTAGCTTTAAATGGAGGCCTGAGCATCTCAATTTGTTTCAATTAATGCTCGTTTAATGAGCGGATTTTTCAATGAGCAATTTATTAGAACTTCCGAGGGACAAGTGCAACTGAAACTTCAACTCGAACGCAAACCCCTTAGCCAGGATACACAAATTTATATTCGTTTGCTTAAGTGGAGGTATTTGTTAGAGTATCCTTGCTGTGACCCCATGGCCTTAATTTTGGGTCCTACTTGAGAAATTTCAATTTTAATTTTAATTTAAATTTAACCTTTTTTTTTACCGTTTAAGACGATTTTCGTGAGTCCGAGCGCCATTGACATTAATATTGGCCTTTTGCCTTTTCTTTATTGCCACACATTTCCAGGCTATTAGCTTCGACCACTTGTTGCCTTGGTTCCTGGAGCTCTATACATTGGTCAATTTTGTGAATATCTAATATTTTTAATAAGTTTGCAATGACCAAGCTTAAGTCATCAATATTCATTTAGTCTGTCTTTGCTTAAGTGTCCTCACATCTATCTGAACTATATATTTAAAGAAAAATCTGTGCAGATACATACAATAAAAATTGAAGATTTTCTTGTGAAAACAAATACCTTTGCTTATAGATTTATTATGTTGAACACACTTCAAATTTTATGAGGCACTTTTGCGGATTCTATAATGCTCCTTTTCAAGGCCCTTAACTTGCCCATAAACTATATGCCCATGCGAAGCCGCTGTGGCCTGTTCTCTCTCTTTCTCTTTGTCTCTCCCTCTGTCTATCTGTTTGGCTCCTTGCCACGCCCAGTTTGGCGAAAGGCGGGGGGAAGGAGGGGATCCTTTTTTTGTGGTCTAACATTTTAGAGGCTACTTGATAATTGAACATTTTGCCGCAATGGCGTTTGGCATATTTAACGCCGCATTTGCCGCCTGTTGCCTGTAGAAACCTAGACAGCGCGAGATGTAGTGACGTGAAGGAGGCGAAGGGTGAGGGGCGGTAGGCGGCACTCAACGCCAACAGCAACGAGCTAATAAAGTTAGGCTGTCAGGCACGACAGGACGAAGCGACAGCGCGAAGAGCTCCGCAAAGCAATGCGGTTAATGTGGGTCTGGTAACAAGCAACAACAACAAGAATAACAACAACAGCAACAACATCAAGAGCAACAGCAACCACAAGACGAGCTGGAAGAACAACAGATGTAACAACAGAAACAAACCAGAAACGCAGGCAGAAGCAGAAGCAGCAATAGCAGCAGAAACAGGAAGAGTAGCCCTTGTCAAGGATTCACATGAGCGTTACTCATAGCGAAAGAGATAGATCATGAAAAGTAGACAGAGCGAGAGAGAGAGAGAGAGAGAGAGAGAGAGACAGATGAAAATAGAGTTTATATATTTTCGGCCTCGAACTAGAAAGAAGATGCATTTCCATTTATTTTTCATTGTCGCATTCAAAAACATGCAAGTCTAACCAACAACAAAGCAAGTGCTTGTCGAAAGAGAGAGAGAGAGAGAGAGAGAGAGAGAAAGAGAGCAAAAACCGTATTTCTTTATTGAAAATGATTCAGTTTTGATATCAAATGTTTGTCGACTTTAAGATCTTCAAATATTATTCACTAAACTTAACAATTCAGCAAATAATTGGAAACGAGTACAATTCGGAGAAAAGGCAAAGTGTGCGTGGGTGTGTAAGTGTGTGTGTGTGTGTGTGTGTGTCTGTGTGCTAGGCGAACAGATGGGTGGATGAGAGAGGAAAGGAAAGCTGATAAGGTGGCACATAGGCAATCAATAAGGAAATGGTTCGTCGCTGCGTGAAGCTCATAAATAAAGAAATAAGCAAGGTGCATGCGAGCGTGGCAAATGGCAAATGGTAGCGAAAGCAGGAGCAGGTACAGCTGCAGGATACGCAAGGACACGACTGAGAGGCCAGTTCGAAATAAGTTAACGATGCAATTAGTGCTCCAGTTTAGCCAGGGAGTGCCTGTCTGTGTGTGTGTGTGTGTTTGTGTGTGTTTGTTATTTGTTTGTGTTTATGTGTGTTTGTGTGTGTTGTGCCTTTTGCCTTGTGCCTTGTTACAATGTGGACAAAGCACAATTCCCAGTCAGTAATTCAGTGGCAGGCCTCCAGCTGTTCAGCTGTCCCCAGTTACCACCTGCGAGGTGGCAGAGAGTTGAAACTGCCTGACATTGAAATATCCTGCATATATTTTTTGATATGTACGAAACAGAATCCATTCAAGCAAGCTGGCTAAAATTAAAAATATTCACTTGGTTTTTCTCAAATCCCATTTATTTTTTTTCTATGCCAATTCATTTTTTATGTTTTTTAGTATATAGATTTATATGTGAATTTAATTACATCTTATTTGTGAGTGGTTCCTTCCCTTAACTGATGCTGTTTTCTTTTATTTATTCTCCGCAATCGGCTAGAGATATATGAAATAGATTTCTATGTCAAACTTATTTTCTTAAAAAATCATAATACTTTTATTATACGTATGTATCAAATCAAAGATTCATTTCGGACATCGGGCATTAATGTCACTGATTAAGTCACATATTAATTTGACTAAAGAACTCCCAAATGCCTTGATTACAGGGTATAATAAGCAGCTAGTAAACTATCATCAGGTGAAATAACAAAAAAAAAAAACTGTATGAACACAAGCGGAAATTCAATGCTGACCTCCTCCCACTTCCCCTAAGCACACACACCCCCCATAAGCTTCCCCCGAAATGCTCAGAATTTGATATGGTTGGGTGGAGTGGGTGGATGGGGATTGTATGTATTTAGGTATAAACACAATATAGTCCAATCAAATAAATGCAGCTCAATATTAAGAATAAGAATAGTTCCAGCTGTAAGAAAAGGCAACTATATCGATATGTTTATATTATACATGCATACCTATATTCTTTTCAAATGTCGGAGTTTAGTTTGTATGGGCATTTAATTGGTTTGGCATCTGCAGGATAACGCTGCCGGCTTGTTTCTATTCATATGCGAAGCTGTGTAGCCGCATGGCGAAATTGTCACAAAATGCAGATGTCAGCCTAGCTAAAAAGATACTCGCTGACCAGTAATGGCAGACACCTAGCTAAGTGAAAGGTGATGTTATGGGACGCTGGGTGGGGGGAGGAGAGATGGGGGATACGCAAACAAACAAATTAGCTATATATATTTAGGCAATGTTTGTTGTTTTTGTTGCTATCGTTGATTTTCTTGCTGCTGACGTCAAAGTAATAAGTAAAAATGTAAACTAAATCCGCATTTAATGCGGCTTGAGTGCCATAAACTTTTTCCATAAATCAGATGGATCTACTCTCTCGCTCGCACCCCAAATACGAATATATATGTATATATTTATATCTTTCTGTCCGGTAATTTGTTTTGCACAGTTCAACTTTCTCTCTTTCCCTCTCTCTCTCTCTCTCTCTGTCTATATGCCTGTTTCAAACTTTGACTAACAACTCTGTCAGCTAACCCCCTCCTAACCCTATTCCGACTTAAACGATATTTAAGCTAGGCAACAAGAAAACCCCATTTGGTAATTAATTATGTATCAAAATGGATATATCTTTGAATTTTGAGACATATTTTTTGCTTCGCTTCATCTCTACGCAAATCTTGAAGATTTTTGTATTTCTATTAATTATATATATATATATATATATATATATATATATATATATATATATATATATATATATATATATATTCATGTATATATATATTTTGTTTTTTGTGGTCGAGTGAAGGGGATTTCTAATTACAGGCTTGGCTTTTGTGGGCTTTCGCCAGAAGTTTTTGGGAAACGCAGCTTAATTATGTGGCATGCAGCTTTTGGCACACAGCTTTCAATGCCTATAATATCGCCTCTCTTTCTTTCTTGCTCTACCTCTCTCTCCCTCTCTAGTACTTACTCACCCTCTCTATTTGTGTCACTGGCTATGCGTCTTTTTCCCGCCCCCCATTCACGCAAAATTGTAAAAAATAAATTTCAACAAATTGAAATTTGATAGAAATATTTTAGCTGGTTGCTTTGGCGAGGGGGTGTGTGTGTGTGTGTGTGTGTGTGTGGGGAGGGAGTGTTCTGCTTGTGGAGGGTTTACTGTGCTGTTTTTGGCTGTTCATCTTCTTCTCCTGCTGCTCTTGCTGCTGTTGCTGTTGCTGTTGCTGCTGCTGCTGCTGCTGCTGCTGCCCGCCGGGTTCGTCTCTTTTGGGGCTGTTTTGGGTGTTTTGGGTGCAGGCCTCTAAGCTGAAGCGCAAACAACATTTTAAATTATACACAAAAATGCCAGGGTGCCCAGGTAAGCGCATAAGATGATGGGATAAGGGACTGATGGATGGGGAGGTAGAGGGTGTGTGTGTACAGATACATACATATACATATATATATATATATATACAAATACCCACACACACACACATACATAGGTATATATATTTAGGTGTCTACAGCTGAAATTGAATTAGCAGAACTAAGAACTAAGTCTTGAAATTAAATTAAATTGCGCTAAACTCAGATTTGGCCTTTAAATATTACAAGCCCGTAAACAACGACCCTCGTGGAACGGAGTTAAATTACAGATATCTAAAAATACCAATTGTTTCTACAAAAGCTATATAATAGTTATGATATTACTTTGTCGAATGATAGCAACCATAATAATACGCATTTTCCATTGCTCTTTTCTATGGCAGCTTTATGATATACTAGTCTGTTGCCAATGACTTTTTTGAGCATAACAACACGTATAAGAAGTTCGTTAAAGAATTTAATCTTCGACCGGTGATCAGATCTGAGGAACTAATTCGGATATAAAATGGCAGGCAGACTGTATAATTGTGTAGCTTCTATTAGTAATGCACTAAGTACAAAAGCTCTTCTTGCAGCAATTTGCAGCTGATACTAAATACCTTCTGGGACCATTTTCCAAAAAGTGGTTTTCGGGAGCTTGAACTTCTGGGCAGTTTGTGACAAAAGTTGTTTGTCAGTTTTTCGGTGTTTTTTTCGATTGGGCTGAAAAACTTTTATAAGCCAGAGTCATGAAATTCATCATTTTGAATGCGGCACTTAAACATGGAAATAGTCCGTTTATTTTGTGGTTGAGGTTTACTTTCATTTTTACTTTTCCCATTTTGTGGTGTGTGTTTTCCTTTCCCTTTTCCCTTTTAGTTTTTTTTTTATTATTTGTTGTTTTTTATTGTTTTTTTTTTTTTGTGGTTTTTGCCGCCTGTCCTCGCTCGTAAGTAAATACACTTCAATCTGCCAGGCAAAAACTGTTGCCGGCAGAAAAAAGAGAAAAACGAACAAAGCAAACAAAAAGTTTTTGGGACTAAGACTTTCGCTTCGTGTTCGTAGTATATCCGTTCATATGTAAGTTTTGTGGCATCTATCTAAATGAGGCTAATGTGTGAGTGTTTGTCCGTGTGCGTGTGTGTGTGTGTGTGTACTGTATGTGGCCGAGTATGTCCGCCCTTGTTGGCTGTCTGTGGTCGCCTTGCAAGGCTACGGGCTCCTGTTTATCACACACACATACAGCCTCAAAAGAAATGGAAGAAGAAAAACCGAAGAGAAAAAAACGGAACCAGAAGTGTGAAGTGAAAGCTGGTGGAAAAAGTTTTTCAATTTGTTTATGCAGGCAGCCCGAGCTAAGTGAATTATTGCATTAAAATTATGAGTTTTCTACATGAAGAGGAAGCTCAACTTTTAGCTCGCTTTTCCATTTCCTTTTTCTTCTCGCTTCTCGCTACTCGCTTCTCATCGCTTTTCTTTTGTGGACGACAGACAGCATACGATTTGTTAGTCCTTTGAATAACATTTGCTGTATACATATGTGTGTACATGTATGTTAATTTATTTTTACTTGAGTTTTAAACTCCGTTTTCCTTACTCAGTCGAGAATTTTGAAATTTATTTCGTTTGTTTGCAAGTGCATGTTTTGAATGGTTAAAGCTTGAAAGATTTGCTTGTAACTCATCAGTAAGAGTGGATTTCTACTTATCTCATTTTACTTTTACAATTTATGCAGTTTTTTTAATAACGCAAACGACTTTAAAATGTATATGTACATATATAGAAAGAAATAACACACGAAGTTTATCTACCAGTAAAGTATTAATTAAAGCAAATAAAATACAAATAATTAAATAACAAATGATACAAAATCTTACAATTTAAATCACATGTAGAGAATGTAATAATGCTGAATAGGGTCTACCCGCAGGAATGTACAAGTTGTACTTTATCGAGATTACAAAACAGAACAACCAAAGTTGAACCGTTTCCTGCCGTTTCTCCGAACTTGGCCTTCTTGCCATGACTACCTGGTGTATTTTGTGGCACGATTTGGGTCTGCATCCCCAAAAGATCACATTGGCACAGCAACTGACTCGATTATCACCAGGAGCAACGATTAAAACTGCTGGTTTCTTTTGGGATGTTCTCTGGAAGCCAACAGTCATTCGGTCCTTTCAGCTCAGGCTCAATGAAAATTGGAAGGACAGAAAAACACAGTGCAAACTGAGCCGCGGGAGTCATTTAAATGATGTATTGCTAAAGCCTTAATTATTATTTTATTTTATTTTTTTTTGATTTTCGGTTAAATACTTTTTGCTTCCATTTAATGAAGTTTAGAAGTTTTTGTATATGTAGTGTACAGTATTCTGAAATGTGAGAATATATTGCGGTGATAAAATCAATTGATATCATTTATTATTGATTGAATTGAGTGTTGTATATAAATTAAATAAATTGTGTATTGAAAACAGCAATATAAGCTGGCAACGATGATATTGCACAAATTAGTAGCTCGACTTAATAATTGAATTGTGTGAAATCGCATAGCTTTCATCGAAGGCAGGCTGGGAAGCCACAACAGGAGCGAAGAGCGAACGGAAAGCATTAAATTAATATTGATGGTAATGTAAATAAATAATTAATTTATTATTTGTACACAACAACAACAACATTAATAGCGTCAATAAAAGGCGAGCGCACAAAAATTATAGCACATATTTTTTATTTATTTTCCTTTTGCTTGCTCCGCAAAAATTATGAAATGGCTTCAATGATATTTCATTTATTTTATATGAGTGTACGGCTCTAGCTGATGCTGTGTAGGTGCGCGGGTGTGTGTGTGCGTGTGTGTGTGTGTGTTTATCTGTGTGTGTGCGTGTGTGGGTGTATGTGTGAGCTGCTGCTGTGTCATCGTTTGAGCCATCGTCATCGGGTCTGCGTTTCTGACAATGATGGAGGAAGATTGATGCCCCAAAAAACCAAAATTCTTGTATTTTTTTGTTTTTTTTTTTTGCCACAAACACACACACACACACATATATACACACACATATGTTGAAGTGAGCATGTGGCTGAGTGTGCTGTGGGCTTGGGCAAAGTAATTTGGCATGTTGGTGTTGCTGTTACACACAATCGAAAAGTTTTGGTCTTTTTGATGGATTCGTCGTTAGGCGAACAGTTGTGCAACAGTTAGTTGCTCTCAGTCAACAGTTGCCTTAATTAAATGCCAGTCGTTGCAGCTGCGACACTCAACAGCACAGAACAAATGAAAGGAAAAGATAGAGCAGCAACATCACCAGTTGCATTTCTTTCCAACCATTTTGTGGCACTGTCAATGCAAATGGGAACACTGATGAAAAACAAGAAAGCTAACAAGCCCATCAAAACTGAATTGAATATTTCGCCTAGGAAGGGACACAGGGACAGGCAGACGGATGCTACTGATGAAGATCAAGAATATACATATATATATAATATACATTTAAGGAGTCGGAGACGTATCCTTGAATGCGTTACACGCCTCTCGATCTAAGTATAATACCCTCAGCAGAGGTATTATGAGCGCACAAGAAAACAACTTACAAACAAATTCTGAACGCCAGGGGGCGCTGCTGTACAAGGGCTTAACAATGCAACAAATTGAATTTGCGGCAGTTCGTCTCGCATTCAACTCGTAACAACGTAATTTTTGGCCAGCGGCCATCAAAATGCAGATGCACGTACATGCACTTAGAAAAAAAGTTGAGCACTTGATCACGCACACACGGTATCTAGGTCCAAAGTGCTCGAAGAGTTTTCAGAAATATAATTTTCAAAAATAATCTAGGTTGGCTTGTTCATCGTTGCAAAACAGTTGAGCTTTCAAAACAATACATTTTCTTTTGGGTAAAGCTGGATCATATTTTTTTGTATCCCATTCATTTTTTTCTGAGTGTACTTGCTGTACGTGAAGTTGAAACAGTGTTTTCACACACAATAGCTGTAACAAGGAAATGCAATTAGAGCATCACATGAGAACAACAACAGCAAAAGCAACCACAACAATAGCAAGGACGACCACAAGAACAACTCGATCTGTATAGTTTCATATTATTAATCACCCCATCGTTAAAATCAATAATTAAAGGGCAGCAGCCAGCAGCTATCAGGCAACGCAACACAACAACCCCAACACACACACACACACACATGGGCACCCACTCAGAGCCACACAGAACACAAGAGTGCTCTTAACGAGACTGTAAACAGTTTCAAATTGTAGCTCTCTTTCCCTCTCTCTCTCTCTCTCTCTCTCTCTCTCTCTCTCTCTAGAGAAAGTATATGTCAATTTATGTGGATGTCCACATTTAAGGTTTGGCATTAAAGATAAATTGGAAATTTGTCCATTTGTAAATAACATTTGTTTACAGTTTTTACGAGCACAGATAAAGTTTCAGACAAATTTGCTTAAGCTTGATTATTTCAAAAGTGTCGAATTGCTGAAGTGTACTGAATCGGTAAACTCTAAATCACTCGTTTAAAGAACCGTAAATAAGACTTGAGTATTGAATTCAACAAACTCAAATCAATCAATATTGAAAGCAGGTATGATTTACAACAATATACCAAATATGGCAGAGTCTATCAGTTATAGTACCAGAGTTCCCCAATTTTAGACAACTTGACTTGCCCATGCAGTGAAACACATGCAGAACATGATATATATGAGTATATTACGATTCTAGAATAGAATTAAGATATATGTATTTTTAACGAGCTTTTAATCGGTAAATAGTATTATAGAATAGCTTAAATTGAATTATAGATAATCTGTGAGCAATTTATTTTATTTCAATTTCACGAATATTCACTTTTAACAAGTAAAAATACTCTAGTCGAGAGAGCGAGAGACTTAACGTAATCTGTACTTCTTATCCAATCTTAATGAAATTCTTACAGGTGTATGGGTATATTATATATCAACTGAAAGTGTAAGTCTTTACATATTATAAATGACATTTACTGAAAATCGGATCGATAATCGCAATATGGCGGTGCTTATCGATAAAATAAAGTAAACTTGATCTGCCTATGCCATATGGGAACCAATATTCCAAGTTCATACCGATTTATATATATATACCTTTTTATCCATTCTAAATGGGCTTAAGGGACAATGCCATTAAGTTAGTAACACAGCAAAGCATAAAATATATAAATTGTAATAATAGTCTATTACCATATAATTTTACAATTTACAATTTTTAACAGGGTATAGTCACAGTCTATATAATGATTTATGTGTCTGTGTGTGTGGATGTATGATCCGCTGTGTGGAAAAGCTGTACCACAAATGGCAAGAAATGGTTTGGTCTACCATCTGACACCCGCACGCACACACACACCCACACACACACACACACACACACACACACACACACACACACACACACACACACACTCACAACTATACACAGACATTTAATCCCTATTTTCCATCTCGCCTTCTCACACTCTCTGTCTCTCTGTTGCCGTTGGGGTCTATTCCACTGTTGGCAGCTTTGTTTTTGTGCTGCGTTTCAGGTGCAGGCCAGTTATTAATGGTTTTTGCCAGCTAAAAAGCTACGCGTTTATTAAAGCTGCACCACATTTGACCAACACACACACACACACACACACACACACATTTGCTCCTGTGCTTGACTGTAGTCAATTTTGGTTGCTTGCAGCTAAAATTACAAAACGATTTTAATGCCAACGCAGCGGGTGATGTGTGTGTGTGTGTGTATGTGTGTGTGTGTGTAAATGCATAAAGCTCCCAAACAGCAAACTATTGTTGTCAAGCAACGCAATGCGCAATATGATAAAATATAGGGGAATGGGAATTTTGTTTCCTGACTGTGCTGCAGACACAGATTACAGATGACAGATGATAGATGATAGATGATAGATGATAGATGACAGACTGCGATAACTTGCAGTTGCCTTTTATTTATATTTTACCGAACGCACTTGCAACAGAAGATATTCAACGTTTGGTTTTCTCAAGTTAAAGTTGTTGTTTTGGCGAGCTGGATGTATCTATTAAAGATAAGTTAAATACCCCCTATCACATGCTTTGATGTCACATCAAATAGAATTGGATTTTGTTTGTGAGTCTGTGTTGCCATTGCTACTGCCAATGAACAACTATACAGAATAATAATAATATTCTGTTGCTGCTGCTGTTGCTGCTGCTGTTGCTGTTGCTATTGCTATTGCTCTGTCAATAGAAGACAGGCAGACAATGCCAACAAGCAAAGTTTAGTGCACAGCTCACAGAATGTTTTCATCTCTGATGCTGTAACTGTGTAATTTCTACCCCAATACTGTCTGCCTATTTGTCCGACTGTCTTTCTGTATTACTGTCCTGCTGTCCTGCTGTCCTGCTGTCCTGCTGTCTTGCTGTCTTGCTGTCTCTCTGTCGCCTTCAACGAACCCATGTTATGGTTAACGTAATATTCACTTTGAACATAATAATTTAGCTGCCTCTCTATGCTTTTGTGTGTGCGTGTGTGTGCGTGTGCGTGTGAGGGGGGGGGGGGGGGGGTGGGGGGTGGGGGGGGGGGGGTGTGGTATTTGGCTGTGTATCTGTGGGAGTGTGTGCGGTTGATTTGTTTTGGGCTTTCCCCTCAATTTCCTTTCAGTTTTTCAACACCAATAACAACAACTGCTACTACAACATGCAACATACAACAACAACAACAACAAGCACCCTTTAAGATTTTCAGCTTTTTAGTTATTGAGAAGTCGACCAAGTCTTTTGGCATTTATCGTGTATTGTTTAGCTTTTGAAAGCTAAATTGAAATCGAAATACAAATCGAAATCCAGATGACTTTCAGTTGCCTAACTGCTCCTACCCCCTGGGTCTAAGACCCCAAAGGGCGCCTGTCAATTTGGCTTTGGGTTTTTTGTTTTCCATGCATGCCAAAAATCAAAATAAAATGCCATGCAAATATGTGAAGAAATGATTGCAAATCGCATTACGTTTGACTGTTTGAATGGCACAACAAATGTTAAGGAAAATCTATCATTACTCTATCCGTCTCCCACTCTCTCTCTCTCTCTCTCTCTCTCTCTCTCTTTCACTCTCTCTATCTCTATCGCAGTCGTTTTTGGTCAGACCTCAAGGAACTCAGAGAGCTTAGTTGAGAGTTTTTGGCCAATTTGGTATGCAGACTCTTAAATACCAGAAAATAATCATATATATTTCAAATTTGTGCTTGTGGAAGGCAATATATATATATATATATGTACGTATGTATGTATGTATGTATGTATATAGAGTAATATACTCAGATGAGTATAATGATATCAAATGCTGTACATTGATAGAGGCTGTATAGGCCTAGTACATTGCAGTCTTATTTCTAAAAACTACTGTTTTATTTTCATAATTTTCGGGAATATATTTCTAAAATGTAGAAAAAGAATATGCCTAATTTTTAGAATGTTTTTTGCTGCTAATATTCGCTTTTTTGTTGCCTATATTATTAATTAACATTAGTGTTCTCAGATTTCACTTAAACAAGCATTTTATATATTTTATCAAATTATATCATTTAATTTGGAAAGAAAATTTACGATTTTTAGTCTAAATTCAAGAGTACTAGGGTATGTGTCGTGGATTGATTTGTTTACTCTTTGGTTTGTTTGTGTGTGTGGGTGTAATTTGAGTGGTTTTTAACATTTGTTGGCTAACTTATTTATGCCGCTTGTCGAGTTGCCACAGCAAAAATAGAACAAATACAATTTGAACTTTGACTGCGTGTTGCCAGTTTGTCAGTTTGTCGGCATGTTGGCTTGTCTGCCTCACAGTTTCCTCTCACGGTCAGGCTGCTCAGGCTGCTCACACTCATACACACAAGCACCTACACATTCACACACACTCACACACACACATACACATACACATACACACACACAGAGTTTCAACTGTGGGTACATTAAATAAGACCTTCAACGTCGGAAAGTCGCCATATCGGGGAGTCCTTCACCTGATAAGCAACTAAGCGAGGCGCACCAGCTATTTATAGATTGTTATTGAAGAGCTTGTTAATTCCCCGAAGCGACAACTGATATTAACGCTCTTTTTAATCTAATGCAAAACTCTGGGGAGCAAAAGTTTTGCAAAGTTTGGAATTAATGAAAAATCACGGTGGAAACAGTTTTCATTTTTTTTTTTCTTTTGGGTCGTCAAGGATTTAATATTAAATTGTAAATTTATATGTAACATAATACAAAACGTGTGATTGAAGTTGCTAACACGGCATTAACACTGTCAATATCAATCTCAACATTTGATTTACACTGAATTTGAATTTCATTTGAAGTTTAATATATTTGCTTACATGAGTGAAATTACTATTAAGTTAAGCTGCCAACAATATTTATTTGTAGTTTGACAAATTGAAATAATTGATATTAAATATAAGACGGTGTGGAACAAACATCATTATCTCAGTTTTATTTCTCTTTAAAATCGAAATTAAATGTTGTTTGCTCTTCTGATTGCTGTAAGTAAAGTGCTCTGGTAAAGATTGTGAAATATTTTCAAGTTTCTAACTGTAAGCGGTTCCATAATTCTAACTTGCAGTGCTGCTACACTCACCCTGGGAACTAGAAAGAATGTTCCCTTTTTTACAAATAGTTTCTTAATATACAAAAAAAAAAAAAAATTAACCGCTTTCTGGTTCTTTGAAAAAAAAGTAGTAAGTCGACTCTGATGCCGGTTATGAATTTCAATAGGTTAATTCCGGTTCTTGTTTGACACACTACAAATTAAATTTAAAATTTTTTTTTATTTATATAAATTAGACTATTAAGTTGGAAAACAAACAACACTTAGGGCCCCATGCCATAAGCGAACAGTAGGCACAGTCGTTTAAGAAGGCCAATCAATGTTAAGTTCTTAACATGGCAAAAACTTGACAAAGGAAATCGATGGCATCTGGGGACCACAAAAAACGCTCAAGTGTTTGCAGTTGGGACTTTACGGCGGGAAGGCTGTACAAGTAAGATCTGGGTGAGCGGGGAGAGCGGCTGACTTAATCAACCGGGGAACCCAAAAAAAAAAAAAAACACAAAAAAAAAACGAAAAGTAAACGAATTTTCGTTAAGTCGCAGTTAATACATTTTCTAAAAGTGGCCACAAACACGCTCTCAATGCCTGCGGGCCAACAGCAAAAACAACAACAACAACAACAACAACAGCAACAACAGCAACTAAATCTGTAAACTCATGTCATAATTGAATTTTCATTTTGGTGCTCAGCTTTGGCGATGTCAGTGTGGGAGGGGTAGTCGGTGTTGGGCAGGGGCAGTCAAACTCGAGCGGTAAATTTCATAATTAAGATAAATGCAAATCAAGTGAAAAGAAAAAATAGAACAACATTTAAGGTATACTAATTTTGGACAGCAACAAAGCCCACCTAGATCTGATATCCCAGAGGCAGTTACAGTTCCAGTTCCATCTTAAGCCTTGGCTGAGTGCAAAAGCTCTGTTATTTCTGGAAGGAGTCGAGAGTGGAAGCTGGGCAACTTGCTATTTATTGAAAACTCATTAAAAAGCAATTGAAAATGAGCGACACACACAGAGAGAGAGAGAGAGAGCGAGAGAGAGAGAGAGAGAACTATTGTACGAACATAAGGTACACTTTATAACAAGCTAACAAAATATACAGATATAATGTATAAGTTTATCTGGCGTTTTTTGATTGCAAGTCAGCTCTTTGAATAAAATGGAAGAGCTTCAAAGAACAGTAATTTTGTTGGAGTTTTTGGGGAAAACTATCTTAAAGTTCTGCAAATGATTTGACTTTATTTTCGAGTGGCAAGTGAAACATCAGACAAAGTGCTCCGATTTAAATGTTATTAATTTGGCTTAGAGAAAATCGAAAATCGAAATTATACAGATACAATGAGTTTTGATACAATCGTCAATAGCATAAGCGAATCGCAAGAGGAGGGATCTGATGAGGATTTCGATGAGCTGGTCGCGGTTGAGGTCGAGGACCCAACAGTGATGCGCATCGGTGTCATCGCCGATACAGTAAGATAACGCAGCAATGATTGCGATAATTTGATACAAATTATTGACTTTTTTGAATATAGGAGGTAACCCTGGGCTTATTTCTCACTGGCATTGGCTATCATCGTGAGACTTTTCGCAACTATCTAATGGTTGAACAAAGTACGTAAGTCCTTAGAATTTATTATGTCGATTGATGTGCCTCATGTTCATCTCAAAGGCACCACGCTGGGGGAACTTGAGGCATTTTTCCTTATTATGTACAAGGGGGGCAATATTGGCATTATACTGCTCGACTATCCGACGTCAAAGCGTTTAGCTCATGTGTTGGATAAGTGCAAGAATATCCTGCCCATTATCATCGTATTGCCCACAAAGACAACCATTATGCCCTATATGGAGGAGAAGGATCGTCAACGTCGACAGCGTATGAGAGAAGCTTACACGTAAAATATATTCATTAAAAATAAACTCTAGTATCTGAATAATATAAATGGAAAAGTAAAAAAAAACAACTTACGAGCATTATTTCCCCCTCAAATGGAACATATCAGTCGATCTGAAATAGGCCTGCCAAGCAACATTTGCTCCTAGATGAGGAAACGGTTCACAACTCACACTAAACAGTGCTCCCAGCCCTGTGGTAGTAATAATTAAATATCTGTGCCTCAGAAACTTACACATTGTTATAAAGCCCAATTAGATGGAATTTTTTTTTTGTTTTCTGTTTTTTTCTTTTTCTTGGAAGGACAAGCAATCTGTTACATCGTATGCAAACTTAAGACAATGTCTATATTAAGGCTAAAAAAAAGAGGCAGTTAGCCAAAGTAGAAATGCTTGGGGCCAATTATAAGTGAACTTGCACGTCACTCTAAGGACAAAAGCTGGCGACGCAACGCTAATTTACACCTGATTAGGAGGAAGACCGCAGGATAACTAATTGAATCATAGCTATTAGATGCTTGAGTAGACACAGTTTGCTGCTCAAAGTGTTCCATGGCTCACCTCTCCTAGCCTTCCGAGGTTTGTTCTGTTCTGTGCGTAATTTATGCGCATTTCAGATGATGGCCTCGATTTCTCATGCGTGGTTGGCACCCCGAAAAACGCCAGATGGACAACGTCTGTAACTGACTGGTATATACACTCAGAAAAAAAAATTGGTCTATATACTTTGCAAAATTACCCAGAAAACTAAAAAACGACCAACCCAGTATTTTTTCAGAAATATACTTTGTGAAGATAAGGCAAAGATATGGCAAATTTCTAGAAATAACGTAGATTCTTCTTCGGAGTGTATACATATATCAGACTTACTCTATGGATGAGGATGAAGCATAAGTCAGTGCTTGTGGCAAAGGTGTGCCAGCACGTATTCAAACTTGGTAAATTTGTTAGGCGAGCGACGCAGCGTTGACATTTTCATTCCCAATCACGTTCTCACTTAGAATGTGTGCGTTAAGCGAGTGTGTCAATTGATGTGTGGGCGTGTGTGTGTGTGTGTGTATGTGTGTTAGAGTATGAGCGAATTGTTTTTTTCTTTTTTTTTTATACATTTTATACAATAATAGGAAGAAAATTGTGTGAAAAGTGTTGTTCCACCTAAGATCAATAAGGATACTCTGAACAATGAAGAAAATATTACATGTTACGGCAAAAAAAAAAGTGAAAATTTTAAATGCGCAACACGCTGCTTTTTTTTTTGGGGCAGAGTATATTACTGAAGGTATGATTGGCGAAATGTGCGCAATTAATTTTGTAAGACGCGTAAAAGTGAATTACCGCTAATTCCCTGGAGAGTAAGAGAGTGTCTTAGGCACAACCACACACGAATGTTGGTTGGTTGCTTGTTTTAATGCCTATTGACACGCCCAATGCCAAGGCTGTCAGGCTGTTAGCCAGTGCGTCAGTTAGTCAGTCAGTTAGTCAGTTAGACAGCCCCTCATTTAGAGGTTGAGCTGTTGTCTGGCTTTGATTTTGCCCGACTCAGAAATCAAAGCATACTTTTGGGCGCTCATCATCAACCCCTAGAAGAAGAAGCAGCAGCATCAGCAGATGAGACCGATGAGGCAGAAGAAGAAGAAGAGGAGCAAAGTCAACAGGTCGCATGCGTAAATTTAATTACACTTATGGATAAGTTTATGAGATCGCTATGCCTCCGGCATTAAGTAGCATGAACTGTATTTTTGGTTGTCGGCTCTGTTTCAATTTCATTAAATGTTCAGCGTGCTGCTTTCGATACAAGTTGTGAAACTTTGACATTTGACGCAGGTCTGAGAAACTGACGAAACAACATTAAACAAGCAAAAGTCTTTTCAGCTACACCCAAAGGGCGAATGGGGGACGGGGCGGTACACTTTAAAGTCACCTATCATCCAATTTAATTCATTTGAGATTAAATGCTTAAGCAGAGTAAAATTTATTGACACAGCATTAAAGCTTACACTGGGAAAAAAGTACATGACTATAAACGAGAACAAACAACTACAGCTACTCAAAAGCTGACCCACATTTCACAATATGAACGAAGAAAAACAGATACATTCTATTGAAGACCGGAGTTACTTATGTGATCGGAGAAGTCTACTTGAAACATCACAAGAATATTATATTAACCTCTGTAAATGTGTAATGCACATCAAAATTAATATGAAATATGATATTTATATTTATATATTAAGTATCTTTATATACTCCTAGTTCAGCATTATCTCCACAATGCCTTCGGAGACTGCAGGGTATTTTCCAGTTGAGTACATGTCTATGTATATATATATATATGGGGCAATATATGTGTTTTTTACTCTAGAGTTTCTCCCGTTTAGCTCATTCGACTAAAACTTTCCGAGTTGGTTTGTTGGGTGGTGGTGTGGGTGGGGCAG
Source organism: Drosophila macrothrix (assembly GCA_035042055.1). Classification (NCBI taxonomy): domain Eukaryota; kingdom Metazoa; phylum Arthropoda; class Insecta; order Diptera; family Drosophilidae; genus Drosophila; species Drosophila macrothrix. The sequence continues at coordinate 5,362,710 of JAWNLX010000587.1, forward strand.
GTGTAAGATTGGGATAGGAATGGCTTATCATTATTGAGCCTGGGCTCAATTTCCATGGCTTTAAAGTGAAATGCTGGCAGCACACACACACAAGGGGCATGAATGGGGCATAAGTGGCTGACATTGTTTTTACATTAAAATATCAATGATTTCGCTGCGTGGTGTGTGTTTGCCAGGTTTCTCCCCTCGACTCACCTCACCGCCCAATCACTGCTTCCCGTGTCTCACATGAGGCTTCTTATGCATAGAAATTATTTATGCAAACAACTTTTGCGCAACAGCTAAAATAATAAACAAAAGCAGCAGCACAACAAGGCAAGAAGAAAAAGAACTTTGCAACACAAACACACACACACAAAGCCAACAAGAGGCGTTAACTGTGCCACGCCCAACTTCCCCTGGCACCCAACCCATTAAAGAGGTGTAATTCAACACAGCCAACAATTTGCACGCAACACTCAATTGTTCATTGTTCCACACGAAGCATTGTAGCTGTTATTGTTATTGTTATCGTTATTGTTGTTGCTGTTGCTGTTGTTCATAAGCACCGAGTGCTACATAAAATCAGAGTTTGCAACATTAAATATGTTTCAAATGAAAGCAAAGCGACTTTTCTGTTGCATGATACATTTCAAGAGATATTAGCAGACAAAGAATATTAGAAAAATTTAAAAAAAAGCGGTTCTTAAGCAGGTTCTGAGATTGCTTGACAGTCACAAAGGTAAAAAAAGTTCATCTTTGCTTCTTTTAATTTGAATTCTTACTCATTAAATTTGTTCTCTAAACAACATTTTCTTTGTTTGATTTATATATTTTGATCATCATTTGAACTTTCTAATATTTAATACAATTTTATGTTCCATATTGAGTTCTGAATCCGTTTATAAAAGCGACTTGCAAAAAAGGATTCCGATTCTTGTGATTCACTCAAAGGATTAAAACTAAATTGATGTATTTTTTATCAAGAATTCCCTTTTTTTTTGCTTTCCTTTTAATAGTTCAATTACGGTTCGAAGGACAGGGCACACTCAACGTAGTGTTACCTTGGAGACTAAATCAGCCTGTGTGTGTGTATGGGCGTGTGTGTGTGTGTGTGTGTGGGCCAATGGCAAAAAAACATTGCGCAATAAAAAATCAAAAGGAATATGCTGCTAATATTTTTTGATTTGTTGCCATTTTATTCTTTTTTATTTCCATGGCTTTTTTGTGCTTTTGCTGCTGCATACGCACACACAGACGCACACAGGAGGCTTAATCTGCCAATAACGAGAGACACACACACCAGCAACAACAAAATAGAAGTGACTGCGATAAAGAGAGAGAAAGATATACAGAGAGAGATAGAGAGAGAGAGAGAGAGAGATAGGGAGGGGGTTGTGGGGAGGAGGGGGGGGGGGGGGTGACTTTCCACAATTGGCTCAGTAGCCGAGCAATGCTGCCTGCGTGCCTGGCTACTCTGACATACCCCTCCCCTTCCCCTTTGCAACATCGGCTCCTCTCCTCTTTGCCGTAGCTGGCTTATACGCTTCGTTGGGTCCAGCATTCAGTTGGATGACATACACACACTCACATATATATATTAATATATATATATATATACATACACACATACATATACATATAGGTATATATATAGAGATACATACATATGTGCCGTTTTACCTGTCAATTTAGGCATTAAAATTTTCCTTTCATACTCTGACAAGCCACAGGTGATTCTCCCTATCTCTCTCTCACACTCTCTCTTTCTTTCTCTCTTTCTCTCTTCCTCTCTCTCTCTCTCTTTCTCTCTCTCTCGCTCTTGACGTCGACCTCGCTGCACGGCCTTTCAGCAGCAAAATAAAGCGAAACAAGACAACAGCAACAGCATCAACTAGTCGAGAGTAATTCATTGCAAAAATGATAAGCTCGCAGATACCCTGTACGCAGCTTCTGCATTTGAATGTGCGGTTAAAATTCCTCATTACTCATTTGACATTCCAGAACAAGAAATTATGCAATTCATTTCAATTCCAATATATAATTCTGACACACAATTTGAGCACGCATATTATAACCGTTTTGTAGCACATTTCAAAAAGGGTATGGGATCTGTGTTATGGGACTCCGGTTTTTTTTGTTGTTTTTTTTGTTGTTTTTTCCTGGTTTGGATTCTGATTCTGTTTTGGAGCTTTGGATCTGTTTCCACGGCCTGCAGGCAGCTCAGCGATATTGGCGTGCGATAGTGGAGGGTTGAGGGGGAGGGGAGACGAGAGCAGGGCTGAGTGATTTTTCTTCAAGTTTATATGATTTTTTATCGGCGAACGCCGAAGCAAAAACAATCGAATCGAACCAAGAACCACTCAGAAGCAATTCTTTAGCCTTTTGATAGGACTCTTAAAGCTCTAACCTCCCTCTCACTATCTCTCTCTCTCTCTCTCTCTCTCTCTCGCTTTCTGTCGCTATCTCGCTCTGTCTCGCTGTGTGTTTGCATTTACATTTTGGTCTGTTTAATTAGACTGAGCTGCTTGCTGGCATGGCCTGAAGCCAGCTGAAATGTCAAAAGGGAAAGGACTTTCTCCCAGTAACGAGCAGCAGATGTTTTTTAAATAAATAAATAAATAAGTCAAAACAAATAAATCGCATTAGTATCAGTCGGCTGCAAAAAGGCAGTCAATGCCAAAAAGAAGAAAGAAGTTATTTGAATGAGCAAAACCATCCAGCTTTAATGGAGAAGCCCGATGTTAGTTTCACATTTGAACATGAAAAGGCAATGAAATTGAAACTTAATTTTCTTTAGATTGCAACAAATAACTTTGACTAGCTGAACTGGCACATTAAAGGAATAAAGGAAATCAGAAACCAATCTGGACATACGGTATACAGCTCAAAACATCTTAGATGTTGTCAACTCCCAGTGGCAAGTCCGTCATCAGGTCAAACACAAAGACTTGCCACTCAATGATGCCAACTCTTTTTGGAGACGATGCGCAGCAGAAGAAAATCGCCTAGAATTTTCGAAATTCAGTCTACGTAGTACAAGCCTAAGACGTCTTCATCACTTGGCTGTAACCAATTACAAATTCAAAATCATAAGCTCGAAGAAATGTCGTTACAGTTCATAAAAAATACCAAATGAACTGCTGCCTGCAGGGTATCTTGAAGTCAATTACTTGAACTTTTGTTTATTTCCTTTTCCCGTTTTGCCAGGTCAGGATATTTGCATAACGGTCAAATAACAAACAGAAAAAGCAAAGAAAAGCAAAAGCGGCAGACAAAAATTTGACAGTGTTGAATGAAAATGCGAGAAAATTGCACACATTTCCCCCGGGTCTGTAAATAAATATGTATACACTGTTGGACTCATATGCAAATACACGGTAGTTCTGCGTCTCCCAACTAAAAAACATATTTATTACGTAATTGAAGTAAATTGCATATGAAAACAATTTGCGTAAAACATTTGACGAGGCTTTTCACGACATATGTTTCTCTGTCGATTTGAAGTGTTTAAAGTTAAGAGGCAAAGAATCTTGTGTAACACGCGTTGAGACAACAAATATTTCACGAAAAATACGACATGAAATCAAATTATTTTTTTGAATTCCAAGGGCACTGAACAAGATGTTCTCAGGGGCTCTGACAACCAGGGCTGCGCGTTGATCAAATTGTTTTTTAACGATTTCCGTACGGGAATTTCGTATAGATTGACAGAAAAATGCACATCTTGTTTGACGCTGCTGACGCTGCTGCCGTTTTTCCTGCCCCAAACTCGCCTTTGGGTCAACATAACCGACCCTCACATACCACATCGCCTGTTATGAATTTGTGGCATTATATATACATAACCTCCACATCCGTCCGTTTTTCCCTGAATGGCAGCTGTCGTCTCTTCTTTTATTGTTGTCCACTCTCTGCCACAGACAGCTGTATGGACAGCAATTCTCTCAGCCTCCCCCTCCAATCATTGCTGGTCTGCTTTGTATCCAGCTATCCATTTTATATATTGGTTTTTACACTATGCAACTAAATAGGGCTCTTTACTTAATATTCCGGGCAGTGCAAACGTTTAAAGTGAGATAAATGTAAATATATATAATAATTTGAAGAATTCGTCGAATTATATTTAAGGGTACTGGCATAAATGAAAATATCTACACTAAAAAATTGTTTTTAAATTCGTCCATTAATTTTAGTGCAAGCAAATCACTTCCTTACAATTGACTGATGGTTTTATTTATTTTAAAAAAGTGTGATTAAAAAAGAAAATACGCAATTTGCATTGTATTCGAGGCCAGAAAGTATGAAAACGTTTAAAATTGGACAAAAAAAAAAAAACTATAAAGAACCCTTTAAGGTTGGTCTATAAATCTACTTGGGCGTCATCTTGAAAAGCAAATACGGCTAAATATAATTGAATATCCAAATTGAAATTAACATTTTAGAGCGTTGGCCCTTTTCGAAATGTGTTAAATGCACTTCACTTTACAACAAACAGTTTCATCGAGTAATTTTTGCTCTTGGCCTTTCATTATTGTTGTCTGGCTTTTGTGAACACATATTTCGCATTGTGACAAACATGATTGAAATCAAACTAGGCCAAGAGCCAGCTCCCAGTCCATCATTCATTTCGCCTTGCCATTGTCTACAACTCGCTCCCCCTCGCTTCTCGCTCCTCCTTTCCTCAATTTTCTCATGCTTTTTCTCCGTCTATGTCTCTGTTTTTGTACCACTCATGCTTCCCACTTATTTTTGCCAATCTCCAGTAGCTTCTCTTTAATACAGTTGTCTATGCATATTCCAATTATGGAAGAATGGCAAAAAAAAAATAAATCTGGGCTTGAGCATATATTTTTGGCCAACTCATTGCATAACCATATACATAACCATAAATACATGTGTACATATATGTAGTTATGTAAACACACAAATACGGAATAGTATTTCGTGTTTGTATCTAAACCAACAGCAGAATGCGAAAAGGGATATTATTTATTTATTTTATTTAACATCGTAACAAAGTCACAAAATCTGCAAACACACAAAGTGCTTTGAAATAGATTAATGAAGATATCTTTGTGTCAATAATGCATACATAGAATAATATATACATATATATTTTTTACATTAATTACATTTTAAAGCAAGCTGCTGTTTCTGATGCTGTCAACTACTGTTTTGTTTTCTTTTCTGCTGTTGTTCTTCATGTGTACCACTTTGTGGCAAGTTGGATTTTGTAATTATTTTAACTGCCAGCAGCAGCTACTAAATTCATAGCAGCAACACAGTACAAATGGATACAATAGACTACCGAGTGCGTAGACAACTCCAATTTGTGCAAATTGAGTTTTAGAACATTAAGATATATTCAAGTATTTTGCGAATTTATTAATTTCGAAGAAAGTTTTTCGTCTTTTAAGCAACTAAATAAACAATGTAAAAGTATCAAGCTCAGTTCTAACTACATTATAGGGTATTATAGTATGTTGTGTCTGTTTGTGTTGGACGTGTTTGATTTCAGGAATGCAGATTGATTTATACAATTAGCATTGGAGTTGTGCTTGGAGATGCTCAACTACTTAACTGGCCAAAGTGATTAGAAAGTGTGAGATATATGCTATATTATTCAATTGCGAGATTGCTCAGCAACATGACACAGAGAGAAAGAGAGCGAGAGAGAGCGAGAGAGAGAGAGAGGGAGAGAGAGAATGAATTGGACAAAAGCTAAATGTCGGACATCAGGTGGGTGTATGTGAACGTCACAGTTTGGTTATGAGCTGTTATTGAAGGCCTACACACATTGCGGGGCGTTGTGGCCACATGGCTATGGCTGTGTGTGTGTGTGTGTGTGTGTGTGGCTGCTGCAACACCTATAGAATTTGCTGACGTGCATTCACTGCTTGGAAATTCTGTGTCAACACCCACTTGAATGCATGTCGTTTGAATGAAATTGTTGAAAGAGCCGCAAATGTGGGTGGCAGAACACGCCCACACACGCCGCCCCCAGGAACTTCAGCCCTAGATATCTGAAATGCGCATATATTTCACAGCGTGTAAGCTAGAGTCACCAAATTTGGAAAATATGTTACTGATAACTCACCTAAAAGATTGACAATAAAATTGTTATGGCCACGCCCACTCCGCCTCGCGAATCCGATACACCTTGTAGTGTAGATCGATAATTCCATATATCTCACACAATTTGAAAGCTAGAGTCACCAAATCTGAACGATATATTGCAAGAAAAATACTACACCACGCCCACTCCCTCCCCCAAAAACAATAGAACTCTATATCTTCCACAATTTAGGAGCTATAGTTATGAAACTTGGAAGGCAGATTACTAAGATCGTCCTCCAACATTTTTTGGTATCAAGGTATTTCGCAGTCGAATACGCCCGACTGCAACGTTTTCTCATTTTAAATTTGGTTTTTCTTTTTCTGTTCTGTTTTTTCTCTTTTGTCAAATTTTTGTATTAACTTTTTGCTTGCCAGCGAAAAGTTGACTTCAAAGCATTGGATTTTTTTTTTAAATTCATTAAAGCTGAGAAATGCGTTTGTCATCATTTATGGTATGCCAAAAATTGGAGGGTAGCTATGGGTGGTATTTTTGTCTTTTTTTTTTGTTGTCTTGGTTGACTAACGTTGAAAGAATGCATGAGAGAGCCATATGCTGAAAGATGAAATCTATACATGTGTATAGAAATATAATACAATATAGACAAAGAACAAATCGCCAGATATTGAAATATAATCGCCAGGAGAGCTTAAAGTAAATATTGTCCACCTTTGATTGCCTAAAACTTTTTTCAAATATATTTATGTAGGGAGGAAGCGCGTTTTAATCGCTAGCCAGATTCATTATACAATTTAATTCAATAAATACACACACGCATATATGAATTGTGTGTGTATTTTGTTCCTGCTTAAGGTTTCGTTTATTTTTAGCCTCAAATCGATAGCATTTTAACGCTTGAGTGCATTTTTTGAATCAGCCCAGTTAGGGTGACACACCTGTCTGTCCTCATTCTCTCTCTCTCTCTCTCTCTCTCTCTGTGTGTATGTGTATGCAATGCTTATTTATTTATATCCAAAGGCTCATTGGCAGCTATCTTATACGATAATTTATTTTTGGCGCACTTAGAGCTCAGTGTAAGCAAGACCAAAATGCGATTCGTGGCTTCTGTAAAAGTGGCCAACAGAAAATTGGCTAATGGGCTTAGATAATATATTTGGCTTAAATTAAGAACTAACTTCAACTTGACTGAATTGTTTTGTACATCGACTAGCTGTCCTCAATCGAGGCAAAGGTAGAGTGCAGTACTTTACTACCTGCCTCTTGCTCTATGTCTTTGTTAGATCACACAATTTTTGATGCATTTTAAGCCTCTTTTGTGGACTTGCCTTTGACCATTGCTGTTTCTATTGTGTTTTGTCATTCTCCGCAGCCTAATCAGCTTATCAGCTGATGCCCGGCTTAGGGCCTAACAACAAACAAATCTAAGTTGATGGCAATTTTCAGCTTAGCTTTGGCCTGAGAGCCAACAACAAAACTAGCATCTTTTGTACTAAGTAACGTAGTTGATGTGTTTAAAATTGAGCTGCTCTTTGCTGGTTTAAAGGCTAAGTAAATATATACAGACATATTTATCATTGAACTCCGAATAACTCAGACAGATAAAAGTAACTTGACATTCAGTAAATTATTAAATGGAAGAATATTCTTTCCTAAATGTAAATCCTTTTTTGTCGTGACGTAATTTCGATTATTCTTCCCTATAATTATAATACATCGAATTCTTAAATTATTATCTATTTTACATGAACTATGCTTTGCAGTTTTTTTTATTTACACAGTTTCTTAAATGAATGCCGACGTCATCTTAAAGTCGAACTAAATCAAATGTTCAAGTATCCATATTTAGAACTAAAACGTTTTACTTTTGTAAAGAAAATGCTTGCCATTAGTATTTAATAATTGGTTCAAGAATTTATCTACTTATTTATTTGCCATAATATATTGTACGAATTGTAATTGAAATTTTATTTATTGAGCGAAAGGAGACTTGGAATGTGCACTCTAAAAAATGAATGCACCCAAACGAAAGAAGAAACGCTCTTTATTACACATATGAAAATATAATAATAAAATATAATATTAAGGTGGATTACCCTTGACGCCAAAAAGTATGGCTCGTCGATATTTTTCTGAGTGCATACACTCAATAAAATGCTTGCAGGAAGCTAAAACTAAAAGGGACCAACATAAGCGGAGTGACGGTGTCATCGCTATACACATCATATATATATATATATATATATATATATATATATATATATTTATATATATAGATGCGAACGAAACAATAAACGATGCTGTATGTGGTGTGTGTGTGTGCGTGTGTCAAAGGTAGCGATACAGTTGCTGCTGTGTGGACACTGGACTGAACTCGGAACCCAGTGGCCCACTTCCGTTAACAACATTTGCTCCAATTTTGTGAATTAAGTCTTAAAGCGTAATTGAGTGAACATTTTTCATTGAGACATAAGTGTGACTTGTTAGTATAGGTGTGTGTGTGCTTGTCCGTCTGTGCTTAGGTTGCTCTGATTGTGTGGAAGGTTGAGTGTACAAGCGTAAATGAACTTAGAGCTTTGCGGTGTCCTTGCAGCGTCGATGAAAATAGGAAGCTTCTGCTCTGTGCCGGAAATTTGACAGCCATTGATCAGTTTGCTCCAGTGTGCGGATATGTGTGTGTGTGGGGTGGAAGGGGGGGTGTTATGTTGCAAGCATGTATTTATATTGATTCAATATTCGCAAGAATTTTATGCGCTCCAGAATTGAAAAGATTTTCATTTCGCGCACAAATTTTAGCGACATTTATGTGTTTACTATTGAGAATTGTGCAGCTCAAAGCTTTCACACGTATTTGATATGTCATTGGCAACTTCTCAGAAATTTGTACTTAATTAAAAATTCAAACTAACTGACGGATGACGAAATAAATTGAATATAGTCAGCTATTTTTTGAGCGAGTAGCAGTATTAACATTTAGCAAGAGTAGAAATAGCCATCGCATATTTTCTGCTTCAACTTGTAAATCGAATTTTATTTTCCTCGGTGTTCGACTACTTAGTTGAGTTATGCGAAAATCATGGGCTTTGGGAATTGTTCGGAATTCTTCCGGATGAGTGCTGTATTGTTGTTCCTGATGTTGTTGCTTTTGTTGTTGTTGTTGCGCTGAACACAGATAGAGCTTATCCCCATAAGTGCTACATGCAATCGATCCATATAAAAAACACCAACGAACCACGCCACAAACTAAAACATCAACAACTGCAGCACGCCCAAAAATGCAAATGTTTGCCACAGAGGAGGTGGGAAAATTCCCTAACGTGTTACTCACACACGCTGGTTTGTGTGTTTGTGTGTGTGTTTGTGTGTGTGTGTGTATGTTGTGCTCTAGTTGAGCCATAAAATCCAGAAGGAAGCAACAGTTATTATTAAGCACACACTTTTTGGCTCCACGTTCGCCCAACGACTCTGACTCTGACAAGTGTTGTTCGCCAGGTTTCTGGATGTGCAACTACACTGAAAAAATTGTACAGCCAACGCCAATTCAATAATGGCATGCTCAGCTGTGAGCTTCAGTCATTTCTTAAGCAAATATATTAGTACTTTATGTTTACCAAGTTTTTGCAGCAAGATAATGTCCAAGACTCCAAATTGGATTTTTGCTTAACTTAACCTGCAAATAATCTTGGATTAAGTTTACTTAGCACCTATTCGACCTATCGACTTATTCAGTTTTCTTTTGTAGTTGAAGAGGATTTGCATGTTTTTAGCATACACTTAGGCAAAATCAAATATAAATCGTATTTGCACTTGAAAGATGGAAATAAGAAGGAAAGAAAACTTCCGCAGACTTTGGCCATTTTGATATTTTCCGGTGTATTTACATATACATGTACATTGTAATATTTGTTTGTACATCTCTGAACATTGGCAGCTGAATCACGTACGGGGCAAATGTGCTACTAATGAGCGTAAGAGGATGCACAGCAATCGCTCCGAGCTGACTAATCTCACTGATTTTACAAATGATTGTCGTGCTCTGCTTCTGCTTCTGATTCTGATTCTGCTTCTCTGTCTGCTCTTCTCTGTCTGTCTGTCCGTTTGTCTATCTGCCTGTCCAGGGTAGCATTGTATAACATAACACATATAACAAAGCTCACGCTGAGCAATTGCAGTCGTTAAATCGTCTTGATACAGTCATGCATTCCTATTGTGGATTGCGGAATTAATATTTGCATTTGGGCTGAAAATAAGGTATTGAAACTGATTTTGTATCTGCCTTGGAATCATTCAACCATTGACCTGCATAGGAGGGTAAATATTACAAATGGCAGGGAATAGGCTCGAGAAGTTAACCAAAAATTTGATAACAGCTATAATTGTTCCACTTATGATCATCATCATCAATCAATTAGTTACATAAATCGCAAGCCTAAGTCTTATATTAAGTAATCAGCATTCAGTTGTATATGTATGTGGTGTACTTACCTGAACCAGAATCGATCCCATTTTTAAGGTTTGACTCGAGATGAAACTCAGTGGAGAACAAAAATTAAGGTAATTTGACTGTGAGCAACAGCAGTTGAACATGGAACTATACATCTTAGACAACATTTAGAATACTTGACAATTTTTTGCCTTTAAATGCAATAAGCTTAAGCTTCGATATTTATGGTTTCGATTAATTGAGTTTCTCAAAAAGCTATAGAAACTTACAAGCGAAGGAGGATGGAATCAAAAATTAAAAGTATAAACCTTGTTATTTATTATTATTAATTAGATATGATATGCATTTAAGAACGATTTAAGTAAAATATTTAAATAATTGAAATCTGTGATTAGCAAATGAATATTACTGCGTGAAATGCTGAAGTGTCGTCTTATTTATGCATACACAATTAATGCAAAAAATAAATCATTTAAGTGCATGTACAGCAAAAATAGTGCTGACTTTTACATTCACGCAAAAGCCAGTTCAGATAGGTCAGAGGAAAAGGTAAGAAGGAAATATTATATATATATATATATAAGTTTATTTCTTATTCTATGTATCTATTTGTTTTATATATATACTTCTTTCATATACAATTACAATACACTCTGCAAGTTAACCTAAATTATATAAATTCAATTATTAAATGATAAAATGATGAGATATTGGAAAATAAAAATATTACGTAAGGGGTAGCATTTTTCGTTTCATTTAACTTTATATTTGGGTATATAAAGTATATAAAAAATGTTAAAAGATGACTTCGAAATACTCACATGCTTTTGGTTTTTGTCCTTGCTGTGAAGATTTCTTCGATTTCCGTGTGATATTATAATTATTTTAATTATTTTTTTTTCAAAGTTTTTCGGATCTTATTTCTGTTTGCTGTTTGGTTTGATATCTTATGATCTTGACTTCTTTCAAGTTCTTTTTGGATCTGGCTGGGCTGGCGACAGAGTCATATATCATTATGTCTTTTCCCTACTATTTCTTATATCTTTTTGAAATAGTCGAGCGTTTTATACATGTTATATGATCTCAAGCTTGTTTAAAGTTCTGCTTGATTTTGTTTCCGATTGTCGAACTATTTCTGATTTCGGTTCGAAATAGCGAAGGATTTTTTCATTATTATGTTAAGTTTTTTTTTTAAATTTTTCTGAAGCTTGTGTTGGTTTTACTATTTCTTTTATCTCTTTGAAATAGCTTCGATTTTTCTGATACGAAGTACACTTAAATCATAGTATAAGTTCTACGGGGATTTTGTTGGGGTCCCAAATTTATATATATTTGTGTAAGGTATTTGTTTTCGTGTTTTTAACGGCAATATGTGAATGCCTATTCCATTCGCATTTAATTTTTTTTTCGTCTTTCTTATTATATTAACTTTTTTTTTTATGTTGTAGTTTAAGCTGTTGTTCTGGAACTATATTCTATGGTTAGAGCATGTATTATTCTATAAACGGTTTGTGTATATATATAGATGTATAGAATATATTTATAATCTGGTTAATTAATTTAATTGGGTACATTTAGACGTCTAAGAAGGTTTGTACTTTTCTGTTCCCTCTCTACCAATCGTTATCACTTTTTATGCATTTGTACTTAACTGTTCGTTTGCTCCATTTGCTCCTCGGCTCATCGAATTGTCTTTCATTACGTGAGGTGGATTTCAACAGGTATATTTATATATAAGATATATTCCTCAAATTCTTGAGATTCGCTAAGTAAGGTACTGGATTATTGTAGGTTAAATAACGGTTGGTGGTATTTATAAAGGTAATACTGTATCCATAAACAACAAACAACAACAATAACAATTTGATTAACACGATGTTTTTTTTTTTGGTTTTGCTCCTGTAAGTTTTTTTGCCTTTTTCTTAAGTTTTTTTTAGGATCACCACAACAAAAAAAATGTATAAGAAAAATTGTTGAATTTCAAATTTATGTTTTATAATTTTCTTAAGTTCATTCCATATTTTATGCACACCGAAAAAAAAAGGTAGCCGAAAACTTGTTGAGCTTCGAATTTTGCGAGGACTCTTATACGTGGGTGGTTGAATTTATTTTTGTATATTGGTATTTGAATTTAATTGTGGATAGTCGTTGGTTATGGCACTTCCAGCTGCTGCTGCTGCCGTTGTTGCTCCTTTCTCCGACGTCATGCGGCACGCAACCTTTTTGCTTGGATGTTGAACAGCATCTGTTGCGCCGCACGCAGCCCGACTAACGAGACAGCCTCGTCTCTGTGCTGGTGTCTTGCTCTCGCCTTCGCTCGTGCTAGCGCTTTCTCTCCCTCTCTCTCTCTTACACTTACGCAGCCATTTTTGCTGCTCGTCGTCGTTTTGGGCCTTGTCAACAAGTGGCAACAACTGTGGCAAGAGTGCGGCTGCTGCTGCGGATAATGTTGCTTCTGCTGCTGCCGCTGCTGCTGCTGCTGCTGCTGGTGTTGCTTGTAAAAAGTGTATAACAGAAGTCGCCACGTTCCACAGTTGACTAATCGCTGCTGTTCGGTTGCGCCTGCCTTTTATAGCCAGAACATTCAACACGGACTGCGACGCTGGCAGCAACGTTGACACTAACTGCGATAGCAATATAGCAACAGGCAGCAGGCAACCCAGGTAACTAAATACACTTGGGGATTTTGCGGGATTTTTTCTCTGTCGCTCTGTCGCTATACGAACGACGAAAGTGTGTCCGTTGCCTACTGATGATGCTGATGCTGATGCTGACAGCATTGGCTTGCTGGCTGGGGCATCAACTTTTGCTGAATATATGTAGCCGTTTAGTATATATGTATTCGAAATGTAGGGGAATCGACACTCGAGCCCTTTGCCTTGGCCCACAATTTCAACCAGGACACATAACAGTCAGACCTGAAAATCAAAATTAAATAATTGTAATGTACTATTTCAGATAAAAAATACATTTTGCATATAACGCTAAAAAAAATAAAGAGCAAAAGAAAGCAATAAAATATTCATATTTATGTTGAATTTTATGAATTCATTTTTCTTTTATTAAACAAGCTCAGGCGGAGAAAAATTGTTAGTTTGTTAAGTGTAAAAGGTCCGCTAAAGTCGATATTCGATTCCGTTATGGACAATCCTCTATGGATTAATCATTTAATTTCGTTTAATTATTCTTGAAAGATTGTTTCGGTTCGGGTTTTGAAAATCAAGCAGTCATGTTGCAGATGTGGTTCCGATTTGATGAGATTGGCTCAGATATTCTTTGTTAGATATCTATTATTTTTAGTGTTACCTAACTCTAACCTGTTATCGAATTTTATTATGTGTTTCCTGTTAGAATAGCTCAACTGTCGGTATAGTCGACATATTGTACTTGCTTATTTATTTAAACAAATTTGTAAGCAAAATAGAGTTAACCATGAGGGGTAATTATACATATATAATGACTTCAACTCTAAGATTTTCGATGCACTAGGCTTGGCTTATTGGCCAAAAGAGCTGAGATATATGCAGGCAATCTTATTTGGGTTTAGTTTCTGAGATGAGTAGAACAGGAGTGTAACTGGTACAAGCCGAGTCCGGTATCATTGTGTGTAAATTAACCCCTCCCAGACTTAATTTGTATGTAATAAAGGGAATAATGATTTGTATAGCTAGCAATCGCATAGCATTTATCTATGCACAATGATGGACCACCAATCGGGAGCTCGTACCAATGCCAATATCAAGGTATTTCCTTTTTTCTCGCTTGTGTTAACGACATTGATAAGCAATGGATAATTTAGAGGAGAGGCTTAATGTTTCATGGCTTTAGCATTGGGACTTGAGCTATATTCGATGCAATGAGTCAAACGAAGTGCAACATATAATGCAATTGCAACTCTTTGCATCCAATCAGCGAGCTGCATCATTGCGTATACGCAATGTGAAGCAACAAACAAAAACACTTCGTCAAATGACCGCCAAATGTAATGTTTGATTGATCTCTGCCTGTGTGTGTGTGTGCGTTGGCGTTCGACGCGGCGTATGCGCAATATGCATTTTCAACAAGTTAACCTTGCCGTCGCTGCCACCGCCATTGCCACTGCCATTGTCGCTGTCATTTCCTCCAAGGTTAGATGCTGCCACTGTTGCTGCCACAGTTGCTCTTGCTGCTGCTGTTATTGCTGCTGTTGCTGTTGCTATCTTCTGCCAACTAGCAGCTGTTGCTGCATACTGCCTTTTCATTCATACGTTCAGTCATTCAGCGCATGCTCGAGACGCCGCGGCGCCTCCAAATGTTTTCGTGCCGCCGCTCATCAGCTGCTCCCATTGGCCGCTCACATTCAGCGGTGTCCCATTGTGGCAAGGCCCATTTCGCTCAGCTGCACATTATGTGTAATTAGTATGGTCTCCTTTTACGGGGTGGCGGGGCGCGTTCTTAACTTAAGCGCAACGCGCAACCAATTATTTTTAACCCTCGAATACTTCATGTATTCTCAAGAGCAACTGTACGCGAATTATATAACCAAAGAATTATATAACCAAAGGCATGGGCAAAACAACCATGTAGAGTCATCAGTAAACACATTCTAAATTTTAAAATAATTTACCATAAAATAGAGAAAAGAAAAACTTCGGATTCTTTAAAAATACTTTCGGAATAATAAAAGAGATTAAGGAATATTTCCATAACAATTCTGAAACAAATGTATTTGCAATACGAAAATAAAGCAAAAGCTGAGATTTGTAGCAAATAAAATGTATTTTATTCATTTCATAATACTTAACTATAAATTGTTATAGTTGGTAAAAATTACTACCCAACAGCAACAGTTTCTTGAACTACTTCCAAGTGCACTCAATGCACTTTAGCAACCATGCCTCATCATATTCAGTCTGCATATTTAAAAAATTATTAGTTTACAATTTTTTAAAGCAAAATCCAAGCTTGGGAGCATTTGCTTTAACAAATGACGATTTTATATTAAGATTCATTCGATATGCATGTGAGTTATGCCCTTAGACAAACTCGATTGCATTCATCCCGGCCTTTACATAAGTTGATCCATTGAAACCTATTAAAGGATACCAGATGGGCAGCCTGCTCCATAGCGACACGTTTTCAACCCCATTTAATCTGAGTGGCCCACACTTGTTGCTATTGCTTTTTGTCCTTTTTTGGCTCAGGTGCTTGTTTGTGTCGATGACAAATAATTTCATAGATACCTTAAGTCTAACACTCACAGACAGACGAGTGTGTGTGTTATACACTCATATTCGAATTATTTCTAAATACAACAGAAGTTGATTGCTTAGAAATATAAGATGTAAGGCTGTAACTACGTATTTCAAGCATTTCTATACCCTAATCCTATTTAAATGTATAACGCTCGAGTTCCATAATAACGAACTAACATTATTGATTGAAACTTATTGAATGTTATCTTAAAATGTAATTGGGATAATCATAGTTAATCAAAGACTAAAAATCTTACTCCAAGTAATTAAGTTTTTGTTTTAAGATATATCTGGACATTGCGTAAAATTGCGTTAAATCATATATTAATAAATGATGATAAATTAAAATCTTTCTGTGGCCTATGATTGATCACCCTTGGCCAGATATTGTTTTACTTTTGGTATTTTTTTTTAAAATATTTTTCGCAGATATTTTCTATTATTCAGAAATGCATTTTTAAAAAGATGAAATAAAAACTCTGAATCTTGGAAAAAAAAACTGCCTGAAAGTTAAAATCCATGTAAAATCATACATTATTTTAATTATATTAATTTTATAAGCTATGTAAAATGCGTAAGTAAATAAGTGAAATCTT
The DNA here is from genome assembly GCA_035042055.1 of Drosophila macrothrix. NCBI lineage: Eukaryota > Metazoa > Arthropoda > Insecta > Diptera > Drosophilidae > Drosophila > Drosophila macrothrix. The sequence goes on from JAWNLX010000587.1 coordinate 5,379,039, forward strand.
AAAATAATAATATTTAATGATAATATAGACAACATAAAAATGCGGATCTAAGAATTCTTCTATAATATATACACATGGAAAAGAACGCTCCTGAAATTAAGAAATGCAAACCTTGGTTTCCAGAAAACCACAACCTATAATTTGAGAAGTAAGAAGTGAGCAATCATTGGCGCCAAAAGTATGGTGAATTTCTAAAATGCAGGACGATTTTTTGTCGCAGTAAAGTCACTCAACGCGCTGTGGCCTGTTGCCTGCTGCCAGTTGCTCATGGAACGTGAAACGTGGACCGATTACGGATCTGTGGCGGTGCTTGTTGACCTGTTGCCATGGCAGACGCGTATGTACATAAAATTGAACATAATGCCCGCCAGGCCAGCCCCGATATACGGGCCATGGCCAGGGGGTCGAGATGTAGAGCTGGGTTTATTTGGTAATTTGGCAGTGTTGGCAACGCCAAAAGTCATAAATTACGTTAAGTCTTGGGGGTGGGCGATTGGCGATGGGGTTTCATGGCTATGGGGCGTATCAACTGTGTGGCAGCCATTGGAACTGGGGAAGGAGGTGGGTGGCAGGTCATGTATGTGCCATTATCGCGGATGGGCGGAAGGAGAGGGCAGGGCCAAGCCAGCCATGCGCAAATGGAGACAGAAACGTAAACGCAAGAGACATGAATTGCGTTTGGAACGGACACGAGGCATGGTGGTCCGTGGTGCGTGGTCCGTGGTTCGTGGTCCGTGGTTCGAGACACGCTGCACTTCATTGTTGCACCGTTGCGGCTTTGTGTCTGTTTGCCATTTAAGCCAATTTTGCCCTGCTAGTTGTTGGCTCAATTTTTTAGCCCTATGGGCCAAAGTGACTTTGTGACTTGCAACCGTCGCTTGTCGCTTGCAGTTCAAAGGCAGAAAAACTGCATGAAAATCAAACTCAATTAATTTCAGTTTGCTAATAAAGTGTAGGGCCTAATTGAACTGTCTACCATATTTTGCATTTTGCAAACTTTGGTAATTTAATTATAAGAAATAATGCATGTACAAAGTAAAATCTACAATACACAATATACCCTTTAGCCACAAAATGTTAGAAGAAGTGCCTTTGTGCCTATTACAAGTAAGCATCAAATGTTAATCAAATCTCTTTATATTTCTTTTATATTTTTTCAAATGTTTGCATCAGGCAAGAAATATGATCATAAACACTAAATCGATCGAAATTATTTCGAAACTCTTCGATGGAGATTTTGTTTTTTTTTTTTTGCTATTTTTTATACAAAATACGAGAAATTTAAGTGAATAAATTTCTGATGTGGAATTCATTTTGAGTTGCCCTTAAAGCTAGCTAATTGTTTCGATGTCTTACAGAAAAACACAAATCAGATATCCAACAATTTTGCAGTTTTTTTTAAAAATGATTTCAACAGTCAAATTGTTTCGAAATTGTGTCTAAACTCTTTAAATTAAATTTTTTGTCATTAAATTCAAAAAGTGGAATTTGTCCTTAAAGTATGTGGACTGCATCGATGTCTTTTATGGGCTATAATGACTAATTGCAGGGTATCTAGTAGGCAAATTCATAATGCTCGAACCTCATTAGTGCATGGAGGGATGTTTGCTTTTGCGGTGTCAAACTTTTAAATTAAAAGTGGAAACCACAACAATGTCAATAATATCAACAAAATTGGCAATATGTAAGTTATATTTTCATATTGGTTTGTCAATTAGTTGCTTGTTTGTTAAAATTGAAACGCAAAAATATGCTTGCACACACTTTAGATATAGATGAATGTCTCCTTCAACATTTTTCACAATTTTATTATATATACTATGCACTTTAGTTTAGATCCGATTTTATTTAAACTTGTTTTTCTAGAAATCTTATTCGACTGGCCAAAAACGTGTATTTGAAATAAAGTAGTACTATTTAAGATATAGTACTGCATGTGGACCCAACCTCCATGGAAACAGTTGTCGGAAAAGGAATGAGTGCAGCCAATGCATTATCTTTCTTCCCCTCCATCTCCATATCTGTATACATACAGATTGTAAGCTATATGAAGGATTCAGATTGCAGCGGGGGTTGTAAAACATTATTCTTAATTAGTTTTTAGTTGTCGGCTACTGAGCCTAGCATAAGGCTATGTAAATATATCACTTACCCTGTTGTGGTAATCCTTTAAATGTTTGGCTATTGTTTTGACTGTAAATTTGAAAAGGAGGCGCTTGGGAAAATGCACTATATCAACGGAGGGGGAGTGGCATTGATGGCAGCACGAAGAGCGCCGCGATAGTCGCTGCCCTGGTACCGGACATGCTCCAGCAGCTGGCCCTGGCTATCGATCACATAGAGGGATTGCCCGTTGCCCCCCTCCCTGCCATCGATCTCCTCAGCGATGGCTGCATCGGTAGCCTCGGCAACGGCCGCCGCAACCACCCTCTTATTAGCTGCCAATGGCGATTTCAGCATCATCTCCGGCAGCCTATATCCACTGCCGAAAGCATTTAGTTCTGGGAACGGGCAAACACTGGGCGCGAAGATATTAATACTCGCCCGAGATCCAGACATTTTCACTCCACTGATTTCGAACTTCTTTCGGGGCAGCTGCAGCTAAAATTCTTTCTATATTTTTCCAGACTAAACAATAAGATATTAGAATTTTAAACAAACGACAAAACAAATGCCAGTTCGAAGTGAACTCTGTTTCAATTACACTTTCTCAAAATCTTTGCCAAATCCAGTCTTTTTAAGAAATATTTGTACAAAATAAAAATTGAAAATCTAAGTAAGTAAATTTCATTAATTGTTTCTTAATTTAAGAAGGGATTTTTCCGATTTCATAACCAAACCAATGAATCAAATATCAGAGAAACTTTCACTCGAATCATATCATTTTCTTTTTTTTATAAAAAATACATTTGTTTTATATTATTTACTTATTTATAAGCATAACATATCATTTTATGTATATAGTCTGCCATAAAATTAATTTTTGGGGCATTAAAATACCTTTTTTATTATTAAAAGTAACTTACTTCGTTTCAGAAATAGTAAATAAATAACGTTTTTTCTACACAGTAATGAATTATAAAGCAAAATCTGGGATCATTAACCGTGGAAGTACAGGTTCTGGAACCGAACCCAAAATTGTAGTCTTGTTTCAAACCGGAAATCCATTCGCAGATTTTCTTTAACGAGTGTGCAGCTTTGGATGTGTATTATTTTTAGTACAATTTCCTGTATAGGCAGCAGCCATATAAAAATTAAATAAAAAAGGCCCCAGCGATTGTAAAAAATTTGATATATGTTTGCCATAAATCACTAGCAACAAAAAGTTAAAGTGCTTGTGCAGAGCTTTGTTCCATTCTCAGAACATATGCATAAATACACACACACACACACAGACACACCCACATTATGTATGGCTTTGAAGCACATATAATAATGTGCATAGGCATATGTCCATAAATATTATGGCTGCTATTTTAAGCAAACCAAACACATACTCATACATACATTTGGCTTCCTTTTACTTTGTCAGCCGTTTTGGTGGCAGTCATAGAAGAGTAAGGAAGTCAACAGCCCGACTATGAGACACTCAATAAACAATCCTACTTATCTTAAATCTTTCTTACAGTATAGATCGTGAAAATAACTCTTGAAGAAGGTATACCATTTGAGAAACAAATAAAAATTGATTGATTTCAATGAATCGAATAATACTTAAGCTGTGCTGAGACTTAAAATGAGTACCAAGAGAGACGTGAAGCTGGCTACAAATTCAGATTTTCAGAAAATCATAATTGTCACTTCCGATTTTGTAGGGTATCAACGCAACAATAGCACTGAAAATAAAAGGAAAGCCGAAGTCAGGCATATTTTCCGCTTAAGGCGCCACAATATGTTGACTTCAACCAGTGACCTCAAAATTGGAACCAACATCGACCAGAAGCAACAGTTTATTTATTATTATTTTATTTTGCTTACCCCGCTTCACTGCTGTTATTATTGTTGTTGATCTCCAACTTTGTCAAACAACGCATTTACAACAAAAGCAGACTATAACATTGGCTTCCGTCACTTGCAGCAACGCAACGAAATGCAATATTTAATCAAATTGATTTTGTAGTATATTGTATAGTATGGAATAGGTTATAATAGTATAGTATTAGTGACTAACAAGCATTAATTAAGTAAATATGTAAGTCACATTAAATTTTGTCTTCATTTCAATTTCGTAATATCTTCAACCATTTAACATATCAATTTGCATGGTTATATACAATCTTAACAATCTCATAGGATACTAATTTTCTAGAAAACATACTCAATAACGATATGCTGCGTTACTATTTATCTTATTTATTACGCAGTGAAAGCTTACCATAAAGTAATTACGTAAGTATTCGCACGGCACGAGTTAAAAATTAATGTGATTATAAAAACTTATTAAGCTTCTTAAAGGAGTGCTTTGTAAATTGAAATCCCATGAGAACAAATTTAAGTCTTAAATTTCGAGTAAGGCATCCAAGATGAAAGCTAATTAAAGCACTATGTTAAGTAGTCGAACAAGCTGGACTACGATATCCCCTGAACTCAGCTGTTAAATATATTAAGGTCCTGTTGCAAATTTCCCCTTAAAAAGTTTTGCAAGCCGAAATGTTAAGGTGTATAGTTTATGAACTCGGAGATGCTTCCAGTCTGTTACATACATTTGCACTAAACAGTTATACCCTTTTTACGCATTTCAATATTTTCAGGGTATAAAAATAAACCGCAGAAGGTTTATCTCGAAGTTTAAGGCTGTTTTGAATGTGTTGGGCTTTTTTGTAGGCGGTGAACTGTTCCAAAATAAATAGTTCCTTCATTTACTAAGGAAGGGAAAGAGCGAGGGAGAAAATACAAAATTGGAGAGAAAAGAAGTTCAATCTTTAATTACAGCTTACACAGACACAGGCGACAGCTGTTAGGAAAGGCTCTACGTTCAGCTTTGGGGTGGGCAATCTAAGAAGAAGTAGCCGTTCTATTGCCTGGTCAGGGCTAATCTTTGAAGCCAGAACCAGGACGAGGATAGGCCCAAAATAGCAGCAGCAGCAACATCAATAGTTGGAGTAAGTGAAATGGAATCCTTTTGCAAACATTGGCCCATTATTAACATTTACCGCAAACCAAGCAAACACGACACAACATGACATGACAGTACAAGACGCAACATGCACAACAGCAAAACTTTTATAAACAGACGACAAAAGTTCCGGCAATCAGCAAGAGGAGAAAGAGCACCTACACTACGCACGCCGAATATAAAATACACTTAGGAAAAACCATCTCCCTGAAAAGTGTAATGGTTTTTCGACCTTGAATTTTTAAATATAAAAAAAAAAACATTTTCCTAAAAATTAAAAAGGCTTGCCCTAAATATTTTCAATTATTGAGAAATGCAAGAAACATCTGAAATCCAGAAAATAGTAATGAAATTGTGCTATTTTGGAATTTCGCAGTCTATTACTGTATTGTACTGAGGCCGATGTTTAAAATTAAAGCACAAAGTTAACATAAGAATTCTTCAATGTACGCACTCACATACAAGCTGCAATTTTAGAAAATGTATATATAAATTATAAACATATATTCTTTCTGGACGACGCTCCTTCAATGCGTTTCAAACTTCATGACTAAATTATAATACAATGCGCAAGGATATAAAAGGAGGAGAAATCGAAAGTAATTCCCAGTCCAAGCCTGGGCCAAACAAAAAGTTTTCGTGTAAAATTATGATTCAAATTCAAAGGACAAGGGAGACTTCCTAGACTCGAAGCTAAATGGCTTGTGAGTTGCCCCTTTGCCCATATTTGTATTTATTATGATTTGGGCTCAAGGAATCATTAACGACTGACAATGAGCCAGAATATTCTAGTTGAGCGAATGATGCTGATCAAAACTATATATACCTGATGATATGATATGTATTCTCCATATTAAGAAAAATAGTAAAAAAAAAAAAAGTATTAAATATATTTATGGGCTAATGCAAGAAAATCTATCACAGTATAATGTGATCATTTTATTATTTGTATTTTTTTGGTTTGGCCTTTAGTCTAATGTACTAAACGATTCATGTTGAGTCTAAGCTAACAATTGACATGCCAAATTACAAACAAAATCCCTGAAACCAAACCCAAGGCTGAATAAACTCAAGCATGCTTGTGCAGTCAATTTGTATTATATTCCTTTTTCGCTTTTAATAAGCTCCTAGAATATTTGCAACACGAGAACGAGCATGAAAAATAGTTGGACACATTCAGTTATTAATTGGGAAGTGTGCAAAATTCTTAGAAATTTTTAGAACAAGGAAAATGCCTGTTCATATGGCTATATGAAGGCATGCTTCTCCGAAGTCTGTAAAGCTAAAATCTTAATTTGCGGGCATATCAAATTTGCAGAATATTCCCAAGAGGGGATTGGCAAGTTTTGTTTATCAGATTGTGAATGTTGATAAAACGACAGAATGATATAAATAAAATTCATCTGCACATGATGTACAACAACTTTTCTTAAGAATCTGAGATTTCTAGCTCGCACGGAGAGAAGAACTTGGCTTAATAGATGTTGATGCTGATTTCTATCCACTTGCAAAAGCAAAACTTAAAATAAGTAAAGTTCGCTTTGGCCATAAAAAAAAGTTAAGACATTTGGAATTTGAGAGTCAAATGCTCGAACTGTTATCGTGCATAAAAATTACACAATTGGATTTGAAAGCAGCGACTTGAAATATGCTTAAGGGGTATCTGCTAGTCTAACAAATTTACGCACACTATATATACCATATAAATGCGGTCTGACAGTAACCTGCAAAGTTGAAGCAAAACAGCACAAGCAATCAACAAACCAACAGAAGAAGTCACAAATTGTTTTCACTCTGGTCAACACTATGTTAATTGTACAAATTAAATATATTTTTTATGTATAGAGAAATTTCCCAGAATAAATAATTAATTTAATTTCAACCTTAGCTTATATCTCAGGCTTATATGTTCGGCAGTCTGTCAAAGAGTAAAATTCCAAGAAATCTAAGATATAATAGCTGCGCAGTCAACTCAAAAAGGATTATGCCTGTTCACTAGAAATTGCTGCGTAGAAGTCACATAACACTTTGAATACCCCCTAATGCTTAAAGGTGGGTTTGACTGAGTGCACGCATACACAAACACACATATACATATATGAGCACATCCGACATATTAAATTTAGTGCCTTACATACGATAATTAATGTATTCAAGATCTTAGAGCCGCTTTAAAATGGTTGTTTTATGCGTTTGTTTTAAGCACATATTAAATTTACATTGGGCACTTCGAATAGGTGCAGGGTATACGAAACGCATCGGCTCCAAGGCAACGCAACCCATGTGAAATTGGCTTGATGTGTATGTGTGGGTGTGTGTTGAGACCCGGTTGAGCACTATGCAAAATGTCACAGAAGAGGTCAGTAAATGAATGAGAAAAAACACACGCTGGATAAACTTTGCATACACGCAAGTGCTTGTGTGTGTGTGTGTGTGTACGTGTACGTGTACGTGCCGATGTGCGGAGGTGTGTGTGTGTGTCCTTGCATATGATGCTCATTTGGAGCGTGAGTTGGTGAGCCTGCAAGCTGCCTTACCTACAGTGCCAATTGCCAATATACGCTTACTTTAATTGATGTAATTGAGAAAATACAATTTTTCGCTTTCGAAATATATTCGGAAACGCAAGTTCTGTCAAGGTAAAATCTGGCTTAAATGACATTAAAAGTCCACAAGCAATCAGATGCATTTGGAAGATATCTTTTGAATGCTCACGAAAAGGAAAAGCTACAATAAAAAATAGCCATTAACAACGAAAATAAAATGTGGCCAAGAAAAATGTAATTCTCCCAAGAGCATATTAATTGGCCACGGAATAAAACGCTTATCAACTTCATATGGAAGATGAAAATATAGACGAAAAGACAAATAAGCTTAAGTTGACTACCTAAATACAGAAGAATCTCCATTCCATTAAATAATTATGATTTGTTAACTTCGAAACAGAAAAGTCCGTTCGGCTTTTGACTAGCAACATTATTACAATTGGTGATGAATATAACAATGCAAATGCAATAAAACTGTTCACACAACTATTCTGTTCCCTAAAATTGTCAATCGTTTATAAGATTAGATTATAAATTTATTTAAAAAAAATGCTCAGATTTTTAGTATAGCCTGGATTTTGTTTGTCTGCTGAAAATGAATGTAAATCTTGAGCACCTGTGTGTAATGTAAGAAATATTTGATAGTTGTACATTTGTAAGTATTTAATTTCATTGAATTATTGAAAACTACTTCAATCCATGTGTTTTTCAGCATAGTCAAAAGATTAAGCTTTTAGCTGTACATGTTAAGTACGTTGTAAGCCCGCAAGTTTGAAGAGATACAAATTTCCTTGTATTTCGGAATGTATATGTATATTATGGGTCGTGCCAGCCGTGTACTTTGTTCCGGTACGACACAGTGTTACCCCATCAATTCCGAGACAGCTTTTTTGTGGTTAAACGAGAAATATGCCCAGTCATATTGTGCTAATTCACATACTTTTAGTATATAATCAATGCACTCATCACTTATTCTAGATAAATATAGATATAGAAGTGGCTCAGCCCGTTTTTTAATTAATTACCAGCACTGCAAATTATTTCTTTAAACGTCTACTACAAGCCATGCCAACATCCTCTGTGTCCCCAATGTGTGCATCCTGTGTGTTCCACCCAAGCGTTGCTTCTTATTAAATTAAATGAAAAATTTCAACTAATAAATCAATATTTAAATAATTCATACAATTTGAGAGCGCTGGGCTGGGGTGCTTTTTGGGTTAGCAATGATGATCGATTGTGGGGTTTTCCATTTTCGTTTCGGGGGTTGTTAACATCATGATGAGCAGATGATGAGATGAGCCTGGTAACACAATATGTAACATGTTGGGGGACTTTTCGCTCTTACGGGAATTGTAGGTGGAGTTGGGATGGGGTTGAGACAGAGTGGCCAACAAATACCAAATGTGATTATATTGTCGCGTAACTTGAGAGATAATGTTCGGCCCATTTGCCAAATGGATTTGATAGAAATCGAAATAACAGCTAATTGCACAGTCCTTTTGTTCTGTTGTTTATTTTTTCTGCAGTCTTACTAATATTGTCTTACTTTAAGCTTCGAATAAGTAAATTGAATTTTGTACATTTTGATTTCAGTTAAATGGAATTACTAATAGTAGGCTTTGGAAAATTATTGAATATCCTTGTATTTTTTTTCATATAATCCAAGAAGGCTTTCGATTCAGATTTTTCAGTAACGAATGAAACGAACGAAAAATATTTCAGTTTACTTCCAGAGCTCAGATAGTTAACAACTCTTTTTTTCGTCTCCAAATTCCAAAATGTAACAAAATAGTGTTCGATAAAAAATATTACAAATGTTTTTGTTTGGCACAATCGAAATTTAAAAGTGTTTAGTACTTATTATTATATTTTATATTTTCGCGATACGCTTCCGAGTCTTAAGCGCTGCGGGTACATGTAAAATGTAAATAAAAATTAAAATAAATAAAGAAAAGAAAGTTCCCATTGGGTTCAACAGCAATATACACACACACACTCAAAGTAATATGACTCCACCGACCTCCAAATCTAATATCCAGGTGAGCATGTCTGTAAAAATATACCTCTTAGAATCGAATTGTTTGAAAGAATATGTGTATTATAAATACAAGCAACAGTACTCTACTTGACTTGTCTGCTGCTTGCCTCTCAAAGCAGAGCCACTACGGAACTGCCGACAAATATTACACACATCTCTGGAAAAGACACATTTTAATATATGGAAGTACGTTTTACCGAAAATATTACATTATGTTAGCAGTGGTAAGTGATTTTCAGCACAATCCCTTCTTCAACCTCTATATATTTTCCTCTCTCCCTTTATACAGCACGACGGTACCACGACTTCAGATTTAAGGGCGTGCATAACACTATATATACATACATTCTTGCATCATATATTATATATAAGTATATAAGACGGAGGTCCAAAAGATTTTTATGGCAAAATCCCTTTCAGCCATACACCTAATCCGGTAAGTTAGAGTTAACGAATTCTACTTGAGTTTTCTACGTCCACCAACCTAAATGATTTATTCCTGCCTTAGTATTGAACGGTACCGCGTTCTTCAAACTTCGATTATAAATCACCTGGCCATCTTCGCTCCAAGAGTTCGTGCAGTTTGCGTTCAAGCAGAATTTGAGACATTATTTATGCTACGTGTTACACACATATATATACATATAAAATGATATGCGATGAATGAATGCTAAACATATTTGTACAAAATCGAATGGAATCGAGTTTTTTCTTTTTACTTATACATAATTTATAATTTCATTCTCGGCATTATGGCAAGCTCAAATATAATTATGGCTCGAGATGCGCGAGCTTTTCACCACAAGAACAAAGTGGCTTTTAGCATAGTTCGCATGGTTTTATATGAAAACAAAGCTTATTTGACAACCATAGCTTTTAACAGCTTTACCATTCGACGATATATACAAATGAAAGCCGTTTGCTCTCATGTTCAAAACTGGTTTGTGTTATCAGCTTTTTGGTAGCTTTATTTAGATATAATAACGCAAAGCCATTTCCACAACATTATAATGTTTATTTGTGCAAAAGGTCTGTTTACGGATCGAAAAACCTATAGTCTAAGTGCACTTCATATAGTCTGTACAATTAAATCAACCAACATTATGATGAGCAGGGCGCCAAGCTCAAATATACAAAACAAACTAAATAATCGAATGGTTTGTTACTACTGCTGCAAGTTTCTTGTATAAGAACTTAAATTTTGACGCACTTCAAAAATTGGCCTGAGCTGTGTGGCACAGTAAACTTAATAGTTGCAAGTCTAGGGGTTAAAAGTTCCCATTCATAGCTCGATGGTTTTAAAATATTTGCTAGCATATGTATATCTCTTTTGGCCATTCAGTGAGCCATTAGTCATCTTGAGCCCGTCAGCAAAAATGCAGAAATGCATTTGCCCGCTGATTGGGCGATTGAATCAGCTGTGAACTGAGAACATTGCATATTGACACGTCGCGTCGAGGCGTCAAGAAAAAAAAAGTCCGATAAGTCCCCAGATGCGAACTGATCGCCAAATGGACCTAGTATAAAACTTACCGCGTCTGCGAGCAAACCAAACAGTTAGTTAGTGAGTGAATGACTGAGAAGATGCTCGAAATGTGTAGAGGACTCAAACAACTGTTGATCTGGAGTCAAGTGTTGAGCCTGGCAGCAGCATCTGCGAATCCTGCCTGGCAATACAATAATCAGCAATTTGCGACTGCACAGTACGCCAAAGTAATTACCAGGACCAATGAGAAAAATGGCAAGAATACCAGTTGGGACCAACTGCAACCCATTCAGTTTCAATATGTCGACTATCAGCCGAAATGCAAAACGGGCGGCGAACCCGTCTGTGCAACAAACGGAAGCCACCACTTTTACTTTGAGAACAAGTGCAAATTGGAGGCAGCAAACATGGAAATGATCTTTCAACACGGAACTGGTATGTAATATGTGATCAAGTCGAGTGCCTCTTTAGAGTGATGCTAATGCCCAAATCTAGAACTAGAGCAAACCGAACTGGAGCGATGTCTATCGGAATGTGAAAACATACGCTGCAATAATGTTTATGCGCCTGTCTGTGCGACTGCCGAGCAAACACCCAATCAGGATCAAGGAGTGAGCTTTGCGAATGAATGCGAGGTCCAACGACGAGGTTGCATTACCAAGCAAAGTAGGTAGCAGATACAATCAACAAAAAGATCGCACTGAATTTTAGAAAATCACCCTATTTTTTGTTCTCAGCATCAAATTCTAAATGTAAGCAAACAAATTTCTAAAAATTTGAAAAGCTTGCCATAAAAAACATCATTTAGAAATGCATTCCTAAAAAGTAGAAATGCAAACTTTATTCAGAAAGAATCCGTTCTGAAATTCCGAAACAAGTAATGCAATTTACTGGCACGGCTTTTATTTTAGAGTTTGTTATATAGTCAACAAGCGTATGAATTTATAAAATATCTGAAATGTTTGTGAATGTGAAATCTTAAAATCAATTGGCTAATGTTTATCAAATTCAAAATCCAGCAATGCGCATCCTGAACAAAGGACCCTGCCAACAGAAGTCAAAGTCAAGGGGCAAGGCTAGACGTAAGCATACCAAACCTCGTCGCTTCAAAATCAGCAGCAAATCAGCACCTGCAACGCCCAGCAACAACAACAAGCAGATATTCTTTATGCTGCCCACAGAGCCCAGCAGCACTACCACAAAAGCAATCGGAACAACAACTACCACAACTACAACCACAACGACACCGTTTCCCATGCAATTCCATCATTTTAGAAGTCCTGGTAACCCCGATGTGTCCGTGTCGCGTGCTGTTAATGCCTACAGCGTCTATAATATACCCGATGTCGGTCTCAATTATGCCGCCATAATAGACTCGAGTCTGGCGATGTATGTGCCGGGTATCGGTACTGTCACCGATACGCCACCAAGCACCACAACAACTACAACATCAACCACAACACCGCGATCAACAACAGCCGTACCGCCTACCACCACACAGGAGAATCAAGTGAAATTCTTTTTTATACCATTCGGCACTACGTCCGCAACCACAGAGAGATCGATCGATAGCATCGATTTCAAGAGTGCAGAGAACTCTACCAGAATTACCGCAACTAAGCAAATTGGTACCATCGCTAGCACTACCGTTGGTACCACAGTTGGAACCACAGTTGGCACCACAGTTGGCACCACAGTTGGCACCACAGTTGGCACTACATTGAGACCGCCTCAAGTGATGCCCAATGCAACCGCCTCGGAAACGGACACTGAAATTAAACCAAACCTAAAATAAGATTTTCTCAAGAAATAGCTTTATCCATAAAATTTGAAAGTTTATCATTACAGAAAAAAAAAACAGAATTTGAGTGAATTTTAATTTAATCAAAACTTAAATCTTAACATTTAGTCTTATTAAAGTTAAATGGCTGTGGCTGTTTTAATTTCGCATGACATATAATAATTTTTTTACGTGTCTTTAGTTATTGTTTGTAGTTATTTCAGTTCTGTCGCGTCTCAACTTTTTGATTTGAACTATTTTGACCCACGAATACAAATACAAATGAAGGACTTTGTTTCGTATTTTGATTAATGACTCTGATTTTTTGACCCTTATCCTCATTGGTCACTTCAACGATCACTTGGCTTTCCTTTGTATCTTCTTCACTAGGTGATTCCTGATCTAGCTCGTCGTTCACGGAACTGACTTTCAACGACTTCAGTGCTGGAACTGTGTCCTGACTCTTTTGATCATACTCTGATGTATAGTTAGATTGACCTGTTTTCGGCATGGAAGCCTGTGTATAGTTATCAGAATTACCGTAAGCATTTGTTGTGGAATTATAAACAATTGAAGAGCTTTCTGTTGAAGATTCCGATGTATCCAAGGGAGCTACACGACTTCTAGCGTTCTGTGGTATATGACTTTCAGTTGGAGCTTCACTTGAGCTTTCTACTGTCGTTTGTGTTGTGGATTCAGATGGAGCTATTGTTGAATCAGAAGTGGAATCCGAGTCCGAGCTCCCAGAACCTTCTGTTGTGGAATCAGAAACTATTGGAGAGCTTTCTGATGGAGTTTCCGTTGTATCCGAGGGAGTTTCACTACTTTCAGCGTCTTCTGGTGTCTGACTTTCAGTTGAAGCTTCACTTGAACTTTCTAACTGCGGTTCGGTTGAGGATTCGGATTGAACTGTTGTCGAATCCGAAGTGGAATCCGAGTCCGAGCTCCCAGAACCTTCTGTTGTGGAATCAGAAACTATTGGAGAGCTTTCTGATGAAATTTCCGATGTATCCGAGGTAGTTTCACTACTTTCAGTTGAAGCTTCACTTGAACTTTCTAACTGCGGTTCTGTTGAGGATTCGGATTGAACTGCTGTCGAATCCGAAGTGGAATCCGAGTCCGAGCTCCCAGAACCTTCTGTTGTGGAATCAGAAACTATTGGAGAGCTTTCTGATGAAATTTCCGATGTATCCGAGGTAGTTTCACTACTTTCAGTTGAAGCTTCACTTGAACTTTCTAACTGCGGTTCTGTTGAGGATTCGGATTGAACTGCTGTCGAATCTGAAGTGGAATCCGAGTCCGAGCTCCCAGAACCTTCTGTTGTGGAATCAGAAACTATTGGAGAGCTTTCTGATGAAATTTCCGATGTATCCGAGGTAGTTTCACTACTTTCAGTTGAAGCTTCACTTGAACTTTCTAACTGCGGTTCGGTTGAGGATTCGGATTGAACTGCTGTCGAATCCGAAGTGGAATCCGAGTCCGAGCTCCCAGAACCTTCTGTTGTGGAATCAGAAACAGTTGAAGAGCTTTCTGATGGAGTTTCCGATGTACCCGAGGAAGTTTCACTACTTTCAGCGTCCTCTGATGTCTGACTTTCAGTTGGAGCTTCACTTGAGCTTTCTACTGTCGTTTCTGTTGTGGATTCAGATGGAGCTGTTGTTGAATCCAAAATGGAATCCGAGTCCAAGCTCCCAGAACCTTCTGTTGTGGAATCAGAATCAGAATTTGTAGGTGACGATTCAGCTGTAGATATATTTTCGCCTACTGTTGCTACTAGAAGTTGAGGTGAACTTTTCGCTGATCTTAGTAGTGCTGAACTCTTTGGTAATTCCTTTTCACCTGGAGGATCTGGTGCAGATTCAGATTGAACTTGTGTTGAAGACACATTGGAATCCGAGTAATAACTAGACTCTGTAGGTGACGTTTCAACTGGGCAAGGTGATTTAGCATATGTAGGTTTATTTTCCGATGATGTTCCATTTGGTTTGGAGTTTGTTTTTGTTGCATATGGATCGCTCGACTCGATGGGCAAAGCGTCCCTTGATATCGATATACGATACGATTGCAACTGCGATGGTGCATAGGGATTCGGTGCGGGATGGTATGCTCCGCTATAAGGCTGTGGCTCATAAACATAAGGTCTATAAGCTGGATACGGTCCATTACCAACGGTATATTCGGAATATCCATAATCTTCATCCTCTACACATGGTCGATTGCGTTGCAATCGCCAAGCTGAAAAGATATAGAGAATATATGATAATGATTTAATATATATAGCGAAAGATATAAATGAAAATATAGAAAAAATAAATGGAAAATGGAGAAAAGATATTGGGATGGGAATATGTATAGATTGAAAGTCAACAGAAATTGACAATGTGGAGAATAGATATCAAATAATATCAGAAGTACTTACGTTCTCCCGAAAGGCATTTCAACTGCAGCAGTTCACAGATGTTTTGAAAAGTTCTCCGTGTATATCCACTTTCTCCACAGACGGGACTCCATTTGGGCGGACAATTAACCGGGCACTCGCAGGGGCCCTGAAAAAGTATGCGCCAATCTGTCAATTGGAAGATTCATATATGTGATATATGATAAGTATTCCATAATGCATAATCCCAGATCATATCGAGAACTCACATTGTCTCGCTAGGCAGCTATAGCGCTGCACCTCGCAGCTATTGTCAAATGTCGCCAGCTGCTGCAATCCATGAGTCTTCGCACAGACTTCCTGTTTTTCGGTCGTACACTGAATGTAATCGCAATTTGTGGCAGCATAGTGGTCGGGTCTGCCGTAGCCATAGCTGAAGACGCCAGTTATCAGACTCAAGCACAACAACAAATAGAAATCAACCATTTTGGAAGGAATCCTATCCACGAATATGGTGTAGCCTTAGAAAGGCTGCGCTTTTTATACGAGTTCCAACAATATTCCCTCATATCATTGCAATGTCTACGTGTCCAGAGCTCCATTTCGGTACTTAGTTTATCAGCGCTTCTAGGTTAAAGCCAGACGTTTTGCGTTTAGTTTACTTTTAGTTTGTTTTTAATTTTTTCATAACATTTTTTTTGTTGTTTATTTTAGCTTATGAAATTGTTCGAGTTGTACTCATATCTGGTATTCGTGTTAAACGTAAACGTTGTGCGATTGGAACTTTTGTGAATTAAAACTTGGCACTTTCGGAACGAGTTACGAATTACGAATAATTAATAATGGCAATAATAATGATTAATTGGTCAAGCACTCAGCATATTATGAATATACCAAGGTCAGCAAATAACTGAAAAATATTCGATTTTGCAATCGTAGACACGCCGAAGAAAACACACTTATGCATTCTTCTGTTATGTAAACTTTAAATCGATATAATGATCCAAAGTTGATGATTCATCGCTAGTGAGTTAGATAGTCCAGATATCTTGGTTAAGAATAAAGTGTTTCATAACAGAACCCTTTATACTCCAAGATACATCAATATAGATTTAAAACTGAAAGAATATACAGGCGAAATTTCACTCAGAAAAAAATTCGGAACCTCTAAGCCTCTAAGACAGATAACAACAAACTCGAATATAAAAGCCGAACCAGTAAATTTCTACATTTTAAAAGGGAACATCCCTTCTTAAAAAAAAATCGCAAAACTAAAAAAATGAATAAAAAAACATAATTTTTGGAATTTTCGATTTAGTGGTAGCCTTACTAACTTTTTTTTTTAAATTTTTTGCTTATGTTTCGAAATTAATTCTACGAACAAGAAATATGTTCTTCCACTTATCAGGGCGAATTTCATTTTAGGGCGATTGTCTAATATTGTGATGCTGATCAAGGATATATACTCTATAAGGCAAATACCCTCTGTAAGGTAATCAGAATACTACAAAGCATTTTTTGCGCTATGTTTTGCGTCTTTAAATATATACGAATTTTACGATGATTTGGCAAAATCAATTATTATTAAATTAATGTAAAAACTACGCAAATCAGCAAATATCTAAATTACTAAAAGTAAAGAAAAGTTACAGCAAAATCAGAAGAAACTTGCAATTTTCCAGTGTCTAAATAGACTCTGAAATTAAGTTTTGCATTTATACCTGTTTACCTATGGAAGTAATTCGAAATCGATTTTCAATTAAGTAAAAGTAAAAGTTGGTAAAAATATATATCTTGCATTTAGAAATTGTTTCTAAAATCAAATAAGTAAATCTTAATTCCGAAAAGTGTTGCTATGAATAAACTCTATTCTCCCTTCTGGGCACAGAGAATAAAAATTGTAAATATTTCAAGTACTCGAATTTAATGTGATTGTGACTGTAGCAAAGCGCAGACACGTGTCTGAAATTTGAATACACACATAAATTGCTGGAGTTGTTTTTTCATTTATATTTATATATATATATATATATATATATATATATATATATAACGATTGGTATACTTAAAAGGTATGCATAAATAAGTCTTTGCGATTATTATGTAACATAATATTATTGTGGTAGGTCGCTAAACGTAATATTGTGACAAGTTGGGCGGCACAGCTGCTGGACCGGAGCCGGAGCCGTATGCAGAACCATAGTCAGATGCTGAGGCTGCACTAGGCATACTTCCATAAGGGTTATGATATCCATTGGCATTACCGTTAGAATAGGTGTGACCAAAGCCAGAACCGTAGGCAAAGCCATACATGTAACCATATGGCATGTAATCAACCGATTTATATGAGGACCCACTAGGCCTGGTGTCATATGTAGTAGTGCCATAGCTTCTATCTGGGCTGTTAGAGTTGCTGATCAGGCATCCGATAAAATTGAGCGGTTCCGATTTGCCCCTATGATGTACCATCAGAGAGGTCGCTTCGGCGCATGTCTTTTTGCCAGTTATTGGATCAGTTGTCTGAGAGTTGAGTGCAAGTTTGTACTCTTTACCACTTTTCAATGTAAATACCAGAGAAGCCAGAGTGTTCTACGCGTATTATAAAGAAGATAGACAAGTTATATGTGTACAAAGTTATTGTAACATAACATTCCGAATACTTACGTAATCCATATCGTTAGTTGTTGTCTGTGGTGTGGTGTACGCTGTTGAGGAGTTTGCAGTTACAGTTGTATATTCTGTTGTTGTGGATGGTGTTGTAGACTCTGCTTTAGCCGTTGTTTCGGAAATCACTGTAAATTGTAATGTCAGTTTAACTGATTTTGTTGTTATGTCTTTATGATTTATATGTGTTGTGGTGTATGTTGTAGGTGGATTTGTAAAGTTCTCTCAGTTGGCTATAAAGGTTATGTGAATTGTGTAGTTAATATGTTGTAGGTTTGCTTGTGAACAAACGTGCTATACCTGTTGAACTGGACGGTGCATCGAATAGCAAGAATCTTAGAGACATTGCTGAGTTGACAGAATTCGTTGTGGTTTCTGCTTCAACTGCTGTACTTGCTTCAGTTGCAGAAGAAGCTGATTCGGTTGCTGCTGTTTCTGTGCTTGACATTTCGCTAGAACTCGGTGAGGATGGTGATATGCTTGAATTTTCGGTAGGGTCTGTTGCGGAACTTGAAATGTCAGTAGAGCTTGATGCGGATGGTGTTGTGCTTGACATTTCGCTAGAGCTCGTTGAGGATGGTGATATGCTTGAATTTTCGGTAGAGTCTGTTGCGGAACTTGAAATGTCAGTAGAGCTTGATGCGGAGGGTGTTGTGGTTGGTGTTGAGGATGCTGTTGTGCTTGACATTTCGCTAGAGCTGGTTGAGGATGGTGATATGCTTGAATTTTCGGTAGAGTCTGTTGCGGAACTTGTAATGTCAGTAGAGCTTGATGCGGAGGGTGTTGTGGTTGGTGTTAAGGATGCTGTTGTGCTTGACATTTCGCTAGAGCTCATTGACGATGATGTTGAGTCTGCTGTTGAGGTTGTAGGAGAAAGTGTGGTAGATGGCGTTGTGGAGGGCGTTGAGGACGGTGTTGTGAGTCTTGATATAGATTGTGCTATAAATTGTAATCTGCCAAAGAATATCGTTGGCCTTATTGTAGATGTTATTGTCTCAGCTGTTATTCCTGAGATTGCTGTGGAGTTCGTTGCGGATGGCGTTGTTGACGGCGTTGTGGATGTCGTGGATGTTGATATAACTTGTGATGCTGTTGAGCTCGTCGTGGATGGAGTTGTTGATGACGTTGTGGATGGCGTTGTAGATGACGTTGTGGAGGGAGTTGTGGACGGCGTTGTGGATGTTGTTGGATACTGGAGCGGAGGATATAGCTTCATTGGTCGTTGAGTCAAATACTCCTGCATACCACTATACTGATCCCAGAAGCGGACGTAGTCATTTCTGCCTCTATGTGTATTCTGTGGAGCTGGGACATAAAGGTTCTGAGAATTGTGGTACCTATACGAATCCGATTCATATGGATAGGGCTCCGGTTCATATGGATAGGGCTCCGGTTCATATGTATAGGGCTCCGTTTCGTATCGATATTGTAATCCATTGGCGTAGGCGGAGGTAGTGGTAAAAGCAGCGACATTTAAATAGGGCCTCGGTAGTGGACGTGGCCTTTTGAATATGTTGTAGTCGTACCTCGTTGAGTGCGGCAAGCAGTGCACCATATTGGCTTCCACCAGTTCTGCAAGCAGTGCGATAATATAGTCAATTTAGGATTTAAAATTTTCCAATAATAAGAATTACCTCTTTGTCCCGCAAAAAGCAGTTGCAAATTGAAGGCGTTCAAACAGCAGATGCTGTTAAATGTGCGATAACAATAGCCATTGGAGGCACAGACGGGAGGACCACATTGTGTATAATCAATGGACTGCTGAAGGTGCTGCTCGTCCTGGCAACGCTGAGACTCAGCCAAGCAAGCGAATAAAATAAAACTGATGAACTGCGCCCACATCTTGTTGAAGGTGTATGCTTTGCCACTGACTTGTCCAACTCACCCAACGCTCGCTTTTTTATACCTATACGCGGGGCATTACGCCTTACAGCTGCTGCTGCTGCTGCTGCTGCTGCTGCTGCTGCTGCTGCCTCAAATCTCAGCCAGCTGAGACGCTTACGTCTTTATCATCTTAGACGCTTACGTGCCTGACCTGCGCTTTTAACGGTTGATTTTGGCGTCACAATTTCGCAGGTGGTTTAACAAACTACTAATTAGAAGCCTGGCTAAGCGAATTGTGCTTTGTTCCTAGCACGAATCACTATTGTATAATATTTTAGGTACTATTCAACTAGAGCGACAAATGCACTGCTCTTCAAAATTGGTGCAGCATTGTCAAATAATAGATTGAGTCGAATATCCGAGAAAGGATTTCAAACTATACAGTCATGCAGGAATTTTGCATCTTCGTTGGAAAAAAATAAATAATCGATAATCGTAAAATATAAATTTATTAATATAAAGAGCTTAACTAATTGTATGACATGGGTTAAATGTGCTACACTTTTTTTAATCAAGGAAGAAAGAGTACAAAAGGTTTGTGTAGTACTCTGTGTGAAAGGGATATGTGTGAAAAACCTTGACTCTGCAACTCTGCAACGTATTTTGTATTCATTAATTTGATGCATATTTTTGTTTGCTTTTGTGATTTGTGTGGGAGTGAATTGCTTTGCACTACTTGGCGCACAGCTGGACACTGCTTGCCATTTGAAGCTGCAACAGCGTGCTGTCAAATAGTACAGCAAGCAGTGCACATCACCAAATTACGTTCCACACATAGCAACGAGTCCTGCTTGAGACATTTACAAGCTAAAAATATATTAATTGAGTATTGTTACTTTCGTCTTCGGTTTTAATTTGTTTTGCTTAGTACCTCTTACTGTTTATCCAGCGGTGCAGTTGTTCAGTGGAACTGTTATGTAAAGGTGATTTATAAAGTAATTTTTATTCATGAAAATTCCATCTTCCTGCATACAAACTTATTTTATTCATTAAATGCTTAATTAAATGAAGTCTCAGATTTAATTTGTCGATTGCTTGTCGGTTGTTTTTTGTCTTTGAAACTGTCTCAAAATGAAACTTCCTGTTGTTAATTAACAAAAAATAAACCTTAAACTAAGTTCTACCACTACATACAATTTATGGGCAAAAAGCTCAAGCAAATATCATATTACCATATTCAAAAGAAACTTACAGTGGTGTGATATTTATTTGCTGTAGTCGAAAAATTCCATCCAGATATATGTATATTTATATCTATATACTCGTATATATTCTACGTTACGGACTTACTTGTAGCCTCTTCAAGCAAATGATGTTTATAGTCATTCGATATGGTTTTATTTTGATTATAAATGGGCATTTTAATTTCTACGGCTTAAGCTTGACTGTGTTGGAGTTTTAATTAGTTTGTGAGTTGTGAATGCAGAGATAACATATTATTAAATCGTATGCCAAGCGAAGTTATATTCTAAGCAACTTGTACCAACAAAAAGTAAATAATAATAGTAAGTTTTTAATAAGAAATAAAGATAAAACCCCATTATTTATAGCTGAAGATGTGAAATTTGAAATCTTTGGCATGATTTTTGAATTGTGTACCACTGCGCCTGCAATATCATTGCTTGGTCTGCGTCAATTAAAACAGCCCTCGCATAACAGTTAGCACTGCTTGCTGCTCCTTTGGGAAACGGTTTTGAGGAGCTTCGCAGCGACGACGACGACTTCATTTCCTAACTCGAAGCCGTTGCGAGCGGTCGTCGCGGCATTTTCCCACAATTTATTCAGGATTTCTTATCCTGCTGTGTTTACCAAGAATTGTTTCCTTGTTATGTTTGGCGCAGAATTTCGAGTGTATCAGCAAAAGTTTAGATAAATTCTAGTGAAACATTGTATATAATAATTGGATTTCAAAGTTGAGCGTAAACACAAAAACGGTCATCCTGCCACAGATGGCCCTACTGCGACTAGGTGAGTTCCCGAAATGGATCTGTGTATATAGCTAATGCGAAAGTATTTGCTTTCTATAAATAGTCTGCATAAAATCCCACACACTTTGGCTGGCACAAGTAAATTGAATTTGATTCGTTTTTTGTCTTTCTTTGCTTTGTTTAGCTAGTTAATATATCTGTGCCTTCCGTTTTATTTATTTATTTTTGTTTTTTTTGTTGCCAAAATTGATGTGTACATATTTATCAAGGGCTCTGCCCAGCATTCAAATGCAATTTCCGCAAATCCAAAAAGGGTAGCTCAAAACCAATTGAAATTTCATGTCAATGCATTTATGATTTATTCACACGGTGCCACGACGCCCCATACACCCCCATCAATTTTCCCTTCCTCTGTGTGGAAGTGTGTCTATTCCTCTCGAACGCCTGAGTAAATACTAAAAAATAAACAAGTGGTACTCTCTCATTTCTAAAGAGAGCTCAACTAGAAGATACCCTATACACATAGCAAAGTTGATATTCAAATCGATTGTTTATACGTTTGGAAATACAAATTTTTGTTCTGCTGAACATAAAGATAGGACTTAGCAACTTCCGTGCCCTTTTTCTAATGAAATATTATGAATATTATGAGATCGACTTGCAAGATCGACAAGGCGGACAAATAGACGGACACACAGACGGCTATGTCAAATAAGGTCTTGATGCTAATCAGGAGTATATATATTTATGTGAATATATGATTGGAAACGATCTAAGATTGGAAACGCTTCTTCCACGCAAAAAAGTGGGTAGAGTGATATAAAGACATAATATTTATCTTGCTGTCTCTCTCTCTCTCTCTCTCTTTCTGTCTCTCTCTGTCTGTCTGCCTCACTGCCCAGTCGATTGCACGGGGTACGAAAATAATCTAAAAAAAACATCTATGAAGCATTGCGTTTAGGCCACCAACAAAACCATATTATTTATTCTGTGCGACTCGCTGCGGCTTGCTGATTTGATTAGCTGCCTAACCGCTGCACAATCGATGCTGAAATCCTCCACTGTTCAAACTGAGCTCCCCTTCCCCTCCGCGTCCTTTCCCCCAATTTAAGCAACGACCACTCATTAAAGACGACAATGCGTTGGGGCAAACAACATCTTGGGGAAGTCACGTGTAGGCAAATTCAATAGTCTCTGGCGACATTTTCTAACTGGATAACTTTGAGTTGTATTCAGTGGTGGTAAGACCCCCTTACCGCCACCCCCACCCCTTCATCAACTCAACTACCCCTTCGCTGCCAATAAGTTCCAGGTAAATTGACTTCTGTTCGCGCTTTTGTTCTCAAATTTGTTTGTGGCCATTTTCCGACCGTTTGTCACACTTTTGTTGCCTGTTGTCCGTTGTTATTTTTGTTGCTGTGGCTGTTGTTGTTGCTGCATTAGATAAAACCATTCTAAATGTCATGTGCAATCTGAGTGATAAATGCCTTTTTTCCCATATACCCTTCCTTCTGCTGAGAGCATTTCTAATACAGTGTTTGCCTGTTAATAGGAAAGATCAGAAAATTACAAAGCATTAAAATATCTCGTGTTAACTGAGTAAAAGCATCTAGGCTTAGCTGTTGAATAAAACATGACTGCGAATCGTTATTCAATAATTGTTAGAATCGAAGAAAATTATTAACCGTCTAAGAATATGTTATTTAAAATGAAAATGAGAAGGATATGTATGATGCAATATATTTTTTTGTTTTAAATAATTGAACTCATTCTATGAATTTATTCCCCTTTGATTCGATTTTTAGGCGAAACAATAATATGCATTCTTTTAATCATTCGAATTATCATCAGCAAAATAAAATATTGAATAGTTGATTGAATCAACAAGTGAATATTCGAGTTATACAGTCACAACTTCATGAAGCTTGAAGGACATGCGTCACTAATGAGACAACTGGCAACTGAGTTGACCTGAGGACTGCAGGATCTGTCAGACTTGTGGCCATTTTGGTTCAAGTGGCGCCCATATTTGCCCCCAGTCTCTCCCTCCATTAGCAGCTGCTCTCTTGTCCTGTCGTCATTTACTCATTTTGTTTTTTTGTTTTCGTTTTTGTTTTGGTTTAATAGCATAATTTGGGGCGTGTCTGTGCGGAGGCTTATGAATTTATCCACAGTACTGCGACTCGCAGTTTTTATTGTAGCCGACTTTTGGGCGCTTATTAAATTTTTATGCCAGCACAAACAACAACAAGCAGCAACGAGACTGTTGCAAGAAATGGACACTGGATTGAATTTCATTGCCGCAAATGTCGACATCGCCTTTTTATTTTTGTTACACACCCACAGGCTCACACTAAATATACAAATTTGGTAATTGTGCACTTCATGTATATTTAATTTATTTTACTTGACTCCAACTCCCATTTTCCCTCATGTGCTGCTGTTTATATTTGTTTCCTTGCCAGTGTTGCAATGTTTGTTTTTTAAGCCATCCCTCGTTTTACATATTCTCCTGATTCAGCAAATGGGTTAATTATATAGTATGTTCTTAATCAGCACCAGTAATGTGGGCAATCAATTCAATTAAAATTAATTCTATTAAAATAAAAATTCCACTTTTCATATACTCGTATAGCTGCCACAGCAACTATCGGCCAAAAGATGATTTCTTGAATGAAAGACATTTGCTGTTATAATATCGGCATCGAGAGCTCTGCTTTCTTCCTCACTATTTATTTTGGCACAGAAATAATTGTATACTCTATTCGAAACCAACGCCGCTCACTATTGAATCCAAGTACTTCAACTTCAGAACAAACTAGATGTTAATTGGTTTGCCAGCCTTTTTTATTATCAATATTTCCCTCCGCCGCTATTTTATATCTGTCTGCTCTTCTCGCTTTGCCAGTAATAAGTTATCAATTGAATATGCTTGGCAATTTATAGCTAGTTGATGCCGTAGCTATAAGACTCATTACGAATTCATAAAATGCTACCTTTGCGAATTTGAGTTGGGAGATGCGGGCTGGGGTTGCCCCAAAGTGTGGCTAGCAGGTGTCGTAAATTGTGTATTCCGATTGTGGCACTTTAATCGATTCATTTGATTTCCGGCAACGGCGAACACATGCGGAGTCCAAAGCCAAAAAGACGTTTGGCCAAGTTCAAGTAATCAAGGCCAATCAAAATAAATCACACACACACGCACTGTTGACCCCCCCCCCCCCCCCCCCCACACACACGCACTGATTTGGATTAATTGTAAACAACAGCAGCAATAACAATAACAAATACAACAACTATGGAGGTGTGTAGGCAAATGGTGTAAGCCAATTTAACGGCCATAAATATCAATTTAAAGTAAAAAGAATAAAATCAAAATCAAAATCCAAATCAAATTCTTTGAGCCAAGTAACGTGTTTTCCACGGCGTCTCCTTGGCTTTGATTTATGTATGTCTGTCTTATGAAATTTAAATAAAATATTTGCCCAGCTAAGCAAATTTATTAAAAATATGTACTGTGCAAATCAAAGTTATACAACGAATACTCTTACTAATATTTAAATACGGTATTCGATTTAATTCCTTAAATATTTTACTATAACAAGTTAGAGATAAATATGCGAAAGTTAATTGGTTTCCAGCAGTGTGACAAACTGAAAACAAATTGAAATTCAGTATTCTTTGAAGAACCATTTGTAGGAGTCGCAATCCTTAGGTCATAAAGTGTACCATAATGGAAACCAATAACAACAAACTAATTTGGAGCCCATTGATAGCTGGAATAGGAACCGAAATTATATTCGCTGATCTGCAGCGATTGTTTATAGTGAATTATATATTATATACTGATACGATCTATGTCTAAGTCAAAAACACTAATTCAACTAAATTTGCAATGCTCTCTTTAGTTAGGGTATAGCGAGAATATTTTGATTTATGTGTCTTGCCAGCCTGTCGATAACCGGCTTAAGATGCTGCCAATGACAACAAGAACAGCAACAACAATGGCTGCAACAATTGGCCCAATTGATAGCCGGCTATCAGTGTTGGCCAAAACTCACTCGCGCAGCTGCTTTTTTTCTTTTTTAATATATATATTTCCCCTACACTTTTCCACTTTACGTTTTGGCTTCAACATCCGGGGGTATTTTTTCCCCTTTTCTTGTTTACCGCTTGGCGTTTTGGTAGCCGTGGGGGGGGGGGGGAGGGGGGTAAGTGTTTGAAAACTAAAAGCCGTTTTTTATACACTCTACCAATTGCGTCTTATAGGTTACTATGTGTAATATGTAACGTATGGCGGTTTGAATCAATATTCCTGCGATGGAGTTTAATTTATGACTTTGAAATTAAAGGGGTTGTGTTGATCAAGATTGAATATTTGGTACAAGCTTTTATTGAGTGCTTTTAATGTTTAATGCTGGCTCTCATCGTAGTGTATTCAATAATTCATCTTGCCACTTTTAACTTTGAGTCTTTCCATTCGCCTGTTTGCCAACTTTTACTGAATGCGGCAGTTTCTCGCGATTGTTGTGAGTCTACTGACAAATCAAATCAAGCCATAATTTAATTTATTTCTATTAAAAGTCGTTTTCAACAAATTCAAAAGAGTTATCAATGCAAAAAATATATAAAATATGGGATACAGCAGTTAAATGTAATGTAAAATTTAAGCAATATATCTTCGAGAAATGCCATTGAAACTATGAGTTTGAAATTTATTCTCGACACTATACTTTTGTATAAAATATCAGTGACAGAATTATTAATAGATCTTATTTAGATTGACACGCAATTAAAATAATAACGTAGAAATGGAAGACAGATATATATAAAACTCATGGTGAAAATCGAATGGACTATTATATAAAGTCAAATCGTATATATAAATATATGTAAATGACGCTTGTTCAACAAAATAAGTCTTAAAACTCAATTGCTTGCATATTGTCGTCCGTTAATAGAAAATTAAATGAATCTTTTTAGATACCTGAAATCATATAAGGGCAAAATTCAGCAAAAATCAACAAAGCCTTAGTGGAAAAATTAAATAAAACAATTTGAATATAAATGTGTTTTGCGTGTAATGCAAAATGCTGCCTTCGGCATCTCAGCTATGACTATGCCCATGTCTCTGTCTCTGGCCCATCCTTAATTTCCGCCATGGAGAATATGAATGGGTAACCCAAACCCAAACTTTTCTCTTTTTTTTTTTGAGGGCAGCGCCATTGTCTCGCTTTGTTTTTTATAAGCTTTTTAATGCCATTTATTGTCGGCAGATAAGCACGAACAATGCCCGGGAAAAATAAGAGCACAAGTGGAATACAAAATAGAAAATAAAATACGGAATACGGAATACGGAGAACAAACAACAACAAAAACAATTGCAGAACATGTCAAACAACAACAGACACCTGTTCATATTGGAAGTGTGTGATAAGTGGAGGCATCTATTGAAATCTGTTTCTCTTCTCACGAGATCGTTTAATAGAAAGATTGTGCATCTTTCAAGTGTGTTCTTCTCTTTTGCACACTGAGAATCAATCGTTTTAGGTACGTGCTCAAAAATATGTATGTGTCCGAGTTTTGGCATTGAATCGTATATCCTTTTACAAAATTATTACGGCCAAATCCATGCAGATTTTTATACTTTAGAATCGCAATGCATTCAACGACTGTGAGTTCGAAATCGATAGTGAGACAATATGAGAATATCGTTGTTTTCTTGAAGATTACGAGTGCTATTTGTATGTCCTTTTCCCGGACACAGGAATTGCCCGGATATAGCTGAACTTTAAGTATATATATATTTTTATAATTAAATTGAAATGGAAAAACTACGCTAATTTTTTTGGTTTTTTGGTTTTTTTTTTTTTTGATGCACGAAGTACATATATATTTTTGACATCATCCGTTTGTTTTCCTATCTGACTTATTATGTTGGAGCTGACATTTACAAAATTTTATTACTGTTTGGCAACTCAGGAGATTATCGATTATTTGAAACGCAATTGTCGCAATTGCGTTTAGCTTAATCTATGTAAATTCGAATGATTTCTTTTTCAATTTCATAACAATTTGGACAAGGTCTTGAAAGAAACCATTCCGCAACAGCTGTGAATTATTAATTGGCACCACCTTCTTATGTTTATTGAGATTCATGCTTCATTATTTGGTATTGTACCATAATTGTTGAGCCAAATTAGTCTTTCTGTTCCCTTTATCGTTACTTCTTCATAACATTTTCGCATGCATTTGTACTAATTATTTCTTGGTTTGATTGGGGGTTTTTTCTAAGTTTTCTCCAATCGTGCAACACGTGCTACATATTTTTATTAAATTAAATTTAAATTTATATATTACAATTTATTTTTAATATAATTTTGATTGATATTAGTTGACATTGAAAAGTTGAAATAAAAAATTGGTTATTTGCGAGCCTTGACTTTTTGGCATTGATATGTTCTCGTTTCATATCATATCATGGGTATTTGTTACGGTTTGGCAGCTTAGGCCTTACACTATGCAGCCACTAAGTTCGAGTAAATCATTTCCATTCTGATTGACAGAGATTCTAGTAGTAGTAAGGGAACAGCCTCTATCGAGGTGTATGGTTACCAACGGAACGCCAATTAAATCTACGATGATCGTAACCACATTTTCCTGCAAGAGATGAAAGTTTTTGAATATGATCAGAGAGAGGAAATTAGGGAATATTATTAGGTAAATATAGATAATATGCAATAAAAACAACCAACCCAGATGTCAATTCAAATTGCAGTACTTACTTCCGAAGACACTGGAGCAGGAGTCGTTGTTGTTGTTGTAGAGTTAGATGTTGTGGGTGTGGAGGCTGTGGAGGTTGTGGGTGTGGAGGTTGTGGGTGCGGGGGTTGTGGAGTTTGATGGTGCATACGTAGGCTGCAGGGCATATGTATTTCCAGTCTGATAGGGCTTCGCATACGAGCCAGGCGCCTCGGCAACCGCCTTAGCACCATAGGGTCCACTCGCAGAAGCAGAGGCATGGGAATGGGTGCCACTATACCCGGGATTGCTGTAGATGGAACCCGCATCGCTGTACACGTATTTGGCCGGCGTGCCTTGGGCATATCTTGAGTTGTACTGGTCGTAGTTGTAGTCATAGGAGTCGTAGGATTCACCATAGTACTGGGCAACCACAACTGCAATCGCCAGGCTGGCAATCATAAATGCGCTCAGAGCTGACATTGTGAATGGATTTGGATTCGATTTGGAGTTGGAGTTGGTTGCTCGTTGCTCGTTACTTGTTGCCCACGTTGGGTGTCTGACAACTGACGAGTTAGTTGGCCGCATCGCTGCCTTATATATAAATGTGTGGCAAGCGCTGCTGCAAACAGATGACGTCTTTCACCATGCACTCAAACAAGAAGCACACATAATTTATTTATCGGCGAACGTGACTCATTGTTCGCCAGGTCGGGAACAGACTCAGCTGTGATTCTTAAACCCGTCCAATAAGCCGACCCTCAACATATTCATTTTCTACTTTCTGCACGTTACCTTATCTGCCATATACGTGGACTTACGAATCATTTGCTAGTTATGACATAATGTAAAACAATTAAGAATAAGCATTCACATTCACGCATTCATATTCACGCATTCACATTCACGCATTCACGCGGAATAAAATTGGGCTTCAAACATAAATATAAAAACGAAGTGAAATTTACAAAAAGAAGACTTCAAAGAGTTTCCCTCGTGATTTCCAGTCCGATAAAAAACATATATACCTATATTTAATTTGAGTTTAAAATATATTTTGCTTTTATTTATATACGCTCAATGGGGAAATGGGTAATTTTTAGATCTGAACAGAAGCAGTAATGTTCACATTTATACTAATGACAGAGATTAAAAGTAAACAATCTAGATATTGATATAGATACTGTATTATGTATTTCCTTTAAAGTTCTACGACATGGCATATATTTTGAAAGTAAGCTACTCTCTCTAGCATTCTCCCTTTCCCTCTGTTTGTCTGCAATTGGACAGTTGCTGTTAGTGTTGTTAGTGTCATCCAACTTTGAAGAAGATATCAGCCTTAACAGCTGCAAGCATTTGTGCTTGGACAGTCATCTTTGCAGTGTGTGGTTGTTCTTGTCGGGAGGGAGGTCAACTTAAGTAAACTCTTAAAGCTTGTTTGCAACAACAATTTCCGTAGCTTCGGCACTGAGAGCTCTGGCTCCACACTCAAAAACAAAATCGCTCTGAAAGCTGGAAAGTTATTGTTGTTTTTAGAAGTAATGTCTAAAAATAAGTAGAAAAATTTCTAAAAAAAAAAAAATTGAAAAGCTTGTACAAAATTGACAATTTTGTAATTTAATTTAGCTAGCTAAATTAAGTTATATGAATTTATAGGCTATTTAAAATGCTTGTACATGTGAAATCTTAAAATAGTAATGTTTATTAATAATATGAGTAACAAAAAGCTATTATTAGAATTGCTGTACCCTGGTTTTTAGAAATATGCTTTCTAAATAATGAGGCGAGTTAGCCTTGGTAATTTCTAATATTCTAGCAGGCAACACAGTGAGAGTAAAGTTCGTAGACAGATTTCGAACAGAAATGTGATAATATTATATAATCTTAAGATTCGAACTAAGGCAATTATTATTATCTGTCAATGATGCCATCATTCAAACCTTGCAATAAATGTAAAGGGGAGATAAATCTAAAAAGATGGTTTTAACATCTGTTTCTTGGTCATCAGCAGCCAAATAAATTATTATTATTTTTATAAATTCTTATTCATGCTGTATTGGAGATGCTTGCTTCTGTTTTACACACACACACGCACACACACTCACACACACTCACCATGGCAGCCATTCATAGACACTGTTATATTTTAGCTGGTTGCAACTTGTTGCACAGCCATTTCTGGTTGCCGGTTGCCTTTTTGTAAAAGTCGGCAAAGCAGTGCGTTCGCCTTTCGCACAGTTTGCTGCACAGTGGGCGCCATGAGGGCGGATTGAAGGTGGGACGTATGCATGATGGACAGCTTTACCGTTAGCAAGTGAAAATGCTTCATCATTTGCCAAGTTGTGGCGCTGGCGAACGGTCGCGTTTTGTGGCTTGTATATACATATATATAATTGAGATTTGAGTTTTTAGTTTTCGTATCGTTCAGATGCGGTGCGGGACTTGTGATATGTTTTTGGCGCCAGATAAATTTCGAACGATTTCGTATAAATAAGCAAACAGAGGAGTACTGCGAAAAGAGGCAAGTGAACAGCTCGCTTAGTGCGTTAAATAAAACAAAAGCGAAAAGAAAATAATCAAGAGATGCCAGCAAACATTTTTCACGCAATTCAAGTGGGTTTTCCACCGGCTGATTTTCGTGTGAGATCCGAGCGTTGTTGCAGATTTATTTCTCATTATTAGTTTATATTTAATAACACGCACACCCAAAATTTGCTTACGTATTTTTTAATCAGATAGCCAGTAAATTTATAATGATTACCACAAACAGTGTATACAAAATTCAAAATGTATTTCGTTGTTTTTCTTTTCTTTTATGTGTATTATGCGCAAGAACAAGAAGAACAAGAACAGCACTTAACTAACTTTGATTAGCTGCAAATTATGTTCGAAATTTCATCTAAATGAAAGAATACAACAAAACCTAAACCAACAAAAACAACCAAAAGTGCCAGACTAGCAGCTAATCAACTGAACAAACAGCCAAATACGGCGGCTAAGTGGAAAACTTTGCACGCTGTGGTACTGTGGTAAGAAACAGTTTTCCTCAAGATCAGAGCTTTGTTTTAATCTATAAGGACATTTAAAAGTTAGAAGCTATAGATATTTGACTCATACATTTCTAAACTTAATATATATCTCGCCTTTTTAAAACCCTACATATATATTATTTATCAACATCCATATATATTTTTGTCTTATGTAAACAATTGTTTATAGACCTAGGTAGGCCAAATACTTTGGTTGGTAAACAAAGTATTTCAAATATGCTAACATATTCAGTAGTTTTCTAAAAATAAAATATTTTTGCTTTTTTGTATCACAAACTTGATATGAGGACAAAAATGTGCTTAACCATCACCGGATTTATTTAAATGGTTCAAATATGTATTTAATATATTTAGATATTTCAAATTCTTGTACAAACTCCAACATGCTGTTCAAAAAATAGATGTAACAAAAAAAATTCATTTAATTTGTTCCATTGTGCACTGTGAGAAAGTCATTTGGTAGGCAATGAGCTAGAAAATGTGACACCACACACATAATTGCATTTGGTGAAACACACACACAGACACAGACGCGGACTGGACAGCATTGGCAATAGCTAAACTCATTTATTATTATAATTGCTTAAAACACAAAACACAGTGCCCAAATTTGTTGCATGAACGAAAATCGTGTTGTTGCCAATGCGGGTTATGTTTGCTGTGAGTGTGTGTGTGTGTGTGTGTGTGGTGCATATTTCGATCTGCGCGCTGCCAGCATCATTAAGCACATTGACATTAACTAGGCGACGAACAGCACCCAACCAACCAACCAGCCAACGAACCAGCCAACCTCCCCAAAATAGCTTACAGCTAACAGCAAACAGCAAACAGCAAACAGTAAACAGTAAAAAAAGACAAGCACAAAGCAGCAGGCAGCAACAATTCATCATCAGCAATATCAGTATTCAGTATACGACCATATGTACATATAATTATATCAGCTACATAATATCGATTGTTCCTGTTTGGTCCCTCTTGCTCTCATATAAATATTGTTATTATTATTTTTAACGCTGGCGGCCATTTGTCTTCCGGTTATTTTTGCTTTCGATTCTCTCTTATTGTTGGCATAACATAAATTTTAATACCAGTTTAATTTATGCAGTGGCACAAGTCAACACTCATTTTAATTTCTTATGTTCATTCCATAAATTTTATATACTTATCAGAATTTATGGATTCAGCTCATATTGATTGTAATTTTTGAGATATTTGCGTTAATTGCTTTGGTTGGATCAATTATACAAAACAATGTTTTCAGTCAGCATATTCTACATGCGCACTTCCAAATCACAAATGTTAGTTGAAGGCACAACCTGGTTGCACAACGCAGCACAACACAAAATTATGCAATTATTAACCGAGTATTCTATATAAACAGGATCCATTAGTCGCTACGTGACTGAGTTGAGACCGTATTGTAATACAACCGTACATTGCACGTGGCGTATACGCAACAATGTTTCTGCCTCATTAATTGCATAAGCTAGCTAAGCAAAAGGGGAAGCAGCAGCAACAACAGCAGCCAACTAACTAGCTGACATTTAAAGTAATTGCCAATGTAGGTCAGAGGCGTGAGTACACTCAGAAATTAAATAGCCTCTTATTAAGAAATTCGCCATACTTTTGGCGCCATGGGTAGCTCACCTTGTTATTCAGAAAGTATACTTTTAAAACTACGGTTTTTAGTTTCTTAGTTTCAAGGTATATTTTTATAAAATTAATACAAAAAAATGATATTTCTAATTTTCAGCCCGTTTTTCATATGTGTACAGCAACTGTTATATCAGCTTTTTGTTGCTTATAATAAACACTACATTTTTGGGATTAACGATTTAGGGCAAGCATTCCTAGCTTTTATAAATATTTTTTGTTTACTTAGGTATAATTTCTAAGAACAAGAATAACATGATAGTTCTAGATTTTCTTAAATTCAGTGCGACTTTTTCTGAGTGTATAAATCAGCTAGTTCCAGTTGGCGTTGTTTGTCGCTTCATCAATTCTTCAACTGCTCAATTGCTCACTTTCATTCATTAACTGACCCCACACAAAACGCAACAAATTCAATTGATTACAATGCGTCAAAGCAAAGTAAACGTATCCAAATCCAAACCTTAAGCAACTAATGTGACAATGGAATTACAAATATGTTTGAAGTCTTAATAGACAGTTTATACATTTAGTCGGTATACAATGTGGTCGGTATAAAGTGACAACGGAGGTAAAATACATACACACACACAGCGGAAAGCAAGATGTGCATTGCCACTAACCAAAACAAGCCATCAGATTTGAAGCGACTTCAACTTTGACATTCACTCTCTTTCTGGTTGCTATAATACATCGATAAAACTCAATTAGAAAAGATTTGCATGTTGAACGACTTCTCTAGATCAAGTTTACTCCCTTTTAGCAAAAACTATTCCGCATATTCACATATTAAATTTTAGCTAATATTCCATTTATTTGTTAAATTCTGTAATTTATAGGTTTTTATTATATTAGGTTTTTCTTATTCGCTCACTTTTCTAATCGAGCATTTATTTAAAAGTTGAGTTATTTTCTATGTTATCTATATGGATGGCAAAGTATATGTGAAGTATTTGACATGTTTTCCAGTCAGTTGAGGAAATTTTAGTTTTTCACTTCTGCCAATGTGTGTGGGGGTGTGTATGTGTGTGTGTGTATGTATGTGTGTATGTTTTTATGTTTGTAAGTTTGCTAGTGTTAAAACTCAATCAAGCTGAATGAGTTTTGATTAAAAATATAAGAAAGTTTGGCATTGAATAAACCTGTCGTTCAGCTCAGGTGTGTGTGCGCTCTCTTAATGTGTGTGCTGTTTTTTCGATCGATGTTGCAAGGAAATTTAATTACAAACCTGCAGCTGGCAAGCTGCAGTTGAAGCCAACGCTCATTAATTGGACAATAAATTGATGCATTGGCAGTCGCTGCCCCTGCGGCCAGCCAGTGGCCCGTAATACGAGGATGCAAGAATGCAAGCAGTGACATGTTCTCATAGGTCACAGGTTGCCACATATTGCAATTAACAACCCTTCGGCAACAGCAACAATGTGTCATGTGCTCCGTGTCCACGCCTCAAATCAGATTGCAAGCTAATTTGCTTGATGCAGCATTGCAAGCAATTCAACCACATCACATCAAAAATTGCGTATACCCTTTGACTTTCGAAACGTAACTGAATTAAGCACCCCCCGCCCCTTCCCCCCGCCCCCCACTCACACACACATTCATACACACACACAAATTGAATTTTAGCTTTTGAATTCGGAAATTGGACAACTTTCAGTTAAGCATTCTTAAAACAAACAAAGTTAAATATTTTCATATCATTCATGTTATGTAGATTTTTTTTAATGAAATTATAATGATTAGCTAACTTTGATGCCAACTCAAAAAGTTGTTGTTGAACGCAAGTCAAATCAGTTTTAAGTTTTTATTCTTATTTATAGTTAGCTTAAAGCACTGTACTGTAGGCTGATTTAGTATAACCCCCTTCAAATTTGCAAATTTCTTTAGACACTTGTAGCATAACCTTTGGCATATACACTAATTGGATTTACAGTTTGCGTATACTCATTGACTTTCAAAACATAACTAAATTACCTCTGCACTCACACTCACACACGCACACACCCACACACACCCATGAACACAAAACTAACACCAAAGCTAATCTTATTTTATTTTGCAGCTTTGCCTTTGGCAGCGGCTGTCTACTATTTGAAGATGACAGCATCAGCATCAGTATCAGCATCGATGTCGCCACAGCCGCAGGATAATCTACTCACATTTTTGTGGCATTTGTATGCCGAGTGCGTCTATCGGTACCAGAATGCTACGTCACCGGGTCAACGGGCAACAGGTCAGTTGAAAACACTTCGAATGCTAGGACCACAAAGATGGGCACGTGTTCAACTTTAGCTATGATAGATATCTAGAGATTTCTTTAAATTTGAAATAAAAAAATCGTCCTGAATCTTGTCGATTCGCCAATCTCTTAGCGTCAAGGGTTTTTCATCTAATTATTCAGAAAGTATACTCGATCTCGATATCTCGATACACATCTTTGAATACATTCATATGTGAACTATGTCTCATATATATATCCCCCTATATGTACACATGTAGACCCTGGTGATGGAAATATACAGCTGTTGGAGCCGTATACGCGGATGCCGAACTACTTGGAGATGGCTGTGCTCAATGAGGGCACCATTGATATGCAGGATGTGAATGAGGAGGCGTCCAGTCTGAATGAGCTGTATGCCACGGTCCTATCGGCAACAATGGCACCAAATCAGCATTCAATCCAATACAATGGCAACAACAGTAATGCGAATACAACACGTGAAATGGAAATCCTCTATTGTCCCGTGAATTTCGATGGCTATCTCTGCTGGCCACGGACACCAGCTGGCACCGTATTGAGTCAATATTGCCCAGATTTCGTTGAGGGTTTCAATACCAAATTTTTGGCACACAAAACGTGAGTTTCATTTCAAAGTTAACCCAACAACAAACATGATAAATACATATGCACACAAATGTATGCAGGCTGTATGCCAAATCAAAGAATATAACTGATTTAAATGGTAATTTTCGGCCAATGTTTAATTAACAACATATTTTGTGATATATATTTAGCTGTATGGAGACTGGTTCATGGTTTCGACATCCGATAAGCAATCAGACCTGGTCCAACTATACCAATTGTGTGGACTATGAGGATTTGCAGGTGAGTCCTCAAGGCTACTAAGTCGGCAGTTATCGAATATCGAACAAAACAGTATTATTGCGATTCTTGCAGTTTCGTCAGATCGTTAACGAGCTGTATGTGAAGGGTTATGCTCTGTCGCTCTTGGCCCTGCTAATATCGATAATCATATTCGTTGGCTTTAAGTACGTACGAGCATGTCAATTGGCAATGCTTACGTATGATGCTGATGCTGATGGTGATGCTCTATCCTACAGATCGCTGCGCTGCAATCGCATCAGGATACACGTGCATCTGTTCGCCTCGCTGGCCTGCACCTGCCTCACCTGGATACTCTGGTATCGTCTGGTCATTGAGCATTCCGAGCTGATTGCCGAGAATCCAGTAAGTAAGCGCCAAGGGTAGGCTCTCCTTAATTGCAAAATTGTTCTAGTTTATTTTTATAAATACATTAATGCATTAATCTATTTCTGTATTATTTTAATCCAAATGAGTCAAGAGCATTATTTTAAGTTGTTTAATTGCCAAGCCAAGAATTTAACACTCCTTTGTTTTTAATGTATGTTTAGTTGATAAAGTTGATATCTACAATATTCCAACTTGGCTTAATTTGAAGTAACACCATTTGTTGTCTATTATAAATTTATTTGCTATCGATTTTAATTATTTTTACAGAACTGGTGCATTGCCCTCCACTTGGTGGTGCATTACTTTATGCTGGTCAACTACTTTTGGATGTTCTGCGAGGGTTTGCATCTGCACTTGGTCTTGGTTGTGGTATGTTACTCCATCTCTTTCTTTCTTTGTCTGTCTCTCTCTCTCTCTCTTTCACATGGAAATCGCTGCACAAGTTTGCATTTGCACTTTAAGACCAAATGCTGTGAATTTCTGATGAGATTTGCAGCTAGCACAATTTATGTGAAAGCATCTCCCGCAAACAGTTTTCCTTCTCCTGTGTTGCAACTGTCTGTTTTGAAGACTTTACAAAATTGATATGCCAAATGCCAGATGCCAACTGCCAAATGTAAGGCCAACTCACTTTTTTATGCCCTTGACTTTTATGTTGATTGATTTTACGACATCATTCATAAATATACGCTTAGTCGAAACTAAACTTTCAGCTTATGGGAAATTTGAATCGATGCAGGTATTTACATATACCTACTTACCCAAATATCATATCTACCCACCTATATCCGACTATTGTATGGGACACAAATTTGATTTGATGAAGTATTCAAACCTCGGCCAACCGAAGTTAGCTTTAATTTGGAACTATGCTTCTAACTTGCAGGTCTTTGTCAAGGATACGATTGTGTTGCGCTGGTTCAAGCTCTTCAGCTGGCTGTCCCCGTTACTCTTCATAATACCCTATGGCATTGTCAGACATTTCAGTGCCAACGACAATAAGCAGTGAGTACTTACTATATATGTATGTATAGGATAAAAAACTATTAACTAATCAAGCTTATAAATTTGATGAATACTAAAAATATATAGCGCCTCATTTACATTCGCTTAGCTTTACTTCAATAGCCTGAAGTGTGTTAACCACATCAAATTATAGATAATACATTATGAACATTTAACTTGATTATCGCCGGTTATATTGACTCTCAATTTGATAAACCCATTAACAGCTGCTGGATGGGTGAAAGTTTCTATTTGTGGATCCTCTCAGTGCCCATAACACTCTCGCTGCTGGCCAGTTTCAGTAAGTAAGAAAGAATAGTTGCCATTTGAGTTGTGGCAAATGATGCTTAAAACGTATGATTGAAAATTATATAAATGAAAAAAAAAACCTTGCGTTCACACAGACGGACAGACAGACAGTTTTTTCTCAGTGTACTACTATTTGTTGCACTTTATCTTTTTTAGTCTTCCTTATCAATGTGCTGCGTGTGATTGTGCGCAAGTTGCACCCACAATCGGCTCACCCAGCACCGATGGCCATACGGAAAGCGGTGCGTGCCACAATCATTTTGGTGCCTCTGTTCGGCCTGCAACACTTCCTGCTACCCTATAGGCCGGAAGCTGGCACCAAGTTGGATCGCTTCTATCAGCTGATGTCTGTAATTCTTGTCAGCCTGCAGGGCTTTGTGGTCTCGTTTGTGTTCTGCTTCGTCAATCAGGATGTCATCGCTGCCATACGCACCTTGTTGAACAAATGGATGCCCAGTCTCGTGTCAGCCCCCCCGGCCGGGAGTAATACTGGACAAATGGCCACAACGACGCCCAGTCGCGAACTTGGCGTTTAAGCCCGGACTTATTGCGGTGCAGACAATTGAAATGGCCCAATTACGCTTTCAAGGCCACTGACGATCAGAAAGTGAAAAACTAAAATGCTTCGAAAAATATGTACCCATTTGTAAACAAATTGTTCCAATTAAAACCACATCTCTTACTCCAAGTA
This sequence comes from Drosophila macrothrix, assembly GCA_035042055.1. Lineage (NCBI taxonomy): Eukaryota > Metazoa > Arthropoda > Insecta > Diptera > Drosophilidae > Drosophila > Drosophila macrothrix. The sequence goes on from JAWNLX010000587.1 coordinate 5,417,796, forward strand.
ATTAAATTCTTGGCCTACGAAATGTGTGGACATGCTTTTAGAATGCAACTGTATTCAAAGAAGAACCGACGTCTTTAATTTATCCCAAAACAGTCCAAAACACATGCATAATTTCGAGCTAACCAAAATCGATCATCAAAGACGAATTTCACTATCTAAGAGTTCGTTTGAATAGAAAATACACTCTAATTACAATACTTTAGAGCATATTTAAGATGGTATTATAGAACGTATTGGAATTTGTATTCATATCATTATTGCAGAGAAAACCAAAGATTGTGTGTCCCTTATCTGTGTCATAAGTAGTTGTAATCGATATATATATATATATATATATTTTTTTTTTTTTTATTGATAATTCGCATACGTACTCTATGTACCTAAGTAACAAAGGTTTGTACCAATATATATTGAATACTACTTATATATATTAGATGTTCTATGTACACGTAAATATATACATGTTGTTAGAGTATTATTGGGATTTACATTTTATATATGTATATCTATCTGTTCTATCAGACATGTTCTGTTATACGTTCCATATTCCATTTGGCTTCGAGGAAAGAAATGGTTTATAAATTTCTATGTATTTTGTCGGAAGTGCGAAGCTTGAATATGAATCTATATATTAATTGTACTTACATGTATGTATAAAATGTTATACCTAAACATTAAACCAAACAATTAAAGTATTGTATGAACATTTATGTGAAATAAATCATTTTGTCTGCAAAAACTAATGTTTTTTTATATCATTTTTTTAACGACGAAATCCAGACAAATTCAGTTCAAAAAGAGAATAAAAAAGAGAAAGAACATTTATAAAATATAGAATGAAAGAAGGTGATACAAAGTGAGTAAGAGACATTTTGAGTTATATGTGAGACATAAAAAGGAAGTCATTTGAAGCTTTTAGTTTGGTGTTAATGGTATTCTCCACTAAAACCTTAGAACACTTTAGTCTAATCCATGGGAAATATATCAGCTTGCAAAAAATGACTAATTTTATAATATGTACATCTAAACCAAAAGCAGCCCCGATTTAAATCAAAGAACAGTTTTGCCCATATTTTTCATTTCATTTTATTTCACGTTGTTACTTGTGTTTTATTTTAGTGTATTTGTTATTTGTTGTTATTTTTACCATTGCTTGCCGGCTTTATATTTGTTATTTCTCTTATGTTATTTTTTTGTATTTTTTTGTTGTTTTTTTTTATTTATGAAAGAGCAAAAGAGTGTAGAACAAAAACTAATACATGGTAAATACAATAAAATACAAATACAATAATAATTATAATTACAATTATAATTATTATTATAATTACAATTACAATTAATAATAATGCATACATCTATATTTCAATTATAAGTATGTACGAGTATAGTTAAATTCTTGTAATAGTTTTCATTTATAATAATCATATATGCATCTAAATGTGTACATTTTGTAGAGTATTTCTATTACGCTCCATTTCTCCGCTTACTTTGCGATTCATCTGTCCGTGGTAGTAAGTATACCCAAATTTTATCTAAGTTAAACAACTTGCTCTCTTTTTCAAATAGATCACATGGATCTAGATGTAGGTATATACAAATATGCGTTTAGATATAGATACGGTATGTGAACGGTAGAATTGAGTATAGTACTTTGGATACTTAAAATCTCGTTCTTATGTTCACTTTAGCTGCTATTTCGTAAAGGATTTCATTTTTTTCTTTTCTTTTTTTCATGCCGTGGGTACAAAAAGCAGAAACAAATGCTCGAACCACTCCAATACGTGTAAGTAAGTAAGTAGTTTATGAATCAGAAAATGTTCAATGCTCTAAGCATAATACAATACAATGTAAGATAATATAATATAATGTAATATAATGTGATATAATATAATGTATAATTATATGTGGAAAGTTTTTTGTTTTATGTTTTTTTTTTTTGGTTTTTTTTGTTGTAAGTTTTGGGTTAGTTTGGTTAAGATGTGATTAAACTAAGTTAATATAATGCAATGTAAGTATATAAGTACAAATTGTGAGTGCATACAAAGTAATATACATATATCTTCGTAGACAATAATAAGTAGGCATACATAATCAAATATAGAGAGTAATCGATTGGAGTGTCTTTGTGTTCTCATTTTTACCTAATAGCAATTACTTATAGATAAAATGTACCATCTTAATATTGATATTGATTTGGTTTTTGTTACTGATTTGTTTTGCTTTTGTTTTTGGTTTGTTTTGGGCGCGTTTTTTTGACAAAAGCGGCTACGTTTACGTTTTTGTTTTTTTTTGTTTTTTGTAATTTTTTTCATTTTTGTTTTGCTCTCTCTTTCATTTGCATGTGGTTGCTGTCTTTCTTATCGAGTCACTGCGCCTGCTGCAAACTAGTTGATATTTTCCGATTTCATCTGCCCACTGCTACGGGTTAGCAACTGCAATTGAATTAAAGCAAAGCTTAAATCTAGACCGTGTTTAAGCGCCTATTTCGCCTTGGCATCGTTTTGGCTGCTGCTTCCAATCGTTTTTATTTTCTTTCTTTCTATTTTCTATTATTTTTTGGTATTTGACTAAATGCTTATTAGCTAAATTGAGTTATCGAACGATGTCGTTATCGTTATCGTTATCGATCTATCGTAGTGAAGTGTGTTTTTTCTTATTTTATTTTTTTGCAAAGCTCTGATGCTTCGGGTGCTCTTTAAATACTTGATAACTAATTTGTGTGTTTCCGGGTCGTGTGTGTGTTTTCTGTGTAAAGTGTTGTATAATGTAAAATTGTTTGGAAGTTGCTGTTGTTGTGTTGTATGGTTTTCTCAAGCTGCTTGTCCGTCCAATTGAGTAAACACTTATACATATATTTCTATATAAGTACCTATGCATGTATACAGCCCAAAATATATATATGTATATACATATATATTTTGGTATATATATACATATATACACTAAAAGCAGAATATATATATGTTTTGAAATAATTGTAAATGCATTTTATGCTTAGTTAATGATTTTCATTGTTATTCGTTCACAAGTGTTTTCAGTTGGGTTCAGTATTTGCTTTGTTTTTTTTTGGTTTTTTGGTTTTTTTTTTTGTTTTTCATTTTTTGGTTGCCTGTTCTTAACTCTTCTTGCTGCCTTCCATCAGTATTCCATTCATTTGCCAGTGTGTGAGTGTGTGTGTTTGTTTCAGTGTGTATTTGTTTGTGTGGGTGGAGTGTTTTTTGTCTATTTCTAAGTACCATTTCCTCAATGCCTCCATCTTTTCCTGCTTTCTCAGTATCCTCTTCATCTGCACAGTCCGCCTTTTAAAATGTACTTATATTGTTTAGCTATATTTAGGTAATTGTAGAGTATGCACTTATGTATGCATGCTGTGAATTCTATGACCGAGTCGCTGAGTTTCGAATTTATACAGCTGTGCACCTCTAGGCCTCAAGGTTTTCAGAAAAAGCTATAAAAAAAAACCAAGTACTCAAACAAAGTCTTGTTTCTTTCTTTAAAAAAATATCGTTGTACAAGATGAGCGAGACATCCAGCTTGAAACTGGTTTATGAATTTTCTTTAATTTTACTTAAGATCACTTCAATCCTGAATAAATATATTTTAATATTCAAAATTCTGGTTTATACTAAAACTCAGTAAAGGAAAATCAATAAACATCTTGTCAATCATCACTTAGATTAATAGTTTGAAGCATTATTAAAAAGATTAACAATGTCAAAAATGTTCTGAATTCCCTTCAATTTCACTTAGAAAAGAGTATAAGAAAAGCGAAGAATTCAAAAGAAAGAAAGATTCTGAAGCGTCTGGGGCCTTTGTGCTAACAGCGATGAAACCAACTTGGCTACTTGTTTTTGGGCCACAGTCAACTCGAGTCACATTTTAATATTGCTTTCTTGAATAACGAGGGAGGACCCAGCAACGTCCCCGAAGCATGGGATCCAATCCGCACCTGGCTAATGTGATGGAAATTATTATATTTTATTTATGTAATTGTAATTGTAATTATGTAATTAAATCCATTAGGTTCATTGTAGTGTTTAACTTTATACACCCGTACACTTATTAGTTTATGCATAGTGAGTATTTGTATTTTCTATTTTCCATTTATGATTTTGCTTTACTTTCATTTTTATAGGCTAGGTTATATTATTTGAGTCCACTGGCAAAACCAACAAATCAACGAACGAAAATCGAATCGAATCGTGTTCGTATTTGTATTTGTGTGTTTGCGCTGTCTAAATTCAATTCGTAGCTGTCCACACACATATGTATACATATAAGGTATTAGTTTTTACTATTGAATATCGAATATCGTATATCGAACATCGAGCTTACATTAATAACATATAGATATCTCTATGTATGTGTGCATGTATGTATATGCTGCCCATGACTTGTCTGCTGGTTGTCTTTTTGGGATCCAAAGAGCTCGATCTTTGACGGGCACATTTGGCGAACATTTTTATATTTTTTACTTTTTGAATCTCGGGCTTTTAATGTTTGTCCAATCTTTGATATTTTTTAAATGAATTTCACATTTTTTATTTGCGTTATTTGCCTCATGCATTTACATAGTTTGCCATGTATATCTACACATATATACATATACATATGCATGTATATATACTTAGTATTCAATATATTAATAAATTTTACTATAAATCTTTGTTTAAAAAATTTTACATCGTTTATGTATATATACTTTTTTTAATGTATATATATATACATTTATATATAGTTTTTAAAATTTGGTGTTTTCAATTTGCCCATGCAACGCCCACAAAGTTTTTATTTTAGCTTTTTACTTTGAGTTTTTCATTACTATCTTAAGTGTTTTTTTTTCAGAGTGCCTGCTTGCCATGTAGATGTGGCTTTACTTTAAGCACTAAATCGAAAAAAAAGAGTCTCGTTTTAAAAATTGTATTTCTTGTTAGTATTTCATTTTGTTTTTATCAATTGCTAATTTCTACTGACACACACACATTGATTGCTGCTGTAGCGCTACTGAATATATTGGGGGAAAAGAATAAATGGGAGAAGGCATCTATGCATGTATTTAGTAGGCTCACTTTCTTACATGTATGTTTATCTGTATATATCTGTATATATATAGACGTATTTTTACCTATCTTGTTAGTGTTAGTTTTCTTGCATCCGACAAACCATTTAAAAAACTTATGCATTTACTTTGTAGATCAGATTGAAACTGAGCGAGTTTCAATTATTCAGTATTTGTTCAAAAATGCGAGTGCTGTTGTTGTTTGTATTTTAAGTAAGTATATGTGTATTTTGCTTGCGGGTGTGTGACCAGGAGTAGCAAATTTCAAACTGCATGCAATGTTGCCACATTTCAGTTACCCATTTGTAGCAGCTCAAGAGTTTCATTGAAAAAAATAAGGAAAAATAAACAAAAATCAATCATAAATTATATTAAGGAATGCACAACAGAAAACTGGCGATAACAATGTGCCGTGATTCGTTGTCAGTTTCCAGTGCGACGCTGCCAACTGCAAGCTGTGCTTAGCAGCCCAATTAACATCTGCTTGATAGCTCAATCAATCAATCAGTTGATCAAACAATCAATAGACTGTGGCCAGCTGTTTGTTTTGCTTTGTTTGTTGTCTGTGGTTCTGATTGTGGTTTGCAAAAAGGAAAACAAAATGTTATTTTTTCTTGGGTTTTTGGTTTTTTCTCTTTGCATGTTTTTTTTAATAAGTCACACATTTATTTTATATATACATATATGTATGTATATATGTATATTTGATTTTTTATTATTTTTGTGTTGTTTTTTTAGGTATTTTGTTGATGTTTCGCGGTTTTTGGTTTTATTTATAAGTTATAAGTTGTAAAAATGGAATAATAAGTAGGCATAATAATATATAATATAATATAATAGAATAGAATATAATATAATAAGTTTTCATTGTTTCTTTGCACATACAATATTGAATATACTTTGATATTTGTTTTGGTTTTTATTTGGTTTTTTTTTTTTTGGTTTTCGTTTTTCCATTTAAGTTAGACGACGACAAAAAAAAGACTAAAACGATTACATATTTATAATAATAATAATGGTTATAAATATGTCATGATGTATGCATGGATGTATGTATGTATGTTGCATGTATGTTTAGGTTTATCATCTATTGTAGCGTTTCTAAAACAGACCCAATTTATATTTTTTTTTTTTATGGGGAATATTGCTCAACTCTATGCGAATCGAATCGAATTAAATTGAATCGAAGATAAGCTTTTGTAAATACATATTATAACATTAGATTAAGTGAATGCAATTCATATGATGTAATTAATTGATTAATTAAGTGAATTAAGTTTTTGAATAACGAACACAATACAAATACAATATATGAATACAATTATATATAGCAGCACATATTGGCTATAGGGCGTACTATTCTGAATAAATTGTTTAAAATTAGCATTTACTTTGTATGAGTGTATTTTAATTGTTTTTTGTTATTTTTATTATGATTTTTTGTTTTTTTTTTTTGGTTTTGTGGCTTTTACTTCCTTAGTTAAATGAATAAACATTAAATAATTTAGTTACGTAATATTAATATTCAATTTAGTTTAATTTAATTTAATTTAAAAAAAAATCAATTATTTTAAGTAATTGTTTTTAAATATGGCTTTTAAGTATTTTTGTCTTTTTTTCTTTATTTGGTATTTGATGTATAGACATTTGTTGTTCTCTGTGTTTGTTGCCTCTTTTAAGCTTTGTTTTTTATTTAGTATTTTATCGTACTTTTTGTGTGTGCGTGTGTGTTATTAAATAAAAAAATTTTTTAAAAAATGGTAAATTATGTAATTTCCCACAAAAGAAAAACAGAAAAAATATAAAAAATTTCGCTAAGATTTCATTAATGATCAATAACTTCGCTTAGCATACAAATCAATATATAGGTAAACACACATATATACTATATACTTTGCTATATACAGTATATTTGTGCATTTCAATTATGACTACAACTCGCTGTCAAATGCCATAATAGTTATTTTTGGTTTGATCAATCTGATATATTTGATATATATATCCTTAAGAGGTTTTCTCGATTTTGCTAGAGAGAGATTATAGAGTTGGCCAAATCAAAAAATACATTCAGTTTGTTGTTCTCAATACAAAACTCGAATAGATTAGATAGATAGATAGTGTTCGTTTTTTAAGTGGTTTTGGTTTTGTTAGTCTTAAAGCTAACCTGCAACACACGATTGCCGAGGGTATATCCGTTGAGTGATTGTATGGCGACGACAGCCTCATCATAGTTGGTCATTGTAACGAATCCGAATCCCTTGCATTTGCTGGTCTGCAGATCCCTAATGACCTTGACCGATTGCACCGCACCAAATGGCCCGAATAGCTGCCATAGTACATTCTCCTCGGTCTCGGGTGCCAGATTATAGACGAATATACACCAACCGGATCCTGTCATCGCATTGCCCGGCAATATCGAATTGGCCAGCAGATCACCAGCCAGCGGTGAGTATCTGATTTATCAATTATTAACAGTTGGTCATTTTTTTGAATTTTATTTTTTTATATATATATATATATATATTTTTTTTTTGTTTGTTATTGGTTGGGGTAGAGAATGAAATTGAATTAGTGCACACATATTGATAGGGTATCTACTAGTGTAGGTATCATGAGAGAGAGAGATAGAGAGATATACAGAGAGTAAATACTTGAGCTTGTATTCATTGTATTCAGTTTATGATACATATATAGTAAGTATATCGTAACAAAATTGTGTCAAATCCCTCCTTGAGTAAAACACTTAGGAAACCATTTAACGCTATGCTGGGTAATATGTTATTTATTTATTATGTCCTTTTTTTTCTTTTTTTTTTGTACCCTTGCAGTGGTGTATATAGGTCCATGTCCGTCTGTATGTATGTCGTTTTCTCAGAGCCTACAAGAGCAACAGAAATCAAATTTGGAATATAAGTTCTCGTACACCGTACGCAAATTAAATTAAATTTCCATCTAGGTTTTACAAAGCTGAAGTAAAATTATCCTAAAACCTTGCCGAATTAATATTAAGCATAGTTGTTTATTTTTGTTAAACATCAGACAACTATAAATACATAGTATATTTTGTCAACTCTACCATTTGCAAGGGTATTTTAACATCGGCCAGCCAAAGTTATAAGTTCTGTTTAATTCTGTTTTATAAGTTATTTTATACATGCTTTCATGGCCACTATTACACTGTGCTGCAAAAATTTTGATTTCATTTCCTTTTTCTTTTTGTGCCGCATTTTTTTTTCTATTTGCCCAATTGTTCAGTTAAAAGCACAAGCATGTAATTGTCGCTAATTTCGTTCAAGAACCAAAATGGAAAATATATGTAAATATATGTATATGAATATTTATAAAATCAAAGCAGACTTGGAATAAAGTTTGGTTTTCAACGAATATATTTTACACAGTGATATTTTATATTAAATTCAATCGAAATTGACTGAAATTATATTATTTCGCTTGTTGAAGAACCAAATCAGAAATCATGCGACGTACGGAATTCAAATTGAACGATTGAAACACAAAAAGCCATTATAGAAAAACATAACAAATACAGATAAAATATATATTAAATTCTTGAAATGATATCTTTGTTTTTATTATTGGGTATTTATGAGGAACAATTACACACAAACATTTAGCTAAACATTTAGTATCAAAACTGTCTATTTTTGAAATGATTTTTTTTTCAGGGTGTCAAACTGGAACCGAAACTGACCCCCTTAACCAAAATAGATCGATTTAAAAGTCAGAACCGTGATATCATTAGTGCCAAAAAGACCGGATCGTGTAAGGGTCATCCCATTATTATTATTTGAGTTTCAGAAATGCATAGATATATATTAATACCAAGCGACAGCTTCCATTATTTTCATGTTTGAGGACTCTTCGAGGCTCTTTCGAAGCATAAATTCGTTTCGGTTTGACACCCTGTTTTGTTTTTCGCAAATAAACAAAGAAAACAGCAATAAATACATTTGTATGTGTGTGTGTGAGTGTGTGGTGTGTATGTGAGAAATGAATAAGTCGAAAAATTCACCTTTGCAAACCCTTGTTAATCGCTAACATGGGAAATTTTCCAATGCTAAAATTATGATGAGAAATTTGTTTTTTTTTTTGTATTTATTTTTTTTTGTCAAAGAAAAAAGAAAACCGAAATATGCCACATAAGAGGTAGGTAAATAGAAATAAAGTTATGTAAACGTTATGTTCAAACCCATAAAAATCGAAATCATAGCAAATATATACATGTATATAGAAATATAAATAAAACAAACTCATGTCTAATATTGGTAGTTCTTCTTCTTCATCTTCTTCTTCAACTTCTTTATCTAAACTTATGAACTGGAACGTAGACCGGACACCCAAATGGGGCAACAAATATACACTCGGACTCGTGTTTTGACTAGACTAAGTAAATAGTAAATATATATATATACTATATACTTATATATGAATATATATATGTATATATAGAGTATGTTCCGTTACTCCGTGACTGAGTGAGGTTTTTATATGTTTTTTTTTTTTTTATTAATTGATATTACGCACCTGATACGTCCGGCTGAAGGTAGGGCACCGGCCAGTCGACGTGTTGCCGCTGCCGCCTGGGGCGTCAAATAGGCGGTGAGGGGTGGAGCAATTTGGGCCTTGGCGCTATTGCTTGGATTGTTGGCGAACTTAACTGTTATCGGCTCGGCATAGCCCTTGGGCGTTTTACCGTTCAGCTCCTGTATGGCGCGTTCGGCTTCGTTGCGTTGATCGAAACGGATAAAACCGACACCTTTCGATAGACCTGTGACAAGCACACAAGCATCGATTAGGCAAATCGATAAATGATCGATAACGTTATCGTTTTCGTTATAGTTACGTACCAGAAATATTATCACAGAGTATACGAGATGTAATTATTTTGCCAAACGATGCAAACATCCCCTCCAAGTCTGGTTGTGATAGATTTTTCGGAAGACCCGATACATATAAATTAGCACCCTTTATAGATTCTGAACTTGGACGGGCGTATGATACTTTAATAACCTTATTCTGCAAACGCAAACCGTTCAGGGTGTTCACAGCCTTCTCAGCATCCTCGGCACGCACATAATTAACAAATCCATAGCCCAAACTCTGGCCTAAATAACAAAAAATCAAAAATAAATTGTTTTATTTAATCGCTTTTGCAATTAATTTGAAAACTTACCCTGTTGCAGAGCCGGATTGAGTGCGGTCAATGATGCTGGCAAGACTGTAAAAAGTAATTGTAATTCTTGATATGTGAATAAAGGGCTTTGATTCTATTGTTCAGTTTATGCATGCTAATAAATAATAATTCAATCAATCCCTTTCGTTACTAAAGTCTCCAAGCTACGAACCAAATCAAAGCTAGCTAAGTCAATTTAAATAGAAACATAGTAATTAATTATTGCTAAAATTATTAATAAGCTTAAACGAACTTCAAAATTTTCTTAAGAGCCAGTTATTGGAAACAATATTCAAAGTATATTTAGTACCATAACAGAAACGAATACCACAAAAAAAGCTGTACCACATGCTAAGTTGAATGATAAATTTACCAAGAACTAAATAACTAAATTAGATGTATGACAAATGATGAGAGTTATGTATGCAATAAAAAAATAAATATAAATACACATATATATAGAAAGCATATTAGAATGTTGGTTAATATTTACCCAAATTACCTGAGACTTTATCTCGCACCAGTTTGCAACTCTCCAACTCACCAATGCTAGAGAAGAGCGAACGCATCTCCTCTTGCGTCATGGTTTGTGGCAGATAGTTGACTATCAAATTGGTGCGCGACTCATCATTGCTGCCATCAACGGAGCCATTGGCGCTACCGTTCTTCACAATGTCCATTGCGTTGGTCATGTTCTCGTCCTTGTTGCTATTGCCGTTAGTGGTGCTAATGGTGATGTTGGTGTTGCAATTGTACTTGCAACTGTTACTGAAACTGTTACTTTTACTGGTACGGCAATACTAGCAACTGTTGCCGGTACTGCTACTGTTTCTGTTACTGCTACTGCTACCGGTACTGTTACTGCTCCTGTTACTGCTCCTGTTACTGCTCCTGTTACTGTTACTATTGCTGGTACTGTTGTTACTGCCTTTAGGTGCACCCGGTAGTTGTTCTTGTTGTTGTTCGTTTGCGCTTAGTATTTAATCTCACTGCTTGCTTGGTTACGCTTACAATATATGTGCTTTTTTTTAATTTTTAATTTCTTTCTTTTGTTTTTTTTTTGTTATAGTATTATTTATAAAGTTCTTTGACTGCGCTTTGCACAAGTCCCGTGAAGTTGTTTGTCGCAAGGATTTTCTTTTTATCGAATTTTCGCTTTAGACTTATGACGTGTTTTTTTTTCTTTTTTTTTTTGTGTTTTGTTTTTGTGGGTTTTTAGATCAACTACGATCGCAAAAAAAAATAGTCCTTTATTTATGTTATGTTTCTTTGTTTTTTGTTTTTCTCTGTGTCTTAAACCGTTCTTTGGCTTCGCTTAAAGTTTAAAATTTAATTTAAGTTTGAATTTATTTTTGTTTTAGTTATTTTTAGATAAAAGAGTAAATTTTGCTAATGGTTTTGGTATTTCTGGTTTTGTTTCGAGTCTCTCTCTTTTGTTGATTTTTTTTGTTTCGTTTTTTTTTTGTTCTCTTTTATTATTCTTTATATATAAAATTGCAAAAATGCAAAAAGATAGCAATAATTTTTTGTTTTATATAATTATTATTATTATTATTTTTACTAAATTTGCGTTTTTTGTTGTTTGTTTTTCTTCTTTTTTTGTTTTGTTTTGTTGTTGTTGGAACTTAGTTGTGTTTTTATTCGAAATATACATACATATATAATATATGGTATATGTATTTATTATAATGTTGTATATACGCTTAAATATGATTATTCGTTATATTTGTTGTTCTTCTTCTTTTTATTATGTTAATAGTTGTTGTTGGTTTTGTTTGGTGGTGTTTGGTTTAACGTTTTGCTTCTTCTTCAGTTGCAATTTCAAAATCTTCTCATCGATTTGTGCTCGTCTCGTTCTCTTCTTTCTCCCAGTTGCTCTTGTTGTTTGTTTCTCGTGTCCGATAAATGATAAATAGCTGTTCGATTGCTCGCCCGTTTTTACTCAATCTGCAAGTAGTAAATTGTAAAAACAAAAATATCATTTCAGATTCAAAGCAGCTAAATATAGAACAAGTTGCCAACACAACCCCCAGCTGATAAGCGAAGCGAGAAGCGATAGAAAACCCACCCCAAAAAGATATTTGTCTATGTAGATTTTTGACATGTTTTCGGCATCATCATCTTTTTAATAACCACCCCATCTCCCATAACTTAAACCAAAAGCCCCAAATCTGTTTACCAAGTTTCCTTTGCTATTTTTTATATTTTCTTGTCAGCAAAAATCCTGGATTAATAATTTAAAATTGAATTAAATTACTGTTATGCGAGATTGTTTGTCAGTGTTAAATGCACAACACGCCTGCTCAGCAGTTCTGCACCACAATGAGTAAGTACTGAAAAACCTTTAACATTTGTTGTACGCTGTGTAATCTTAGGGGTATGTGTGTGGGTAACAGGCATATAATTTTGATAAGGATCAGCAGCTAAAAAAAATGTAGGTTTTAAATGATGCAATACATTTAACAGGGCAAACCTTAGTCGATCTCTCTCAAGTGGAGCACACATCATTTTTGTTGCTTTCTTGCACTGATCAGCATTTTTTTATGTGAGCTTTCAAGTTGATATTAAATACCCAGTAACCCAGAAACTAAGCAGGTTTTTGATAGTATAAGATAGAAGTGTGATAATATTATAAAGCCTAAACGCAATTCCACTTATATTATCATTCCTTTTGATATTGGCATTATTCGAATAAAGAGACAAGCTGTCAAAAGCTTAAATATTCAATCGCTCATCAATACCTGTGCTAAGATGTAGTTACAAAATAGCCAAGTATGCTAAAATTCGTTTGCTTTCCACGAGTTAACTAAGCGGATGCTGAAACTCTCTCTCTTTCTCGCATTAATGAAAAATGATTATAATTCTGTGCAACACAACTCTAATTGGAATATATAGCTTGCCTGCACATTGTTCCAATAGGAAGCGTTTTGAGGGGTTGAAAAATAGACATAGACAAAGAGAGACAGAGAGAGAGAGATATAGAGATAGAAAGATATAGAGAGAGATAGAGATAGAGAGATATAGAGAGAGAGGACGAGTGAGAGCGAGGGGTAGGGAAAATGTTACTCCCTTTTGGCTAGAAATTGAAAATGAAAATAGGGTAAAAACTTGACGCGAAAAACAAACAAACGAAGCGGCACGTCGCGCACAGGACACACAGGACATGCAGGATACACAGGACACATGGGCTGCCGGTTGGCTGTGCATTCGATGTTGGATTTTGGACGGTTGTCGGTTGTTGGGCTCTTAAATTCGATGGGTCAATGAACTCGTCGCTTTGCGGCCAGTGTTTTTCTTTTTGTATTTGGGTTTTTGGCTTTTCTAGTTTTTGTTGAGACCGTTGTGGTTATTGTTGTTGTTGCTGCTGTTGTTGCTGTTGTTGTTGTTGCGGTTGCTATTCAACAGCTGTTGCGGCCAGCGTTCAATGAACTCGATGGCAACGCAACTTGAAAAGGCACCTAAAAAGGACGACAACAGCAACAACACAGCCCCAGCAACAACAATCAGCATGTCATAAACAGATAAACAATAATAAAAAAAAAATAAAAACAAACACACGAAGAGCCCTTGAAAGGCCAAAGAAACAAAAGAAAACCCAAAAGAAACACAAGAAAGATGAGCGATTCACGGCACGCCGAATATTAAATACCCTTTGCAGAAAGCAGTCCAACTGCTAATACTTGGTTATGATAAATATGTCTACACTCAGAAAAAAATCACACAGATTTTTAGAAATTCGGGATTCTGTAATATATACGAAATATGCATATATATATATCATATATATAACTCTATCATTAGCTTTTCTGCTGTTTATACAATTTTAACACGTTTCTGAAATTTAAAAATTAAAGATTCTACTTTTTAGAGATGCATTTTTTAATAATAGAAAATATTTCTAATAAAAATAAAACAAAAGATCAAATTTTTGGGATTGTCGATTTAGGGCAAGTAAGAAGAATGTTTCTTATATTTGGAAATCGTTTCTAAGAACAAGAAGAACTTCTTAGTATATATATACATAATGTATATTTTATGGAATTGGTTGTTTCATTCATGCGCTACACACTTTTGGACAAAATCTTAATATACCCTCCTCAATAAGGGTATACAAAAAATAAATAACACAAGTCAAAGTCAAAGCCGCAAAAGCGGAGACGACCCCAAAGAACAAAAGGAAGTGCAGCTATCAAAAGCTCAAGAGGAAGCAAAGAGCACACACACTTAAAGGGAAAAGAGAGCGAGAGAGAGAGAGAGAGAGAGAGAATGAGAATGAGGCTGCACTTAAGCTAGCTGCATCTCAGCAGGAAATTGCAAGCAGCTGCCGCATCAGCCACCCAACAGCCACTTCGCCACCAGCAACTCCCCATTCAGATGGCAACCCCCAATCGGCCAGCGACCTGGCCAAGTACGTGTGTGAATATGTGTGTGTGCATGTTATAAAAAAGGAGTGAAAGAAAGAAAGAAGGAAGGAAGGCAGGAAAGAAAATGTGTAATTGAGACTTTTGCGCCGATATCTGTGACCTCATTTAAAATGTGTGTCGCCCCACAGTGCCTTGAGGTGGGTCAGGACATGTCTTAAATATTGATGGCCAAGGATACAAAAAGACAGCAGCATGAGCGAGACAGCAGACAGGGAGCGATAGAGAGAGATAGAAAGCAAGATGCCAAGAAAAGAAAGAGCCAGCAAAAGACGTGTGCCAATGAAGAATAAAATAAAGCCATGGAGAGAAGGAAAGAGAGAGCGAGAGAGAGGGAGAGAGAGAGAGCGAGATATACATAATCAGAGGCATTGTGAGAAAGAGAAAGAAAGCGGTGAAGAAGAAAGAACGAAGAGTCAGCAAGAAGGAGATAAGCAAGAAAGGCAAATACATCAGAATTAAAAGTGGCCCAAGTCAGAGAGTCAGAGAGGGAGAGAGAGAGAGAAATGGGAAGAAAGACAGAGGGAGATAAAAGAAAGAAAAAGCTTTCAACTTGACGGAAGACAGAGATTTTGAAAAATGTAGAATAAAGAATAGAGATATAGAGAAAAAGAGAGAGAAAGATACTTAGTTTTAGACAGCTCCTCAGGGATATCAACTATAACTGTTAATGTACCTCACTATCTGCATCGCTATATCTCCCTTCCTCACGCCCTATTTGTCTCCCTCTCTGTCTCTCTCTCTCTGTCTCTCTCTCTTTCTCTCTCTTTCTATCTCTCAATGAATTATAGATCATACGGGGAACTTTGACTGTAACAAGTCCCAATTTGCTTCACACTTTTCGCACACTTTTTCCACTGGAAAAAAAAGGCACACGAAAAAAAAGGAAAATACTCACAAAAAAAAATTTAGCATGCACTGTGTTCTAAGTGTATATATATATCCATATATACAATTTTTTTTTTTTGGCAATAGATACAGCCAAAGTCAAAAACAAAACAAAACACAAAAAAAAGGAGAAATGATGAAGAAGAAGAAGACGATGACGATGAAGAAGAAGAAGAGGAGGGAGCAGCCAAAAATAAAAGTTTTGAATTGTATTGATTGTAAAGCTCGCTCTCTATTTCTATCTCGCTGTCGCTCTCGCTCTCGCTCGCACTCTCACTCTAGTCGTTGCAGGCAATAGCAGCTGCTATCTCGCTCTGGCGACAGTGTATTTGTTGTTGTTTAGGTGTTAGTTGTAGTTATTCAACGTTGTTGTTGCAGTTCATGTTGTTGTAGTTGCTTACATTTCTTTTAATTTGTTGCACAGTGTAACAAAAAGCGAAAAAAATATATATGTATATAAATTTGACTAGGACTGTTGAACACAATTGTTGTTTGTTGTTGGTGTTGTTGTTGTTGTTGTTGTTGGTGTTGTTGGTTAACAATTAGCTTGGCCTTCAACGTATTGCAATTTTTTAGTAGCCCCGACACGAGTCTTAAACGAAACGATAGTTGCGATAGTAGCGATAATTAAAGCGTCTGTATATATATATATATATATATATATATGAATATATATATATGAATATATATATATTTATATCTTCTGGTATTTTATTGCACAGAGACAGTGAGAGAGTTATGCACAGTTATAGCTGTTGTTGTTGTTGTTGTTGTTGTTGTTGTATTTGTTGTTGTTTTATATTTTATATAGTTTGTTTAAAAACCGAGAACACAACAACAAATTCGTAACTGAATACAAATACAAAACACAAAAACTGGTGCAGAGGAGTCAAAAAATTATAAATGAATGTTCTCGAATGAGAAACACAACCGAATGGAATCAAAACCGAACGAAAGCAACGAACGAACACGTACGACTGAACTGAAAAACCAGGCGCCGCCGGCCACAGCTCGCCATACACACTCATACACGTAGTATCCTTTAACCCCCCACTCCCTCCCCCCGCGCACACACACACACACACACACACACACACATAGAGAGAGAGCAGGAGCGAGAGAGCGTACATGCGTGCATGGTTGCTTGCCAGCAACCACCCGGGCTTTTTCACATTCATATCCTTTTTTGGCGCTATCACGCTCGCTCCCAGGCTCAAGGCTCAGGCCAAGCTGGTACACACCCTTTTGAGGGAGCGAGCTGGCAATACAAAAGCATGCGCCCTCTCTCTCTCTCGTTCTCCCACTCGCTGTTTACTGAGAGGGCATGTGGGTGGCTGGGCAATGTGGAAAGGGGATTTTTTGTTTTTGTTTTTTTTTTGGGATATGCAAGATATGCAAGTGTGTACACACTTATATACACAATACATATACATGCTATATAGATATATATATATATATATATATATATATATATATATATATCATATACTTTGATATGCAAAGCAGATTAAGAGCACCATCTGGCACTTATCAAGGGAGCAAGGAGCAAGGAGCAAGCAGCAAGAAGAAGCTCTCCAAATGCCATTTTCAGTGTATGAATGTAAACACTGCTCTTTCAATATAAATATCAATCAAATTGGCTTAGAAACATTCACTTAAATAGACACAAATACTTTGACGGCTAATCATAGAAACTGGCAGAAGACTAACTTGGAGGAAACTACAATTATTCATTTAACTATATGCCATAACTTGTAAATGAAGTTTAGTATTTAATATTAATATTTTATACTGATCAATGTTTCTATTAGAATGTTATATGGCAAAAAAGGATTAACAAGTGAAATGTTAAAAAATATACATATAATAACAGAAATAAGACGGATGTGTTACAGTCTCAGAGATCGGTTTTTCAATGAGTTCCGGCTATAATAAGAAGACTAATTTGCATAGAGACAAACAGACGTCTGGCATTTCTTGGATATATATGTAAATAATAAAATTTAACTAAAGCAATAATAAGTGGGTGACTTAAGAGTAACGGATATGCAACCAATGTATAACTTACAGATCATAGTCTTAAAGCACTCAGGGACTCCTTACGAATATTTCCAATAAGATGTGACAATTTAAGCGATGTTAACTTAATTACTCTGTCCCTCTCCCTGCCTCGCTCCCTCGCTCTCTCTAGGGACTCCTTTAAGTACTTGTAATTGCCCAACAAATTCTCAAGCAAGTTAATTTTATAATACCAAGTTATATTTAGAAACAGAGAACAAAAGCCAAATTGTTGGCCAGATTAAAGCTCGGCAAGAGACAAAAGACATGGGACAATTTAGACACAGCCACAAACACAACACGAAACCCCCTCCCCACTCCCCTTCAACCCCACCGCCCACCCAACCCTCAATAAGGATACGCAAACTAACGACCGCGACGAAGAGAGGGAGACAGGGAGAGAGAGGGCAAGAGAGAGTTAGAGTTTAGATGGAGATAACTAGAGAAAGAGAGAGAGAGAGAGAGAGAGAGAGAGAGAGAGGGAGAGAGAGGGAGAGTGAACAGTTTTGCCGGCAGCCGGTTGTCTTTGATTTGTAAATGCTTCACACCGGGGAAAACGGAGAGCGCTGCACCTTGCAGCAAACAGTCTATTAATCAGAGCTACACACACAAGCATACACGCACACACACACATACACACTCGCACACACACACACACACGCAATGAAACAGCTTCCTTATGATAAATAATGAAATTTCAACGTTTTAGCTTGACAACACTGAAGTTGAACAAAAGCGAGAATATTGAGAGAAGAGAGAAGGTCGCCCCGTGGGGAGGTGCTGGGCGGTGGTTGGGTTGCTTTTTTGTTGGGTGGTTGCTGCCTCTTCTTCTTCTTCTTTGCTGCTTGAGTGGCAACTGTTTGCATTTTTTAAGCATTTCTTTTTTCTTCTTCTTCTTTTTTTTTTTGCATAGGCTCTTAAAGATAATTCCGTTTATCTTTTGACCCAATTCCTATAATTTTCCGTGTTTTGGGGTGGTTGTCAGCCCCTTACCCCACTCTGCCTGTTTTCTCTACATATGCGTGTGTGTGTGTGTGTGTCTGTATATGTGTCTGAATGAGCCTTGAGTATTGAGTGTCAAGTGGATACTTGTGAGTATTCGTGCACTAAATAACTCATTTTTACAGATCAAATGCAGATATTGAATATGTTCTAGCACAATTTTGCATATTGTATCTGGGTAAATGATTTTAAATACTTCAAATTGTGAACTTCATATATAGTACATATGATTTAAGGTATACCAAAGATTTTACACCCTTGCAGACCGAAGTCATCTAGAAATTTTAAAACCCCATAGATCCTATCCCATCCCATGTTAGCTATAAGATTAAGTATTCCGATGTTGGTGATTTCTTGCATAAGGGTAAGAAACATTATCAGCAGAAATGGTGACTTTGTTCATGATATCTTGGTAAACAAGAAGGAAGTCCTTTAAAATTACAATATCTTATTAGAAGAAGTTGACGACTTAAAGAATTTTAAATGAAAGATTCACAATTATTTTCTAACAATGCATAAGCTGCCTCTACTTAAGTTCGACAATTTCCCATTTTACCCGACTTATTCCAATTTAAAAAGTAAAACAAAAGACAAAACAGGTTCATGATCGCCTCTCTCACTCTGTAAGCCTTGAGGCAGCAACCCCCTCTTTATTTTGGTTTATACAAAATATTTGGCCATGTGCTTACATTTTCCAAAGCGTTTCTCCGACTTGAATGTGTGTCAAAATGCCAAAATGTTTTCAAGTTTTGACAGCGACAAAACAAAAAATACATTAGTAGGGAAAGTTTTGAAAAAGGATCGCTGTCAAAGAAGAGTGTTACATAAACCAGTTTGAATGCTAACTCGTTGCTTGTTGGCTCAAATACGCAACCAGAACGAATCGATTTGCATTTCACAGGACGGGAGAGAGATAGAAATAGATCCTCTATAGAGGAGAAGTCTAACACGATCCACCACCAACTTGGCAACACAAAACGATTACACCACCAGCAGCACTACCAGTACAGGCGGCAGTGCCGACACCAGCAACCCTACACTAAGAAAAAAAGCCAACCTACAAATTAATTTTTTAGTTTTTAGAAATAAGTTCTAAGTAAAAGAAAACATTTCTCTTAAAATTAAAAACGCTTGTCCTAACTTATATATTATTATATTTCTTAGAAATATTTTCTATTATTAAGAAATACATTTCTAAAAAATAGAAATGGTAGCCCTGATTCTTTCGAATGATATATAAGAGTTTAGCTGCTCTTTGCTTTAGAGGACAAGTAACTCAGTGGGAATTCAAGCAACTCTGGGTCGAATCCCCGTATTAGAAAAAAGTATGTTTTTAGAACAAGCCACAACCCAACCACCTTAGAAATTTACTTTCTGAATAACGAGACGAGGACCCTTGACGCCAAAAGTATGGCGAATTCCTAAAATTAAAAGCGGCTTTTTGCTGAGTGTACCGCAACCTGGATGGCGTTTCAGAACTGTGAAATCTTTGGTTAAACAGCGACTTATTGAAATTTTTCAGTAGGGTCTGCGGAAAAACTGGAATCTAATGACATTTCAGCTGGAGCAGTGGCGCAGTTAAGTTTGTTTTTAAAGGGGTAGCCTGAAAGTGTGATTGTTCGATATTTACTTCTGATTCTGAGCTGAGGCATAGTTAAGCGAGTTTTGGAATGGACAAACCTAAAACAAATAGTTTGAGAGTGGTCACTTAAAGTAATTCGTTAGAGGCGCATCAAAAGGTATTGTTGAGCTCAACGCTGTGCAATATTAGAGATGAAGCAATCCCTTTTTTTTCTATACACAACGCCTGTGGGCGTCCCATTTTTCGCGAAATTCCGTCTCTCCCTCTCTCTTTGACACACACTCGCTCTCGTTCCTATTAGATAAGAGTTCAACGCACCCGAAATTGCATAGAATGGTAAGTTGAACACTGAATTGAATATCAATTGAAAATGCACATCACCCCAACCAGCCCAATCAGCAAAGGATGTCCAAATGTCCACAAGGTAGTCAGGCAGCTAAGCGCTGATCAGCTGATTTGTTGGCCCACGTACAGTGAAGCCTGCCACAGCTGTGTCGAACCGGCTGAGTAAGTGAGCAACCCTCTTTGCCTTCTGCTTCTTGCCTCCTGTCTCTCGAGTGCTACTTTAAGGGTTGTATCCGCATCTGTGTGTGTGTGTGTGTGTCCAGTGTTAAATGAGACGGTATAAAAGCTTGCCTTGTGTCCTCGATAGCCATTATAATTAGAGACAAATTTCTAATTAGTTCTAGCACCCTGACTAACAATTTATTTGACTTATTTTCGAATCCAGATGCTCTCGCTTGAGCTACTCTCTTGCTGAATTAAGTGCAAGACAAGAGCAACTTGCAACACTCAAACTGAATCGAGCCTTAAATAATGTTTGACTCACTCTTAACTGAGCTCTTATAAGATTTTTGTTAAACCTTTGTTATAATACTTTCAGGAAGAAAAACATTTTGCAATTCTATGATGACATAATAAACTGAAATTTGCACTCTCTTTCACTCCACCAGCGGCTGCTGCTGCATAAGTTGCCCTTTAAGCTGCTTACTCAAAGCCAATAGAAGCTGCTTGCTATTCCAGGGTGCTTCTCAGATGTTTGAAAACAACTATAAAGCATAGCTTCTTTTTTGCTTACATTATTAATAAAAACATTATTCAAACAAACAATTTAGATATAAATACATATAATTGAATTTGAAAAACTTACGATTAAGCGAAGGTTCGTAAAATTCAAGAACATTTTTATAAATATAAAGTCCACCATATTTTTTGGGAGCAAGCATTTATAATTTTGTATACATGTTTTTTCGTATATTTAGAAATTGTTTCGAAGAAACAGGAAAACTTTCTAGTTTTCAGGCCGATTTTTTGCTGAGTGTACAATTGCATACATTATACATAAGAGATAATTAGATAAGATGCGTAACGCCCAGCAAGAGTTGAAAGCTGGACTCAAGACAGCATAGCGAATTTTGCTTAAGCTTTTAAGCAGTCCTCTGCTCTCTCTCTCTCTCTCTCTCTCTCTCTCTCTCTGTCTCTCATTCTAGCTCTCGCTCTGCTGATCACTTATGCAGATATGCTGCTGCTGCTGCTGCTATGTTTGTATATAACGAGTACATACAAACTCACACACACACACACACACACACACACACACGTATATATAGGTATAGACACACACACACGTACATATATATATTTACATCAATTCTGCGCATTCTCTGTGGTGACACCTGACTTCAAATGCTGCCTGCCACCTGCAGGCACTGTGTCCATGCAGGATATTGAACTCTGACACAATGTTATGTGCAGCATAAAGGGGCAGACACCCCCTACCACTACCCACCCACCCACCCCCCCGCCTCCTCAACCACCATTACAATCCCCTACACTTTACCCCGTACCACCAAACACCAACCCCCAGTTGAAATGCCGGCCGGTGACCAACTTGTCTCCGGGGTCCTTCCTACAACTCTCACACCCTCCGTTTTACTTTCGCTCTGTCTCTCTTTGTCGCTCTCTCTCTCTTTCTCTCTCTCTCTCTCTCTCTCTCTCTCTCTCTGTCACTCTCTCCCTCTCTCTATCTGTAGAGCTCTCTTCGTCGCTGCTGTTCATTCATGTTCTCTCCATGTGTAGCTCTGTCTGTGTTTGTGTGTGTGTATTTGTGGGGCGTTGTTTTGATTTTCATAGATTGCGCAATCTACGCGGCACACAAATTTGCTTCTAGTATCCTGGAAACAAACACACAGATACAGAGAGAGATAGCGAGAGAGAGAGAGAGCGAGAGACTGCGCATGTCTGTAACAGAGAGAGAGAGAGAGTCCTTTTTGTGGGTGAGTGGGTATTGAGAGGCTGGGGATGTGGAGGGGGACTTTTCGTTTGGGGAGCTTCGCACAATGTGCGGAAATTGAATTTGTGGCAGAAAGCAAAAAGCAACAGCAAGCATAAAGCATAAAAACGGTATAGTGCTCCACCTGAGTGTACATGACTAGAAGATACCCTAGAAGATACCCTTCTTGATATTCTACACAGAATGCCAATCTTTAACGTTTTTTGTTCGTTAAAGATAAGCGCAAAGAAAGGTGTTTTGAAACCGTTCCCGTACCGGTTCCGCTACGTGAAGTGTTCAGTTTCCAGTTAAGTTTATGAGTTGATTCCAGTTTTTTGGCATTTTTAGATTTTTAACGATTTTGCAAGTTGACGATCAAACTAAATAAACTTGATATCCTTTTCATTAAATTCAATTTTATTGTTAACTTCAAGTGCCTTACATACTATGAAATATTTGTACAATCAGATGTAATAGGATACGTGTCAATCTGAAATTGAGCATAGCTTCGTTTTGCTAACTTTCAAGCATTCAGATTTATACAGGGTATGCAACCCAGATGAAGAAGCAGACAAGGAACAATAACATAGAGCGAAAAAAAAGTTGCCTCATTGCATTTTATGTGTTTGTGTCGACGTGGCTGCCGGCAGGGTGTGTCCGTGTGTGTGTGTGTGTGTGTGTGTGTGGGAGTGTGTGGGTGTGTGTGTGTGTGTGTGTACATGTGTATGCTTGAGAGAGTGTTAGCTAACACACACACACACACACACACACACACACACACACACACATAGTCACACAAGGAACCGGCTTTTGTTATTTCGTTAGCACATAAAATGGTTTTCCATGTTTTTGCGCTTTTTTCGAATTTTGCTTTTTGTTGTTGTTGTAATAAATTGCAATAGAAAAGGCACAAAAACGCACATACATGTTTATATATATGGGTAGATGTGTATGTGTGTATGTTACATAGCAAAACAAAACGGCATTCGTGATAGTACATACATATATTTTTATATAGATGTATGTATCCATATATATCTATCTCTTATGGAGTATACCTGTCATCAGCAAACATAACTCCCAATTGCACATTAACATTTATTGAGCCAAGGGTAGCAAAAATATCTATATATATATTATCTCAATGTGTGTGCGTGTGCGTGTGTGTGTGTGTGTGTGTGTGGGTTAGTGCGGGGGAGGCGTGGATGAGGGTAGAGAATAATTCAAAAATATTTTTGGTTTGGCGCCCACACCCACCACACACAGAATTTGAAATAATAATTGCGGCGTACTCTTTTTTGGGAGCAGTTCTTGTAACAGTTTTAAATAGTTGTCAAAAAGTGTACTCGATAAAAAGCAACAAGCGATTGCTGCACCCCTTAAAAATTCATTCAATTTAAAAATCACTGCTTTAACTATATGATGACCCTTATACGATCGTGTTACTTTTCGCTTCTGTCATGCGTTCAATTCTGAAACACGGGTTTTATGTGTGGTCTCCACAATTGTGCGAAAGAATTTCTAACTTTCTCTTAGCTTCATACACCGATAGACTCCTCTTTATTGATCCCTTCGCTCCCTAACTAATCGTCGTGTTAAGCTAGGTGTTATCCCCTTGGAACAGATTACATATTGTGAACGACATTCAAGAATAGAAGAAATATTATTAGTGGCATTAGGCAATTAAATGAAACTTGTGCTTAAAATAATGGTACTTAAATTAGTCAAATTTAAAAAACGTAGCATTAATTGAAAGCCTGTCTAGGAAATGTGTGCATAAGTCCTACTGTATATATAAACTAACTGTTTATTTTAATTAAGATTCGCTTAGCTGCCGCTTAGCGTAAGACAGGTAAAAACAGTAAAAGCACTTCTTATTTTTTGTTTCGTTTTTTTTTTGTTTTTGTATTTGCTACCAACTTGGGAAATTGCTTTTTAAGTCCAATCACGTCAATCCAGCCAATGTCCAAAAAAGCAAGCATAAAAACGAAATAAACAGAGCGATAAGGAAGAGAAAAAAAAACTTTTCTAATTAATTGTTTAGCACTTCATCCACTCGGCATCGGCATCTTGGCAATTTGGCAAAAGTTTCGAAAATGTCTAAAAAGAAATTGAAATTAAGACTACGAGCCGATTGAGCTTCATGATGTTCAACACGATAATGATGATGAGAAAGTCTTTGGCTAAAAGGCATGCTCTTAAGGCCAAAATAGTGTTGCATACATTCGCCGACCGACTTGCAATTGTCGATGCTTAATTTGTTTGAATAACCTGAATACCCATTGGAAATAGTGAACCAAAGATGGGTTTAACGGAGTTGTGCAGAGATATGTAGTAGGCAGAAGGAAGCATATTCGACAGCTAAGTGTATAAGTGAAATTAATCCAGAAATCCAGGCGCCCAACGTGGGACGCATTTCCCAGCTTATATATATATTCTTGATTAGCATGGACAGGCAAGTCGATATCCCCATTTCTGTCTGTCTGCCTGTATGAATGTGCCTTTCTCAGATATAAAAGATAGGAACAGAAGCTCTCCTTTATTAATCGCATATGGAGCTTACCGAATTTCCAATCAAATCAAGCGAAATGCCCAAAGTTATGTATATATATATATATTCTGTATCGCCTCGAGATCTATCAATATATAAATAATCTTTTTAACAGATGAATTCTGGGTACCTGTTGGTCGAGCTCTCTGTAGGCGCATTCAGATGTCATCATTTTTCTGGTGCTAACCGTATGTTTCTGGTTATGTAAAAGATTCCCGCTCCTCCAGGTTGTAGGACTTTTGACTATATACGACAACATGCAGTAAAACAAAACAAAAAAAACATAAAAAACGAAGAAATTAAAACACAGCCAGTTACATGGTAGACGTCATTCTAAGCTAAAATGGGAACTGCAGCTGCCCACAGACCCGCATCCCTTTCTACCACCCCTACCCCTGCACCTACCTCTCCCCCACCCCTTCCTCCTCACTAACCCTAAGCTTGTCCATTGCTGAGGGGCGGGTGCGGAGACTGCAGCCCAGCCGGATGCTGTCCATTTCAATTATCGTGCGCTGGGCGCTTTAGAGTGGTGCTTGAATTTTGAATTTTTGCAGCCATTGTTGTTGTTGTCGGTGTTTGTCAGCTTATGCATTTTTTATGTTTACAAAAATGAAAATACAAAAATTAAAGCCAGTAAGAAGGCGCTAGCGGAGAGAGCTCGACTACCAGATTTTCTGTAACAAAACGCCTGAGCTTGACTTTTACCTTTGAACTATTTCAAATCGGTCTTAGATCTTAACTCAACCTACTCATTGCTTTGAGAATACTTAAAGCAAACAGATATCGTCACTTTAGTCCATAACTCTTATAGACGAAAGTAGAATCTGGCATCTACTAAATGATATCCTTGCAAAGGGAGTTATAATTTTGTCCTGAAGTTTGTAAGAAAATGTATAGTATATATATATATATATAAGTATACTCTGGATCACCATCTGTCTGTGTGTATCTATAGGAACAAAATCCTTAGTTTTAATTTGATGAAACATTAAATCATTTTTCGATACTGAATGCTGTACGTGAAATGTAAAGCTTCCAGTAAGGCTATTGAATTAATACCACATTTATTGTATTAATAATATCGATTCCTGTAGCAGGCTTTTAAATAAATTGTCGAATTCCGGTACTTGTTTCTATACTCAATCGGCAAAGTTAGCGATTCCGGTTCCGATTCCACGTCGATTTTTTAAATTTATGGTGCAATTTAGATGTGAGTTGGCTTTTACACTTAGACAAAAATTCGCACCGAATTTTAGAAAATCGTCCTGGAAAGTAGAAGGTTTTCCTTCTTGGAAATAACTTCTAAGACTATAAAAATGTCAAAGGCCTAATCTAAAAAAATATGGTGATTTAAAAACAACCTGAAACCTAGACGTACTTTTCACAAATTTGAGAAAAATGTAGCCTATAATTAAGAAAAGAAAAACCCTTTTTGAAAAATAAGGTGAGTTACCTTTGTGTGCATAAAGTCCCATGTCTCAGTGCAATTTTATTGCAAACATTTACAGAACTTAATGAAACCCTCTTTGACCGTTCCGAATGGCTACAGGGTATAATAAAATATGTAAAACATTCGATTCAGTCTTTCGGCTTGGCTAAATGCGCTACAGTAAACACTTCATATTTCGCTGCGGCTCAAAGCGCATCAGATGAAAGGACTGGCCAAAAATAGAGATGGAAAGACAGAGAGGGAGAGAGCAAAAGAGAGAGAGAGAGAGAGAGAGAGAGAGCGAGTCGAAAGAATCCGCGTCTACGCGACTCTTTGATAATGGTTGCGACTATGGATTTGGCAATGGATATTTTTTTATGTGGCTGGAATGGGTGGTGGGGTGGTTGGGTGGTTGGGTGGCTGCGACTGCTGCTTGGTGGTGACTGTGGCTGCACTTTAACGACGGCCAGTGGTTGCTGTCGCGCAGGTAATGAAAGTTGCCAGTTTGGCGGTGGTTTCTGTGGTGGTTGGGTGGTGGGGCTGACCGTGCTTAGGCGGCTGCTGGTGGTTGCTGTTTGAAAACTTGTTTACCATTGCGCCAAAGTGCACTTCAATTGCATTTAATTAAATAAATGCAAATGTTTAATAGAAACAAAAACCCTTTGATAACAGTAAATTTAATTTGCATGCCAAAAGTTATTTTCTGCAGAACTAACTGTAAGCCCTGCCCATTAAAAATTTGTTATAAAAAAATTGGTTAAAACAAAATAAAATGCTAATAAGCAAGTACGCAAATCAAAAACTACTAAAAACCCAAAAACTAATGACAACAACTTTGACAAATATATATTTATATTTTTAAATATAAGTCAGAATGCTGTAGTCGAGTGAGCTCAACTACGATATACCCCGAACCGAGCGCTCAAATCTATTCAACTTTTATTGTCCAATTTCCCTTTGAAAAGTTTTGCAGACCAAAAAAATGACATCAGTTAAAGACAAATGGAAAAGAACATTTGCTTTAATTAATTACTAAACAAAATAACAGAATAGATAAGTTTTGCGTAGGTAGGCCTGATAAGAGAAGATATAAAAAAAGGAAAAATGTTTATTAAAGATTAACAAAAGGAAATGACGGATTCGGTAGGAATGAGGGGCTTAATCTGCCACGTAGCAAAAAAAATAACTTGGAATTTCGGCAAGTGTAGCAACAGGGGTAACTGAAAGGAAAGACCCTTAAATAAACCACAGAGAAATGGCGAAATATTTAATGATCAGACGAAAGTATGAAGTTCTTTTGTAATGTGATTGATAACGATTAAAGTTTACAACTCCCAATTCCCTTGCACAGCTGTTGCTGATATGAAAAAATGTAATGTTGAAAGGTCTTGAAACCGGACATTCTATTTACAGAAGTCACACGTGGTTTCAGGATCATTTGCTTGGAGTAACGATGCTACTTGCATCACTACTTATCATATAATATCATTCGGTTTAACACATTTCTCTATTTTATTCAACTTTTCATGACTTTCTTATCATGTTCATATTGCAAAGCTGTTATATGAATGAAAATACAGATTTGTATAATGATGCTATTATGGTGAACATATGCCGCAGATGAGCTAATTGAAAAGTAGACTATAAACATGTTCCTAGTCGTTAAAACGAATGCAATTGATGATTGCAAGAAAATGAGATAGAGAGAGTGAAAGGGAGAGAGTGCAATTGGAAAACGTCTCGGATGTCGTTGCTATCCGATCCCTAGCATCCTGTAATTATGTGTCTCCGGAACACACACATCCACACCCACACAAACACATATATTTATATATATTCATATATATTCATATATATATATATATATATATATATATATACACGCATGCACATTCGAGCATTGGGGAATTGGAAAATAACGTTGGAGCATTTTTGCAAGCGCATGCGTCATATTGATTTTCATTTGCCGCATCCGGGCAGAAAACTTCAAAAAGGAAACCCCAATTTGCCAAAAAAAAAAAAGCAAAAACAAAAGAACAAAAAATCAAACAAAAATACTAACAAAGAACGAAATGTGAAATGCAATACCCCCAACATCCAATATCCAATCTCCAATTTAAAATACGGTTCGAAGGCTGCCTCCAAAAAGTACCACTCTAAGTTTACCGGGAGGGGGGACTTCGGTTAGGGGGGATTGCGGATGTGAGTGCCACGCAAATGGGGCATTATTGCATTTTTGCAAAATCATTGAGGATTTTGCACATATCTACAAAGCAGTCAAACGCAAATAATGAAAGCAATTTCAGATTACGGGCATTCAATGAATTTTTGTTTTATGCTAGTCGAGAGAGCTCGCCCTGACCTCAGCAGCACAGAATACGCATACGCATATTTGTGCTAGTTTCACAATCTAAGCAATCTTCCGATCAATTATATGTTTGCTCGTTTATAATTCTGTACCTTTTATTAGAGCTTTTGTTGTTTTGTTGTTTCCTAAGGATTTCACAGAACTCTACACCTAGGAAAAAAAAATTCAATGCATTTTAGAGACTTTTCTTGTTTTGATTCGGTATGACAATACAAATACAATTTTAATGCTTGAAAGACATTTTTGATAATATGGATAGTCAATGAAAAAATCACTAGAATTATTTCGATACTTATTTTGACACTGAATTGGTCGAAGTTTGTTGAAACGTTAATGTAAATTATTTCTAACAGACTATATTTATTGGGAAAAATATGGCTTTTCAAGAAGAATTCTTACATTTTTATTGAAAATTTTCAAAAATTCCCCACGTCTGGGTAACTTGGCTAACTTGGGTATTTCTGAACCGAACTCGATGACAGTTTAATTAATAATATGCCAAGCTATATACATTTTGGATTAGAAAGATTTAATAGTGGGGAAATGCTGAATTATATGAATTAATAATATCGTATCCTACATATCTTCAGGACGTGAACAATCGAAAGATATTGAAAAGGTCCAAGGCAACATAAACTATAGTTAAATATACATAAAAACAGTCTTTCAGCACAATTCTGTTATAATTCGGAAGCGGTTCATGCGTTTGGCTTATGAAATAATGAAAAGCACTTAAAATTAACGGCATTAAATGAGGCATTTTCTAGCTGGAATGCAAGTGAATTTTTATTAATTTGGTACAAACCAAAGAACACAGAAGATAAAAATGCTATGGGCAGAAACTCATCAAAATTCAATGGAAGGAAAGCAAAAGATGAGAAAGATGAAAATGACGAAGGGAAGCCTGCCTGCCAGATGGGAAATGTTAAATGGAAAATTGCAAATGGCAAATGGGCAAAAAAGAGGCAGCCAAGCGATAAAAAGCAAAGGCAAAATAAATAAGCTCTTATGTGGCAAATGGACGCAAAAGGAAGTATGGATGGGTGTTGTGTATGTCTTAAGAGCCAACAAAGCACAATGAAGAAAGCAAACATAAGAAATAAGCAACAAGCAGCAATAGAAAACAAAAAACAAAAAACAAAAGACAAAAAGAATGAGAACAGCAAATTAACTCTTTGTAATTTAATTTTTGATGCTCGAGCTTAATTTTGTTTGCTTGTTAAAAAAGAACAGGGCAAAATAGAAATAGCTCATAATAGCATTCCGCAGGCCAAGAGCAATCAACGGCATCAACCCCATGACAACAGTCACCACCCAATCCACCACCCACTGTGGTGCACTGAGTTCAAGATAGAAATCTTCATTCACACCACATGGAAAATACATCTCTCATTTTCCAAGAATGCTGAATGAAAGCGGAAAACGCACACACACACACACAGGCACACAAACACACCCCCTTTCCGAGAGATAGAGAGAACTATGCCTTTTTCTATTCTCAGCAAAAATAAAAATAAACTGAGTTTACCATGAACGGATTTTGTAGAAGCGAACAAACCCCCAAAGCCAATTCTTGGTACTTAACAGTACTTAGTTTTTATAATGTAGGGATAAACAACGCCTTAGAGAGGGAGAACTAAAAAAAGTCTTGAGTGCTGCATTAAAAATACTTGGGTTGTGAGTGCTAATTAGTTACAGATACTGCTGGGATTCGTTAAAAGAACTAATTCAAGCTGATCTAGTCAAGCACTTAAAGGATGCATTAAGTGCATCCCGTCAAAGTTAGATAAAGATTAAAATATATAGATAGAAATATGGTTAGATAGGTAGATAGATAGATAGATATTGGGGCAATTGTATATAGTAAGATAGATTTTAAGATAAATAGATACATATATATATATAGATAGATATAGATATATCTATTGAACAATATATAGGTAGATATATAGACAGACTGATAGTTAAAGTGATCATTCTTACGGATTCACAAGAAATACACTCTTAGATACTTTCAATCTCAAAGATTAAGTTTAAGTTTATTTAACTAGATATTTTACAGATAGATAATGAGATATATAACTAGCTAGTCAGAAAGATATATCGATAATCAGATATATAGATAGATATATAGTAAGGTATGAATTAATATAAATTTTATAAGATGGAAATTTAATACATAGATAGATAGACAGACATATAGTTAGATAGTTAGTAAGATAAATCGGAAGACAGATAAATATATGTATTTATTGATTATTAGGTAAACAGATCGATGCAAATACGCACATGGAAGATAAATACTTAAACTTATAATTTCTGATCCATATATTCCTAAAAATAAAATGTATTTAAACGAAGTTAGATAGATACTTTTAATCTGAAAGATCGTGTTCATTAAAGCTATGCATTTCTTTAGGTCCATATCCCCATTCTTAAAATAATTTTACCTGACTTTGATACATTTATATTAGCAAGCTAATATAAACTTTGATTAGCTAGTTGCAGCGAAAACTCATGCATTTATAAGTTATGCTTTGTTGAGGTGCACAAATGTATCCTATTGCTGTTAATGCACCTGTCACATACATTCAGATACTTAGAATAAAAAAGAAAACCTTCGAGAAACTGTAGATGCGAAAACTAAGTTGTAAGTGGATGCAATGGGCGTTAAGAGGGTGGACTGAAGAAGGTGAGGCTAAGAAGGTTACCGTTAAGAAGTTGGGTGTTTAAATAAGTGGGTGTTGCCTGCTGCTGCCTTTTATATGATAGTCGACAGCCAACATAAAGTAAATTTCCAAATGGGGTGGGAAACTGCAAGTGCCTGCATCTATATCTATATCTATATATAAATATATTTATATATATATATATATATATATATATATATGTATGTGTGTGTGTGTGTATATACAAGTAATGCACACACACATAAGCACATGCAAGCAGAGATTGTAACAAAGAGCAAAAGCAGTTCGTTTCTTTTATGTTCTTTTTTGGAAGCTGCAACGAGTCATGGCAAATGTACATGACACTACCACATATGGAGGCAAGTATATAGAATATTTATATATATATATATATATGTATACTATGTATAATATGTATATACGCTTCCTGATTGTGCAATGAAGGTAGCAGGGGAGGAGCGGTAGAAACTGTCACCAGCATTTCATTGCATTTTAATTTGATGGCAACGCGCAAAAGCGTCCAAGCGTCAAAGGGGAGTGGGAGTGAAAGGGTGGCTTGAAGGGGGGAGGGGTAGTTTGAAGGGGCTTGGGTTAGGTGGCTGATTGCTGACCAAGTCAAACCCATTTTGCAGTGCACTGCATCGAACTGTGAACTTTGACCAAAGTTACATTTAAATAATTGATTTTGGTTTCACTTCACTCACCGAGCTCTTTACCCATCCTGCTCTCTCTACTCTCTGTCTCCTTCTCTCTCTCGCTCTCTATCAATAGTAACAGAAAATACGACAAATACCGTTTATTGCCTGCTTATAGGCGTTGCCCATAAAAACAAGCAAGCAAAGTTGCACAGCTAAATCCTTAAAGCTTTTCATCTGGAGATCAATTTCTAAAGTTGTCCAACAAGATTAACTATTCCCGCAACAAGGTTGCAAGTTTCCTTAAGTCGCAAACCTTTTAAAGTCAGATTAATTGCCTAAGCAGTTAAATTGCATTTTATTTTCCGTTATATACATATACGAGTACATTGACATAAGTACACATGTCTATATCCAAATCACGGCTCACAGCTTGACCTGTTTCTATTGTTGTTTGCTCTTATTTTTTGTTCTTAACCAGCATTTTCATCAATTTATTTGTGGTAAGTACGTTGGTTTTACTCTTATTTATGGTTTTTTGCTTGTTTAAAAACATAAATATATTTATATTATATTCGTTTTACCCGATTCTCACAAAATAACTGAAAGCTGAAAAGTTCTTCTTAAATTTAAAATCACTATTTTCAGCAATTTATTTCGGAGATTAGTAAATTATATTTCTCAATTATGGCTTCAAGGAATTGTAGTCTGACGTGATTTGTTTTCTGCCAGAAGCTAGAGTCCTTTTTTTTGTGTACTCTTTTATATTTAGTATTGACAAAATGATATAATACTAAAACTAATTTTGCTTTGTATTAACCCTGACAGCCTTTCTTGATGAATTGCACTTGAATATGTTTAGCACTAACTGAACACTGAACATTCGAATAGCGCCTGCAAACGTCCCTGTCTCTGTTGCTTAATGGATAAGTCATGTTGCATTTTGAATTCAAATATAAATTGGAACTGGTAATTGCATTATTCTTAGAAAATGCCACTCAATTAAATATCTATTGCTATCAATTTAAAAATCGATCTAATTGCACACAATATTATGGCCAAGACGGAAATACGCAAGGCACAAAAAGAGGTGGAGTGAGAGGGGGGAGTGTGGTCAGGAAGGATAGCGCAGCAACCCAATCAAGGACATCCCCACAGCAATTCCCACCCCCCCCCCCCCCCCACCCACGGCTTCCGCCTCGTTCATGCCTATCATCAGCAGTATTGGAGCAACAATGCAATCGACGATTACAATTAAAGCACGAATTGCTTTCTGAATGAGTTCAAGTGAAAATATGCCAACAAAAACCCCCACAATCTATCCATCTCTCTCACTCTCAGTCTCTATCTCTCTCTCCCTCGCTCAATTGAAGTGTGTGTGTGCATGACTGTGACAGACATGTCAGCTTAAAAAAGCAAGACAGAGAGAGGGAAAGCATACATCTTTTGAACCCCTTTCTGCTGTCAGTGCATGGTGAATATTTTCTGTGAAAATTGTTGGCATTTGAGCAGAGTTGGCCTCGTCTCGTGCTTGTCATTCGTGACACGAACACGACTGAGTTTTTGAAAATAACTTTGCAGAGCCAAGTATTTGCGTCTGGTACATATAAGTATATGGTTGCCGTCCAATTAAATTTTATACAGTTGATCAATATTATGTTAAGGTATGTGTAGACGCTGAGGATGATATATCTTTTAAATTGTGCTATCGTTAATCGATTTATTTCGATATTCGTGAAAAGGGAAGCCTCAGCGATCAAATTAAATAAACTTCATCTGTTTGTGATAAACGAAAAGTTTTATTCAAGATTTTGAAGTCTCTAGCTCTGAGACGGACATCGGCTGTTGATCCGGATCACGAATATATATACATATAGTTTGCACAACTTCATCAAAGTATATATCAAGGTATATAGACATCTATATGCACAATCTGTATATAGCACACCTACTTACCTTATAAATTGTTGTCCTTAAATGATATTTTGGGTTATAAAATATCACTCAGTAGCTGATCGCTTTCTCTCTCTTTCTCGCTCGATGTGTGTCTCCCTCCCTCTCTCTCTCTCTTTTTCTCTCTGTCTCTCTGTGTGTGTGTGTGTCTTGTCAACCTCTTTTTTTTCGGTATAAATTCTTCTAGCTCGACTTTATTTTTGGTTTATTGCGCTTGGTTTAATTATATTTTAACTGTTTTATTTTATTATTTTGGCAATTTGTTGATGTTGCTATTGTTGTTTGTTGTTATTGTTGTTGTTAACCAGAATTTTCATCTATTTTAGTTGTGTGATTTAAAATTATTTCGTCGTTCTTTGAAATCGTTGGAAGTCCGTTGGTTTTATTTATATTTATAGTTTTCTTCTTGTATAAATATTATATTTCCTTAAGAAGTTCAAGTCTTTTTTAAAAATGTAAATATATATTTTTTACTCGTTTTCTATATAAAAACAAAAAAAAACACTTGCCTAGCTCTTTTCATTTGCTTTTATTTACACATATATACATATATGTATGAATATACATAGGTATATATGCACATATATGTTTTTATGTACTTATGACCCAACCTGTGTTGTTGCGAAGTAAATTCTGTAAAAAAAAACCTTGTGGTATATCGCCTTCTTATCGGCTAGATGTTGAGCACGTTGAGAAAACAAGCCGCGACACTTGGATTAGTCCTTTCGATTCTCTTGAGATCTTCTATATAGCTAACACGTTTTTTTGTTTGTTCACCTAGCTATAAGCACACCTAAAAAAATGTACACACAAAAAAATCGCGAGCTTAGACTTGAATCTATATATATATATTTATACTCTTTTCAAGATTATTATTATTTTATTGATTGAATAAAAATGTTATGCACAAAGTAAACGTGAAAAAATGTCCATTCGCACTTTTTTTTTTTTAATCGAAAGTATTCGACGATATTATTTAATATATATATATATATATGTCGTGATTGCTGGCTACAGACTTTTGTTTTAAGACTCGCAATTATCTGAAATGAAACAAAGGACACGTATTATTTTTAAATATAGTATTTAAAAAGTTTTGCAAGCTTGAAACTTATATTCATTATATTCGATCATTACTTAAGGGCTGTAAATTTTTTAAAAAGGGTTTTACCCTGAGAAAATGTAGATTTGCCAAGGGCACTGTTGCTATAGAAAATACTAACTATGGTATATCATGAGGACCCAATTCTATTGTGAAACACTAATCTCAAAAGCAGGCAAAATTTGACATAGTTTTTATTGGAATAGTTGGTCAGATGATCTATACTGATTTCTTATGATCAAATATCTCCTGACTTCATCAGAAATAAAATTGCATATAATTCATTTGTGGATGAAGAAAACGTAGGAATGGCAAGCTAAATTGGATTGATTGGGTTGGGATCTAATCTTCGATATATACAGATACTTAACTAGTCATAACTAAAGTCAGGTTAGATTCAAATAAATACGATATATAATACTCTATATATAAATACTTCATTTTCTTATCTACTCAATATGATAATAATGATCATGAGTGCGTTTTTCGAATAAAAAGCTCTCTGATTTTTGTACGCATGTATTTATGTATGTAAACACATTCCTATGCATGCATATAGTATATATATATATATATATAGATTATTATTTTTTTTTAGCAGATCCTCGATTTTGGAACTGTTTTGTGACGTACTGAGGCGACTGCGACTGCAACTGCGACGCTAACGACGAGGGGCGCTCTCCTGAGCTCGAATTAGAAGTTGGCATTAAATTGTTCTTCCTCCTGCTAGACAAAAATACTTTCTGTTTTATTGCTATTTGCTTGTTTGTTTTGCGTACGTTCGTTTGGTTTTGTTGTTGATGTTTTTTTGGTTTTGGTTTTTTTCTTTCTTTTTTTGTCAGCTGTTTAGTTTAGTTTCGTTTCGTTTTGTTATTGGTTTGTTTTGTGTACTACGAAACAAGGAGGAAATCATATAGCGACGCAAATGATAAATTATATGAGTAGAATAATACAAAACGCGCTTAAAAAAGAACCGCGTTTGCTGGATACGCCGAAGACTGCTTGACTCGTACTGATTGAGAGAGAGAACCAAGCTCGTCCACCAAACACCGACTGCAAACGCGACGCCGGCAGCAGAGCAGCAGCAGCATCATCAGCAGAAGCAGCAGCGGCAGCAACAGTGGCCGCAACGTATCCTATGTTGAGAATTGGTTGCGCTTCAACAAACCAATAAAACCAAAAAAAAAAAAAACAAAAAAAATCCCGAAAGGAAAACAAGAAAAAAGAACAGCAAAAGAACAACAACATAAACAAGAACAAAAAGCGGCAGCAGTAGCAGCAGCAATGGAACCTACAGGCAGCGCGCCATTAAAGCTCCAAGCTTTTAGGACAGCTTTCAGCTTCAGAACTCTACACGACGACGCGTCGCGTCGCGTCGCTCGGCGTCGCAGCGACTGCAACTGGGCCAAGTCTCCAACATGGCACAACTTGATTTCATTTGTATGTTTGCAAATGCATTGGATAATTTACAATTTGTGCTCGGCACAAATAGGGACCCAATTCACGCAGTATATTGTAGACATACATACAGTTATACCTATATATATCGCTCACCCTTTCTCTCTCTCTCTCTCTCTCTCTGCCTCTCTGTCTCTCTGTCTCTCTTGCTCCACGTAAAATCTGTGTGATTTTGTACATTTTCTAATATGGCGCGGTTGTTTTGCAGTGCGGTGTGACCACATCAAGCGCTTCAAAACAATTAAAGAACACACTGGGAAACAGTTGTAGTTGGACCACTAATTAATGGTCTACCAAATAATACAACTGCTGCAACTAATTGCAGCCACACCGAAGCAAAAAGAGAATTTCATCACTTGCACAAAAATATCGCCACAAAGTAAACTGCTTATGGCCAAGAAAGTAATGGCCGTGTAAGAACGATTTTAAATTATTATAAACTCGTTTTGAAAACCTTAACTGGTTCGGATTAAAGTGCATACAATATTACCAAATAGATTGGGTACAAGTCGCGCAATTTTTACGAGGCATTTCAAGATTTTTGAGCCAAAACGCTCAACTCCTTCATTTTATGACAAATGTATAATACTCTCAACAAGAGTATAAAAACTAGGAAATAACGTAGCATTTTTAATCAGTGACCTCAACCATATAAAAGTACAATGAATAAAGTAACTTTCGAAATTGTGGAAGGCAATTATTCGAAGTTACCATCCCAATTTGGTAAGCCTAGCTCTAAAATTATGGCAGATATTGAATTGAGAATTTTAGTAAGAACCTTAGTAGGAAGTTTCTGGTAATCTACTTTCCAAGCAAACAAGTTAACTTTATATAAGAATGATGTATCCTTTTGCTTTAAAATAGTGAAAGTTATGAGCTCTTATCGACTTACACTTATCGATGTTATCGATTTTATACTCTGTCTTTGGTATCAGAATGTAATAGACGAGTTGGACTGGTAGATTGACTTTACAATTTGCACTATCTTTCCGCTAAAGGTCTACTGTAAAAATACACATGAAGAGATGATGAAACCCATATATCTTTCTTCTTTTTTAAAGGTACTACTCGACTTGGTGTTTGTCAAACGTTTTTTGCTTTGAATTCAAACTATAATTCGGACTCAAGGGCAAAATGCATTTTCTTTACAATTTTTCAGGACAAAATACGCATCCCATATTCGTTTTTCTTTTATTTCCAGCTAATTAGATGCTAAATTTAGTTGTAAGCAGCTTACAAGTGGGCGGCATGGGAGGGTCGCCAATTGCAATTAGCAAACGACCCGAGAGGGGGACCAAGTGGGAGTGAGAGGGACCGGTACACTAAAGAAAAACTAGCCCTGAAATTAAAAAAAAAATAATAATAATAAGCTGTGAAATTTTCTGGCTTGGCTTTTATATACGAGCTTAGCTTTGATCTGGCTTAGAGGATGAGTAGCTCAGCGGGAAGTTGCTCAACTCGGGTTTAAATCGTCGTAATTTGTTTTTAATTTTAGAAAAATCCATCCAGCAATTTAGAAATACGAGTTCTGTGAGTTTTTAAGACAATAATACTGGGAAAAATTTCGAAAATTCAGTTCGATTTTATTTTCTAAGGATGGGGAGCAGAAATGAAATCAAGTTGGTTTTTGAACAATTTCAATTAATTAAAATAAATAATGAAATCATGTGCGGTTTGTGTGGCAGCACTCCCCCTCAAAACCCACACCAACCCAACCCAACTCAACCCAAGCCCAATGCTGACATATTGGACATTCCGCGTTCCGTTGCGCCAGTCTTGGCCAAGCCAAAAGCTGAGCTGCATACATAATCAGGCAACAGCTCCTGCAACAAAATCAATGCAACTGTGGCCAGAGCTCGAGAAAAAGCTCGCCTCGCCTCGTGTAGAGTTCGACACGCTCGCAGCCCGTGTAGAGTTCCTGCCCAAAAAAGTGCGAATTTGGAGCAGGACGCAGATACCAGCCAGGCATTTGGCATACACACAATCGCCGAACGCATCCGAAATTGTGTCAAGCTGCCTAAAACCGAGAGAGAAGGAGAGACAAAGAGAGAGGAGAGAGAGAGAGGGAGAGAGAAAAAGCAGAGAGCGGGAGAGAGGGGTATACGCGCCCAAAAAGCAGCCGGCCGGCCGGTCTGCCTGCCCCCACTCCGCCCCTATTTGTTTGTGCACTCAGAAAATTGCCATGAAAACTAGAAAGTTGTCATTTCGAAATACACGAAAAATAATTTTTAAAATGAGAACGTTTTTTTCTACTTTTCAGACATATATTTCGCTATAATAGAAACTATTCCGAAAATGTAGAAATGCAAGCATTTATTTTTAGAAAATATCCTTTTTAAAATTCAGGAACATCTAATCAAATTAACTGGCTCGGCTTTTATATCAGAATTCAGCTATCATCTGCCTCGGAAACCCACAGTGGGAAGCAACTCAATTCGGTTTCGAATCGTCGTAAAATCATATTAATTTTTCTAATTAAGTTATATGAATTTATAAGCAATCTTAAATGTTTGAATGTGTTAAATGTGAAAATTGGTATATTTAATAATAATACATATTTCAAAAGAAGATAATGTAAGAAATCTGTGCAATAGAATAAACTTAGACATATATTTTCTAAAACTGAACAATCTGCAATTAAATTAAGTACAGATTGACGCACCCATCTTTTTATAAATATAACTTCTTAGTATTAAGGTAAGCGGCACTATCAGGGCGACTTTTTTTCTGAGTGTGGCACAGCTTGCTTGACTTGAACAATAACTGCTCAGTCTTAAAGCCAGTTGGCCTTAAGGCACGTGCTCCAACAGCTGCCCAGCCCTCGATCCCAATCCCCATCGCTTCGAACTCAGCAACACACACACACACACACACACACACACACACTGACAAATGTCCCCATAGAATTTGGCGTACGGAATGCTTGCTAACAAGCTAAAAATACGCAAATCAAATATGCACCAAACCAAACCAAGGCAAACCAAAGAAACAATGAATGAAACCCAAACGAAATGCTTAATTTATCAAATTGTATTGCTAGACAACTCAAACTGAACTCCGAGTGCCTAATTCATTTAATGCTATATGCATATTTCTGCTCATCAATTTCTTAACAATTTTGCTTTTAGAATTCGTAATTTTTTTATCGATGACATTCTTTTCACACAGAGCACATTCGAAAATGAATAGAAATGGTATTATAAAGTTGCTCAAAAGTGTGTAACAAGCAGAAAAAGGCATCATCTTAATAATATATAGATTCTTGATCAGCATCAGCAGCCGAGTCGTTTATTTGGAATATAAGTTCTCTCTTTATTTCGTTTATCGATACCCGATACAAATCGAATTCCGATAGCAATAATAATAGATTTGATTATTAGTATAATCAGACATATTATTGATCAGCAGTAAAATTTGAAATTGCATTTAGATCGAGTAATAAACGCATATTTTATTGAACATGTATTTAAAGGGTATCTCTTAGTTGAACTCTCTCGACTAGAGTATGCTGACTTGTTAAGGCCAGCTGGCTTATGGACAATATTGGTTATTTACTTAGTGATAAACATACATTAACAAAATTGAGTTCATTCATGCACCTCCTCGTTATCTATTCATTGTTTGCTTTACAGAAATAAATAAGAATTTCATTATTATAGTCATTGAATAGTATTTTGAATATTTTGCCAACATTTGTGGAAATTGTATTGAATTTGCTTAAATCGAGTTTTAGAAAAACACGGTTAGGCTATGCATAAAAGTGCAAAACTAAATTGGAATTAGAAATTCAAATTATTTTACCTTTTTATATAATTTAAGCTTATTTATTAATATCATGTGTTCGGAGCGATAGGGTAGATAAAAACCCTTGATTAGTTATTGATTAACTAAACTTCACTTTAATTCCTTACTGCTGTTGAATTACCATTGACCGCTTGTGTTAAATTTAAGCTAGCTTAAGCTAATTACAGCGTTGAGAGGAGGGAGCATTTTGGGAGAGGAGGCGGTTCCTGTGCTAATCATGCAAAAATGGCATGAGCTGATAACACAAGCTGATAACACATAACATAACTGGCAAGTGCCGGTCAGCATCCAACGGGAAGGTCGCCTTGGCACCGAGGAGGAATGCCCGGCAGGATAATGTGAGGATACACATCAGCCTCGAGGATTAGCGAAATAGTCTATGGGGTGTAACATCTCTCCAGCAAGGAGGACATTATTGAAATTCCTCGGCAGCTGGAGATGAGGATCGACTTCGAGTACGAGCTCACGACTCAACTCCGTCGACCCCGATCGGAGCACAGCGATGCAAATTTTTCAAACTTTTCTAGGGCCGTTGCCAGTGAAGCATTGATACGACTCATTGGACAACAGGCGTCAATGTGCGCTCGAGTCTCAAAGATTTTTGCACCGGTGCCGTGGATATCCTGGTTGAAGAGGAGCGACGGTCTGCTGAAGGGCTTTCTACTCTTGCTTTGCGCCGACGCCTTGGCACTTGGCCGTCTTCGCGCAGATGGAGCGGGGTGTGATGTGTCTGGGAACCACCGCCCGTAGTGCTGATGAGCCAGGCAGTACGGTCAGTATTGTTTGAGGAGCACCGGCCTCAACCGGCTCACAGCAGTCAGGCGAAGGCATCACTGGCACCTGCTCAGTGCGTGAACTCCTCTGCACACTCGGCACCGGAACGAGCTCGACGTAGGAAGGCATGTTGTGCTCGAAAACGAATAATAATCGAACTCGATGAATAATAAAATAAATTGTTTTTTGTTAGGAAAGTGGAGAGTGACAAAGTTGGGAGATTTAATTCCAAACTGCGCTTTTCCTCATTAGTGTCAAATATTTAGAACAAAATGCAAATATGAATATAATTAGGTAGTAAATGCCAGCTAATTAGCTAAGGCTTTGTTAGCTGATGTTGCAACAGGTCCATTCGAACATTTCTTTTTTGCATTTTATGTCACTCAGCTAAAGCCACACCCAGCACAGGATGGTTCGCCTCTGGTTGCAAGCAACCCGATGAGAGTATATCCTGACTGAAGTGGCATTTTAACGCATCAGCTGAGTAACGAACGAGCGCGGCTCAAAGGATCCCAACCCACACACACCCACACACACATATGACGACTACTAATTGCTGTCAAGTGAGTGGCGCAACGAAAAACCAACAACAACATTAAAATTTAAGAAGAGAGAACCCAACAGGAAAAAAAATATATACAACAAGCTGCTGCACATCAGCTAATTTATAACCAAGTCGGGAGTGGTAGAGAGAAAGGTCTCGACTATGAGATACTCTGCTTGCTTCATGCAATACTTGAGCCGGCTGATAGAAGTAACTTACCTTGTTTTCAGAAAATACATTCCTTAAGACCAGGATGTTTATTTACTTCATTTTAGCGTACACATACTTTTGAACATGTTCATTATACCCTATTTAAGCATCTTTAATGGATTTAGGGTATAAAATTTACAGCAGCCGTCGAGTGACTTCCGTTTCCGCAACGACAACGACAACGAGTACTGCCCCTGGGTGTGTGTGTCCGCCTGTGTGTGGGCCTGTGTGTGTGCACGTGTGTGTATGTAAACCCTCTGTGCTAATCACTTGGAAAATAAATGTAGTTAGGGGCTCATTAAAATGTGAATAGAAATATTGTATGCATGCAGCATGCATATATAAAGACATAGTATTCAATGGTGTAGGCGGGTAGGACTTCAGAAAAGTTTTCCAAAAACTTTTTGACTATAAGCTATCGTATGCATGTACTATACACATATAGAAAAGGCATTAGGTATATTGGCAACAGCATTTTTTAATAGTTTCCGTTTGGAAAGATGAGCAGAAATATATTTTCAGTGTATCGATGTATTTTCTTTTTGTTTTGACGAGCACCAGTTCGTGTTATTTTAACTGCGCGTCCTTCAATCAAAGGGCGTGGTACCGTCGTGCTCTAGAAGGAGAATAGGCAGATGGGGTATACAAGAAAAGGCCTTCATGAACAACAGCATGCTTACCCATCTCCATATATTTCCATATTTCTCCATGTAACTCCAAGGATAGGGTATAACACATGCTATAAAGTAAAATGAATTATTTATAGATAATTAAAGTAATGCAGTTTTAATTTTGTACACTTATATTCTCACCTATTTATGAAATGAAAATAACAAATCGTTCTTTTCCAACTTGGGACCAGATTTGACTTTCATATTCGTGAAAAAATTATAGAATATTAAAAAAAAAAAGTATTTTCACATTTTAAATTTTCGTGCCGAAAAAATTTATTTTAAAACGAAAACTT
Organism: Drosophila macrothrix; assembly: GCA_035042055.1. Lineage (NCBI taxonomy): Eukaryota > Metazoa > Arthropoda > Insecta > Diptera > Drosophilidae > Drosophila > Drosophila macrothrix. Next base: position 5,460,754 of record JAWNLX010000587.1, read on the forward strand.
ATTTTTTTCACAATTTAAAATTTTGAGCCGAACAAAACAAGTTGTTGACCAGATATATATATATATATATATATATATATATATATATATTGAGTTTCTTGGAGTAAGTCATCGAATATTTTCGTGGAAATCCAGATTTATACGAGAAAATTGATTTAAATTAACATTTTATTCACGAGTACGAATTAATGTTCTCAGAGTGCTTTCTATTTAAGTGCACCGCATTACCAAATTAAAAACTTGCGAAAGTTGCGAAATTTCTGCTCCTCTCTTTACTAGTATTAATTATAATTGAAGGTAAACATCAAATTAATTAAAAATATTCAGACAGCAAATGGTCTCATTTTGTTAGTGTACACTGCAATTTTATCCACACAGACATATATGTATATTGTAAATATATATACATATACATATATAAACACGCTAACGCACTCGTTTAGTGAGTCTATTCACACAGCGTTTGAATACTATGTACACAATATACAGGGTGTCATTTAAATTGGGCAAATTCATTGATTGGGCATAAGGACGGTTTTTCAATTGTGTTTCAATGATACAATTATTACCCCATTTTAGGGCAATTATTAAAAAAAAAAGTAAGCAGAATTGAAATTAAGTTTTAGTTTAATACCCTGGTTCCTTATAGTTATAGTTAAGGCAATTCTCTAATAAGATCTTTCTGTGAGTTGTGTGTATAATACATATGTACAATGATGAACAAGTATACACATATTCCTTTTGGGGATTCTAGATGACTGCCACCGCCTGTTACATACTTTTGCACAACTTCATTGTGCCCTCAGCATTTTTAACCATTTTCAATTTCATGTATTTTATTGTAGCACATTTTCGCGTCAGTTGGGATACCCTGTTTACGTAGACGTTGCTGCCATGCAAATAATTTGCACATTGCTGGAATTAATAAACCAAGCGAACGAGATTCACCAAAGCACATTTCAACAACGGCAAATGGGAAAATGAGAAAGTGGAACGATTGAGGATTCGTTCAGCGAACACAAAGAAAACAATCAACTCTCTGTATGTTTGCGTCTGTGTGTGTGTGTGAGTGTGTGTGTGAGTGTGTGTATGTGTGTGTGTGACACCCTAGCCAACATACACCACCCACACCGCCATCCACAGCATCAAAAGCAAAGAAAGGCAGCCCAGCTCAGGGGATGCTCTCCATGTGGATCTATACACAAAAATACCAAATTCTCTGTCTCTCTCACTCTCTCTCTCTCTCTCTCTCTCTCTATCTCGCTCTCTCTCTCTCTCTCTCTCTCTCTGTGTGCACTTGCACCCATTAGGAAATTAGTGATGCTCCAAACAACAACAATAATTGCCAAAAAAAAACTCTGGTCCAATTTTGCAGCTTTAATTGAAAATTCAAATTTAAAGACTCGCAATGATTCGCAATAAGCCAACAGGTACAGTGAACGCACGCTTTAAAGTTTACACTCACATTTAAACGAAACAAAGTTTGCTGATTTATAAATACAAGCGTTTATTCGTCCTGCTAAATGTTTTTTACATTTTCACAACAAAACAAAACAAAACAAAAACAGCCAAAATATTCGCAACAAGTTTACAAAGTGTCAATTATCAGTTAATGCGGCAAATACAATATATATCTATATATACTCGTATATATATATTGCGATATTGCGCACGTGTAAACCTGAACTCATAACGAGACCAACTATTATTTATTTTATTTAATTTATTTTAAGTTACAGCAGCTGGTTTCAAGAAGAAAAGATATTATAAAATATATATGTGTGGAACTTAATGTACATCAGATATATATATATATATCAAATGGAATGGGGCCGTCATCGTTTAGTTGGTTAGTTCGTTTGTTTGACTGGCGGCAGATCGCCTGCCACCACCTGCGTGGACAACTGCGGCGGTGGCTGATGGGCTAAGGAAATAGGCGCCGGCGCGACGAGTTTCGCCGCCGCATCCGTCGGACTGTGAAAGAAGTAGAGGAGAAAGCCGGCGGCGAGCACAATATGGGCACCGAGTATACCAATAATGAGGAATAGCGAATACTGTGAATTACGCAGCGCCGGTGTTAAGATGGCAATTAGTACTGTGCCCGACAGCATTGCGGCCGTGATAACCAGCAGCCACTGTAGCAACGATATCTGAAAATAATGCACAAACAGTTAGAAAGAAACAACTAACAAGAAAGAAAGAAACCTAGACGACTTCGATATACCCTGTTATAACACACATTAGTCATGCACAGGCACTGATGAGTAAAAAAAGATAAGAATACTAAAGCAATGTGTTTTATTTGTATTCAGTTGCTCAAAAAGATGTCAATATATATGTGTAATATATCAATAAGAAGCCACAAATTTGAAAATTGTATCGGAAAACGATATATATCGATGTGTGCTAAACGGAGGCAGTTATCGATTAAATTAAACATCCGACAACTTCTATTCTCCGAGTCTCTGGTCTCAGAGATGCGCATATTCATGCTGTCGGACATGACTATATCGACTCGGCTGATCAAGAATATATATAAACTTTGTGGGATCAGAGATACATACATATGCACAACACTATAATACTAGTTTTAACCATTTTCAATGGGTTCAGTGTGTAAAATGGATATGATATACGCTCGACGAGTGGATTCTCGCTGAAACAAAAAATCTTTTAACAATTTTCTCGGTTTCGAATTATTTGCAAAAGTAATGGAAATGCAACCTGATCTCTCTAATATTAAAAGATAAACTTAGCCCAGACTAAGACTAAGGATAAATATGTACTTTCTGGAATCTCAGATATTTTTTTGTGTTCATAGAAACGATACTCACGTTGATGACCCAAAGAATGGAGACAGGTATGTAGATGGCCAGGCTGTAGCCGTAGATGCACATCAGCGACAACAAGCTGGGCGTGTAGCTGGCCTACAAATCAGACAGAGACAGATTGAGCGAATGAGCGAGAGAGTCAGCAGTATATATAAGAGTTATAGGAAGGAGAACTAACGCTATCCGTTTCAACAGCATCCGCATCATCGACCGACTTAAGGCTGTATTTGAACAGGGCCCAAAGGATGGCTGGCAAAATGTTGGCATAGAGGAAAATGCAGCTGGCTGCATACGAAACCAAATGGAAATTATAATGCCAGTGATAGCTGTCGTTCGCCTGCTGCAAATAGCTGGCTATATTCCCACTTATCGCTATCGAGAAAATCTAAGAAATGGAAAAAAAAGCAGAACACAGATTATCAATCAGAAATCATTATTAAAGATGCAATCTGCTACCAGCGTTATGGTTATCCAGACGGGTCCATATAAATCGGGATTTTCGCCAATGTTCATGCGCAAATAGTTGGCAGCGGCCCGTTTGGGTATCATTGAGTTGACGATGCGCTCCAGCACCATGTACGTGTCCACATTGAAGAACTGCTGATAGTACTCGATGGTAAGAAATGATAAACGTGCACCACCGCCACCAGCTCCACCTCCAGCGCCAGCTTCAGCTTGATCACCAGGAGCAGTGGCACCGCCGCCAATCATTGTTTGGGCGGTGCTGCTCATATCGTAGATAAGATCGGCTAGGGGATCACCACGTTGACGCTGTCCCCCTCCCACTCCGCCACCGCTGAGTCCGGCATGCGTTGGCGAATTAACATTGATTTGGGCTGGGGTGCTGCCGCTGTTCGTGGCGCTATAATCCCGAAATTGTAGCAAATCATCGGCCGTCGGCGTTTCCATCACGTTTTAATATGTATTTTTTCGCCTATTTAACGCACTAAAAGTTTGTTGATTTTTCGTTTCAATGCTTCTATTCTAAATTTTTATTTTTTTTACTCTCATACGTCAGCTGTTTACTTGGCGCTGGCGCGTAGGTGTGACCGTATCACAATTCAATGGTATTTTTATTTGGTATTTGTGCGTTTGATTTTTGGCTACCAACACAAATTGTTCGTGCCAAAAGCGTGTGACCTTACTTTTATGTGCCCATGGCGGCAAGCGAACATTAATTTGTACTTCATTCTCCATAAAAAAAAATCGTCACGTCTGTGTGCTGGATGTTTTCTTATCCTACCTTCCTTTAAATTTCTCCTAATTTATATGAAAAATCCCCTTTGGTTAATTATTCCAATTTCGTCCATTTGCCATACGCTCATTTCATCCCATCGAGTTACCAAAAAAGTGCATCAGGTTTTTTCTGAATTGGTCAACAGTTAAAGTAGCCCACACTTTACGAAAGGTTACACATCAAGTCCAAACACTAAATAATCGAAAAATGAAAAGGACAAGGATTAAGTGGGGTTGCCATCTTCGCACACATTCAAGGATCTGCGCGATCCGATAGCAATCTGGCTGTTTCTTTCGCACACATTAGAGAGGCGCCCACTTTTTGTCAATTTCACGCCTCTATTGTGTTGTCTGCTTAGTGGTTTTATACAATTTGAATTTGGTTTTGATACATTTTGAGATAATTATATTATACCTGTAATGGGAAGTCTTCAGCAAAGATTGCTTAGCCGCAGATAACCCCAAAGATATTGTGATTTAAAAATGCATGGTGTGTTGGATTTATGTCATTTCATAATATGTGGTTTATTAATAAATTATTTTATTTAAATTAATATTTCAGTTTTTGAATATTTATAATATTTTTTTAATGCTTTTTGTTTGTTCTTGTTGTTTGTTTCAAAATTGATTTTTCGTTTAAACAAAATGTGTTCCACTTAATAATATTATAATAATAATAATAATAATAAACTACTAAAATGTTTTAAATGGCAACTATAATTTCATTTCATATCGTTTTGTGTCATTTTCTTTCTTTCTTTTTTGTTGTATACGTTTTGCAGTATTTTTGGATTTTCGTTTTTGTTTTACTTTTTTTGTTGTCATTTTTACTATTTTTTATTTATTTTTTTTAATAACAGAATCGAATAAAAAATACACATAAAGAAGCACACAATCAATTATTATTGTAAGGTACAAACAATCGGAAGGATCAGCAACACTTCTATAACCGAGCAGAGATAAAAAGGCAAGCGAATTTTCTTCTTATTATTATTATTAGGGGTGTTAGGAGTGGCTAGGCGAGCGAGGGGGTGGCAGGTGTACGTAGACCATACACATAAGTATTGTAAAAGCGCTATGTGTAAGATACATATGTGTCTATATATATTCTTTATATATATTGCATATATATATATATATATGTATATATATATATATATATATATATCGTTGTTATATTTATAAGCATTGTGGAGCATCTCTTTCTTGTGGGAGGGTGGGGACTGCTTTATATATATATGATTAAATATATATATATATATATATATATATATATATTGGGCCTTGGAAGGAAGGGGGTTTGTTGTTTGCTTGCAAAAAATAAATATAGTAAAATCATATATCACGCTGGCTTCTCAACTGAAACACATGCGCAATCGATATCGTTATCGATCAATCGACATTATCGATTACATTGACTTACACATACATACGATACATACACAACAACTACGTAATAACTGATACAATGTTAACAATTATGCGGCGGTGGCTCTTTAAATTTTTACCTCTCCAACGTTCTCTCTTTTTTTTTGGATTTTTGTTTTTTTTCTTTTGTTTTAATTTTTGGTGTTTTAGTTTTAGGCTTTAGTGCAAATTAGCAGCGAGGGGAGGGAAGCGGGATGACCAGGCAGGTGGGACATTCATAGAACTTACATAACGAATTTTGATATATCGATATCGATAAATGGGTAAAGAGAGACTGAGTGGGGGACAGGAAGAAGGAGTTTATTTATTTAATACTTAGATTATAGATTTTCTTCTTTTTGTTATTGGTGTGCCAAGCGAATTTTGTTATCGAAATACATATAAAGATACACATATATATATATATTTACGTGTGTGTGTGTAAACTATATATGTGTACACACTTTATATAGTTACATACATATACAAATATCAGTTGCATTTGCATTTGAAAGTAGCTTAAACAATCTGCATTCGTATTCGCATTGTCTTGCTTTCTATATAGTAGTTGGTATACATGTATGTGTATATATATATATATACTATATAATTGGATGTTTTACGAGATATCTGGTTGCTGCCCTTTTATATTATTTTCGTTTTGTATTCTCATATGCCTCTTTATATTTGTATATTTGTATATTTATATATATATATATATATATATATATATATATATACATATGTATAATTTCTTTCATATTAACTATATTATAATTATGATTTTTTTATTAAGTTTAGCTTTAAAAAAAGAATCAAACTCAAACAGAAAATGCAATTTTTCGGTTTTAATTTCTTTAATATGTGTGTGCTTTCGGTTTCTTTTTATTTTTCAATCGATTTTCTTTCGTAATATTCAAATTTTTGGATAATACATACAAATACATTCATATATAGCTTAGCCTTAGGATTGTTTATGGTTTTTATTTGTATTTTTGTTTTTGTTTTTGTTTCTTTGTTTTTGGGCCTGGTAAAAAGCATGGCAAAAATAGTTCGATTGGATTGCTACTAGTGTATAAAAGATGTATATGATGTTTGTTGTGGGTGTATGCGTGTGTGTATGTGTTTGTGTGTGTATGTGATGTAACAAAACGATTTGTACGCTTCGAACTGACTAGAAATTCGAAAAATGTCTTATCATATCAATCAATCATGATGTATGTGCTAAACAAAATTTGTAATCAATAATTAAATAATTCGATACATATTTAAAATATATTTCTAAGCATAATAAAATATAAAGTCTTTGCATTGGAATCGATACACGTGTACGCACGTACGTACACCTTACATCCAGGTGTACATCATTCAAATTGTGTGTATGCGTTGCGTGTGTGTTTTTGTGTGTTTATGTTTAGTACTACATATGTTAAAATTTGCTAAGTTGTTACAATCATTGCGCATATCGGAACGATTTTTGGCTTTCATCAATCAACATCAATCAGTCAGTCAGTCAGAGTCAGTCAATCTGCCGTTGCATTCGGAGTTTGAAATGATTCTATATAAGTCTACGCATTCTATAGTACTTTGTTGGAGGGAGAGAGAACAAGCGTTTTTTGCTCGTGTTAAGCTCTAGGCATGCCCCAAATGATTGATGATTGACATAAACTCCTAATGATTGATTGAAATATGGCACTGGAACTAGCACTGGGACTCTGCTTGTGTGCGTGTGTTTCTCTGTGTGTGTGTGTGTTTATAAGTGTAAATGTGTAAAAGATATGCCAAAAAGTCTAAGGATACAAGTAATATAATAGTTCATAGACTGATAATTATGTTGAAAACAAATAGAAAAGGTTTCTAAGGTGTGTGTGTGTGTGTGTTTGTATGAGTGTTGTGTGTGGGTGTCAAATAGATTATTGTTATCAATATATCACTCTGTAGTCCTTACACAACTAACCAACTCCAAAACCTGACAGCAACGCGTGGAGTGTGAGTGAGACAGAGATAGAAAGTTAAGGAGGCGGAAGTAACAAAGTTAAAATTAATATTTTAATCGTCTTATTTACAATATGTGCAGATCTATATATATATATATATATATATATATATATATATATATATATAGAGCAAGAATTTTGATCGGCAAGTTAGCTGCTTGTGCAGGAACTACAGAGTTAGATGCATAATAATAAAAACAGCTATAACTAAAATATACACCAGTATATTATCTATAAGTAATAAAAATTATATATTATGTAGTGGTTTTTTTTTTTTCTTTTTAGTGTTTTATATGGCTGCTGAGTTAAGTATATGTTGTATACAAAAAACGTTAATTGCATCACTTATTATTTTGTTTTTACTTTTGCTTTTGCATTACGCGCTTAATTTGTTTTTACTTTTGTTTTTTTTTTCTTTTTTGTTGGACGGAACAATTTACAACATATGATTATGAAACAATGATTTAATGATCTAACAAAATGTAATACTTAAATGCCTTACGAATGAGACTCTAAAATTATAATTCAATTACAACAGAAAAAAAACAAACACAATAAACGAAAAAAAAAAAAACAGACATGATAAAAAAAAACTTTTGCTAATGGAATGAATTAGCTCGGGGTGCTATAATATAAGAAGAGAGCTAAGTTAGCTCGCTACGACAGACAGATACATACATATAGGGATGCAATTGGTTGTACATATACATATACATATACATATATATATATATATATATATATATGTATAGGGAGAGAGAGAGCGCGTGAGTTACACATAATATATATTCATACTGTTTAAGTATAAGAGCTGCACTATATATATGCGGCTATAGCGAAATTGTCGTATCTATCATATTATTTGCACATCAGCTTTTTCTTTAGTTTTTCATTTCAAAACTTGTAATTTGCACTTATTTTTTTGTTTTGTTTCTAATTGATTCGTGTTTGTTTTTCTTTTTTTTTTTTTGTTAATCTCTTCTTTCTCATTTCTCTAGGTTAAAACTGTCGCTTCATAAATACAAATATAATCAGTAATCGGTAATCGGTAATCAGAAGACAATCCATAATGACATTAATAATAATAGTAATAATAATAATAATAATTGTAATGGCAATAATAAATATGCGCGTATCTCTATAAATATGTTTAATATTATGTAAAGCTTAATCGCTTAGTAATATCATATAATATTTGGTTACACATTTCCAATACTTTATTTGCTGTCCGTTTTATGCAATCGATCAAATAAAGCTCATAAGCGTCTATATACTTTTCGTGTTCTTTTCTGTGATATTTGTCCATTCCATCTGTATTCTGTATTCTGTATTCTGTATTCTCTGTTCTCTCTTTGTCTCTCTCTAATATTCGTTCTTTGTTATTATAATGTTGTATGTAGTTCGTTCTTAGTGATTACATTAATAATAATAATAATAATAATTATATTATGATTGCGATATTAGGCATTTGCTAGCCAACTTATACAGTTATAAAGCGATGTTCTTCTTGTTCTTGTTCTTGTTCTTGCTGTTGTTTTTGTTTTCGATTTTGTTTTTGTTGCTGCTGTTTTGTTTAATACGTGTTTAGTATGCGTTTTATTTATTGTATACTTAGATATCTTAGCAATTTTATATGTGTATGGATTTTCTCAAGTGTCTTTTTCTCACTCTCCCAACTCTCCTCCTCCATTCTAGATGGGCATATATACTTTTCGATTGTTGAAGCACAAGTGGGGGGGGGGGGGGGGGGCAGGGGAACAAGGGTTTTAAAAGTTGAAGAAGAAACAATGCAGAAACACGAGTTACAATAACAAATGCAAAAATTCAGCATGAATGTTGGTTTTCTTTTTTATGTTGATGTTTTTCTTTATAGTTCTAATAAGAGATATGCATATGAAGCCGAGATCTCGTACAAAATATTATCTTTTTTTGTTTTTTTTTTTTAAATTTTTTTTTCGTTTTAAATACTTGGATTTCGGTGTTGATTGCAGTATGAAACACACAAACACACACACACGCGCAATTGTTGCTACTAGAGTAAGTTTGCTTGGTTTTTTAGTATATTTATATATATATAAATATATAGGGGTGATTGCAAAGCGCCTAAGCAGAAGAATTGGAAAGCAATTTGAACAAGCTATGCTTTGATGCTGTCATATACATATGCATTTAAATATACATATACACATATCGATATATATATATATGTTTGTATATATTTTCTTAACTCTAGGTGTACTCAATTAACAATCTCTTGCTTCCGCCTTGCTTTATGCCCACTTGTGCTTTTTTGTTCTTCTCGAGAAGAGGCGGGGCTGGAGAGAGGGAGGGTTGCAGCTGGTTGGCGGCACACTAATGTATGTATTTGCATTGAACAAATGTTATATATATATATATATATATATATATGTGTGTGTGTGTGTATATATGCTTTATATGTATGAGCTTAACCTAGGCAATAAATATTTGTTTTCTGTTTTTTTTTTTTTTTTTTTGTTTGACTCGACTTGATTTCAGTGTCTCAATTAACTTGGGAATCGATTTTTCCATGTGAGTATTCTTTAAGTTTTGGATTGCTAGAATTGCGGTTATATGTTGTTTGTGTTGTGTGTGTTTGTGTGTGTGTGTGTGTGTATGTGTGTGTGTATGTGTGTGTGTATATGTGTTGCATAGTTACCCTTTAGTTGCATTTATTTGGAATTTGAAAGTGCTGCTGCTGCTTCGGTTGCTGTTGCATCTGCTTTAGACAATGCTTGCTCTCGTCTGCAACTCCAACTCCAACTCCAATACCAACTGCAACTCCAACGCCAACCTGGACTCCGACGCCGACGAGCTCGTCAAGCATTTGGATCTGTTTGCGCGTGGGCGTTGTTAGGGGCGTAACGACATTCTGATATCGTTGATGAAATGTTGACAATATCTCGCGAATTTTAGCAATGATCTCTTGTACTCAGGCATTTGATTCCTGCAAAATAAATATGTTTCAAAATTGTAGCTTAATCGAAATGAACAAAAGTCAACAAAGCAGTCAAGGTCACCTTTAGGTTATCAAAATAGTGCATGATCTGTTCGTAGTCCATGTCCAGATCATCGAGACCCAGACGCTCGCCGGGTGCCGTATCGTCCACGGTGGCAGAGAACATCGGATTGCCAACGACTGTGGCACGCTTGATGCGCGACGATTTCGTTGTTGGCTCGCTGCTGATGGTGGTTGTGGTTGTGTTTTTGTTGCTATTGTTGCTATTGGTGATGGTGGTGTTGGCAGCGTGGCCCGGTGGTGTCGGCAGGCGGACAATCTCATCGGTGGCATTTGAATTGGCCGCATCCGCCACGATGCTCAATATGCTGTGGTTGTGATTATCTGCAAGAGCCACACAATTAGTGCGTCTGTGTGTGTGTGCGAGTGTGCGAATGTGTGTGTTACCTTTTATTTGTGTTATGGCCGGCGATGCTGGGGCTGCTGCCAATGATGTAGTTGTGGCTGTGGCTGCCACAGCAGCTGCTTTGGTTACTCTCTTTGGTGTGAGCGAATCGAATTGAAAGGCATTCTTCTGATGCGGATTTGTGTACTCCACTAGCTTCTCAGCATTGTGCAGCTCCTCGTGCTGCTGCTGCTGCAGCTGCTGTTGTTGCTGCAGCTGCTGCTGCTGCTGTTGTTGCTGCTGTTGCAGTTGCAGTTGCTTCAGCTTCAAGTGCGCCGACCTCAGCGCTGGCTCTTGGATTAGATTGTGGCTATGACTGTGACTGCGTTGATGTTGACGTTCTGGCTGCTGCAGCTGCTGTTGTTGCTGTTGCTGCTGCTGCTGCTGCTGTTGTTGTTGTTGCTGTTGTGCTGGGTTGTTGTTATCGCTGTGCAGCTGTTGCTCGCGTTTGTAGCTCTGACTGTGCCGTTTGGTAATCATTTCCTTATCCTGCAAATAGTTGACAAGCAAAAAACAGGACATGTTTGAGATACACCACAGAAAAAGGGAGATAAATCATTGAAACTAATATGAAATTGATACTTGATGAAAATCGCTTGAGGAGTAGTCGAAATGTAGTTGTAGAGTTACTGCTGCTGCTTACCTTGCCTGGAGCTGTCTGCGGTAGCTGTGGCGGCAACATGGCGCGTGTGCCCACATTACGATGTGGCGGCACCGGCGGCTTATAGTCCAGAGCATTGCCTTCCTTGCGATCGTTGGCCACATAGCTGCGTGAGCGTGTAATAGATTTGGAGTTTAGAGCTTGACATGTGCATCATTGTGTAACTTGCGATACTTACTGATCGGCATGCAGCTTGTGTAGATTGGAGGCGGGCACAATGTGCGTCTGCAGCTTGGGCTGCTGCTGATCAAAGGAGCTGATGCGCCTGCCGTTGTCATAGTTAATTATGGGATTGCTGGTGATGCGCATGCGCGAATCTGCGATAGAGCAAACCTCGCATTATAATCGACATATGTTGATGATTATCTAAAGTTCTGCTTACCGCGAGCATTAACATGTTGATGCTGTTGATGTTGTTGTTGCTGTTGCTGTTGTTGATGTTGATGTTGTTGCTGCTGCTGTTGCTGCTGTTGTTGGGGTTGCTGTTGGGACTGCTGCTGAGGGTTCGTCGATTCGTTGACGGCGGCGACCGATTGCCTGTCAATGGTCGAGCGTCCCAGCCAGACCCAGTCGTGAGCATTCGTCGTCGACTCCTTGAGGTGTACATCACGAAAGCCACCAACGCCACCGTTTGCATTGCCCTTGCCAGCACCAGTGAGGGGATCCAGGCCAGATTCGATCATGACTGGTCGAAATTTGGAGGCGTAAACCACACACGAGATGACAAACACAATGATGGCAAAGCAGAAGGCCGTCAGGAGCACATACATGCCCAGCTCCATGGATGACATGTTGCCGCTGCCAAAGCCACTTGCCCTGTTGCCGTAGTGCGTCTTGTGCACCGCCTGGATGCTTGCCCGATGCTGTCGTGCCTGCACAGTCGGCTCATACTGTTGACTCGAGTCGCGCAGTGGTATTCCAACTATAAGGCAGAAGTTGGTATGGATTGGGTTGGATGACTGATTGATCGACGGAACTTACCAATAATATCTGCCAAATCTCCGCTAGTGCGATAGTTTTTGCGCTCGCGTCCCACGGTGCCATCGTTCTGGATGGACTCCTGCTTGCTGACAATGTCCGCATTGTTAAAGTCCACCTCAATGGAGGCCAAAGCGCTGGCGAGTGGCGCCGCATTCGGTTTGTTCTGCTTGCCACTGGATGAGGATGATGAGGAGCTGGCTCCTGGACCGCGTCGCATCCGGCATTCATCGGAGAGGAGCAGCGTGACACGCAACAGATTACCATTGCCCTCACCAACGGCGATGACACGCGGATGATGCGAGGCCAGCATTGGGGCAAAGGCCACCACCTCCGTGTCCAGGCTCTCCACCAGCAGAATATAGTCCTCCACAGCAATATCACTACAAGCAGCAACCAAGCAGGCAGATTGAACGATTATCAAACAATAAAATACACAGGAAAATCTCTAAATTCGAATCGAAATAGATGCTTACCGCAACGGTGTCTTGGAGCCATCGTTGAATGCCAGATCGATGTCGAGCAGACCCTCCTGATATTGTGCGGTCAACTTGTGCGTAACGGATGTCTCCGCCAAGTACCCATTCTCGATAGCGTTCTCCGGTGTGATGGTCAACTGCAGGCCGGATATGACGCGCACAATCAGTTTGTTTAGGTTGACCTTGTCGCTGCCCACGCGTATCTCTTTTGTGCCAATGACACGTCCCGTTATCGGTGACAGCACCTGGACATCGGTGCGTCCCATTGACTTGCCCTGCAGTATGCGGCCCTTGAGCGATGCTATCTTCGGATCAGCCACACGCAACAGCGGCTGCACCAGATCCGTAACCCGCAGTCCAGTGCGCCGTGAAATGAAGTAACTAATGCGTCCCGAGTTCTGTGAATGAGATGACAATATGTCAACGGGCCGCTTGAATCATATTTTTTTTTTTTTTTTTAGCTTTTAAGGTTTGACCAATGCTCACCTGATCGATGGCCAAAAACTTGGCATAGACCTCGACGGGACTCTGCTGATAGCGGGCGCGACATATGCTCTTATCGGCGCCCACATTATTGTAGTAGCTGGTTCCGTGCTGGCTCCACACATACGAGCGCTTCTTGCGGCGACGCGACTGTTTATTGTTGCTGTCAAAGCGTGGATTTCGAATGGAGTCGATTAGAGAGCACAATAATATATACATATATATAATAATAATAATAACAATATTGATTTACTCGTTACTCATTTGATAATCGATAAATGTAACTAGCGCAATTCCGAATATCCATTTCATACTATTTATCTTAAGTTCTCTAAACTTCTATTTAATCAGTCTTCTGGTATTTTGCAACTTGCTACTCGTTGCATCTAATTTGCTACTCTTTGCATCTTATTTGCTACTCGTTACTTTCTGCTTGTTACTCGTCACTTACAGATAATGATTGTCGTCGTTGACTTTCCAGCCCTTTATTTGGGATAGTCGAAAATCGGCTATGTAAACCTCGAGCGGAAATTCGGGCATCCACACAATGAACTTGGCCACGCCCACATAGGTGCCATACTTGACAATGACCGAAGCATTCGATGAGCCACGCTGCTCCGACCCATCAACATAAACGGAGCTGCACGACGAGGACACCTGCAAAACACAAACACACATGAAAGATTAGCAATTATTTGTGCATTTGGTTTTTCTTGTGGTATTCACCTTGATGACACTCTCGTCCTCGGCATGGCAGGAGCTTTGCAGGGTTACATCGGCCACTTTGCCCGCCTGCGAGACAATGAAGACCTTCATGGCTTGGGCCACCTGTCGGCCAGTTAGGACCGCTGTGTTCATCACCTCCCAGATCTTGGCCATGGGCAGCACCGCTTGTATGTCATCCTTGTTGATCTCCAGTTTGGCAATTAAACGTTTCTTCGAATCATCGGAGGCCATCACCTCAGCGGAGTCCTTGTCCTTGGGCGCCTCATAGATGTGGGTGACGGACCACACGATCTTGCCACCATCCATAATATCATTGCTATCGTCGGCCACCTCGAGCAGCCACGAGAAGATCTCATGTACTTCATTGGTCAAGATGCTGCTGCTGCTGCTGCTGTAGTTGCCTCTGCTCTCCATGCTGGATGATGCACCGGCCGAGGAGGTGGTGTCGGCATCCTTGCGAAAGGCGGTCACTCGAGCTGTGGTATGTTTGGGATTCTCCTTCTCAATGCTGATGCTCCACTGATCGCTGGAGGCGCTGGCGCCAATGATCCGCAGACCGGCCTTGACACGGGCGCGCACCGTCAATGCGGCGATACGTTGTTCCTGATCCGCATACTGATGCAGAAAGACGGGCACATGCAGCTTGGACATGGGATACAGGGGATGCTGGGGCAGGAGGAATGTAACCGAATCGTCGGCGCGCAACTCCTTGAACGCCGTCTTGGGCGCCATCAATGGCACCTGGGCAAATGTCGTCAACGGTTGGATTTGTACCTTGGGCTCACACTGCTCCGGATTGCGTAGCGGTGGCTCGAACACACTGTACGAGACCTGAGCATATCGCTGCGGCACTTTTGGTGGCAATGAAGACCCAATGCCAACGCCGCCGCCGGCACCACCGCTGCTACTGATGCTCTCCCTGGTGTGATATGGCGCTGGCAGCGGTGGCCACCAGCCAAGTGGAATGACCACCTCGGCAACGCAGACACCATCCTCACCCTCGGGCATACAACGGCCCTTGAGCGGCTGCTCATTGCCCATGGACACGTGCAGCAGGACGCACACCTTCTGCCGCTGCATATGGCCGCCCGGATCGGCGCCGGCATGGAAGAGGACGCGCAGCACTGGTGAATCCTGCGAAACGCTGCCACGCACCAAATGCGCCGATATATCCAGATGCATATTGGGCTGCTGCAGTTCGAGCAGCGTGGCCGTTGAGTTCTGTGGAGTGGAATGGAATGAATGAGTTTGTTTCTCGAATCTGGATTCTCCAAGACTTACGTTCACATAATCGCCTGCTTGTCCATTATTATTATTGTTGTTGTTGTCCATTGTGTCCGGCACAATGTAGCGTGCGGGCACCGTTTGCTTGGTGGAGAACGGACCGTAGCTGGCGCGTATGGAGACGGGCTGTGTTGTCTCCACGACGGTGAAGCGATCCAGCGATAACACCGAATCGTATGAGGAGCGTGCCTTTGATGATGATGATGCCATCGAGCCCATCGATGGCGATTGCACGTTTGCGATCTCCGGCGTCACAGGTGGTTGCCTGGCGTGCTTCAGAAAGAAACCGCTGTCCGGCGCCTCAAAGTGCACCTCGACGGTGGCGATGTGCTCTGCAATAATCGATAAGTGTGCAATCGATAATTGTATGAAATCAATCACACAAGAGTGGGAGACTGGGAGAGAGTTGGACATCCTCTCACCTCCCCCACCCCCCTCCCCGAGCCCAATGCGCGGTTAATTAGTTTTACGACTTACGTGCAATTGACAGCAGCATCAGCATCGTAATAATTACGCAGCACTTCATGGTGTGGATTTGAATGACGCCTGCGCTCGTTTGTTTACCGATTGGATTGATTGGACTCCTCTTCTGTACGTGTGTGTGTGTGTTGATTGAACTGCGTTTTCAGTTTTTTTTTTTAGTTATTTTGATGGATTTGTGTACACACTGTTTAATTATTTTGTTTGTTTTTTTTTGCAGTTAATGGAAGTTTGAATGGTTTACTGTTAATTTTCACTGCAGTCGCAGTCTTTTTTTTATTTTAGTTTTTCTTTTTTCTTTGGACTGAATTAAAGTTCACAAATCGTTTTGCACATACGCACGCACATATTACAGTTATAAATTTTGCACACCGTTTACCGTTACGGTTTGAGCAGAAACTTATACCGAATATTTATACTTTATACATATATGCAATTTGTTAACAACAGTTGCAGTTTTTGTTGCCTTTCTCTGCTGCTGGTGCTGCTTCTGCTGCTGCTGCTGTTTCAGCTGCAAAAATCTACAGCACATCCTTTATTGATTCTTTCAGTGTGCACACACACACACATTGAGAGGCAGGCGAATACGCATACGTATACACATACTAGTAGCACATACACATGCACAGTTAGCTGGTGTGCCTTGGTCGCATTCGCCTTCGCCTACATATACACACACACAGTTTCATTCATTTGGGCCGTAGTATAGACACATCTTCGGGGAGTCTCTTTTACTTTTCTTTCTTTGGTTTGGTTTTGGTTTTTGCAGAAGTCGAATTAGCAATGCACTTGATGCAATTGAGGGGCACTTTTTGAAATGATTATTGCCACTCCTTTAGCACTAGCTAACAAGTTCTTTAATACATTGCTCTTGGTTTAACTATACAATTTTTTTAGGCAAATATCGAACATTTCCAAACACCCCAATAGTTCCTTGGACTAGGGATGGTGAAAACTATCGATGTATTCAGCTAATTGTAAAATATTTGCTTTCGATAAGTTATCGCAGTTGAGCATCGATATTAACAAATATGTCTATGTTCAAAATGAAACGAGTGGCAGCCCGCCAACAGCCAGCTGCTGTACGACTACGCTGACATATAGATGGCGCCACATGTAACGCGAAAATCTTGGCGCGTAATTCAAAGTATAAACTAATTTTAAATGAAAATAGAGGCAACACTTTACGAAACATTTTAGTTTCATTTAACACCTTTTGTAGGGGTTTCAACAGTTCGAGATTGAGCCATGACATCATGAAGCAAAATTCCCATTGAATTTATCTTGCAGGTTGGCACCAGCTGCTGCTGCTAATTTGCCTGCAAGACAGCAAAATAAGCAAATAAATTAATCAATGCGCTGACCGCTTTAATGCTGACCACTTTGCACGATTACAACTGCAAAATAATTCACGAAACTGTAAATTCGGCAGCATAAAGCAGACAAAGAAAAATATTTACACCGTACTTGAAATTGAAATGGCCGCCATTTTGTCTGCTGTCTGCGAGTGTGCGATTGTGCGATTGTGCGAGTGAGAGAGCTAGCAACACAACAACTGCATCTGCAGCATCCAAATGCATGTGCATGCCTGTGCCTGTGTGTGAGCAATTCTTGCTTTCTGATTGGGCTGATTGGCTTAAGCACTGATTATGTTCAGTAGTTATCAAAGTTATCAAACAAACTGAGGATCGCTTCCTCTTCTTCTTTTTGTATCATTTAAATTAAATTTTTTGGTGACCAACTACCGTTTTGTACCGCATACCAGACATATTCCAGCAACAACAACAACAAGAGCTAAGCACAAATCATGCATATTTTGAAAGAAACTTTGGCAGCAGCAGCAGCAATTTTTTATTGATTTGTGAATAAATAGAAAACACACACACACACACACACACACACACACACACAGACAGACACACACATTTGCAAAACGTGAACGCATGAATTAATTCAAAATTCCGTTGGTGCCCGCTACGCGAAAGTGGTTTAAATAAGCAAAGGCTGATAAGTCAGCAGCAGCAACAACAAAAAAAAAAACAAAAACAACAACAACAATAATAATAATAATATCAAAGTTTAGCTTAACGTTTCGTTGTCTGCCTCCACCTTTTGTTCATTTATGAGCAATATTAATGAAAGTTCTTTAATTATGCTTTGGTTTTTTTTTTTGGTTTTTTGGCAACGCGCAGTGCATTCGTCGATGTTCGATTAATCAACCGATAAATCAATTCGGTGCATACACAGTTATTCAGTTCTAATTGCATAAGGACACACACACGCACACATGCACAGTTGCACTTGTGGGCGTGCATTAATTTCCACACACACACACACACAAACATAAAGGGTCGAATGCACTGCGCAAAAAAGCCTGCTGTTAAAATCGAACCAACTCTTTTTTTATTCCATAAACCAAAACTGTTGTAAAAGTAATCTTAGTCTAAATAATTGCTTGAGTATTTGATGGTCTCTACTTGTAATCGTATTTTTTCTCTGCGTGTAGCTGATGTGCATATGTATGTGTGTTGCCTGCAACTCCCCTCCAACCGTGCTTCGCCCACTTAGACTTAGGTACACATTAACGAGATACGATCGTCAGAAATTGACGAGAAAAGTTGCCATGTTGTTGTTGTTGGCCATTTGTTGCATGTCTGCACGCGCAACGCACTTGACTGGCTGCCACTGTTTGTTGCCGCTGTTCGCTGTTTGCTGCCTGCTGCCTGGGGATTGTGGGGGCCATTCTTGAATGACGACCACAGCGACACCTTCTCCATACCAAATCAACTGGATGTGGAGACTCCAATAGAAGCTGCTGCTGCTGCTGCTGGTTGTTGTTGTTCTTGCGGCTGCTTGAAGATGTGTTGTAATTTAATGGCCTCTTTATTTTTCTTACATTATTATTATTCAGAAGTGCTCGCCCAGCCGCCAGCCAACATTTCTCTCTGTCAATTGATCTTTTGTTCACTTTTCTTGATAATAGTCTCTCTCTCTCTCTCTCGCTCTCTCTCTCTGTCTCGCTTGCACCCAGGTTCGTCCATTATTTCTTTCGTGGTGCACTCAGCGAAACAATGTGTTTTAGTATTTAGAAAATCTCATTCTGTTAATCAAATTGTTAATTTTCTTAGACTAAGTATTTTTGCACCCAACCCAAGATGAAAGTGTTTTTAAGCAAGACAATAACAGAGGTGCTTCAAGGTGCTTCATTCCTGCATAAGCGCACTTAATGAAAAAATAAATATATATTTTTGGCTTACGACACTTTCACTTGGAAATTGTACATTTTATGTAGGAAATATTTGCTTACAATTTTATCTAGATGCATTATAATAATCCCACAAGCTTTGTTCTTCGATTTGATTTCACATATTTAACTTAATTCTTTTATGCAAATCAATTTTTGTGAAATTTAGAAATTTAAAAAAATATGTAAAACTAAAAAACTAAATAAATACAAATAAGCTATTACTCATAGGTTGATTTTTTCCGAGTGTGTCTTAAAAAAAGGCTTCTTCGGCTGCATGGAAATTTATGATGTATCATTAGCATGCAAAAAGAGTGGACACCAAATGGCCACGACTAAGCGACTCATGTGTGTGTGCGTGTATTACATACATACATACATACATACATAATTACATACACACTTACATACTTACATATACATATGTAGGTGCGGAGCTGGGATGGAGCTGAAGCAGCAACCGCCTTTTAAGCCGGATCAAATAGAGCGGTTTTATTGTTTTTTTTTTTGGCCTGATTCTTGCTTCTATTTTGAGGCTTCTTAATCTCAAAATAAAAACAAAAAAACTGAAGCAAATATCTACTTCTATAGCCATTTCAATATGTATATGTCCATGTATTTGGATGGACATTTATTGTGTGGCAATAAATTGATTGTTTTGTCGCTTTGCAGCAGACAGCGTCGTAGAAATCTTCAAAATTCAAAATTCCATTTATTTTTGCTGTCAGGGGTTAAATTCGCTTTCTTTATTCTCATTTCGAACAACGGGAGGGAAATCTATTCAATTTGCCATCTTTTTGGGAGCACAAGCATGAAAGAATATGGGACACACCCAGTAACTAACAAGTATCTAAAGAGGAGTATTGTTGACTTCTTCAATAGTTAAAGACAATAAACTTTCAACTGGCGGATGAAGAACCTTTTTCTACTTAATAGTTAGGGATATTCTAGTTATATATATATATATATATATATATATAAATATACTTTTTAACGGTTTTGTTTTTAAATTCAATAAAATAGGACTCATTATTCACCCGCATGCCAGGTCTTTTTGGGCCAACACAGTCATTTTATGTGGAATCAACGAACTTTCGATGGTTAGTTAAATGATTTAGATGCGGTGGTTTTTTTGCCCTTTGACTATAAACTTTCTTCCGCCTTATTTGGCAATTTTTTTGGTGGCTCATCTTGTCGCTATTGTTGTCGTTGGTATTTCTTTTCGGGGTTATTAGTTGACCATTGACCCCAAGACTCGATCGATCGACCGATCGATCGACTGGCCGAAAGCTGGCGAAAACAAGTTCTTGGCAGCGAGAAGTCAGAAAGCCAATTATGAATAGCTCAAATATACATACGTGTGTGAATGTAATGTACACTTGGAGAAAACATATGATATTTTCACATTATTATTTATTGTCGTTCGTTCGTGTCTCATCTATGTAAAAATATATATTTTAATAAATCAAGCGCAAAATCCAAATTCAAAAAATCAAAGAAGTTCATTTCTTGATGCAAGACTAACTAGTTTTATTTAAAGTTGATTGATTTATGATTGACTGATTTATGAACTTCAGTTCACAAAATATCCTTCCGTGCATATCCTTAACTCTGAGCAATCAAGATGAACTGAGAAGAGTTATTGAAGCTATTGAACTTTAGACTACAAAGCGAACATGTTTATTTTTTGTTTT
Source organism: Drosophila macrothrix (assembly GCA_035042055.1). Lineage (NCBI taxonomy): Eukaryota > Metazoa > Arthropoda > Insecta > Diptera > Drosophilidae > Drosophila > Drosophila macrothrix. The sequence continues at coordinate 5,481,676 of JAWNLX010000587.1, forward strand.
TTTTTTTCTGAGTGTATGTTTAAGCATAAGATATATACATATATATATATCTATGTGTGTGTGTGTGTTAGTTAGATTTTGGCTAAAGATCTAGCTGATGAATAATGCAGAGCAATTAACTGTGGGTCAATAGGTCTGCGGCGAGCTAATATAAGCCGCAACCGAATTTTGGCAGCTCAGTTTAGTCGCGAGATTCGAAGAGATTCCATGCCGAGATGGGGAAACGCTGCCTCTTGCTGCTAATTTCTGTTGCCGTCGTCTGCTGGCTAGCAATCGCCTCGAGCGTTGCCGGCGACACGAGGATCGAGGTGGACGAGAATGGCAATGAGTACGAAGTGAAAAGCTTTCACATCCAGGGACGCCAGCTGAATGGCCAAGGCAGCAAGTCCCAGTGTGTGGTCACCCGGCGCAAGCGTGCCAGCCGAGCGATGGCCCCTCTGCCGGCCAGCGTCACCGTCAACTCCCAGAAGTTGACCCTGACTCCCGCTGCCGGCATTGATGGTGTCGCCATTCCACTGCCCGTTAAATCGGAACAGTCGAACGGCAAGCGACGCTATGTTGCTTTGGCAACTGTGCAGCTCCACGACGACTATGACGATGATGGCGATGCTGAGGAAGACGATGAGCAAGACGAGAATAACACTGATGAGCAGACGCACTTTATCCAATTGCAGACGGCACAGGATGTGAACGAAGACGCGCAGGGTAATCGTGCGCAGTTGTCGCAGGCCGTCAGTGTTGTGGCCAATGCGGCCACCAATGCGAATGTGGGCGGGGAGGCGGGCATTGTGGTCGTCGAATCGCAACAGCCGCCCAAAGTCAATCCCAGCACACATGCCGTCTTCGAGCTGAAGCCTCTCTCCCAGTCGCATCTGCCACAGCTGCCACACTCGAACGTGGCCTACTGGCCACAGATTGTGGACTCGGATGGCGATGACGATGTGGCTGTGGCCGGCAATCAGGATGAAGATAATGTATTCTACTATGGCGATCGGTATCAGCCAGTGGGTTTCTACGAGGAAAAGGATCATTTCATATCGGAGGACAGTCCCGTTAGCACTACGGCCATTTGGAGCACAGACGCTGACGATGACATCCATCCCGTCATCAATGAGCCCAACCAGCGACCCAACCAGAAGAAGAAGAAGAAGAATCAGATGAAGCGGCGCAAGGAGAACAAGAAGCGAAGGCAGCATCAGCAGAAGATGAGGAGACGTCGTCCTGAACTGACGGAACAGCAGACGAAGAAGAAGAGGAAGCAGCAGCAGCAGCAACTGGACGAAAGCTTTGCAAACAATGATAAGCAGCCATTAGAATCGGGATCGGGATCGGGATCAGTGCCTGCACCCAGCAAAAACAAGAAGAAGAAGAAGAAGAAGAATAGCAGCAGCAGCAGCAGCAGCAGCAGTGTCAACAAGCGTCGTCGTCGTCCCAGCTCCAGCTCCAGTTCTAGCTCCGGCTCCAGTTCCAGCTTGAGCGATCGTCCTTTGGGCGGCTATCGACGTCGCCGGCCGCAGAGCGAGCGACAGCGCGAGGAGAAGCGACGTCGCCGCCTGCAGCAGCAGAAGCGCCGCCGTGTGCTGGAACAGCGACGTCGTCGTCGCCGCAACAGGCTACAACCGCAGCAGGGCAATCGCAGGGATTACTATAACGATGAGCCCATCATCAATTGCATCTACATCAACAAGGATCCGACAACGACGACGACAACAACACAGCGTCCCTTCTGGAACATCCTCGGACGCGACGCGAGCTCCGTCAATGATAGCGGCAAGGATACGCAGCTGCCCACCCGCGACTTCGAGACAGAGAAGGCTCTGCTCCAGGCCATTCGACGCAATGCCGAATTTGGCAATCGCAAGCGCACCAATCTCAGATTTGCCGCCTAAAATCGAACACTGAATAATTTATTTACACACACACAGACACCACACACACACACACACACACACACACATTCATTATGATTTTTTTTTTGTCTAGCTTTGTAATTATTTATTTATTTAAATGTACTTTTTTTTTGTATTACTATTGGCAATTAAATGTTCTTGAATAATTTGTTTCATCTAAGCTGGCAACATGTCCTTTCTCTCATCCTCAGCACCTACCCCTACCACTACCCCTACGCCCGACACACATGCAGGTGTGTGTAACACGAGCCCTTCCCACGTCCCGCGAGCCGAGTGCGAGACTGACGTGGCCAACGGAGCCACCCCAAGCAAATTGTATCTGGCTTAAGGGCTGGGCTGGGGTTGGGTGGGGAGGGAGGGTGGTGGTCAGGCGCAGGATATGTGCATGAGTGCGCACCAGAGAGAGCGAGAGAGGGTGGGTGAGGGGGGTGGGTCTTAGTGTGTGTAGTGTGCGCTTGTTTATGATTTCCGCCGCTAGATGGCGCCAGCAATCGGAATTCAAAATGTCAACGGATTGCAACAATCGCTGCCTGACGCTGCGGCATTTCCTGTCGCCCGTGTGGGTGGCAACCCTACCACCAATTACCTATCTCTGTACAGTGGGTAAGAAAAGTATTTGCAAAGTGCAGCTGCAGCTATTACTGCTGCCACCAAAAACTCATAAACTGTGCCGCAAAATGTGATTCCTGGCGATATTCTGAACTCAAATATAGCGACAATTGCAGCGACAGTTCCAGTTCGCTAATCTAATATCTAAAACATAATTAAAAGGGTATCTAACTTCCGCTTATAATAATGCCAGTTGCAGTTTTCTCACTTTAAAAATGTTAAGTTTTTAATTTCGATGCCGGTTCCTAATTGAAATCGGTTCATTTCGGTTTGACATCGTCACATATACTCTTCAATATGTTTAAGAAAATCAAGATTTATGTTGAAATTGCGAAATTATGATTTAAATTGAAAATTCATTTCTTTGTGTTGCAAGCGACCTGAAAATATTGGTTTAGCAAAAGCAAATTGAAATCACTGAACCGTTTTGTGAATACGAATTTGGGAACTGCTCCTGCACTGACAATTACTAAAGTTCCTTACTCTGTGTGTGTGTGTATGTTTGTGTGTGTGTGTGTGTGTGTATGTGTTTACGAGTTGTAGGTGTAAAGTTGGAGTCGATCGATATTCGGCGTCCAGCAGCAGCGGCAACAGAATCCAGGCAGCGAGGCAGCGAGGCAGCCAGGCAGACGAGGAACACTTCGTGCGATTTGTGGCTAGCAAAAAATGTATCTACAAGATACACACGCCAAAACACACAGATACATTCATACATATGTCAGCAAGCAACCGCGCTGACTGCTGGGCGCATTTAGTTTGGCTTCCGCCCATTTCAGTTCATGTTTTTTTCACATTTTTACTGCTGCTTTTTGCTGTATAAATAATAAAAAGCGTGCGCGCACAGGACACAAAAGAGCAGAATGCTCCGAAGGGGTCGAGGGGGCATCGAGGGGGGTTGGGGTATTAAAACAAAGAAGGTAAACTGAAAAATGGACAAAGCAAAATACGGCACACAAATGGAATTGAATCTGTTTTTGGGAGCAGTGTAGCAAGCGGGCCTCTGCGGATTGCGACAAACAACTTTTCTTCTTGTTTTTTTTTTTTTTTTTTCTTTTTTTTTGGGTTGCCGCCACAGTTCCTCACAGGGGAGCATGAGGAGGGGGATAGAGTAAGGTGGCACACAAGCTGAAGACATGCGAATGTTTTTTGGATTAATAATAACAACTTGGCATGTTCTAATGTTGAATACTCGTATATTAAATGCTTTTCGCACGTTTCACAAATCCAAAACTACAACTACTCAATATGAAAATACTTTTTAGTTGGTAAAAAAGTGTGTTTGTTATCCAATGTTCATATAATTTTGATGGCTTATAAATATTATATAATTTCTTGACAAATTCATCTTTTGCTTGTATCAAAAATCAATTTGTTGTCGATAAATTCAAAGGAAATCTTGAACTACTTTCAATTTCAAATTTCAATTCAAGAATTTATTTTGTATTTTTCTTTTTATCATTTGATTTTGATCGTGAAATATTTAATGTATTTTATTTAATTATTTAAGCTGTTCTGTTCATGTATTTAATATTTTTGAGTTATGCCCTAAATTGATGAATCCTATTTTTTTGGAAATCGAACACCTAAATTGCCCATTCCGTTTGCCTTTCTCACGCCTCGCTCTGCTCTCCCAGGGGTTGACTGGCTGCGGGTTGTTGGCCAGCTAGGGTTGTGGATTGTGTGCTGCTGTTGGTGTGTGGGTGTTTGGGTGATTGGGTGTTTTGGGTGGTTTGCGTCATTGATATCGTGCGATGATGATTCGTTACTTTTGCACTATTGGCACGCGTTTCAGTTTTTTGTTTTTCGTTATATTGCGTGTGGTTTTTTAGTAAATATTTACGCTCTGACTGTGAACGCTCTTTTGCGGCATTCTGTGTGTTTGCTCAAGAGGCCGATGCGTTCAGCATAGGCGTGTAGTCGTGAGGAGGATGGTGGAAGGGGGAGGAGGGAGGAGGGAGGCCAGGCAGAGTTTTGTTTGTCAGTTGGCTTCACACTTTACCAAAATCGCTACTTGCTGTAATTACTAACTGACGGAGAGGTCCTTGCACGCTCCTCGGCAACGGCATCGCAGCTGCGTGTTTCTGTTTTATTTATGCTTCGTTTTTATTTTTGCAATCGGGTCATTGGCATGCGGACAAGAAACGGGTCCTCGATTTCTCTTGCGGTTGCCCCACATTGCAATGCAGCACGAGCCAAAAGACCAAACCACGAACAGGATCAACAACACCAACAACCATGGACAAAGAAGTCAAAGTCGAGTTGCTTTCGGCACAGTCTGTTAGTTTCTACTGATTTATGGCAGCGTATTGATTAAGCGTCGAAGTCGTCTCATTTTGGTATCCCACCCCTCCGCCCTCCCCCCGCTCACCTTTATCCATACCCCGTTGCTCAGTGCTCCTCATCAAGGTGTGAGGCGCAACCCTCGCCGCGAGTTTTATTTGACGCCAGTTGCTGTCGACAGATTGCCGAAGGGTTCGTCGCTCTGTGCGAAGGCATGAGATGTTTCAGGCAGATGGTTTTTAACGTGCTGCTCCTTTTTTTTTTGTTGTTGTTATTGTCCTCTTTACTTCTCTGCTCTTCTCTCGCTCTTCTTGCTCTTCTTGTCCTGACTCGCCTAGTTACGCAATGATTTGGTCTGCTCCGGTTCGAAGTTCGAGGGGTTCTGGGGCGTGGGCGTGGGCGTGGGCGTGTGCGCCGGCCCAGGTATAGAGGACCAGCAACAACATATAAAAACACAAATAAAAAAGGTGCGTCTATTTAGTCATAAGTGGATGCGTAATTGGCCAACTGATGACGATGATAATGCAGATGTAGACAGCGAGATAGAGAGAGAGACGGAGACACAACGAGAGGGATAAAGAGAGATAAAGATTGTTTATGTGGTTCATCAGGCGTTTTATGAGCTCTCAACTTGATGGGATTAGCGCGTATCAAAGGTGTGAACAATTCAGTTAACGATTCAGTTAGCTACTTATAACATGTGCTTCCCTAATCCACAAAACGCAGCGAGTATTGCGTATTTTGTTGTTGAGTCAAGCACGATACAACTTTTAATATTTATAATGAAAACTAAAAAAAAAAAAAAAGAAGTCATTTAATAGAAATTAAAAATAATATCGAAAAGATTCGGCAAGAGATTAGTAGAGCTAACAACCGGGACGAGAGTGAAATCCACAATTTGTATTTCTTAGAGTTCCAAAAATGAGTAGAAGCATTGCAGTATCCTGCACCTCAAGGATCGTATAGAAGACCGTCAAGTTATACAGCAAAAAGTTATCAAAAATATAAAGTTTCATTGAGTCCAGTAATCACCTCAATAACAATAGGAATTTGTAGGTTGTTCCTGATTATAGATTAAAGGCAGTTTACATATGTCCTTCAATTGCATAGAGTGAGTGATTTATTTAGTCTTAATCCAAGATATATATTTGCTGTAATATATATCTGCTGATTGGGAGGATGTTTCCATTGATTCCCCAAATTTGTTGTTGAATTTAACTGAACTTGGGTTTGGAGATGAGTTTTTCTTTTTTTAAGATTTCGCAGCGAAATTCAGCAGTGGACATTTTGATAAATAAATAAATGATTATCATCAGACTAATGTCGCTATATATAGCTCAGGTCTGCAACTATATGTTGAAGTTAACAGCAGATATCTACTCTTTCTTGGTTCATTTCAATTAAATTGCGGCTTGGCTTGGAATTAACTGTGCAACGCGGCAGCAGCAGCTGCTGCTGTAGCTGGATGCTGCAAGCAGAAGAAAAAGAAGAATAATCTGCTGGCAGCAGAAGCTGCACAAACCGATCGTGAAGTTAATTATAAAGCGGGGCAACAAACAACACACGCACGCACACAGAACTGGCTGGCTGGCTGGCTGTCCTTGGCAGGACCTAGTTGATCCTGCCACGCGCTAAAATTGAAGCCCCCAATTCGAGTGGAGGGAAGACACAGAAGGGGATTGTTGTTGTTGGGGGGGGAGTTGGTCGAAATGCAGCTTGCCGGAGTGCAGCGTGCCTGCTGCAAATGGAACGAGAAACGGTAAACGGGGGAAAACTGGTAACAGGTAAGAAAGAGGCAGACGCTAACAGGTAATAGGATGATGCCTTCTGCAACATGATGTTGCAGTTTTAAGATCATCATTCCACAATAAGGGAAAACGGGGCAGGGCCGACAGCGCGGCAGGGATGGGGAGCACAGATGAACAAAAATAAGGGGCACGTGCCGCCTTTTGCCGCGCTCGACCTGTGTCTCCTTTATTTACGATGCGAGGCTTCTCGTTTATTGTTGTTGTTGTTGTTGTTGTTGTGGTTGTTGCAAGGATGCAAAAGGACTGCAACATCCGAGCGAGGGTCGTCGAGACGCCGCACAATGCACCTGTTAGGCCTATTAAAGAGGGCCAATACCAACGGCAACAACACAATGACCAACAACAATGATCTGAGTCTGTTCATCGATTAGGTTCATTGCACTGTCACCGGCGAGAGCAGAGCATCTGTTAGTCGCCAAGTCCCTGTGGAGAGAGTGGGAGTTTTAGAAAGAAACTGCCAACCTAAAACAAAGAATATTATTCAGCATTGTCAGCCTGGGTGCGAGTATGATTCCAGAATGAAACGCCTTGAATCAAATATGTTGCTGAGCCCCATTGAACTGTTTTTCCTAAAACTAGTTAATTGATTAGCTCTTTATTGGTTAGGACACACGTGTTCCTTATTGCATATGTTGCAGGAATAGTGCTCTTATTTTCCAATAACCCGCGCTGCAATGCAGATGCTATTAGCTACTGTTGGAGTACTTCTATCATACAAAAACAGAGCAGGCCTTAGACCTTATCAATCTAATGGAGTAACAACAGGCAACCCTTTGGGCCAAGACGATAAACCAACTAGTAACTGACTGCAACTGTGCAACTGTGCAACTGTGCAACTCTGCAGTCTGTTGCCTGTGGTCTTTGACTGTTGATGCCTGCTGTTGCCTGTTGGCCCAATGTGTCCCCATCGAATGCAACTCGAGACATGTGGATGACTGCTTAATCTAATTTTGCTGCAGTGTCCGGGTTTTTTTTAATAGGAAAAAAAAAAACGAGAAACGGCGAAGAAACCCCATTGTAATAAAGAAGACAAGAGCGGTAAGAAAATAAGGGAAAAACCTACGGGAACGACAAACAGGACAGTCGAATGAGGCAGCTAAGCGTGTGTGTGTGTGTGTGTGTGTGTGTGTGTGTGTGTATGGAGTGTAGAGCAATTAAAGAAAACGAAGTCAACGTTAACAACAACAAGAACAGACTACGATGCGATGATAATGATGATGATGATGATGATGATGATGATAATGGCGATGATGAAGTCGACAAGTCGGGTGAGAGGAAGACAGTGAACCGCAGCGCCGGAAGTGCAGGCGCTGAGTGCAGAAGTTGGCTAAGAAGAACTGGTAGTGGAAAAAGGTATGCTAGCAGCATATATATTGTATATAATACCAGCTAGAGATGAGCACGCATTCAACTCACGAGCACCACAGATGCCAACTATAGTAATAAAATAAATATATATCAATATTTATTTTAATTATTTTCTTTTGATTTTTTTTAACGAATCTAACTATAGAATATAATAAATTTTGAGATAGAGAAGAAACTTGGATTAATTTATTGAACAAATAATAGAGAACTGATAAAGTCGTGACTTGACTTCGGGTTCGTGTCACGACACGTGCTCACAACACAATTACAGAGCGAAAGATACCGTCTGCCGAAACAGAGGCCAGAAACAGAAGGAACCCATCGACCCATCGCCGTTGAGGCATCTTCGTCATTTAGCTAGTCATTCGCCTCGTAACTGCATTTCGCGCTTGAGAGGGCACGTGCCCTGCCCTGCCACTGGCCCCCGTTGCTTGATCGTCGTCGTCGTCGTCGTCGTCGATGAACCCACATGACATTTTTGTATTGTTCTTCCGTTGTCCCTAAACTAAAGAAGAAGAAGCGTTATGCCAGCTACACACACCCAGATGTAGGCTTCGGCTTTGACTTGAGCTTCAACATCAACTTCGGCTTCTACTTGATGTGATGCAGTTTTGGCTGCTGCTGTTGCTGTTGCGGTTGCTGCTGGTACTGCGGGGGGTTCTTGTAATCTGCAGCAATCAGCAGCATTCAATGGGAAAGCGAGAGAGCGAGAGAGAGAGAGAGAGAGAGAGAGAGGCTAGTGAGTGGCCCCTGATCAAGATCAAGATCGAGATCAGTGAGTGCTGCTGGTGGCGGCGATAGAGCTGTGGTGCTGTGGTGCGCGACTGAGGTCAGGTGTCTTTCGTTACGGCTGGAGTGGGGTAGATAGTGGTAGGGCTGGCGATCTGCTGCTACTAAGCTGCTTAGAGGGTTGCCAACGACTCTTGCAAGTGGCAAGAGAACCCACATGCGACATTGGTAGGTAGGGCTGCAAGCAACCCACATGCAATGTTGACGTTTAATTATCAAGATGACACAAATGTCGCCTTACCAGAAATGAGTTCAAGTCGCGAGCCTTGCTTGCAGCTGGTCAACTGCCTCGATGAGGGGTAATTTGTATTGCTTCTTGTTCTCCTTTGTCTTCACGGGCCAAAGGGGGGGAGGAACGCTTGAGTGATCCAGTTGATTTGTCAGGGCATGCTTCTAATCTGGCATTGGAACGCGCCACAGCGTCAGCTGGAAGAGTTGCTCCTGTTTCACAAGTTGTGGCCTGAGCTGAGCCGGGCTGCTCCATTTAATAAGCCACAGGCGTAGCCGTTACACAAGGCAGCCTTATCAACAGACAGACGGACTGACGGACTGACTGACTAACTGACTGACAGACTGACAGACTGAGAGAGAGAGGGCTGGCAACTGTCTTGGCGGTTGTCTTCGCTTCGTTGCGCAAATGGCGGGAAAAATCCAAAGCAGCACCTTTGAGCAACGAAGCGGCTGAAAAGAGAGCAACACAAGACAGTGAGAGAGTGTGAGAGAGAGAGAGAGAGAGAGAGAGAGGGGAGAAGAGAGAAAGAGACTCGCGCTTCTTATCAGTGACAAGCACGCAGCTGGGAATATGCTTATGCGGGTGTGGAAAGCTCCAAGCGATAAGTTTTTGGGGCTGCCTAGTTGCAGCTAAGCGGCGCGTGGGAAAATCAGACGCCCAATTTGTGAGAAACTCCCTATCTGCATTTGTGCATACATAAGTTAGAACCCCGACTTCGTATGTGGGTATACCACTTTGAACAGATATTGCTGACTGGTTCTCAATTCCACAAAGGAATAAGAACAACAGCTTATACCCTGTATAAGTTTAGTTTAGAGTTTGCCTTCCTTGTAGAGCAAGTCCTTTTTAAGCTAAGTCAGATGCCATTAGGATAACAAACGCAAGGACAATTCATAATTATGATCAGGATTTTGATTGAAGTCCATTCGATTTGATTTTGATTTTATATTCGCCTCAATCGGTGCGATGAGAGTACTGAATTAAATCTCTAAGTTAAAGAATGTGAATAAAGAATAGATATTTCCTTGGTGCTTAACTGATATACTTGCTGGTCAACAGCCAGTTAAGTAAATATTATAGCTTAAGTCTTAAGTTAATAATACACTCAGTGGGCAGTAAAATAGGCGTGATTACGATCAATTTTAATTAATTTTTTTCCAAATTAAATTTAAATATTCTGTCCAAAATACAATGTATTAATTCTTAATGCAAATCGAAAGTAGCCGGGAACTTCTTAGTTCCCGCTATTTAAACTATAAATCTGGTTATATTTCTATGGATAATTTCGCTTAAGTTTTTCAACTGGTTCAGTCGAGTAGCAGACAAAATCAGGCATCAGCTTTACTTTCAGTTTAGTTTGGTTTGGCAATTTGCTTACTTATTACGAGCACCTCTTACTTTTCCTTTTATTTCATATATATATACATATATATTTATATAGACATACACTTATGTATGTGTGAGTGGCATCTCCTGGTGCCCCCCAGCCCCCAGCCCCCAGCCCCCAGCCCCTTCCATGTGCATCTCCTCCTCGCAGCGTTGGTGTGCACCAGTTTCATGGCTTGCACGTGATAATTGCCGCCCGCCCGCTTTTATTTAATATGATTTTTTGTTGCTGTTCCTGCTTTATTGCTGCGTTTTTATCTCGTTTTCATTTTCATTTTGTGTGTATGTATGTGAATATTTTTGTATATTAAGATATATAGAAAAGCTCTGTAGCGTAAAAATGTGAGCTGCAAAAATGCGAAGAGGAAACCGTTTCCTGGTCGACTTGTGGGTTTATCGGCTGGACGGAAGATCCACTTCCCCATCTTGCTATTGTTGTTGCTGTTGCTGTTGTTGCTGTTGTTGCTGTTGTTGCTGTTGTTGTTTGTGTCTGGCACATCCCCGAGTTTAGAATAGGTGGAATACTCTTAACGATGGAGCGCAAGAGATATGTAGAGCTCAGATGCCGTGTTAAATGCAATTACAATGCAAAGTCTGCATTTTTGTGAAATGCCAGCACCTCGGGGATTAAGCGGACGAGACAGTCGGACCCCCAAGCCCAAGCCCAAGCCCAATCACAAGCCCACGCCCAATCCCAGACTCAACTCAACTCAGTCAGCCAGCCAGCCAGTCAGTTAAGTAGTTGGTTATTTAGTTGCCAGCAGCAGCAGATGCTTTCTGCCACTCCCTGTTTCAATTTCCCGTGCCACGTTTCATGTCCGGCACCCTAATGCCAAACATTTACTTACTACCTTTACCCCTTGGCGAGAGCGTTAAAAGTCACGATTAAGCACAAAAAAAAAAGGGAAGAAAAAATAATATAAAAAACAAAACGCATCCACCCCCACTTCCACTGCCAGCCACTCCTCCCCCGTAAATGCTGCACATCCCACAAGCTTACGGGAGACGAGTTTCAGTTTCAGTTTCAGTTTATTGACTCCTGGCCAGGGGGGTGTTTAGCTGTATGTATTATGGGTTTTGGGTTGGGCTTGGCTTTCTTTTTTTTTTGGGACATCAACTGCGTGAAATGAAGCAATTAACTGTGTGTAAAGTTCAGGTCGCATCCTGTGGCGAAAAGCCATCAAATTTGATAAATACCCTCAGATTTATCATAAAAAAACAAAACAAAACAAAAGAAACCTAATGATGCACATTTTGACTAACGAAATTAATTATTGCTGAGGCTGTGCACATAAATAACATAGAAATAATCATTTTAAATAAACTTTGAGCTGGCTATTTGATAACCCAATTTTTTTTGAACCGACATTGATCACTCCCAATATTGTTAAACAGTGCCTATTTAATGCGAGTACAAATTCCAATTTAATTTCTAAACTTTTCCAAAGCAAAGAACATATAATTGATTCAATTAATGTAAAGTTATAGACATATAACACCGATTCTATAAGAACTGGTTAGATGCCTTAAGAAATCATTGGAATATTCCACAGAATCGACAGACAACACATAATTCAATCGAAAATGCAAAAATCAAAGTTTTTCTGAATAAGAACTCTTCCAAGTTGCTAATAATATAAAATTGCTGGCATATTATTATACACATATGTATATTGTTTTGGCGCCAAAATCGAATCAAAGCATAAAATTAGTGTGTAGGCAAAAAAAAACAGGATGACTGGAATCAGGAGCAGGACTAGGAGCTGGGACCTCAACACAGCTGTGACTCTTGATTGCCGCGAAATACGATGTCTTATTTGTTGGGCAATAGGCAAAACGAGTTCGCCTAGCTGGCTGCTGTCCCCGTCCCCTTTCAGTGGCTACTGTCCACTGTCCATTGTCCAGTGTCCAGTGGCCAGTGTCCGCTCCAGTGTCCTGTCCGACATGACATATGAAAACAAAAGGCGGCGCCCAGACAATGCGCACTTGAGCCACATATATGTAGATGTATGTAGCGCAACTGCAGCAATCAGTAGGGATCAGCATAAGACAGAGAGAGAGAGAGAGAAGGAGATGGAGTGGAATAGAATAGAAGAATAGAGGCTGACCAACGGTCGAGGCGCAAAAGGTTCCCATCACTAAATAAATAATAATAATAAATAAATAGACGAAGGCGCAAATGCAAATGAGGCCAGGACTCGCACCCGAACCCGAACCCGAACTCGAACTTTTGGCTCTCGGCTGCCACTAAGTAGCTGTCCAGCGAGAGGGTCGGTTCTTCTTGTTCTATCCGCCACTGACCACTGTCCAGCAACAGCAGCAGCAGCTTCTTCTTCGAGGAGAATAGGGTGGTTGCTGCTATGTCTTTTGGGTCAATGCAATTTCCTTGTTGCGTGCTGCCTTATCCTATCTTAAAACCTGCACCCTGCACCCTGCACCCTCTGCACCCTTTTGCTCTCTGCACCCTCTGCTCTCTGTCCCGATTCCATGTCCTGTGCCCTCTGCCGTTTGCTCCCATTGTAATGAGTTGCGCTTGTTTCACCCTTTCACATTCTGCGAACAGTTGCATTCACTGGTCAAGTCGCCTGTTAATTTACGGCCAGCTCCTCCTGGAACTGATCCGGTCGACCTCATTTGAATATTAGTTGGGCTGGTCAATGATCATCTTGATTTGCTGCTGTGAAATTGCCCCGGCGTCTTCTGTAAGAAACTGGTGCCGGCAGCAACATCTCACATCCTTTGGCATTACACGCTTGACCAAACCGATGGCCCTTCTGCATTTGCCCTTCCCTGCCCGCCTGTCCCGAACTCATATTTCATGGCAAATGTCCAGTTCGAAAGCGTTGCGTTTGGTCAACATGCGTATTACAATTTGATCCCGTGAATCTTTAGTTGATTAAAATTTGTTTTATGACTGCGTAATTTTTCGCTGATGTCTGTGTATGTGTGTGTGTGTGTGTGTGTGTGTGTGTGTGTGTGACCGTTAAAATTATAATTTATGGATTGGTCAGATGTTGATGATGATGACGGGCCCTTGCCGGTCTGCCTTTGCCTTGTGGGTTAATGAGAGTTTGAACCTTGGTTACGTTTTAGCTCTGGTTTATCGCCTCAATTCCGCTTGATTAGACAAAATTGAGATCTGGGACTCTGGAAGATACCATCTGTTTTTAATGCATATACAAATTGATTTAAAAGATAAATGTTTATCTGATCTTTACCTCTCTCAAAGTTTTGGTTAAATGACAGTTAATGTCTGTAAAAATAAATGTGTTTTTCCTCGCTGATCCATCTTAATTGAGTCGAACTTTTTAATAAACTTATGCTAAGACTTATCTTAACTTTGTGACAACTGAACGGATATTCAAAGACAATAATTCCTTAATAATAAATTATAGTCTAGGCGAAAACTACATTTAAAGTTGTTTCAATAATCTATCACTATTCAAAAAAATGTAATATCAATATCAATAGATATACAGAGTGTTAAAGATATTCACATTCGTTACTATTCGTCATTAGATAATAAACTTGATTCAAGTTTCTTCGATCGAGAATATCACAAACACAATCTAGGAATATGTGTTATTGGTCAAAGATTTTTGAATTAACTGCATTTTCATAACTTTTGATTGTTTTCTTTATTTGTATATGTTCTACTAATTCATGGCATGTGTCTTGAGTGAATTTTAGATCTTCAGTCACCTCTCTCTTTCTCTCTCGCTCTCGAGCAAGGAAGCCAGTCGGGAATTTAAAGAGCAGCAGACTGGCTTGGCCTGGGTTCGATCGAAATAAGGTCAGTGACTGAGCAGCAAAGAGAAGCAGAAGCAGAAGCACAAGGAGATGGAGAAGGAGAAGGAGAAGGAAAGGTGCGGGATAGACAGGACATTCAGGCTGGCAGGCAGCGTAGGGCAGACAGCGCAAGGGCAGTTCCCTGGGGCATTGTGTGAAGAAGTAACGGTTTTCTGTCCCAAACGGGACGTGTCCAGTGAAAGGAACAAAAATTAGATCAAAAGCCAGTACAGGTTTCCTTCGGATTACCAAAAAGCAACAAATTTCTAACGGTCAGTCCGAAAGAAAAGAAAACAAAGAGCAGATCGAGTGACAGAGAAAGAAATAACAATCTAAAATAGCATTCGAAATAGTTTAACTTGAGTATAACTAAAGTTTGCTGCTAATCGAAACTCAATTTCCAGCCAAATTGAATATACGCCATTTTCTACGCCATCGACAAGCGTCCATTGGTCCAGAATCCTTGCTAAATGCTAAATGGTTAAAAACTGACATTTTCTAACCCAAAATGTGCCATGTTTAATTGTTTTTGGGCTTGCAACCCTCTGGAGGTTGCCAAAGTTCACGGGGATGTGACCGGGGCCGGGACCGGGGCTTAAAAGCCACCCCATCACTTAGAGGACATTTTTAATGAAATGTTTCCCAAGATCAAGATGCAGATCAAGAGTTCAAAAGCAACATATTCAATTAATTTCTAGCTAGAAAGTTCATCTTTTTGCCTGGACATTGGTCAGCGTCAGTCCAGCGTGACGAAAACTAAAACAACAACAAAAAATTAAAAAAACTTAAGGAGGATGGAAACTGGCTAACAACCCTTAAGGTGGCATAAGAAAGCTACAAAGGTGGCATGGAGGGAAGCAGGGTTAAGCCGCTAAACTGGTTTTTCTCCTGCTACAATTGTTGATTTATGAGCTCGCAACCCTTTGACTCGGCACTCTCAAGGAAGGAGCCGTGCCCCTGCAGGGAAAGTAGATCAAGATGCTGGTCTGATGATCGCCCGATCGCCTGATCGCCCTTGCCCCCTTCCCTTGCATCACTTTCTGGCCACAAGATGCTGCGTGTTAAAATGTCTTGTTTGGGGTGGTGGCTTATATGGATTTCCATGCGATTAATTTGGTTACGTAATACCTTCGGGGGTCAGCTACAGCTGTCTAATGCCTAATTAGTCAAACGGGACCTTTCTACAAATCTCGGACACAAATTGAAACTGTTGTTGCAAAGTGGGTATCACCAACTCTCACCTGGAAACTGTATGCCAACCAATTTCGACATAAACCCCAGCAATAACATACCTCCCCACCTCAAAAGCCGCATTGCAATTGCTTGGTAAATGAAACAAGTTTTGGGACACAGCACCAAAACATTTCAGCATCATTGGATGGGTCTTGATGGACTTGACTCGGATGTGGTTCTTTCTCAGCACCTTTTGACCCACCCAGTGTGTAGTGTCGTTTTGGTTTGTGTCGTTTCATTTCCACACTGCCAGGTAGCACAGCTCTGAAGCGGACACATATTTGGCGCTCACATGTTTTTTTTTATAGCCATAAAAAGATACTCATAATGTTTAAGATACTCATATTGTAGATGAAAGCTAGCCGAGCTGACCCCAAACTGAGAAACTGGCCAACTACCAGCTACCAGCTACCCGCTGGCAAATGGCCAACTGGCCAACTACCAACTGGGCGGTCGCTTGGCCAACTGTTTCCGTTAGCACTCTCCAACTTGTCCCGCTTGTAGCTCGTCTCGTTTAGCCATAAAACAACAAAAGCAACAGCAACAGCAACAGCAACAAACATTTAACGAAATGACAAAAAAATTTAATTATGTGTCAGATATTTGTCTGTCTCTCTGTCTGTCTGTATGTCTGTCTGTCTGTGTTTTCCATTTGCCTGGCACTTGAACCTGCATCAACGCTGGGAACCTTGCCGATAACATCTTCATCTTCAAATTGAAGGTCAGCACACCCAAGAAAAAAAAAGAAGCAAAAGCTTGCAGATAAATCAACAGACTTCAAAAGCTGTCACAAAATTGTCTCTTAAGTTGCTCATATTAAGCTATATAATTTTAACTCATCTTCCATAAAACATAACTTAAGCACATATATTGTTTTTACTTTGATAACAAAATTGTGTTTATTACAAAACAACTCAAAATGCTCGAACCGAGAGAGCTCAACTAGGAAATACATTTATTTATTTAATGTAGACTGCACATAAAAAATAAACGATTAAATTAAAAATAATTAGCTTAAAATTAAAAGAAATGGTTAAACTCAAATATAAAAATATGATTTATTGCATGGATTGAGCAAAGCCCGAAAAGCACTAATTATGCTTAGTAACATAAAAAAGATTAATGTTAAGAATAAATAGAGAAAGAGAGAGAGAGAGAGAGACAGAGAGAGAGAGAAGAAAAATGATGTATATTCTTATCGTGTGAATAAGTTTTATATTTTTAGCAATTACGTTCTTAGAACTGACAGTTCACAAGTGATCAAGGAAGTTATGCAAAGAATCTTTGTTGGCTTGTCTTAGATCTGGTCATTAATCAGTTTTCAGCCGATGGCAAACTTGAGCTTAATCTTTGGTCATGTTCCAGACTCCGATGCGGTAGTCAAAATTGCAATATTTTGGCCAACGTTCATCGCTTGCCTAGTTTGGTTTTATTTGATTTTATATAAATATATATATATATATATATATATTTTTTTTGTATACTTCCTCCTAACGTTGAGTTGAGTTGCTGCATTTCTGTTTAATTACAATAGTAACAACAGCAAGATGTTGCATTGCATTAACTAAAATCAAACATGCAACACGGACAGACAGACAGGCAGACAGACAGATGGATGGCTGGATGGATGGATGCATGGATGGATGCATGGATGGATGGATGGATGGTAAGTGACGGAGTTAGGCCCAAAAGAGCAGCCAAAATAGTTGCGCCATTTTTCAATTATGAAATATTTATTGTTGTTGCTGTTGTTTTTAAATGTTGAGCTGGTTTTATTTGGCTTTGGAGTGCGCCCATGTGCAGTGATTGTGATTATATAAAGCGAAACGAGCGTTAATCATAAAACACAAAACACAAAACGCAAACTGCAAACTGCAAACTGCGCTGCGATGCAATTTTTGTATCTACAAGATACAAACTGCTTCTGGCGCTGGCAGCGTTTCGCAGCGCGTGCCGTCGCCGTGCGCGCCAAACGGCAGTTAAAAGGCGAACAAAAAACAACCAGAAAAAAATGAAAAAAAAAATAAAAAAAATTTTTAAAAAAACAGCAATGATTGTTAGCTCATCGCGACTGTGAAGGCGGCAACATTGTGGCTAAAACGGGGGGGCGGAGCGGCCACTGCCTGTTGTTTTTATTAATTACACACGGCAGCTGCAGCACCACCGCCATGCAGGGGGTGGTGCAACCGAGGGGCGGGCGGCTGGGGCGTCAGTTGAAGCAGTCGGAGGAGGCAGCTTCGTTGCTTCTGTTTCATTTCATTTTCTTTTTTTTTCTCGCGTAAATGCAACAAATTTGTGGCGCATTCGCAACCAAACAGGCGAATGCGCCACAAATTTGTTGCATTTACGCGAGATTTATATTATGATTTCATTTGAGTTTTCATTTTCATTTTTTTGTATTTTTGCTTTGCGTTTTCTTGGGCAGCAAACGATTGCAACAAATGATTGCAATTGCAAATGATCACTGATCTGCACTGATAATATATGTATATAAATATGTACACATTTAAGCCAGAGCCAGAGAAAATCTTTCAATTAAGAACTTTAATCTCAAAATAGTGCCTACAATCGATTGTCTATCAGAAGACAATCAGGCAATGTTATGCAGTGCAGAGTCATGCACAACAAATTTATTTGGTTTCACTTTGGGATATCAAATAAAATCTAGGCTGAGATCGCTTTTTAGTTTAGGATGAAACATTTGCTATTCATATAGGTATTTTTATATCATTTTCAATTCCAGACTTGCTTAATCAGGCAATTTCCTTTCGTATGTGCGAAAATCTCGCTGAGTTTGCATTTTACTTTGTTGGGTATTTAAAAGAACCTGAAGAACCTTGGGAGAGGCTTAGGATTACGGAGCGTGTGGCTTCGGTAAGACGATGCTGATGCTTACGTCAGGAGGCTGCATTTTACCATTTAGCATTCAGCACTTCAACTTTATAAATAAGTTTAGGTTTAGGATTTTCAGCCTTGACTATGGATTTGGGCAACGTTGTCGACTTTTGTCCAAGTGTACGTAACTATTACTTTCTCATAGTACGGAAGTGAGCCGGGCTGAGGTGCTTGGTGGGATGCATTTTGATTGGGGTGTGCAGACGAGGCGTGTGTGTTGTGCAGGTGTCATAATCGATCTGTCTTACTATCTCCGTCTCCCTATCTCTTCTCTCTCTCTCTCTCTCTCTCTCTCTCTCTGTCTTTCTGTCGATTGGCTTGCAAGATTAACAATATGTTGTGGGGGTGGGTGAGGATTTCCTGCACTCGAAATTAAAAATCGCCTGGCGTTTCGACAACAACATCAATGAAAGAACTCTCTTCAAAGACAAAAAAGAGTTCTCCAGAGTCTTTTAACTGGTTTCGAAAACAATTTTGGTTGCCTTGTTGATTTTGTTGTTGACGACGACGATTGTCACGTTCCCTACATAAATATCCATAAAAGTAATGCTCACATCCGTCCGGATGAAATGCGCTCGTGTGCTGCGATCTTCACAGAGCAATCAAAGATTAACAAATAGACTGAGAGAGAGAGAGAGAGAGAGAGAGAGAGAGGGGGAGAGAGAAGGAACAGAGACAGATAGAAAGAGAGGGAGAGGAAGATTCTTCAATACTTTCGATTTGCTCAGAGCTGTTTCTCAAGGCGTCATAAATACAAGCCATAACGATAAGATAACCGACCATAAAAATAATTCGGTTTTGCCTTATTCACACGATCTGAAGCCATACACATATATAAATATATATATGTATATATATATATATATATATATATGTATGTACCTGGGATGCCAATGCCTAGCAGCAGATACATAGATAATACAATATATAATCGTGCTATTGAAAGACCACAGACTGCAGTTGAGTTAACTCAAACAAATTCGATTGACTTTCTGTTTCTGGCACGCTGCTGATAAGAGATAACACAACATGCAGGTGTCCCATCCGAAGAGGTGAGAACTGGGAACTGGGTACTGGGTACTGAGTGCTCTTAACTGAGACCCGATCCGACCCCGACCCGGGACTCAGTTGATTCAATATTTGGCCAGCTTATCGAGCACCCACACAGACACACACACATACTGGCGCAACTGGGCCAAAGTGTCAATAAACACGACTGCGATTCGAATCATAGATCAACATTTGTCTAAACGGGTGAAGGGGAGTGTCGAGGGGTTAGTTAAGCCATTCACTTTATATGCAGATGGTCAAAATGGGCAGATGGGCTGAGAATAATCAAAAATAACAAAGGATATTCATTTAGTAAGAGAATGTAAAAAAAAAATATGTAAATTAAGAAATATTTATAAATTTATACATTTAAATGAAATACGCTATTGATATAAGAAAGAGAGAGATCTATATTCCCTTGGAGAATGTTCAAAGGGTACACTTTCAACATGTGTGTGTGTGTGTGTGTGTGTGTGTGTGTGTGTGTTTACATGTATAAGAGTAAGCTGAGTAAGATGGTATAGATGAATGCATGATTTTTCTCGTGTTTCCAAACTAATCAAGTCGAAATTTCGACAGATGATCAATATAATGTCAAGGTGCATACAGAACCGCCAAGAACGATATACCTGTACAATTGTGGCTTTGATTGCTATCGGAGTTATCGATCAAATAAAGTCAACTTGACATGCGTATGACACGCAGAACCGTGTTTTACAAAATGGAAGTCTCTATCTATTATAGTCTATAGCAAAAATGAATTAACGAAACAATAGTCATATGTATAAAATTCCGTTCGATAGTTTGCAATGAAGTGGATTCATCGCTTAAAGGTCAGCATTTTGGGGTCAACGCAGCCAAAGTCATTTGCCATATTCATATGGAATCTTGTTGGAATAGCTCCACTTATTATAATTAATTGAGCCGAAGGTTCTCATTATATAGTTCTTAGTTCTCACAGAATTCGAATTCGAATTGAGCGCCTTGAACGCGTTTCGCGTTGCACATGCAATGCCAATCGAAGTCAAGACAAGTCAAAGCAAATGCAGCTATGCAGCTACCTAGTACAAGCAACTACATCCGCCCACCCAAGAACCAAGAACCAAGAACCAAGAACGAAGAACGAAGAACGGAGACTTGAGAGCACCAGCTGCCAGTATCCAAAGTGAATCATTGCCGGCGCCTTGAGAAACCAGCGAAGCAATCGATGGATTTGCGCTGCTGCTGTTCAAGTCAAGGGCCTACGCTCCTCCTACCCTTCCTCCCAAAGTTAATAACGATGTATACCCTATAAAAAATGACTATGGATATTATTATTGTATGTGGGATCAAGGAGTCAACAATATTATTTTCTATCAATGCCTATTTTGGAACATTCAACTTATTTATGAATATATCAGCCAACAAACTGAATTATAAGTGACTGTTGAATTAGCCAGGAAGAACAAAAATCTTTTCGGTATTCATATTCCGATCTGAATCCATCTCTGCAACGATCAAGCGCATATAATCCTGACCTACATCAATAACATAGTGAAGCATATTTCCTTCGTTTCTTATGGCCTGAAACATTATTTTGAATGCCTGCTGGGAGCACTGAGTTGTGAGTGTAGGGTATCTATTGGTCTAGCATACACTATAGCACCATGGAGCATTCTTGCACGTAGTATTTTAATGTTTGTCTGCACTGGCTGTTAATTCAATTAAAAGTTTATTTAAAAGAATCAATGTTGAAGTTATTAGAGCGCTGAGAGTGCAGAAGTAAATCGAAGTCATTGCTAAAGCTGCGAAAGAAGACAATTCAATTAAACAATTATAAACAATATATTTAGCTATATATGTATTAGATCTATATATATATATATACTATATATTTATATAATAGCTGCTAAGTAGTATGTTTATTGGCGGGGCCAACAAACCCATTTAACCTACAATACAACCAATGTCTTCGGAGCTGCCTGCGTCCGTTTAATTATGGAAATTGATCGAGGCAAAGAGCATTTCCTGTCCCATTGTCACATCGCCACAGCTCGCTCTAGCTCCATCTCACTCTCGCTCTCTCTCTCTCTCGCTCTCTCTCTTTGTCTCTTTTTCTCTCGCTCGTTGGGCGAGCACACAAAGTCCATTTTAAGAGGTAGCAAGCAAGTACCTTCCCAACTTGCCCCCACCCATATGACACACACACACACACACACACACACTGTGTGCTTATCTTTTGTCATTCTTGTATTTCTGCTTCTTCTTCGTTGCTTGGCCTGTCTTCACCTCGTCTTTCACTTTGATAATTTCTCCGCACTTTGGCGGCAAGCCATTATCCATTATCCATTACCCATTGCCCATTGCCCATTACCCATTACCCATTGAGCATTGCCCATAGAGACCCCAATGGCTTTGTCTGGTCTCTGATTTGCTCTCAGAATTTTAAATAGGCTCTTCAGATTAGGCACGGCTCGTTCGGATCGGTCTCAGAGTATTTTGTATCTGGCAGCCAGCCCAACACTGCCCAAAAAAAAAAAAACAAAAAACAAAATAATATATATAATTGCCTAGCCTTCAGTTTGCTTACTTTTGGATATATAACAAAACAAAAAAACTATAAAAAAAAACGAAAGGCAGACGAGAAGCTCCCAGTAGATCTGGTCTGTTGGTCTCTTGAAAATATGAATCTGGCTAACGAAACCTAGTCCAAGTCTTAGTTTCGATAGATAGTTAACTTAAGATCAAATCCAAAGCAAATATTTGGCTTAGTTTTGGTTACAGTTGTATGCTGGATGTGGGCCCAGTTTAGAACACTTTGCAATGCGTATAATAAAATGCATCAAGCACAAACTATCGCTGAGCATCTGAAGATACTTAAAGCAAACGAAGCGTCGAACGTGTCAAACATAAAACGCAGCCAGCCTTAGCAACCAGAACCGGCCCAGTCAAGGCGTGGGCAGACTCACAGAACGAGACAGCAACACACATAGAGACAGAGAGAGAGAGAGAGAGAGAGAGAGAGTGAGAGCATCATGTGACGATGATCCTCGGGAAGAGCTATGCGAGCCATTTCCTTTGGCGACTTAGTCGAGTTGACGCTGCACTTGGCATACTAATTGGGGGGAATGGGGCATGGCGTGGAGTTGGACGCTTGAGTCTGTGCCATTAAATTGGTACTTGATGTGAGGCAGGAGATGATGATCATCATAAACATGATCGTCATAATGCTGCTGCTGCTGCTGCTGCTGCTGCTGATGTTGTCGTTGCCATTTTTGAGGTCGCTGTTGCGTCTCTCTGCGCACAACAACAGCAAAAACAGCAGCAGCAACATTTAATGGCCTGCGAGGCGTTTGCCTGTGCTGCATACTAATTGTGATTGCGTTTGTGAATGATCATGATCTGTGCATCCGATTCCAATCCGATCCGCTCAGCTCGGCTCGGCTCGGCTCAGCACTGATGCGATGCGTTAGGCCTCAACTCGAGATGTCTTTTTTTAGCTGTTTTTTTTTTGTTGTTTTTTTTTTTTAATTTTTGTCTCCGACTCTGACGACCGCCTACGCTCGGTAGCGTTGTCTCGTCGTGGGAATCACTTAAAGAGGCAAAACAGCTACCAGCAAAACCGAATTTCGGTCGAAAATGTATTTTATGTGTTAAACGTGAGGATGCCTCAACCTCTCTATTGCTCTCCCTCTCCCTGCCTCTCTCTCTTTCTCTTTCCCTCTCTCTCTCTCTCTCTCTCTCTCTCACTCTCACTCTCCCGCACACACTGGGCAAAGTTTGTTTTTTGTATTGTTTTTTTTTTGGGCTTATTTATATGCCAGCCGGATCATCAATGGCCCTCATAACGCGCATAATGCCAAACTGACATTCACTGTCGGATTTCAATTCCAATTCAGACACGGATTCGGATTCGGACTCGGATTTGGCTACGGATTCAGATTCGGAGCTTCAGCATTGCCAATGTGACATAATCAACATTAACTTTAAATGCGCTTGACATGAAGATACTCTGTATATAGATCTGACTTACACTCTTTGGACTGTTGGGACAGGAGTTGGCCATATTAAAATTGATCTGAATTTTTAGACTGTGGCTAGAGTCTAAACTATCGTCCATAAAAATAGGTTGCTTTTGTGCTAAACATTTTTCGAATTCAGAGTTGTCCATTCCTATTGAATGGCAGACGGAAGTTTTTAGTGATTCTGCATAATACAAAAGCCTATCTAAAAGTTTAACTACGTAACAACTGGATATAGTTAGCGGAGATGCCTACTTCAATGACTAGAGGGTATTTATAAAAATAAAAAGGTAATAAAACACACACAGCAAGCAGAGCTCAGATACGCACTTGAACCTTGCGAGTACCGTTGCTGCTGCTGCAACAGCAACAGCAACAGCGCCAACAACAACAACAACAATAGCAACAGCAGCAACAGCAGCAAGCAGCAAGCAGCAAGAGAAACAACAACATCCTGAAAGAGGTCAAGTGATTGCCCAATGCTGCGAGCAGCTCTTCGCCTTGGTCTTCTGGCCAGTGAGTATCTCATTGTGTTTTCTCATCAGGTGCGTTGTTGTCGCCGTTGAAATATGATACACATTGTGTATGCATGATCGTATGATCGTATGCTCT
Organism: Drosophila macrothrix; assembly: GCA_035042055.1. NCBI lineage: Eukaryota > Metazoa > Arthropoda > Insecta > Diptera > Drosophilidae > Drosophila > Drosophila macrothrix. The sequence goes on from JAWNLX010000587.1 coordinate 5,505,638, forward strand.
GTCCCCTGTATGTGGCCTCTCTTTCCCTGTTTCCCCTCTTCAACTTGGATGTCAACCATCTCCATGTCCACGCCATGCCCCATTATCCATTTGTCCATTGTCATCAGCAGCTTGTTGACGACGACGACGACGACGACGACGACGAAGAGACTCGGTTGGATCGTTTGGATCGTTGACTGATCAACAGCAATACCATGGAGTTCAAACATCCCCCGAAACTCATCCGCATCCAAATCCCAGCTGAGCGACGTGCTCAGTTTCATTGAGAGGCTCATCCTGAGGAAGTCAGGTGCCTAATTGTTTCCGTTTATTGTCGCCTCTTTTTAAATTATTTTTTTCTTCTTTCGACTTATTGATTTCGGTTGCCCTTTACACTCACTTCGTCTGCTTCTTACTCAGCATGTATTGTGTGGTTAGTTGGCGACACCTGATCTCGATTGATAAGCCCAGGATTCCTCCGCTTCATCTCTGCTTATTCTTCTTCTTCTTCATGTAACATTTTGACATGGTATTGCTTGGGAATCTGCAAGCATAGGGTTTCCCCTTCTTCTCCTCATTTATCAGGTGTGACTGGACTGCGATTTGCGATACCTAACCGAAAAAAAAAAACAAAAAAAGAACAAAAAACAACAACAAAAAGAGAGATGTTTGAGAAGCATTTTAACACTAATAACTCTTTGGCTACAACATCTTGGTAAGCAAGAAAAAAAAGAACTGATCCAACCTGACCGAAACTGACTCGTATATTCCAAGCTTACAGGTGTATCGATTCACATATTTGAATCGATTAGTTAAGGATTCTTGGGAAAGTTGCTGTATGGTGTATGGATGGGTGTAAGTGTGTCTGTGCTTGTAATTGATAATAAACAGAACTGATGTCTACTTTATATTCTACACTGAGCCATTCACATTAATACGCCAAGTGCTATGAAAATATCTTTAAGCAATTGGAGCAAAACCAAGTGACAAGCAGCAAGAGCCTCGTGTCGATAAGACCCGGCTTCAAAGCCCAAAGCCCAAACCTGAACCCAGACCTAGTTGACTATCTGCTTAGGTATGTAGAAATGGCCGATACGAGTCCATATAACAATTGACACGCTGCATGCTAATTGGAAAATGGAAAATGCCACAAAAGCAGCCCAGCTTAGTGCTTTGTCTAATTAGCATAAAATTAACTTATAATCATTGTGCCAATTGCCGACGCGGCGACAAACCAAAAAAAAAAACCCAGCAACAACAAAAATCTCTCGAGAAACTGAGGAAACCCTAAACCCCAAACCCAAGCCCAAACTCGAGAAACTGGAGCAAATGGGCTGTGTGTGAGACCGTGGGAAACGGCAAGATTAATTTTATTTTAATTATTTTATCAAAACGTTTGCGGCTGTGACTTTTGTCAGCGGCTGCGGCTTGTCGATATACCCTATCTTTTTGGGGCAACGACGCGTTTATTACGCTGAATGTGACATACAAAAGCCAAGTCTAAACAATTTATTCAGTTTCTTGGCTGAGATAAGCGAACTGTGAATTCGACTTGTTTGTTTGCCGATTTACGCTTGTCTTATACCTTAAATGTGTGCTGATATTTCCAAGTATATAAATTTGTTGCTTTTATTATGAATAAAATCAGATTGCAGCTGACTAAATGTGATTGCAAACTATTATAAAATAATTTTACAATTTTGGAGTCACATTGAAAACTTTTTTTTTTATATTGAAATAATTTTGCATTTTAATTTTTAGCCTTATCACGAAACTTAAATCTTATTTTTATGGATTTTCTTGCAACACAAATCAAAGTGTATAATGTGGCTCGGTGTGTGGCATTTGACATTGGCTTTCATGTTTCATGGCATTTTATTACATGAGTTATTTGCCCTGCCGGCGTATTATCAACGCAAACTGTAGAACAGTTTGGGGAGAGGGGGACAGGGAGGGGATTGTTGGGCTGTTGGGCCTGTGCTCTGCTTCTTGTCACATAATGTGGCCCAGCAATTAAACGAAACGACTTCAAATTAAGCCAAGTAGCTGAGACGGACTGCGCACTTTGCATACCAATTTGCTGCTGCGATTTTGCCCAGAAAGCCCCCGCCCGAAATGGGGGCGAAATCGAAAACGAGAGTGCTCCACAGATATATTCACATATATACATATATACATATATATATATATATATATATATATAGCCAAAGGGAGAGAGAGGGAGAGTGAGCAGGGGTGGCAATCAATTGATAAACACAGACAGCAAAATACATTCCTGGACCACCAAAGTGTTGAGTTCATTGAAACAGAGGACACTAAAACCAAGCTGAAGTGTGGCAATGTTTAACAAGTTCCCCATAACATTAAATGGGTACACACGGATACTACACACACACACACACACACACACTCACACAGATATACATATGTATATATAGGTATGATCAAAGGAGGTTAGAGGATGGACCGGTAGCTGGTTAGCTGGTGACATTGTTCAGTTCAGTCATAACTTTTATGAAGATGATTAGGCTGCACAAGCTCATAAAATACAGCAACAAGAACCAACGGCTTTAGCGGCTTTACAAAGTGTTAAGAGAGAGATAGGGAGAGAGTGAGAGAGAGAGAGAGAGAGGCGAGTCGGGTCTAAACGGGTGGCCCAAAATCTGAGATACTCAACTGATAAATATCTCAGTTGAAGATCACTCGTCGTCGGCTGCTTTGGTCTCTGGGAAGTCTCTATATATGTGCTGGAGGGGGAGGGGAGTTGGGCAGAAACTGCTGCTCTGGTTATCACATCTTGTGTCTGAGCAAATATTAAACATCTCTCTCTCTCTCTCTCTCTCTCTCTCTCTCTCTGTCTCAGTCTCAGTCTATCTCTGTTGGGGCAGCTTCGACGCCGTTTAACGTACTCGTTGCCGTTGCCGTTGCCGTTTCTGTTGCTGTTTTCGGTGTTTGCCTTTGGCGGCATTTTCATCTTTGTTGTGCTTTATCTCTGTGTGTGCACTGTGATGCTCCATATTCATCATAATAATGATCGTAAAGATGAGTTGAGCTTAATGTTGATCATCATTATGGCCGGAACTTGTCACATGCCAAGATGATTGCGTGGCCGACGCGACAAACGCCCTTTTATGGCCTGTTGGTTCCTGTTTGGCACACACTCAAGACCAAACAGAAAGATCACTTTGCCAGCAATGATTGCGACAAATGCTGTGAATGCTGTAAAACTCACAACTTAAGATCACTCTCCCAATTGCCATTCAAAGTTCAAGTTGAGTTGGGCAATAATGCAATCGATGCTGAAACCGCGGCTGAAACTCATTCAAATAAAGATCTGAAAACAAAAAGGTTTTTTGCCTTTGCCATTTTTTTGTTGAATTAAAAAGTAGAAATGCAATTCTAAAATGCAATATAAGAGTTGATCGAGTAGCTCAGTGGAAAGTCTTTCAACGAACAAAGTGTTGAAACTCCGTAAAATCATAAGTTTAATTTATATTAAATTATGCAAATGCATAAACTTTTCCATAAGCGAAATTTCCAAATGTTGTTACTCATATGAAAAAACACGTTGAAAACTGGACTTTTTGTTGTTGTAAATTTTAGTAAAAATTAAACAATTGATTTGTAGAATTATGCCTTAAAAATAATAAGGTGAGTTGCCCGTAGGCGATTTTCTGTCTGATATATATATATATAAGTGATGGCAAATATGTCAATATATAAATATATGAAAATCAATTGAAACTGGCGATGAACACAAGGGAGGATCAGTTATGGACACCACATAGATTTTGTGTTCACACTCATAAATGTGCGATCGCATGTCGCGTGTCGTTGGCGATAAACACAACACCAACAACACCAACATCAGCAACAAGAACAACAATAACAACAACAAAATCAGCAACAGAGTCAACAGCAACAGCAACAACAACGATTAATACTTAAGCTGAGGCATTACGCTGCTTATTAATGGGGACTGGCAAAGTTGGTGGGTTCAATTGGGTCAAAATCAGCATAAAAATCCGTATGTGATTTCAACGGATCCGATCGGATCGTTTCGGATTGGATTATGGTTCGGATTGAAACGGTTGGGAACTGCTTGCTGGCTGGCAAATGTGGCAACTTATTGCAATTGTAATGCGTTGAATATTGATGAGAGGGGGGACTGATGTGCGCAGATAGACAACTACAATATCGTTGAGAGAGAGAGAGAGAGAGAGAAGGGAGGGGGGGACCTGAAGCCAGAGACTAAGTCTCAATATTTACGAGCTGCGACTAAAGTGCCTTTCACACACACACACACACACACTGACACACATACAGACACACACAATGCGAAATCAGCCAACATTTCCAGTTTTTTTAAATTTTTTTTTTTTTCTTGGACTTAGCACTAAAACTGAGACTGTGAAAATGTAAATGAAAATATAAAAGTGAAATGAATGCGTGCAAATTTTTAAACATCAACACGAAATCCCATTTGTCCAGCTGTAAAGAAAGAAAGAGACAGGGAGACGATCGCAAATGGGATTTTAATATATCTGGAGATGTGCACTTGAAAAAACGATGTTTCTTTCTACACTTGGTGCAAACTGAATAAATTTTCAAAATCAAACAACATTGTATCTATGTCTACCAGTCGCAGCGAACTCTTGCATATATTATATATTATATTCGATTGGTAGATTAAAATCTTTCCCACAATTATAGCGAGGCCCAACATTCCTTTACGAAATTTGGACCACCCCCGATGAATTGATAAAGAACATAATTCGAGAAAGACACAAACTTAAACCAAGTTTTCAATTTCAGATTTTATATTGTAAAATGAATAGTTCTTGCATCAAGATGCGCCATTCTACGTTCCTAAAAATAAAGAAGAAGACATATTCAGCGACGCACGAGCGATGTACTCATCTCTAGGAGCGCCCTCCCCGCCTCTCCAGCCTTGGCTGCCCTCTGGTACTCTGGTACTGAGTGGTGGGGTCTCTTCGCTGTTTGCTTCTGGCTGATCTATGCAAATGGGCAACAACGACACTTTGGCCTATGGAGATACGCACTCAATTTGAGCACCCCTCGCCAATTCCCCCAACCAACCCTCTATCCTAAAGTCGACACCCTACGAGGCGTCGTCTGCTGCTGTGTAAGGTTGTATGAGCATTTAAAATATGCAGACCAGACCAAAACAGACCAGACCGAACTCAAAAACAAAAACAAAAACAAAAACAAAAACAAAAAAAAACACAATCACAAAACCGAGAATGAGAATGAGTACGAGAAATTATAGAATTGCCAATTGTCTGAAGCTAATCGAATTTCCGTTGCGCTTTATCTATTTTCAGTTGATGTTTTGTGTTTATGTTGGCGTTAAGTGCTCGTGCTGGGGAAGTGCTTCCTGTTCCAGTCCCCCCTCTCCCCAGCTCCCGTGCATAATTGTCCAATGCCCAAATGTGGAAATGTAAATGTAAGGCCCGTGACCTTCGATAAAGATGTCAACCGCAGAAGGGCACAAGGATCAGCCAGATTGGCTCTACCTGAGAGCACATTAGTCAGCTCGACTTCGAGCTCGACTTCCGTTTGCCATTCCCCGCATCGTCATCGAGATAGTCAGTCGTCCATTTCTATACTCTGTTTCCTTATCTATGAGGTATGCTCTGCGGTCCGGTTGCCGACTATCTTAATTTGGCCCACAACAATGTCTCCTCCAACGATATTATACATTCAGTGCGGGCAATTAGGTAATGCGCACTCGAAGATCTCTAAGCCAAACTGAAGATTTCCAAAGACAGCAGCAACAACTGTTGACAACAATAACGACAGCAATTGCTGCTGTTGCTGCTGCTGTTTGCTGTTGCTGCTGCTGCCTGCGAGGCTGAGGCATGGCTGAGCATTTTAATATAGAAATTTTCTTATTATTTTAGGCCAACGGCCTACAACGGCCCCGAGGCCTCAGTCTCAGTCTCTGTCCCCCTCTCTCTCTCTCTCTCCCTGTCTCTCGCCGTCTTAGTCTCGTGCCTGCCTCTGCGTCGATTGCCAACATCAACATCCAATTCCAAATTCCAAATTCCAATTCCAACTCGCAACCAAAGCCAATCAGACAAAAGCCAAAGCTCAGCTCCGCACAGAGCTCTGCAAGCAGCCATTGAACAGGCATCGACCATCAACCGTCGACCATCGACCATCGACCATCGACAGTGCGTCCATCCGTCTGTCCGTCTGCCTGGCCAGTCCCTCTGTCCCTCTGTCCCTCTGTCCGTCTGTCCCTCTGTCCCACTCCCAGACGCAGACAGAGAGCCATAGAAGGGCTGCCCCTCGACCACATCACCCCACCTCCCCCTTAGCGCATGAATATTGTTTTAATGTTGAATCTTGACAGCGGCGACAATTTGGTCAAAAAGAAAGTCGCATTGTCGCTGCTGTTATACGTATGTACTTATGTCTGTATGTGTATACCCTACAATGGCAAACGAGCATAACGGGTATGCGAGAGCTAGACAAAAGATATCTATAACAATTTAGTGATAAACGTCTATTTGATCTATTTATTATGTTTGAAGAATTGATTTCGTTTAAGTTTCGGTTCACGGAATAATACAAAATTTGACACAAATTGAGGTTAAATTTAAATTTGGGATGCCTTCTCGATGAGAGTATATGCAAAATGCTTATATATGTCTAAGAGAGATAAACATAAATAAAAAGTTTAAAATATATATAAATTATAATACGATAAAAATGTTATAGGCCAAATAGTTGGCACTTTCTGTTTTTGGTTTTCAAAATCAGTCACATTAAAGTTATGTAAAGATACATATATGAACTAGCCCGAATTATAATTTAAAAACTAAAAAACATCACCATTGTATTTTTATCCTGCTATATAGGAGCATATCCTGAAAAGCATTCCCTTTATTTGTTAGTTTAAAAATGTTAAATTTATATTGCAGAGGGCATCTCTCAGTCGAGCTGCGCTGCTTTAATAGCTGTAGTTGGTTACTTGGGCCTTGGGTATTGGATTTTGGTTGGCTTTCGTCAGCCACTATTGTCGGCTCACAGCCCATCACTCATTGAAGATTGGCGGCGCAGCAGCAGCAGCAGCCAGCGAATCAACATCGAGACACCGAGTTTGGAGAGACCGTCAAGTGGTTCCAGTTGGAGCTGTTGGTTAATGGTTGCCGTTGGAATGGTTGGAATGGTGTTCGGCTTGGAATGGTTCGCCATCGTTTTGGGGGCCCAGTTGGTTGTCGTGGCGTACGTTTGCCTGAAAGAAAGAAAACACACATCATGAATCTTTAATGAAGAATCACCAAGTTTGGCGGAGTGCGGCGGGATGAGGGGAAGGGGTGCCCGGGCACCTGGGGCACTCGGGGCACGACCATAAACGTTGCCGCACATTTTCTTTTATTGAGCCGTAAGATTCGACTTGTTGTCGTTGTTGTTGTTGTTGTTGTTGCTGTTGTTGTTATTTTGGATGTGATTTCGTATTTGGCGCGGCGTTTGAAGACCGGCGGCCAGCAGCCATAGCTCTACCATAAAGCAACAAGCCACACAGCCCATTGTCAATTGTCAATTGTCGATTGTCGATTGTCGCTGGGCGATCGTGAGAAGGGCGGCTGGAGGGGGGAGACAGAGACCCTCAAGCCACACAGAGACCCATCGTGCACCCATCGCAATGTTAATGTATTTGGAAATCGTGTCCGACGCGTCTCTGAGCAGCGCATTGAGAAAACCAGAATGGAAAGCTAAAACTCAAGCAAACCGGCATCCAAATGCTCTATCATAAAATCGATAAAAAGTAGAAAAGCAATTTAAATTTACCTTTACTCTACACTAAAAGTTATTGGAGATCGTCTTCAGATTTATAAACACACTTGATCTTCATCAATATTACAGCTGAACTTTATACGAATATTGCCGATATAGTTGAATCTAATTTGCTTTTGATTAATGCCTTTAAGTTACATAATGCTATATGGCAATTAGTAAAGAATCAATTTAGAAACCACTTTCAAAAGCATTTCATTTAAGAGTCTTCAACTCTGGCAAATCGATTAAAGCAGACGACGCACAAAAATATTGACAAAGTCGAGTTACTCTTCAACTTTGTATCCCATCCTCATAAAAGAAATTTATTGACAAACTATGCATTATTAAAAAATTATATGTACTTGTGGTGTGTGGCGTGTTGAAGATTTGTTTAATAATAAATTCATTATGCGAGACGAAGGCGGAGAAATTAAGCATGCATAGAGATATGTAGGGGTACAAGTATGAGAATGAGTATGAGTATGAGTATCAGTATGAGTATGAGTATGAGTATGAGTATGAGTATGGGTATGGGTATGGATATTGGCTATGGAGACCATGGAGGCTATGGTCAACGAACTGGTGGACCGTGAAAGTTGTCTGCACACGATTCTGACCCAAAAAACATAAGCACTGATTGAATGTGCTTTCAATATGATAATTGTAGAAATTAGCCAGTGATTGAGGGCCTAAAAGCCAACCAATCAAAAAAAAAATGCATCAGAAACTAGCACTTAATACTCCAGTTACTTAGTTGACAGCAAGTTTCAATCTTGATTCGATGCTTCTAGCCAATAAAATTGCACTAAAAAATAGAGTAATCTACATTATGTATTGCAGGAATATGCATAACTAAATGTGAAATGTGAAAAGATAGCAGAAAGTATCTTAAGTGTAAGAATATCTATGATTTCATCCAACTTTTAAATAGTGTAAATGATACGCAAAGATAAATTTCGATGCCCATCCTATCGATCATTTAATAACTGAGAGAAAACGTTGGGGATTTAAACTGAAAACAAGAATTTATATTTTCGATTTAATTTTTTTATATTTTTTTTTGCTCAAGTCAAGTTGTAAAACTGATGTCAGCCTGAGAAGCAGCCTCAGCCTCAGCCTCAGCCTCAGCTGGTGTGACATGGGATATGAGCCTTGTAAAGCTTCCTTGAGCTGGTTGACTTCAACAAAAAGAGAAAAAAAAAACGAAAAAAAGGAAGCAGTCCGTCGTCGGCATCCAAGTGCAAAGTCCAATCAAGCATTACAAGAACGCCACGTTTCCGACTTCCGATGCGAGTCTCATATTACGGCCGAAATGTGAGCAATGCCAATGGGCTACCCCTCTAAAGTGAAACTGTCGCAAGAACCACACACCCCCCCCCCCCCCCCCCGGTGCTGTGCTCCTCATCTGTCTGTCTGTGCGTCGATCGCAACGAAGTTTAACTGCCGCCTTCCACTTGATTAAGCACTTTTATCCAAAAACGCTGAGCGACCCTCCTCAATGCCCTCCATGCAGCGCCTTGGCGATTCTGTGAAATGTGAAATGTGTCAGGAGCAGGTCCGGTGTTGGCCGGTGTTGCACGGCGGTGGGTAATTTGATGCCAGACAATGATCCGCTGACGCTTTTGATCTTGGCTTGTTGGCCAGACTGCATAGGGCAGAGTCAACAGCCGCCAGTTACCGCAACATGACAGGTGCAGGCTCCTGCTGATGATGCCCCATGCATCATCATCATGATCATGTTCATGTTGATAATGATGATGATGATGATGATGATCAAGGATGCACCTTGCTGCAACTCTGCAACAACTCTCTCCCTCTCTCTCTCTCTCTCTCTTTCTGTGTGTGTGTGTGTTTTGTTAGGGGTTGCTGCCGAGTGATGTGCGCTCGAGTGGAATGCAAAACGTGTGTCAAGAGGAAAACCGAAGCGAAAAACAGAAACAGAAACTGAAACAGGTACAAAATGCAAAGGCAGTCAACGTGTAAGGGCAACAAGAAGCTGCTACATTCCTCATCCCTCAGAGCCGTTGCAGTTGCAGCGTTCATTCAACTGTTGCCAGGACACTGGAGAATGGTCTGCCGGCCAGTCTGTCGTCCATCGTCTGTCGTCCATCGTCTGTCGTCCATCGTCCATCGTCTGTCCTCTGTCGTCAGTCGTTTCTTTGGTCAATGCTCGCTGCTGTTGCTCAACTCAGTTTGTTGAACCACAACATGATCAAGCCATAGTCCTTCAGCTGCCCAGTTGGCAGCTAGTAAGATCTTGGTACTTCCATACCCACTCAAATCCAACTTAAATTTCAACTCGAGTTGTCTTCTATCTTGAAACCATAATGATATCAGTGTTCAATCTTAAATATTGTTAAAAAATAAGATAAAGATAAAAAGAGTTATTTTTTCCAATTATTTAATTAGTTAAATTTGAAAAACAAGTACTAAATATGTTTAGATCCCAATAACCCCATCCCCCCTCCACCCACCCCAAAAATAAACTAAAACAAAATAAAACAAGACAAAAAAAACAAAATTCAATAAAGATAAGAACTCATCTGAGTGTAAACAGAGGTGCGGAACAAAACGTTGGCTCATTTGGGTATTGATTACCTGGCCAAGCGACAAGCGACAAGCAACAACAACAACAACAACATTGGCTACAAGGTGTGTTGTTGGGTTGCTTCGACACGTCAACAGTCGTCAATCGGCGCTGTGTCAACAATTTAATCAGTTCAAATACAAGATACAGCGGATACAACAGATACTCAGATACAGTTCGCTTGCTATGAATTGTCCGTTTCGGTTACATTTGAATATGCAGCCGGCGTCATCAATGCCACAACGCAGACACAACGACCAACAGCAGCCACAGCCACATCCACATTGGGCTCAGATAACTCAACTCAACTCAACTCAACTTAAATTAACTCCCAGCCAGCTGCGCGATTCCCTTTTCCTATTACCCTTGTAGAGGGTTTCATAATTCTGGCGTGAAGTGTGCAACACTTTAAGTATATATATATATATATTCTTGATCAGCTATCATATCAGCTATATCATTTAGCTAATATATATAGTAACTATTGCTGCTCGCAAGATGAGTTCTTGCAAGGATAAACTCATTTGAACTAGTTTTTCTAATAATCAACATCGGTCCACTATATCTTTTAGCTCATCGGGAACATATCAGCTTTTCTTTTTATTTTGGGGTAGGGTATGTCTGCTACAAAGGGTATATCTACGTCGGCTGCTGTCCTTGTTCTGGTTCGCTTTTCTGACAACAGCAACACATCCACTTCCTCTGCTCGGGCTTGGGATCTGGAATCAGACTTGGCTACGGTTTTATTTTGCGCTTGTCACACGCTGAGCAAATATTTTCGTTGGCTGATAAAAAAAAAATGTAATAATAATAATAATAAGCGAGGAAAACCATTGGAAAAAGCAGGGAAATGAAAGCGGACGGGTAAAAAAGCGCACGCAGATGCATTTATTTTAGAGAGCTCGTGTTTGCCGTTGTTCCTGATGTGTTGTGTCCCTATTGCGGGGGATACACACACACACACACACACACAGATACACACACAAATGTGTGTGTGTGTGTGTGTTTAGATACAGATAGAGATACGGATACATACATATATATATATATATATATACGTATATAAAAAGAGCAGATAGTTGCCATGACTATTGACAACACACACAAAAACACATGAATATTCAATCAGTTGGGTTCGCAATGTGGCGAGGGTGGTTCCCGGCACTTCCATCCGACCGTTAGGACCGTTCCAGCACAAGAGGCACGAGGCACAAGGCAGGGTCTGGAACCCAGGAGCCGGGTCAAACGAGTGTCGTGGGCCGCAAAATTGAGCGCAAAACGTAAATAAGACAAAGCAAACGAAATTATAGCAAAGTAGACAGAGAGGAAGTGCGACACTAAAGAAGAGACAGAGACACAGACAGAGAGAGAGAGAGAGAGAGAACTGCAAGGATAAAAGTTGTGAAGAAATCTTAACAAGTTAGAGAGTTTGAGAGAGAAGAAAAAGAAGCGAGAAGAAAGGGAAATTTGGATTTTTTTGGGGATTCCAGGAGAAGCAAAAATAAATGAGCAAAATGAGAAGAATATTTGGGGAAATGCAACCAGTTCCTGATGGGACAAATAGAAACCAGAAAAAAGCTCTTTTAAAAATATGCAAGTATCTCTTGCTAAGTTAATTTGGCATTTAGTTAACCTAAGACTATAAATTCCATGCTTGACTAAAGAAGACGAAAGCTGATCAATTCATTAATGGATACAAATCGACTTCATTACTGTCGCAAACAGAGAAAACAACTGAGCTGATACAGATCTACACACAGATATATATATATATATATATATATATATGCTATGGCGTATTGGGTCACTGCGTCAATAAAAATAACAAAGTCAAATCGTATCCGAACATCAGGCAATAAGCCAAAGTCGAAACACATATAAATAGATGTGTGTGTGTGTGTATGTGTGTGTGTGTGCGTGTGTGTGTGTGTGTGTGTGTGCGTGTGTGTGTGTGTGTGTGTTTATGTAAGTAGGTAACATTATCAAGAATAAATAGATAACGGGTGAGCAAACGTCTCTTGGCTGATTCAATTTGATTCTGAAATCAACCCCACACATAATAATAAATACAAAAAGTACAAAAACGCACAGAATTATTATTAACCGTACCGAAAACAAACGAAAAGACGACAATAACAAATTCAATACACCTGGCCCCCGATATCAGGCATTGCGACGGCGTTGAAATCATCATCGTCGTCGTCGTCGTCGTCGTTGTCGTTGTCGGCTTAAATCTCAAGAGCACACACTCAACAACAACTAACAACCCACACATCCCCCCTCCCCACCCACCGCCCTCGCCATACCCATTCGTTTACACCTCCACCAGCTCACCAGCCCCTTCAGAAAATGCTCAGTTTGGTTTGCTTTGGGGTCTGAGTTTTGGGTTTGAGTTAGTTCGGCTGGTTCGGCCTTATCGCCTGGCAAAATCATCGATCATCTCAAATTCACGATCCATCATCATTAGCGATAAGACATTGGAAATACGCTTGAAGTAATGCCGCCCCAACACCCCACCACACACCCACCCACCCGAGGTCACACCTGGAGGCAGCGAGTGCAGATCTTGACAAGACCAAGGAATCTATTTTGAACAATGATCTATTGTTGCCCCGATCGCACTTTAGACCCTCATTATACCCTCAGTCCAACAAATAGCTATATAAGGCTACACTGAAATTCTGCTCAAGTATGCAATAAGAAAAGGGAGGCGTATTCGATACCATAATCTATATATATATATATATACATTCTTCATCAGCATCAAGCAGCGAGCCGATCTAGAGGGACTTCAAGTTATACAGAAAGTGTATTTAATTTTCGAAATCGATTACTGATTACCGATAAAAGGTACAATATGAAAAGTAGATCATTCTAGTTGGATTTCTATATATACTTTAACATAATACTGCTCATCTATCAAAAGTTGTATAAATATAGGTTAAGACTTGGCTTCAGGGTATCTCCAAGTCGAGTCGATTATTCTTCTTTTCTTTCTTTTTTTTTTTGTTTGTTAATCAACTGCGTATGGTCCGTCTTTTCTAGGGGCCTCGTAGCGTATATTAACGTAAGTTAACGTAACGGTAACGGTATCGTATCAAATCATATCGTATATCGTCTTTGATGATGGCTGGAATCATAACCTCTGGTTTTATCTTTATTGTGGGGCCCCATTGCCACATGGGCTCGGCTTTTCTTGTTATTTTTTTTTTTCTTTTTTATTCTTTTTTGAGAAGCGTAACGTCCAATTGACTTGGCCGTAAAATCATGTCACGTGCCCGATTATATAGACCAAAATATATGATCGCCGTTGTTTAAACAACAGTTTCGAATGCACTCTAACCAATGCGTCTTCTGCTCGCTTCTCTTCTCTCCCCTCGGCTCTCCGCTCGCTTCAACTTTTCTAATTTTATAAGGCCCGCACTATTTTCTACTTGCTTCTACGGACTTTTATGGCGGTACACTGAAAGAAGCAAATTACGATAAATCGACCTTGAGAACACTTTTCACGAATCATTTATCTATTCTTTTCGGTGTTTCACAAAAAGGTGATTATAATCTGGGAATCATTTGTGACTAACTGCACAGACGGAGACATCTGGAAATTTAAATGATTTGAATGACTGATCAAGAAACAGAATCGTTAACCGATTAAAACTCAGAACCAGAATCGCAATCGAAATTCGATTCGGTTTGAATTCCTGTTTAAGAGTTGATTCAACATGCATTTAAGTTTGTATAACTTTGCAATAAGGATGGTTGTAGTTGCTTCAACTAGTGGACACCGACTTTTTGCAGTGCAAAAGAGCGATTATCTGTATTTGTAAGAGGTAGCCGTATAAATCGACATACGATCTATCGATCTATTGCACAGAGATAAGGGATATTATAGTAACCAAGATAGGCAATACTATATGCATCCGTATATAGTCTTGCAATATTTTATACTATTTGTAATACACTTACACTCCAAACACACACACACACACACATACACACGCACACACCAACTGTCGCCATGAATTGAGCCTTCTAAAGCCCACCAAAAAAAATAGAAAAAAAAGTATCTCTAGGTGTCGGTCTATCTATCTAACTGTCTGTCTATCTATCTAACTGCGCTTCTGCCTGTCTGTCTGTCTGTCTGTCTGTCTGTCTGTCTGTCTATATGTATATATGTTTATATTGCGGTGTATAGTCTCAGTGGGGTTTTAGCACTAAAGACGCTGTAAACGATTTTTAAGCCCCCGCACTGACTCGGGCTGGCGCGTGATAGATTTTCTGGCTTGTTTGTCCGTTCTTGGTATATATCTTTTATATCTTTTCCACGTATGTATTGTATCTTTGTTGGTCTTTGTCCATAGATTGCATCACTGATCACAGTTTAGGGGATCACGCTTCCTGTCGCCAACTATTGACTACGCTGACTCAACTCCACTCAACCCGCTCACAGCTCATTGCCAATTGAGTGAGTCACACCAAAAAGAGGGCTCTACGTACTGACTATATCTATCGTATCAGGTGCCAAAAAAAATATATATACTTCAACTGCTACAATATCTACAATATACTATTCGTAATCGTTCCCTCGGCGTTTTTTTCTTTTTTTGTTATTTTTTTGTATTATTTAGTTTGTTTCTCGTCAATTGGGCAAATGACGATATCAATAAGTTATGTATGCGCCCAATTTCTTGTCCAAGTTTTTTTTTGTGGCTCGTAAATCAATTCTTGTTAAGTCCATTATGTAATTGAGCACCTTTCCCGTAATCATCACTTAAATATCCATGTGTAGTGTGTGTTTGTTGTGTGTTGTGTGTGTGTATGTCTTACAATCCTTATTATATTTGCATTTTTTATTCGTATTCCAATTTGATGTCCTACTTCAACATACCAATTTCCTAGAATCATCCTGGAATCAATACGAAGCCAACGCATAACTTATAGGCACAACCTCAAGAGACTCAATCAAGCCGTCTCCTCTTTTACACTCCACTCCACTCCACTCCACCGCACCTCCCCCCCCCCCCCCCCCCACACACACACACATCATTAACCCTCCATTTATGTATTGTCTGTCTATTGATTATAAACAGAGCAAAAAACTGCTGCTCCAATTGCATAATGCATTTCAAATGGGAAACATATTATTTTGAAGTTGACTGAAAACTATAAATTTTGATTAGTAAAAATGAAAAGTGTAGTGTAAAATTGCAACTTATTTATTGAGGCAACATACTTTTAACGCTCAGTGTAATATTCGCAGTGTCTGACCAACGAGCGGCAAAGAGGAAGAAGAAGACTAGCGGCAAAAGGAGCAGCTTGGGGATGAGAAGCGATGGGGACAGGCACCCAATATAAATGGGGGATAACATCGTTTTGTCAGGGGGTTGCTTTTCTAGTTCTCTCTCTCTCTCTCTCTCTCTCTCTCCCTTTATTCGACTGTACGTCAGTCTATGTGTGTGTGTGTGTATCTTGCAGATACAGATACACAAGTGTGTTGTGTTGCCAGGTAACCAAAACCATGAGAATTGTACATAACAAACCAAAACTGTTTGGATGGGCTGCTCGCTCAATTGTATTATAGGGGTAAATCAACCATTCCCCAACCGCCTCACCCCTCCCAAAAGTCAACCACCCCCACTGCAGACGCTGCTGCTGCTGCTGCTGCGGGTGCTGCTCCCAATTGCTGCTGCTGCTGCTGCTGCTGCTACTGCTACTGCTGATGTTGTCATTGGCCAGTTGCCGCCCGCATGATTTCATCTGGCAACAACAACAAAGACAGCGACAACCTTACATAAACTGCTGCTGGATGCAGCAACAACTAGCAACAACAGCAACAGCAACAACAACAACAACGAAACCTCCTCTGGGCCAAAATCGATTAAAATGTATCTGCTACTGACAATGGCAAATTTATCTGCAGCTGTGGCTGCGACTGTTTTGTGGTTCGTTGACTAAATGCGGGCGTGTGCGTTATACACACACACACACACACACACACAAACACACACACATGTAGATATTTACATCTTTATATAAACATAAGCTATGACTAATCGTACAAATATATATATTTTTTTATGCTGTGTATCTTTGCCTGGGCAGAAAAATCAATGCGCCGAGGCAGAAGCACTAACCAAAGAGCAAACGAATCACAAAAACGCAAGTCACGCGGCGCAATACAAGAGATGTGTGCACACACACACACACACACACACACATTTATATATATATATATATATATATATATATAAATGTATACAACGTTGTAAATGGTCGGTCCTGCGCAGCAGCAGAAGCTGAGACAGAGATAGCAGCAGCCGAGAGGCTGCTGTGGTTGGTTCACACACACACACACGAATACACACACACATGCACACACACACACAGAGAGACAAGCATAGCTGTGTTGCGCGAAAGAACAAATCTCATCGTGCCCAAAAGGAAGCAACAGCAAAATGAAACGAGAAGGAAACAACAGCAGCCAAAAGCTGTGCAGCGCTGTCAGCGTTACTGCTGTTGCTGCTGCTGGTGCTGCTGCTGCCGTCGCTGCTGCTGCTGCTCGTTTTGCCCAATTGCCAGGCGGCAATTTATCAGCGTTCCTGCTGCGCAAGATGCGACGTCGCAGCGCTGCCGCAGCGCCTCTCATGCATTTGCAGGCGCTAACTCTCTCTCGCGTTTGTCGCTCTCTTTGCTCGTATCTATGTGGCATATCTGTGTGTTAGCTGGCTGCGCTTGTGTGCGTTGCGTTGCGTTGCGCTCTCTGCTGCTGCTGCTGCTGCTGCCATCGCTCTCTCTCTCTCTCTCTCTCTCTCTCTCTCTCTGTTTCTCTCTCTCTGCTGCTGCTGTGGCGGCTGGCTATGCGCTTTGATTACACCTGAGTTGCTGCTGCTGCTGCTGCTGCTGTTTGGTTTTTCTTCTTCGGTAAAGTCGTTGAACGCGCCCGCGCTTCGTGTGTGTCGTGAGTTTGCCGACGTCGTTGACGCTGACGCTGGCGCTGACGCTACTTCAATTGAATTGTAATGAGCGTTGTTTTTGTGGTAGTTTCTGCTGCTGCTGCTGCTTGTTTTTTTCTTTTTGGAAAATTTGTTAAATTTTCGTCGCCAGTTTTACGGTTTTTTGGGTTTTGCGTTTTGTTGTCGCTGTGTTAATGCGTTTCACGTATTATTTTCTGTTGTTGTTGTTGTTGCTATTATTGTTGTCATCTTTTGTTCTCTTTCATGTTGCTTTTGCTGCTAGCAATTGTTGCTGCTTGTTGTTGCTTGTACTCGTTGCTTTCTGTTGTTTACATATTGTTTGGCCTGTGTTTATGTCTCTGCCTCCCCCTCTCCCTCCCACTCCCACTCTCACTCTCTCCCTCTCTCTCTCTCTCTCTCTCTCTCCTCACTCGCTCTCTCTCTCTCTTTCTCGCTCCATCTTCAACTCTAATTTGTTTAAATTGTTTTTTAATTAACTATCAGCGACATTTTCTTTTTCATTGTTTTCGGGTGATTTTCAGTCTCTGTTTTTTTTTTTTTTTTTTTTGGTTCTGAGATGATAATGTTGTTTAGACCATAATGAAGCTGTAGGGAAAGTTGATTATAGTGCCAAGCTCTCGAAAAATAATAATAAAAATAGAAAAAGCATAAAAATAGAGTCATGGAATGGTGGACTTACTTTTAATAGATTGTTTCGTGTTGCAGATTTCGGGATTTTATTTTTTATGAATATCAATATAGTATAACGATACTTAATGCAGTTTGAATGGGAAGAAACGCTTACATTCCATCAATAATATTGTTCGATATAGCCGATAAGTTTTATCGATAAAACACCTTAAACTTTATAAGCAACCGCAAGCAGAATGTCAATAATCGATCACTGGTTATCGATAACAAATATTGATAAACATACTTAATAATCGTTACAATTGATAAGATCCATCGATACGAATTCGCAGTCAACAATCAACTGCAAACATTATGAATAACATACATATTATCAATAGTAATAATCGATAATCAAAATACTAGTCAAAACAATCGATAAGTATTATCGATAAAAAAAAGAAGCGTCAAGCCTAATAATCAACTGCAAACATCTCGAATAAAATACATATGCATGCAAAAATACATACATATTGTCGATAGCAATAATCGATAATGGGTTATCGATAGCAATAATGGAGCATAATCGATGTGCCACTAAGCAAACGTGGATCTATTTGAATGGATGTGTGTAGAAGATATACACACAATAGTCCACTAATTACAAATTAAATATATTTGTATGCACTTTCTAGCATTTGGATTGACAATTGCTGCCCTGGTTCGTCCTTGCCTGTGGCACCTGACTAATTGCTGCAACTTTCCCATATTCATTTGTAATTTGCCATTTGCCATTTGCCATTTCCCAATTTCCTGTACATTTCCTGGTCTGCAATAAAAACCGAAACAAATACAAAGTGACATACGCCACTTATGTCCACCTTACAATCGCCGTCGCCGTCGCAGTCGCCGTCGCAGTCGACGTCACAGTCGCTGCTGCTGCTGCTGCTGCTGCTGCTGTTGGCGTCGCTATTTGCTGGTCTATTTTTAAAATGAAGCACGCTAACACAACGCATAATAACCATAAATACTCAAAAATATATCATTTATAGCACTCTGTGTGCGAATGTGTGCTTGTCCGTGCCAAATGTATCTGTATCCGCAAGTACGTGTAGCTGCTGCTGCCGTTGCACAGGCCAGCAATGTTCTCTTGTACACTTGAAGAAAAACATAGGGCACAACTGTGTAAATGCAGGCCAAGGTCGATCAGCTAACTAAATTCTTATTTCAAGTGCATTGTTCATCATCTCCGAATAACTACAGAAAAGTTTCGTTTGTTTCCATTTTAAAGATTAAATTGGTAACTCTCTTTTAGCTTACCTTTAATCTACTCCAATTAAATCATCTTTGCTAACATTATTATTTTTATTTAAATGTGACAGACTGTTCCTATGGCAGATATATGATATTGTAATCCGATTTGGCCAGCTACGGGATATTAACTGCCTGCAGCGAAAAAACAGATGCATTCCAAGTTTCGATAAGAAAGCTTTAAGACTCAAGACAGATAGAAGACTTGTCTAGTTGTGATGCTGATCAAGAATATATATACATATATATATATATATATATATATATATATATAGATACGTTGCCTTTAAGGACGTTACAAACTTCACGGCAAAATTATAATTGGCGCTGCAACTGCCTAAAAATGCTAAGAGCAGCATTAATTTTCTTTGGCATTTACTGTGTCATTGCCAAAAATGCTGCCGACAAGAAACGCCTCCCACTCCCCCCGCCACCCCTCTTGCACCAACATTATTCGCTTTTGGTCAGCTTGTTGCCTCCTTTGCCGCTTATCGTCCGCAAATGATTGAACGGCTGCTGTTGCTGCTGTTGTTGTTGTTATTGTTGGTGTTGGTGTTGCTGTTGTTGCTGTTGTTGCTGTTGTTGTTGGTTGCTCCATAGTTGGTTGTGCGCCTTTGATGTGCGTTGCTTATCTAATCAAGCGTCGACAGTCACCGTCGCAGTTCCACTACCAAAACACCACCCCCACCCCGCCACAAGATTAGCGAAGCTGCGCAGCAACTGTTGCTTATGTTGTTGCTGCTGGTTGTTGCTGGTTGTTGTTATTGTTGCTGCCAGACAGCTGCTGTGAGTGCGTGTTGCTTGTTGTTCTAGTATTGGCTTCTGGTATTTGATATTTGGTATTTTTCTTCTTTTTTTTTCCTTTGTTACTCGCTAGTGTGTGTCTGTGTGTGGCACCTTGCGATAGGGGCACAATTATAGAAACATACATACGATTATTTATCATACATACTACATACGACGACGAGGCGTAGTTGTTGCTACAACTCGATAGAAATGAGAAGAAACCCAAGTCAAATGTGGCAATGCGACGGGTGAATGCCCTAACCAACTTTTCATATATGTGCCACATACAGTTGCGGTCAAAATATTAGTAATGCTGTAAATTCTAAATGTTTTTTGCTTCCCTCGATTCCTTGGATCATTTTAATCCTCAAAAAAATAGCTTATTTCGAAACTTAAATTGATTTTTTATCTTCTGTTTATGGCTGTTTGCATTGCAATTTCCAGCTTTGCTGCTATTTCTAATGTAGTATTATAAATCAGCACATAACATGTTGTTTTTAGAAATATTATTTAGTTCTAGGGAGAGTTAACAACACTTCGTAAAGACTCTAACTTTTTATTTGTCATTTTATATCTAATCAATTTTATATTATTTACTTATCTCCAATTTTAGTTACTTGTGTAAAAAAAAAACATTTTTCTCTTATTTTTTTGTAACTACATTTGAATCATTTTTTTCAACAAATTATTTATAACATTAGTACGTAAAGCATAAGCACATCAAATTTGCTCAACAAAGTACCCTCTGTTTGCTTCTAAAATCGAGTATATATATTTCTGATATCGAGTATATATATTTCTGCAATGCCTGCCGAGAGGGCATCAAGCAAAGAGTGCAAATTCATATCGATTTCATATATATTTCATTAGATGATTCCAGATTCCAAGTGCCACCTGTTTGTATGTGAGTGTGTGTGTGTGTGAGTGTATGTGTGTGTGTGTGTAATCAATGAAACGGTTTGCTGATAGCGTTATTGTTAACTATATCGAACGCCTAAGCGCATTAGCATAGCGCTCTAATCTCGCAAACTGAACGCCTACAGATTAAAAGATGAGGGGAGAAAGGGAGAAAGGGGGGCGAGTAAGAGCGAGAGAGATATTGAGAGTGAGAGAAAAAAAAGATAGAGACTAGATGTAGATAGAAACTAGGCTCAGTTCAGTTGGCCAAATCATATCAAATAGCATATAGATATCGGTCGAAACAAGAGTTTTTGTGTTTACCAAATTTCTATTATGGGTTCTATTATGCCCTTCACATTTGGACCAAAAATCAATGGCACTGTATTATATATCTTTCAAATTCTTTACAAATGAAAATGATAAAGTTGGCAACACGATTTTCCCACGAAATTCATGAATAAATTGCGCTCCCCGAAAACCAGCCAAAAATTAACCGTAGTCCTAACTTTAACGCAGTATTCAAAAGCCAACCAAAATGGCAAGTTCAAAGAAAGAAAGACACGATTCGAGCAAATGTAAATTTGTAGACAATGAGCTTAAGCGTGGAGCAGTATGTGGCTGTATGTGGAACTCAGCTGGAAGCAAGCTAAAAAAAGTAAGCTGGAAGCCGCCTTTGGCGCATGACAAACCGAGACGCTTTTGTTGCGTTACGTAAGAGGCGACAACAGGAAGACGTGTTCAAATTCTATTTTGTCGATTTGCAATTGCAATAATGCAAGTCAACAATAACGTGTCTCCACACGCCCCACCCGCCCGCCCGCGCACCCACACCTTTGTAGCAGGTATGCTGCACTCTCTGCGCTTATCAGTTGTGCACACTATATATATATATATATATATACATTATATATTAGCTATTTGAAGTTGGTAATCCCTTTGGTGCCTCTCTGAGTGCCGCCGATAAGCGATCGATTGCCCCTAGACTTTACATACATACATATATATATATATATATATATATGTGTGTGTGTGTGTGTGTGTCTGTGTCTCACATGCATGTGGAGAAACTGAAGCTCGCAAAAAGCCATCGAATGTAATCGGGCCATTAAATGTAACATTTCTCATGATGGGCAGCGGCGAGGTGGCAGCGTCAACGAAACGTGCGCTCGTTGAGAGTGCAACCCGCCAACCCCCCCCCCCCCCACTCACACCTCTCCATTCGCTTCACTATCCCCCGTTTTGTACACCCTCCATGCCCGCCCCAATCACACTTGTCTGCGCAAGTTTTGTGTGTCTCCAATTGCGATTGCAGCCTCATGTGGCGCCAGTCACCCAGTCAGACACGTAATTGGAACACCCCACACCCCACACACACACTCGCACACACACTAATGCGTTCAATGATGCAACACACAGACCCAGTTTCAATTCCAATTCCAACGGGTCATTCTTGTGGCTCGTCTCGTCTCGTCCACTCAGCAGGCACATTCTGCACCACAGTCAATAAAGTTACCCAATTTGCTTACATTGTGCTCTATCTGCGGCTACGTGCCACACATGCAGTATAATGACGAACCGCCTGTTCGAGAGCATTTTAGCACAAGCCTTCCACCCACCCCTGCCCTGCCATGTTGCTGCATAATAACTAAGTATATCAAAAATCTTATATAATGCACAAGGTCAATGAAGTTGTGCGGCAACAAAGGAAGACACTCGACTAGAAGATACTCACTACAACTTGAGCAATATATATATATATATATATATATATATATATATCAGCTACTGAGACGATCTTCTTTGTCAGTTGAAAGTTCACTTTCGATTTTCCGAAACAAATTCTTTCAGAATTGTTGACAATTGTTGTTGTGGTTTTCGTTGTTGCTGTTGTTGATGTTGTTGCTTTTGCTTAGCGTTGCGTTTTTTGGTTTTGTATTTCGTTTTCGTTTTCATTTTCCTTTTGGCCAATTTCCATTAAGAAGTAATTACGTTGCTGCTCATTAATTTCGTGATCGCATGCCATGTAAAATGCACTGAGGGGGCAGGGAACCCTCGAAGCCGGGCAGGAAGGGTGGCAGAGACGCAGATGAAGAAGAGAGCAGAGAAGAACTTAGTATTATAACAACAATTAGCACGAGTCCAAAATAAGGGGACGCTGACGCAAACCGACAGAGAAACAGAGACAGAGAGTGAGCGAGGGCCACAACCAACCTGACAACGAGACAGTTGCAACACCTGCCACAACCACACAACAGAAACAGAAACATTTGTAGGTGCAATGTTGCGGGGGTAACTCAATTGAGGCAGCTGCGACAATTGGTGTTCTTCTTGTTGTTGTTGTTGTTGTTGGTGGTTCAGTTCAGGTTCTGGACATGCAGATAGTTGCAAATTGCGCATACGCCACGTAAACACCCATTTACAATTAAACTTATCATAAATTTATGCACTTGAAATTAGAAAATTGTTTTGTTGTTTTGGCTGTTGTTGCACTTGATGCGAGCAACATTAATCTCAATGTTTTATTCGAAATGCACTCACTGGTGGTCAGCCACCCAGCCATTAGAGTACCGTTAATCGATCATGCAACATGAACACAGCTTGCAACTGAGTTCCGAGTTTGCCAGAGTTTAACTTTTGCGTGGAGCGCTTAACACAGTTTAACACGGTTCAGCAAGTGGCACTTTCCACTTGCCAAAGAAAGTTGCGTGCGCAGAGTGAGAGAGGCATAGAGAGAAAGAGAGATAGGGAGCGAGAGAGAGAGAGAGAGAGAGAAAGAGAGCAGAGAGTCGAAGAATTATCTGCCACACGACAACTAGACTCTCGAAGACTCTGAAAGCTGTCTGCCACTGCCCGAGTTAATCATTAAGTATGCATTTGTCTCATTTCAAATATATATTATATATGCAATGATTCTTCCATTTGATATGCGATTCTGATAAAGTGCCGCCGGGTTAGCATTATCATATCATATCATATCATAGCATTAATAAAGTCTGGATAATCCCATCTGCTAGTCCATTTAAATTGTAATATTTTATTTGTACAACTTGCGCAGATCGAGTTCATTTATTAAATGATATGCATAAGTCAAAAATAGCAATTGAAATATATTCAAATATTATAATAAGGCATATGTTCTGCTTTATATATATGTATTTTGATAATATCTCTAGATAAGTGTCAACATCAAAGTTGATATAGCCATAAAGTTTTCATTTCGCATTGTTTGAATAAGAATTAAAAGTAAATAAATATGATATGGTGTTTTTTTAGTTCGCTAAAAGTGTTTACGTCAAAGAGGAAATCGTTGGGGATCAAAGAACATATAAATAAATAAATAAATAATTAAACATAAATATATTCATTTGTAAGAAATGGCGTTCTCAGATCCCAACAGATCCCAATAAAACAATGCAAACTCTGTCAAGTAGCAGAAATACAATAAGAAAAGGGGAGTCGGGGAGCTGAGAGGAGCTGCAAGGAGAGGGGGAGTTAGCAAATACAACAACAAACCGACTGGAGCAGACCTTGAAACAGTTCAAAAACGTAAACGGTTCAGTGATCATTGATGTAAAACAGAAAACGGAGCCAGACTCTGAACAAAAAAAAAAAAAAGACAACAACAAAAATGGGAGAAACGACAGCCAGAAACAGAAAATACAAAAAAAAAATAGAGTCTGAAGCGCAAAACAGACACAGAAAGAGATGGTGAGATGGAAAGAGAGAGAGAGAGAGAGAGAGAGAGAGAGAGAGAGAGAGAGAGCGAGAGTGAGGGTGAGCGAGAGAGACAGAAGCAGAGGAAAGCAGAAGCTGCAGATAATGACTGACAATGGGAGGGAGCGAGGGAGAAGAAGTGCAGAGAGA
Source organism: Drosophila macrothrix (assembly GCA_035042055.1). Classification (NCBI taxonomy): domain Eukaryota; kingdom Metazoa; phylum Arthropoda; class Insecta; order Diptera; family Drosophilidae; genus Drosophila; species Drosophila macrothrix. The sequence continues at coordinate 5,530,457 of JAWNLX010000587.1, forward strand.
CGCGAGAAGAACATCCGTCATCTTGTGCCAGAGGATGAGCATGGCATGCCATTAAACATAGTACACACACACACACACACACACACACACACACACACACACACACACACAAATATCTATAAATATCTGTACGGGGTCTCTACACAAGTCTGGGGTCTCTGGCGTGCGCGCTGATCTGCCTGACTGCGTCCCAGCCGCCCGCCAAGAGGTCGACGCTGCTCTTCCTCTTCCTCTTCCTCTGGCTCTGGCTCTGACTCTGACTCTGAGTTAAGCTCTTGCTCTTGGTCTTGGTCAAAAATCGTTGAGCCGTTGAGAGAAGCAGTCAACATTCAACAGCAGCCCATTTCCCATTTACCATTTACCATTCCGAAATTCCCCTTTTCCACAAAACTCAGTGTTGGTTAACGTCAGTCAGCTGTGCAGCTTTGCTTAGCTGCAGTTTTTTTTTTTTTTTTGTTATTTTACATTTTGACCTTTTTTCTTGTTTTATTTCGAGATTTATTTTTAGATCTAAAAAAAACCGCCATCAAAGCAACTGCAGCCAGATATAATAAGCCAAAATGCTCGACTAGCAGATGCCCTGTAAGGTATTTTTAAATACTAGAATAATATCACATAACTATATATAATAATACATGTTCAAAATAATGTAAGAAAATGTATAAGTTGCCAAAACAAGACAAATTCTTATCACAATTAATTTTACATGTTGAAATTTGTTTGTTATTATTAGTTAGTTTATTAGTCAATGTTTGTACCCACATTCTATATATATATATATATATATACTTTATATATGTATAATACTATTCACATAACTTTCTTTAGCTATCCTTAACATGGGCTGCCAGCTTATGTAATGCAATAAGTACTATGAAAATCATATTTAAAATATAGGGTTTTCCCTATACTGAAGATTGCGAACTATGATCTCAGATAGATGATTAGCTGCGTTTCCTCCCTCCATTTACCCCCTTGTTACATACACTTTGCTAACTCTATGATTATTATTTTGTTGTTGTTGTTGTTTTGTTGTTTTGTTGGTGGTAGTCATCGTTTGTCTCTCGGCCTGGGTCTGGGCCTGGGCCTGGGTCTCGGTCTGGGTCTATGTCTCTTTTGAGTGCCCCTGGCAACGCTGACGACGCCCCGTTGTCGTTGTCGTTGTCGTCTTCATTGTTGATGTTGATGTTGTTGTTGTTGTTTGCTGCTATTGCTATTGCTGTTGCTGCCGGTAATGATCTTTAACCAAGCGTAACGTTTGCTTTCAGTGCGTCTACATCTGCGCCGTCATCACACATCACCATCGCCATCACCATCACCACTATCATTATCATCAACATCATCATCGTCATCATCATCATCATCATCATGATGATGATCTTCCAGCCAAACATTAACTTTACTGCTCCTCCAATTCCCAGTCCCGTTCCCATTCGCTTCGCTGTAACTCTTTGTAAATGGCTGGCAACCCAAGTCAGCGCCAAGCTTCCCTGTCCGCTGCAGATACAGCTAAAGCAACAGATACAAATGCAGATGCAGCTACAGCTACAGATACAGATACAGATACAGATACAGATGCAGATGCAGATATGCAGATACGATTGGGTTTATGTGTATGCAACATGAATGATCAACCAGGCAGTGAGTCTGCTTAGACCTTGATTTTCTTCACGATGTTGCCTCCTCCTCCACACCCTCCTCTTGAACTCGAACTCGAACTCGAACTGGGAACGGGCGGGACGGGGAAGCAGCGTCTGCCCCTGAGTCGCAATAAAATTCAAAATGGGGCAAGTGAGGAAATCATAAAGTTGCTGGCCACTCGAAGCTGGAATAAACAACAACAGCAGCAGCAGCAGCAGAAGAAAAAAATAAAATAAATAAGAACACTGAGAAATTGAGTTGTCAATAGACTTGATTGTTGTTCTTCTTCTTCTTTGTACTCTTCTTCAACTTTTTGCTTTTGGCTTTTCGTTTTTGTTTTTTGGTAATTTGCTCAAATTATCTAATAATCTTAGACGTCTCTGCAAGAACATGCCGCGCATTGAGACACACACACTCGAACAAAAAAACCTAGCATGTTTCCCACTATATTTAATTAAGCTTTTAACCATCTCAAGTATTGGTAGAAAACTGTATTTTTTTTCGAGATACAGCAACTGATATTATTAAGCCATAACAAAACTGAAAACCGAACGTTTTTTGAGCACATTCATTCAGCTTCAGCTGGGGGAACCGGAACCGGAACCGTAACCGAAATACAATTCGGTATGAAAACCTGTTCTAAAAATACTATTCAAAATGTTCGAAGATATTATAGAAATTCATATATGTGCATATATAAAATCAAAATGCTAAAAAGAATTTATTCTCTTCGGTTTTTTTTTTTTGAGTGTAGGAAACGAGACAGACGATGGATGGTAGAAAGATTTTTGTTTAAATCGCTGCCTGGAATTTTTCACAGAATTTCGCAGGCACACAATGGCAAATTAAGAGCTACACAAGGCACACAAAAAGATACAGATACAGATACACATGTGTACAGATGTATGTATATATAGCTATATACATATGTGTGCAGAGTCGGCGGATGCAGATGCGGATACGTTGGAAAAATGCAAATGCAGAGATGACCGCCAAGTTGTGGCCAAGGCAAAGCTGCTCCGTCTGGACATCACTGAGCAGCTTTGGCTGGGGCCAGGGGCCGAAGCAGGGAGGGACGGTCGGAGGGGGCGGGAGGAATCTGGCTTGGCGGACTAAATAGCGTGCGAAAAACAATTGCCAAGAATTGCCAAGAACTGCCCGAGTATTATTAGATTAAGCAGCTCATCTGCATAGCTGAAGATCGCTGGTCATCTTACAGCTCCTCCTTCGCCGAACGCCATCACACAAATTGAGACAGCCAGAAAGAGAGAGGGGGAGAGGGAGAGAGAGAGAGAGAGAGGGGGAGAGTGTTTGTGTTAATGTGTGAGAGAGAAAGAGGCAGATAGAGAGAGTGTGCTGTGCTGAGCTGAGCTGCTATAAATAGCTTTGTGACTTGCCTTGATCTCTGCTCAAACTGCGTGTATCTTCAGCCATTCCCATAGCAGCAGCAGATACACGCACACTTGCAGATACTCTGTGTGCGTGTGTGTGTGTGTGTGTGTGAGTGTGTTATGGAGGCGTCGAAATCTCAGCAACAACAATAGCAACAAACACAACAGCTACTGCCTGGCTGCCTGTCTGCCTGATGATGATCAACGCGATCAGCGCCCCAGCGCACAGCCGCCAGACAGAGATACACACAAACACACACACACGCACACACTAACAAGTCATGTGTGTGTGTGTGTGTGTGTGTGTGTGTGTGTGTGCGCGCTTCTCGTTCACCCATAAGTGCTTCATTAATCTCTGTCAGCGCCGCCGCTTTGCTTTCCACCCTGCCCCCACCACAGCTGGCCCCAGCAAATGGTTTTTCGTTTCTTTTTGCTCTTTGTATCTGCATCTGTATTTGTAGATGAATGTATCTGTATCTGTGTCTGTGTCTGTGTCTGTGTCTGTGTCTGTATCTGTACCAGTGTCGGTGCTGTGCTGTGCTGTGCTGTGGCGTGTGTGTGGTTGGCTTTGATTTTATGCGGCTGCTACTACTGATTCCCGCTCTGCCCCTCTATCTGTCTCTGTCTCTGTCTCTGTCTCTGCCTCTGCCTCTGCTGTTGAACAAGGGACCCCAACATTGCCACTTCATTGGACTTCATCTTGGAATGGAAAAAACGACTTTCGACTCTCGACTCTCGACTCTCGACTCTCGACTCTTGACTCTTCAATCTGGAGTCACGAGTCGTGACTAGCGTTTCTTTTATTAGGCTCCATTTTTCATCTTCGATGTGATTGGCTTCACACACACACAACACCATAGCATTGTGGCTGAGAGTTGAATTGGCTTAATTCATTTCACTCATTTGCAGGCATTATTATTGGTCTGCTTTCATTTAATTATATGTGGCATGAAATGCGGTATTTTATGTGTAGCATTTGATAAGCTTTGTGCTATTCTATATACATGGTATAGAAAATTCTTGCTGATTTAGCTCCCTGGAGCATTGTCTCCAATTCAACTCGATAATAATAAAGTTATATTACATTACAGTATTTGATTATTTATTAAGATAGCGCATTGGTATGAGTATTATATAGTTGGGGATGGTTACTTGATCTTATTATTGTTAAATACAGCAAAATTGCAGTTACAAATACTTTTCGATTATTATTATTATTTCGTTTTGGTTTAGATTGTTTTGCTTATCTTTGTAATGGAACTTAAATGCTTATGTCTAGATATATTTATATATTTTGTTTTTGGCTATTAAAGATCACTTATATAATGATATATATATGTATATATAGCGTGGCATAATAATTTGCATAGATTAGTGTGCAGTAAAATGACTTGGAATTGGTAAAGTTTGATATAGTAGAATGGTAAAGTGTAAGAGATAACTAAGTTGTAAGTTATTTGATGGTATAGTATTACATAGACGATTATGGTATATTTATAAAGTGCTTTTTTTTTTGACTGAATCAAATAATTCAGATGCGGTTCAACTAACGCCGATGCGAAGCAAAGGCTGCTCCTAGACTAGGGATTAGTGAGAAACTGCCCCTACTCCTAAACTGATTGCTGAGATAGCCAAGTGCATTAATCAAATGAGGGTCAGGGGGAATTAAACACTGTCCAGCTATATGTACAGATGTATGTACATATGTAAATAGACTGACTCACGTCGAGGAGCACATTCATCTTGGAGGCAAGCAGGTCTTCCTCCCTCTCCCTGCTGGCACTCGTCACGTTTGGATGCACAGCGACCAAGCACAAGACACATTCACGGGCAGCTGGGGCACTGGTTGGGGGAGTGAGGTATGCGTGCGCTGTTTTTTGGTGTTGTTCTTTGTTTATCGCGTGCTACGTTGAAAATCAATATCCAAAAATAAACGAAACTTGGAACGGGCTTCAGCCAGCCAGATGCTGCTGCCTCTGCCGCTGGGCTGTCAGTGGAAGGGGGGTGTTGCATGCCACACCCAGCAACCATCATCGTCCAGGCGAGTGTCAATGACACACCTTGGACAAACACACACACACACACAGACACACATACAAGCACAACGGCGTTGGCAAGGAAGCAACTTTCCGACTTTTCCAAGCTTACGCGACCATGAATAATCCTCAAAATAATAAAAACGTTGCCACAAGCGGGGGCAGCAGCAAAGTAAAGTCAATGTTGAAGTTACAATTGGAGTGTGCATCGCAACACCAGCACACACACACACACACACACACACACATAGGAGTCCCTGTCCCTGTCCCTGTGCTCATTCAAAGCACCATAAAAAAAAGCCACGCACATTTGCAACCCCCTCACTTCCCACACACACGCTGCTAATGGAAGCTAAACTTATATATATATATATATATATGTGTGTGTGTGTGTGTGTGTCTATAATATCTTTCAAGTCCACCCAGCAAGTTGACCACACAAGCAAATGAGACCCAACTCCAACAGCAGCTTTGACAGAGATGGTCAAAAAGAACTCCTAACAAAAATGGGCAACAGAATTCCAAACTAAATTCAATGTTCTTAATACTAGAACAAAAGAGCTTAATTCAAGTTTATACACTTTTTTTAGACTTTAGATTATGGCTGCTCTGTTCAGTTTTGGTATTTTCGCATTTCAAAAAAGTATCTGTGTTTTATAATTTTTCTATAGTTTATCGTTTCATTTTGCATCCGACTGACTTTTATTGATTTGGAGTCAAATTAGTTTTATGTTGAGTCGTGCATCGACCTGTTCGTGTCACGAGAGGAAAATACAAAGAAAATCGGATACACAGGTCAGCACTATTCCAGAGTTGGACTCTACCAAGTCCAAAGTCCTAAACCATCAACGGAGAGAGCGCTGGGGCCGCTGATTATCTGTCCGAGGACATGAACATGGACATGCTCATTAGGTGAATCCTTGGAGAGTACTAGCCCAACACACACACACACACACACACACACACACAGACACACATTATGACAATGACGTAGAGTTCATGACTGTTTTATGATGGGACTTTTGGGCCATATGAATAATGATGATTGTCGCTGCCCTTTAGCCTTTTCGAGCAGGCAGAGCAGAGAGGTGGCTCGTCAAGGCTCTTAGACTGCAGTGTAGAGACCCCTAATTTAGATATGTGTAGACTTGTACACTCAACGAATAAATGCAGTTCATTAATCAATGTTAAAATCTACTTGAAAAGAGAAAATACAAACACTTAAATCAAAAATGAAAGCTATAAAATAAAGACTAAAGCTCGAATTTGACTCAAGTGACAGCCTTTTTTCTACGAGTGTACTCACATATACGACTGTATTGTATACCCTGCACCGTTCGAGAAAAAACCCCAAAAAGTTTGAGTGACATGATTTACGCCCTGCCATTTGCCATTTGCCTGCATTCTCCATTCTCCATTCTCCATTCTGCATTCAGCTGATGTCAACGGAACATGACCCCAAAAAAGGTATCCCATTGCCACGTGACACACAACCCTAGCCGTATCCCTCGCCTAACTACCCCATAATGAAGGAATGCCACATAAATCCATTACACTGACTCAAGCTCCATGTGAATATTTTGTGGTTTTGCCCATCAGCTGCAGCAGTTAAATTTGCATAGCAATGCAGTCAAATCCTATGCCACCCCTCCACCCAACTCCATGACGACTCCTCAGCTCACCTTACAGATTTGTAGCAGCTGCTTCAAGGATCTACAACCAAGTGGTCATTTGGCATGGCTTTTGGCTTAGGTGTGCTTTTGAATTGGGTTTCCCAGCTTAGTTGAGGGCTTATCAACTCGACGAGCAACTTTTTTTGTATACGAAAGTCGAGAAAGAATCATAAACATGGCACGACAATATCATATAGCTTTCATAGGAACTACGGATGACAGCTTTATTTAGCTATCTTTTGGAAATATGTGAATACGCAAAAGTTAAATATATATCTTAGTCTGATTTCAATCAAAAAAGAGTGAAGGATTGCTTTGGATGTGCATAGATATTGTAGTAGCTCCTGCCTGTATCTGTGGGGAGACTCAATAGCCTATCAGAAGACGCGGTTAATCATTCTGTTTAATCCTATGGCTGCCATCTCGATGTACACACACAAAACCCATTTAGCTGCAGGGATGTTTCAGCTGAGTGGGCGATTAGGTGTTGGGCGTTGGGCGTTGGGCGTTGGGCGTTGGGTGTTGTCTGCTCTTTCACTCTAACTCTCTATCTGTCTATCTCTCTGACTAGTTGTGCCTCATTTTATTCTCTCTGTTTTGGGTGTGTGTGGGGTGTCTCTATGCGACAATTTCCTGCTGTACAAAAGTTATCCAACACACACCATGAAATTGAGGCCCAGGCTACAGCAGCAATAAATTTGAGGCAAATGTATCTGACGATTGCCCCCGATGCCTGCCTCCACCCCTTTGGCAGCACCTTGCGGTTGGCGTGCGGCAAAAAAAAAAAAAAAACAAAAAAGAACACAACAAAAAGTTGCAATGTTTTTGTTGTTGCTGTTGCTGTTGCTGGCAGCTTTTTGCATACGAAATGCGAGCTGTAAATTGTATCTGTGCGCTACTTGGATACACCAATGCGAGCGGCGCACGGGGGTGGCACGTCTCTCGTCCAACCCTCAACCCAGGCACACCACCACCCCCCCCCCCCCTTCTCTTCTGTCACACTCTCTGTCTCTCTCTCTCTCTCTCTCTCTCTATCCCGCTGTGTGTGTGTGTGGTGCGCTGCTTTTTCGGTGGTTTCGTTCGTTTGTCCGCAATTGGTTGCCGCAGCAACGTTGATTTAATAGATTTTTCCGTTTCAGCTCGAAATGTGTTTTGCAGATACGAGCCGAGCCAAGAGGACAGACGACAAACGACAGACGACAGACGACAGACGTTGACGATGACGTGGACTTAAGGAGAGGTGAGGTTCAGCTGGTGCTGATAGACAAGGACAATATTGCGACGAGGACGACGAAGACACGTGTACGGCTGTCCCTGATCCCTGGTCTCCCGGTCTCTCGGTCTCTGTGTCTCTCTTTTTTTGGTGGTTGATCTCCCCTTTTGACTCCCCTCCATGCCACCTCCATTCCAATCCACTCCACTCATCTACATCCTTCGTGTGTTTTTTGTCTGCATCCGCAGCGAACCCCAGCGTTGACTTTGCCCTTTTTTGCGTGTCGCATGCCTCGTGGCAAGCCGGCTAGAGCCCACTCAAGGGTTGCCCAGCACAGCAGAACACAGCCCAAGCCACCCCCTCAGCTGTCATTTCAGTTTCTCTCTGTGTGTGTGTGTGTGTGTGTGTAATTAATGCTTATTGCTTTCGGTTTCTTGCGAATATTTTTGCTGTTGTTGAATTGTTCGTCTTTTTGGTTGGCCAAATCTGAATCTAAATCCATTTGCAACCACCCGACGCACTTGCCATCGTTCTATCTCCCTCTCCCCCTCTCTGCCTCTCTCTCTCTCTCTCTCTCTCTCTCTCTCTCTGATTTATTGAATGGGTGTCTGTTGTTGTTGTTCTTTTTATTTGTTGCACTCTTAGGACTTTGTTGTCGGGGTTGCATAATCAAAGCTCGTTTTGTCATCCTCCCAAAAAAAGAAAATGGCTTTCCTTTGTAGATGGATATTAGCTGGGGATGTTCGCAATCATCATTGGACAGCAGCCAATTGAAAGCATTTCAATATCCGTTAAGGACTTCAATTCTCCAACACTTTACTTGAACTGTATGTTTGTAAAATGGTATCCTCGCTATAGATAGGATTGCAACTTGAACTTTACAACATTATCCGATTGATATCAAGCTAAAGCTGCTTGAGTTCTCTGCCCATATGGATGACTAATTAGTTGAAAGCGGGTCTGAAGTTCGTTCCACATTCGTTGTTTATGGATTTATTGCTGAGTCAAACTGAGCGTGCTTATCTGCTGAAGCTCTCTAAGTGATGGTTTCCTCTGCTCTATTGATGACTAACCACTTGGGGTGTGAGGCTTGTTCAGGATTTCATCCACCTGCCGCACGCAATGCAGCACAGCAAATCAATGCGCAATAACCCATAAAAAAAAAAAAACAGAACGAAACAAAAAAGAAGACGAATACAATGTCCAGCTCGGAAGGCAAACAATGGTTGGGGAGCATAGGAAGGAGGAGGTGCAGGTGGAGGTGGAGGTGGAGGTGGCAGTACGTAGCAAGGAGCAGCAAGGAGCAGCAAAGGAGGCCATTTCATCGGGCCGCTTCATGTCAGCCGCATGTCATTCGAGTTTGAGGCAAAAAGCCGCCCAAGAATTTCAGATTCATGGCATTGGTTTCTTTTTTTCCTTGTGTGTGTGTGTGTGTGTGTTTTTCTTGTTTTGTGTATTTCTGTTTACTCATTTCCGTTGCACACTTACACACCTTTACACACACACACACACACACACACACTCACACAGACACAGACACAAGTCTCGAAAATGCGACGCGCCATCATTTAACGTCTGGCTGCGTGGCGTCGACATTAACTGCACCCCTCCTCTCCCCATGGCCCAGCGCCTCCCCCCAGGGCCACGGGCTCTTCACTCTGGGCAGCCACCCTCGCCTGTCATTAATTTACCTGCCAGCAGTATTTAATTCCCCTCTCTCTCTCTACTTCTCTCTCACTCTCTCTCTCTCTCTCTCTCGTTCTCTCTCAGTCTGTGGCCCACACCTCCCACGCTGGCTGCACCATCGCCATCGCCACCCCCACAGCCATCAGCCATCAGCCAGGTGGCCTCATCCTCCACACGCAGGCGAAGCCTTCAGTCTTTCAGTTTAGTTGCCTTGTCAGCTCGTCAGTTTCAGTTTCCATCCCCCACTCTCTCTATCTCTCTCTCTCTCTCTCACACACTTTGCTTCTTTCTATCTCTCTCTCTGTCTCTTGTTCTTTCTCTCTTATTGTATCTGCATGTGTTTGTGTGTGTGTGTGTGCGTGTGTGTGTGTGTGGGCTGACAGGTGAATTATTTCCCTCTGTGCGCATTTCTAATTGGATTTTCCCAAGTTCTAAGAAAAAATCTATGAAATTTTTCGTGCCGCGCGCGACCTTCTCGCCACACAACGGCTGCTCGGCTCGGCTCAGCTCAGCTCGGTTCTCTCGTTTCAGAGCAGAGCAACTACCCCCAGAATGATGAAACCACCCCCAGCAGCAGCAGCAAAAGCAGCACCCCAGGGCTCTGTCAGCCAGCCAGGTCGCACAGCAGCTCAGAGCTCAGCTCGCTACCCTCTGTGTGACCTCTACCCAACCACCCACTCAACCACCTTTTCCCACCTGACACAGACCGTCATCCGACTGACCCCTCCTTCCACACACACACACACCTCCACGCCCCGCTGGCCCATGTTCACATCATGAACTGCGATGACGTCGTCGGTCGGTATTTTTTTTCTCTTTTTTTTAGTCGTCTTTTTCACATTTCCATCGTTTCCATGCTCGTTGCTGTTGCTGTTGCTGTTGTTGTTGTAGCTATACAGTTGCCTTGGCCGATTCTCTGCACATGTATTATATATGTGTGTGGATATATGTACACATATGTATACACATCATGGCCATGTGCAGGCACAGAGCAGACCCAACACCCAGGAAAGGGGCGCAGAGGCACAGCAAGTTCTTCTGAATTTCTGAACTTATTCTAATAAATTCTTTACTGCGCCATTGTATATACTCATATATACATATATACACATATATATATATATATATATATATATATATCTTCTGTTCAGGTTTGTGAGTGTGTGTATGTGTCGTCTGCTGGCGGAGAGTTAAGTTTCCTAGCCAATGCTAAAAGCACTTTATTGCCTCCAGCTTTGCAGCATTTTCTAATGTGGCAGCAAACAAAAAATCAATATGGATGAACAGAGACTACTATATACAGTAGTATATATAGTATATATATGCATATACATACATATACAGATGAATTCATATACTTTAGGACACAAGCCAACCAAACTAACTGATGTGAGGTTAGATTGAAGCGAATTTGCAAAGAGTTTGGGTTCAGTTAGCTAATAGATAATGGCAAAATGATGTGAAAGTTATAGTTAAAGTTAATGTTAAACAAATAATGCGAAATGACGTAGTTGTTTGTATATGTAAATTTTCTTGGAAAATATCTGGCACTGGTTCGCGGCAATGTACAATAAAATCTAAGCATGCATCATCCAATGATTACAGAAAGTATTTATAAGGAATTCACTTAAAAATCCCCTGACAAGGTTGCCGACTCTGATAGGCAGCCTAATCGGAGAGCAACATCAATTGTGAAATATATGGTGGAGGACCGATGACTCATCTGTGGTGGTTGCGGGCAATAGCCAATAAACTGCAGATTGGCATTTTATTGTCGTCGGCTAAAGAGCAACAACTAAAAGAACAACTGAGAGCTGAGAGCTGAGAGTGAAAATACTTAAAATGCTGTATTGATATCAGCAACGGCGACAGCGCCATCGACATCGACATCGACATCGACATAACCCGCTGATAAGCACACAACATCTGTTAAGCAAGCCGCATAGCGAGCAGTCAGTCGTTAACAGTCAGTCATAGACCCCTCCAGACACCGTAGATCCCATTGGCCCGTTGGCCTGAGCAGCCACTAGCAATAAATTGATCACTACACTCAGCAAAATATCGCCCTGAATTTTAGGAAAAGGCGCAAAGGTTTCCTCACCTTATTATTCAGAAAGAATATTTCTAAGAACCAAAGTTATTCTTTTTTTTAATTTTTTATAATTTCAAGATACATTTTTCTAAAAAAAATTTTTTTTTAAATATGTTTAATTTTCAGGTGGTTTTCATAAAATCAACATTAGTATTTTAAGATTTCATATAGACAAACATTTTCAGTCGACAGCTCTAATATAAAAATCGAGCCAGTAAATTTCATTACATGTCTGCATTTGTAATTTTTGGAAATGCATTTCTTTATCATAGAATATATTCCAAGAAAGTAGGGCAAGCATCTCAAATTTTTAGAAATTTGTTTTCTTATATTTAGAAGTTATCAGGGAAGTCGAATGCTTAGGCAAGAATAAAATCAAGAATACTATCTTGAACCAAGTGTAAAACGTATTAACATTGAAGTGATTTTATGGCAGGTCAATTAGACGATTTCGAATTCGATAACGATTCCGATTTGAAACGGTTCTACAACAATGACAATGTTGCAATTGGCAAGTGCTGCTGTTCATTCAGTCATTCGATTGATCGGCGATATCGACATCGATGTGAACGATGTGAGTTGGTGATAGAGCTGGCAAGAATGCGAGAAAAGCTTTTTGTCAAATACGAGAACATAAATCTCATTGTAAGGCATATGAAAATATCGATAAATTATCTAATCATCATTAAATCAGCTATATAACTACACAGATACCCATTAAAATGACTCAAATGTCGATTTTGTGAACGTGAAGAACTTATGAGAACCATAGCTTTGCATATACCAATTATCGACATGCTATCGGACTTAACGCTAAATTACACCTTTAAAAAAACCATACACAAATCATCAATCAGAACAATTTGAAGAAAATACAACAAGTTGCGAATTCTGTTGCCTTCAGATGGTATACCCCATCAGGCAATTAACTGCTAGGTATTCACAGAGAGGGAGCTGCGAGAGGGGGAGGCAGAGGCACAGTTAAAGTATCTGCTGCTATTGGCTGCAATCGGTTCTATTGAGTGTGCAGGTAGATTATGGCCTGCCATAAGGAAGCACTTTGTGTGAGTTTATGTAAACATAGCAAATTATACCCGACCGAATGCCAAACATCCGAAGGTCGAACTCTAGATCTAGCTGTAACTGTAACTGTAACTGTAACTGTAACTGTAACTATAACTGTATCTGTACTTCTATCTGTAGATCGATAAGCCAGCGCCTGAAAGCGATCAGAGTTTCCTTATCTTGCTCTCTTTCAACCTTCTCCCTTAGCCCCTCTCTTGCGGTAGCTGCTGTCAAGCTTTCAACATCTGCCTGCCACAGATGCTGTGCGATGCCTAATGGGACAGCATTAATGTATTTACACGGAGTACACGGCTCAAATGAAACAAAAACCACATTAATTATCCCAGTGACTTGAATGCTACACTTAGGCACTGGATTTTGCGGTTGCGGCTAAGCAAACAAATTATATGGCAGCCGAACCAAGACGTTGGTCAGAGCCTGCTGATTGATAACAGCCCAACCACATGGTGCTACATGAGCGATAAGAAAAAAAGAGCCAAAACTCCAGTCGCACTTGTGGATGCCGCAAACATTTAAGACAGACGTCAGAAACGGAACAGAATGGTAATCGAAATTTAACATTTTATGAAGAACCACTAACAGAAAGCGAATTTAAAATTGCATCTTGAACCGGTACGAGCCAGAACCGTAAACAATAAGGGCGCCAGTACAAAAAACTAAGAACAGAATCATTATCCATACCAGAATCTGTACGATTTATGTACTAGAACAGGAATTTAGTCTTACATGTGAGAAAGATGAAATCACTTATCGGGCCTTAAGTCTTAAGTAAATATCATATTGGATGGTATCGATGGTAGGGCATTCGATCAGCTGAAAAAAAAAAAAGGAAACCTCTGAAAATTGTCATATTATGTTTTGTGTGGCTTTTGCGGTTGATCAACGACTTGCACATGGAATATGTGAGAGCTATCAAAAAACATTTTAAAAAAACGAAAAATACGTAGTCATTATATAAAACTTATTGTTGTTGCACTAAATTGTACAGATAAGACGTAAAATTTGCGGTCATCTTGTTAGCATAAAGTTGGTCACATGGGAACTAAACTGAACTGAAGTTAACTGATGATAATTGAGATTGTGATAATTATGTGTTCGTAAACATTTCCGAGAATTATGTTGTGATAAATTTAAAAGCCGAATGAGACAAAAAAAAACATTTATATACATATTTAATGCAATAAGAAGGAAAGGGAAAAAAATGAGCATAAAATGGAAAAGAAAAAATTAAATAAATTGCCAGCGAAGTTAAATAAAAGCAGAAGAGTTGGCAAAATCAAATCATATACGGATTGGATTATATTGTGGCCAGCAGCGAGCATTGATCTATATAAGAAATGCGAAACATCAGCGTAATCAAAGAAACGCTCAAAATATAAGACGTAGTATCCAAACTGCTTCACCTGGGATGTAATCGGAGGAACTATACCAAATGTATAACGGTATAGCATGGATATATGTGTATTTATATATATATATATATATATACAGTTTTGATACCACATAAAGCTTGCTGGAAACTGGAAGTGTCATTCACCCGAAAGCTAGCTAAACGATAACTAAACAAATTATCTCTGACACCCTCTCAATCTGTCTGGTAGTGCTATATCTTCATCTGTATCTGTATCTGTATCTGTATCTGTGTCTGGTACTGTGCGCCAAGCACGTGTTTCTTATGTGGAACGAGGTATCTGATTATCAAGAATACACTCTCCCCCACCATCATTCTTTCACCTAGTGATCATGCGGTTCTTGGGAGTATATCGCATGTATTAATCATTTGCTCACGAGCACAGACAATGACCGATGCATGGAATTACATATATATATATATATATGTATATAGATATATATATATATATATATATATATATATATGCACCTGTAAATAAGCTCTCTATAAGCATAGCCATGCTCATAAGTAGTGGATCAGCCAACGATCCGATTTCATAAATACAAACATATATATATATATATATATATATATATATATATATATACAGAGCAACACATAGACACACACACACAGACATATGTGCATGTTGCAATATTATGATTCTGATGTCATTGAACACAGAGTCGCAGAGATTTTCATATATCAATTTTTTTAAATTTGTTTTTTTTTTGGTTTTTTTTTTTGTTTTTCCGTTCGCTTTTGGCCTGAATTTTATCTTGCGAGTGCAATTTTTTGCCGCCTTGCGTTGCGCAGAAGATATATTACGGATTTTGGTGGCAGTATACAAAGTATACTTTATATAGCCATAACGCTATATCATATTACAGACAGTGCTGGATGGGTCTCGAGTTGACTCCACATTCGAAATACGCTGAATCTGTGCAAATCGAGAGAACACCTTACAAAAATACAAATACACACACACAAGTATATAGCTACAAATATGGCTGATATATATGTTAGGCGTTTGCTGAGCTATCTTTGCGGATCAATAGCACTAGTATATGTTCAGTTTCCATCAAATTCAGATCGATTACTTTTATTTGTTTGACATTCAAACTTCTTTTTCGGCTTAGCATATCATATATAACTATCAAATCGTTATCGACAATGATCCCATCAATAAAGATAAACATTTTTATCGATAAGCATTATTTGCTTAGTAAGAATTTGTAATCATTCTGAATTGTGCACAGATTCAGCTAGTTTATCAACGTGAATTGAACACTCGATTCATTGTTTTAGCTCTCATTTCGATTACTAATTGCAATTATTATCAAACATCGATAACTAAATATCATTTGTTTTGCATAAGCTGTGGACACACTTACTGACTCATTTCGGTGTGAAATACTTTGGGCATTTGTCACATGAGGCCAAAGGCGAGTCAAAGTCGAAACCGAAAGATAAAATGCTTTATTGAATTTCGGATAGTCTTTCGACGGCTCTTCTCTCCTTCTCAATGCAACTCAATCGACGGGGGAGGGTGGGGAGGAGTCAAATTATTTACGGCGCCTAGCAACTTGCTTGTAAGCCGCCCACCCCTTCAGCGCCAAGCCCTCTCCCGTTTCTCCCAAACCAACTATAATGAGGCACTTGAGCTTACTGGGAAACCAGACAGGCAGATAGGCAGACAACCGTTCAACAGCGACTCAATGGCAGCGATTGTTCACCAGGGGTACAACAAACACAAGCACACACACTCACGCACACACACAGATACACAGATAGACATAGATACACACGCATACAAAACGCTGGCCATTTTCTTATTTATTTTATCAAAGGCAATGCCAGATTTTCAACATTTGATAAATGGAGGGCGCACATTATGGACTTTGTTGGAACTGGAACACATGGAAACACCCAACACACACACACACACACTCACACACTCACAGAGAGAGTGAGCGAGGCAGAGCTAGACTGAGTGAGGAGAGACGGAAAGAGTATGACGTGTATCCGATCAGATAGGTGCAAGATTTTGCATTTTGCATAGCAAGTCGAACTACTTAAATAGCTTTTGCACAGATAAGCAACACGGATTCGATAACTGTACCGGTAACCGTACCCGTACCCGTACCCGTATCCGTACCCGTACCCGTACCCGAACCGATACGACTAGCTTTGCATCCGTTCAGCATTAATAGAGCTCTCATTGACTTTGATAATTCGACAATTGAAAATCTCGGGTAAATCAGCCGCAATTCGAAAATAATCAATGATTTTTGAATTGAATTGAATGAGATATGGAGTCAGATCGAGCTGAGAGTTAACTTTATAGCAATTAGATTGAAAGGAGATACCTTGAATACAGCTTTGAAATGCATAGCAGCATTGCTGATAACAAAAGCAGAGTTTCTTTTCCGATCAGAATGAAATTTGAACTGTTTATCAATAATATGTTGATTGTGTATTACATATTAATTGAAATTTATTTTAAATTTACAAATGTGTCGCAAATTGATGTGTATCGATATTCACGACCCGGTGGCAGTTATCGATCAAATAAAATATACTTGATAAACGATAACTTATATTCAAAATTTGAAGTTTTTAGTCTCTGAGATCGGCTCGGACAAAGCTTAATCCATTTTTGTGTACTAATCTGCAATATATATAGACTATATAGATGGGATGTTTTAGAGATGCGTTCAGTGTATAAAAGGAATCGCCAAGAACTGAAACAACATCGCACACAATATATTGGAACTACACAAGTGATTATTATTAAGAGAATTGACTAAGGAGAGGTTTATCTAATGATCTGAATTGAGCTATTCGACCTAATTAAGGCTCAGAATTTCTATAAATTGATGTTGTTTTTGTTAGTGGTATTTTCCAAAAAAAAAAACACACACACAAAACGAAGGCCTTGTCGCTAACCAAGTTACGCGACGCGCCCGCACACTGGGGAGATATTATCTAACGCCTCGACAAATCCCCCATGCTTATGGGGACCGTGCTCACGTATGCTATGTGTACATGTACGTGTACGTGAGTATATACTATATATGCTGTGGTATGGTGTGAGGTATGGGGTACACTCAGCCAAAGCTATACCACATCTTGTACTCAAATTTATAGAAATGCTCATCGAATGCTTAGACATCTATATTTCTATATTTATATATATAATAAATACAACATTTTTCGAAATTAAAAGTTTTTTTTGAGTACTTGATTTACGAGCATTTTTCTATGCATTTCAAATCACGAATGAATTAAGCATAATTTCAGCAAATTCAAAAGGAGAGAAAACAAGGAATTCTTTCCAATTTTATATTTCAATTTAGAGCAACGCTATTTTTCTGAGTGTAGTGCCCTGCAAGGCGGGGAGGGCAACTGTGTGTTAACTGTAGACATATGACAACAGCACATCATCATTCAAAATATCTTATCATACACAACCAGAGAGGGGGCAGAAGGATGACTGATCAAGCGGGGAGCGGAGAGAGATGAGAGTTGAGCAACATATGAATCGAAATCTATCGAACAAAAATGCATGGAAAAATCATGGCGAAAATCGTGTCTAAAGGCGCCCAGATAAAGCACCGTATTATATATATATATATATATATATATGTGTGTGTGTGTGTGTGTGTGAGAGTGTGACAAGAGGTGTGGGTATCTCTAGGTTCGTCTATTATACTTTTTGAGTATTTTTAAGGGGACTTACGCGTTGCCCCATTGATGGTGCTCGTTTGGCAAATACATACATACATACACAGATACACACACACATAGATAGATGAATGTATCTGTATGTGTATTTGCGAGTTTGTAACTTGCACCGATAATTTGTAATGCGTTTTGCTCCATATTTCTGCTTATTACCACTATTGTTGTTGGTCATAAAATTTCAGCGTCGTCATCGGGCGTCGGCTTCAGCCTTAGATGTTGACAATTTGTTTGAAGAACCAACAACAGCAACCACAACAACAGCAGCAGCAACTGATGTGCAAAAAAACGACAAAAAAAAGCAAAACTTTGGACAACAAGTCATCGAGTCAAGTCGCACTTAACTAGAAATAACGCGCCGACGTCTATACTAAAAATATTGGGGGAAGATTTCTCGCTCGACGCTATCAAAGTCGAGGGCTTTTCCACTGAATTTGCGTGGCGCCAGCGTCAACTGATTATACGACTCTTACACATTATACATAAATACATACAGATAGACAAACATATATATCGTCATCATCCTTAGGTAAACTTAACCGATATCCAACTTAAGCTTTCTGAAATTAAATAGAACGCCAAGGATCCACATACCATCGCAGACAGTGACAAAGTTTCAGCATTACAAAGAGATCAAATAGAATTTGGCGATTACTACTGATCTATCAATGCAAAATCAATGATATATCCAATCAAGATATACACATATATATTCATAGACCAACAAAAATGTTTTTAACTTTACCAGACTTGCAATAGATATCGGATTTATCAGAAGCAACGGGAGTATTGATGTCGATAGCGATAACGAGCTCGATGGCGATAACTATGCAATCGATTTATCTTTGCATGGACTTTTGACCAACACATTTACCGTTACCAGTTACCCGTGACCAAATAGCCAATTAATGATTATATTCTACGCCATTCTGCCTTGTCGTTTCTATTTATACGAATCAATTTCGTATAACCTGAAATCTATAATTAACTAAAATCGTAGCGGAGTAGATAATGTCGACATTATAAATCAAGCATCAAGATAAGCTGGATTAGTGCACGATCCGGATCTGATTAAACAATACTTTAGTCAATCGAAACGCAAGAGTATCAAATCTTCGACACTCCCACAAAAACCCTAACTATCTCCGTTCGGTTCAGTTATTCAGCTAGTATCTATCTATATAAATTTTCATGTTGATTGTTGGGTGTTTCCATTGGACTTTTGAAATCTGTGACTGGAACTGTGACACTGTGACTCTATCTCGATGAGCCCCATCCGCTGATGGGGCTGCCTACGTGTTTGTGTGTGTGTGCAGTCAATCATTGGTCAGCTTATCAATAACCCATACAATGAGTCGAGGCCAGCGCCAAAAATTTAACGCAACGATAAAAAGCCAAAAAGCCAAAAAGCCAAATAAAAAATTAAAACGAAAGGTGGCAAAGGTGGCAAAGGAAGATAGAGCTGGGAGATATGATGACTTCGACTGTCATTGAGCTATAACTTTATCTGGTAATGGGCTCTGCAGCGATGACACACGATCTCTGGCCAACACCCACCAAAGTTGTGAAATAGATACCGCGAGCGGGGCAAGCAAATACTCTTTAATAGTACTTACCCCACATCCATCCATCCATCCATCCATCCATATACATCCATTATCAGCAGCCAATGTGAAGCGGCTCCTTTGATTTGGAACTGGCAGTGGAACCAACTGGCAGTTTGCGAAACACATATGTACCAGGTAAAATTCGCTGCTAAACCAGTGTATCAACTTGAATCGAATTTCGGTTCATATTCCGCTTCTTGGTCAGAGTATCAATCAGTTAACGGTTTCACAGAATCTGAATCTGATTCTGATTCTGATTCCAATTTGATTTGTTTTTTTGAAATTCCAACTATTATCCAACAATAGTGTTAAAAATATAAATAACAAAATAACCTTGTAGCCAAGTATTTTAACTATCTGTAATTAAAACTAATCGGTTTCAAATTAAAATGTTATTAATAATTGTAATAATTAAAATTAAATGTAAAATTGAAAATATCCTGTCATAAATACATTTTTATGACATCAATGACTTAAATCATTTCCGTTGTTTGCCAAGCCAGCGATGCAATCGAGTATCTCAGCGCTGGGTGAGATCACGCAAGACAAGTAAATAAAATCATATTGATGTTGCACATAGATACATACACATAAATGTGGATTTATATGTATATGCAACACATATTTGCAGATGCATTTGCTTATGATGAGCAGAAGACGAGTGGGCAAACACACGCACTGCGAGTGAGACAGAGAGAGAGAGAGAGAGAGAGAGAGAGAGAGAGAGAGAGAGATGCATATTGTTTGCCATGCTTATTAGCAAATATTCTTATCAGTTGCAGGTCCACAAGTCCAACATCAGGTCTTTCCTTTCTGTGTTGGCGTTGAGAAAACAAAAGTGAAAACCGAACAAAACAAACGAAACAACAAAAAATACAATATTTTTTGTACAACATAGTTGCTGTTGTTGTTGTTGTTGTTGTTGTTGTTAGTGTGGCAAAAGATGCAATAATCGATAATACTGCCCCGCACAGAAAACAAAACAATAACAATAACAAAAAACACTAAACAATAACAAAAGTCAAAGAGAAATTCGACGCGTCTAAAGAAAACAAAATAACTGAAAGATACGGATACAGATACAGATGCAGATACAACTATAGCTGTCGCTCCATGTGGCTATAGATGCAGAGTGAGGCCAACACACACGATTATTTGCTTAAGTGTAGCTCAGTGCGATTGAAATTGAAAACTAACAACTCCCCTTCCCCCCTATCCCCCTATCCCCCTTTGCATCCTTTCACGTTTCCCCTTCCCGTGCGCCGTTCCACCTAGATTGATACTCTGACTAACTGTAGGAGGCGGGAGCAGAAGGGGGAAGGCACGGGGGATGTGTGTGGAGTCAGCGAGACGTGCTGTGATATTTGGATGGCGGTAAATGCCGATCAGTTGACAATCAACGTTCAAACAATAAAAGACGAAAAAAGAAAAAAATCGTTGCCCGTTTATGTTCTCAGATAAAAGATACAAATAGCAAAAGACAGAGATATACGGTGAACAGCTAAAGATACAGATACAGGCACAGATACAGATACAGATACTCTGGTGCAGTTGCAGTTGCAATTGCTGTTGCTGTTGCTGTTGCTGTTGCTGGTGTGCTGCATGTATTATTGTTGCAGCTCCATTCGCAATCCCAGCCATCCGCAGTGTAAGTGACAACAACTCATTTGGCACAGATACAAACAGCTACAGATACCGGTACAGATACAGATACGAAAATAGCTAACCAACTGTTGCAACAATTTTCAAATTGTCTCCCATTCGCTATTTATTGACTTTCCATTGTATTGGTCGACAAAGAAACCTAGTTTAACTCAATCGCACAGATACAAATCACTTCAAATCAAAACGTAGATAAATAAGTTGATATTTGGCTCAGATACTCACATATAGACATTTTACCTATTTACAATATTAACATGACTTTTGACAAGATACACAGACACATTCAGCATCCAGATTCAGGAAAAAGATCCAAATACGGAAGCAATATGAGAGCTACACTATTTATTAGATCACCTTTCTTGGAATCGATAGAAACAGCTACGAACACACATACAAAAGAACTACAGAAGCTTTCCAGATATTTAGTTACTGCCACAGAAACAGATACAGATACTTTTTGATATGATTGTTTTATAGTACAAAGCAAACCTACTCAATATTTGAGCATTTTTCTGCTAGAAACAGCTTTATATACAGAAACTAGAGTAGCACTCGGCCCAGACGCTGAACTCTTCTTGACAGCTCCAACCTTCAGATACATCTCGAAGAGAAATAGATACTGCTAATTAGTTTGCTTTCATTGTGAACTGAAAAATCGGTGTTTAGCTAGAGATAACTTAATACTGCATTGTAAATAGCTAATGCAATAAATCTGAATTTTGAACTCTCCCATCTTAAGATACATATTGTATTGTACAGATGCTGCAAATGAAACAGATACGGATACAAACAGACAGATACAGAAACCTAGTGGCAACTCCAATAAACTCTCTGATCAGATCGAACTAAGATCGAAGTCCAGCTCATTAATCAGCATACATCCCAAAAAAAAAAAAACAACAACAAAATTGACAATGTCAAAAAACAAAATTAAAAAAAATTACTCACGTAGCGCTCGTTTTTGGGCAAATGAAGCTGACGACTGATCGCCAGTTCATGCTGCTGATCAAGTTGTTGTTGCTGCTGCTGCTGCTGCTGTTGCTATTGTTGTTATAGTTGTTGCTGTTTTTGTTGTTGCTGATGATGAAGTCTCACGCTCCGAGCCAACAGAGCGCGGGGCACAATCATTACGAGCATCTGTGTTGTCGCATTTACAATTTGCAATTACACTTGAGTAAATATCAACAGCAAAAAACGACACAGAACAATAACAACACCAACAACAACAACAAGCACGTCAGCAACAACAATAACAACAACAACAACATCAACAATTGACAACGGAGATGGCGTGAAGATGGAGACTGGAGACTGAAAACTGAGTCGCTGACAACCCAAAACCTAATGAGCAATGTTTCTGTTTGTTGTTTGTTGTTTTTCTTTTTTCTTTTTGCTTTTTTCTTTTTTGGCACAGCTTCGACAGGACGGCGCGGGGGGGTATGCATCGGGGGGAGGCGGGCATTGAAGAAAGTGATGGGGTTAGTTGTTGCCATGCTCTGCTCTGCTTCGACAGCATCAGGCAGCATTCCCAGACAGTTTACGCAGTCTCCGTCTCCGTCTCCGTCTCCGTCTCCGATTCGGATACCATGTGATAAATCTGGGCAATTGACAAGAGACGCCGACGCTAACAGTTTTTTTATGGCTGATAATGAGATATGAGGTGATATGCAGCACCTTCATATAATATGGCATATATATATATATATATATATATATATATTCTCATTTATATATTCTCATATATATATTCTTTAGAGGCGGCATCTGCATTTGAAGCTGTGTGGGAAAAGCAAATGTTCAAATGTGTTCAGCGATCAGACGTAAAATACTTATGCTGTTGAGTAGAGGCGAATGAAATTCAAATATAAATAATATAATAATAAATAAATAATATTATAATTGGTATAGCTATAAGTATTTATTTATGATCAATATAGGATCAATTAATACGCCAAGAGTGCAAGTTGTTATACAGATCGGTAAACAAAAAAAAAACCAATCTTCTTCTTCTTCTTCTTCTTCTTGTACTTGTTCTTCTTGTATATGCCAATCATTATGATCACTTAGAAATTTCACTACTTTCCTAATCTTGCAAACACCCCTTTGATTACGCTTCCCAGTCCATAAGATGCCCCATAAAAATATAAATATAAATAGAGAGAGAGAGAGAGAGAGAGCATGAGAGAGAGCATGAGAGAGAGAGAGAGAGAGTGTGAGAGAATGAGACAAGCGAAGCACAGTTCGATACAGTTTCAGAAATCGGAAAGATCTGAGATAATGCAAAAGCACAATCGAGTTAACAGAAACGGGTTGTAAAATGATTTCTAGCGAAGCCGAAAGCCAAAGATACACTCCACACACACACACACACACACACACACACACTCACACACACACACACACAGCTGCTGCTTATCGCATATTACGAACGTTACTGATGACGATGAAAGCCTTCGAACTCGAAACAGAAAAGAGAACACACTCCACACACACACACACTCCACACACACACACACTCCACACACACACACTCCACACACACACACACACTCCACACACACACACACACACACACTTGAGCCAGAAGCGTGTGTACCTGTCGTGTGATTCATGCACGGATACAGTTCTGAGATATAAAGAACTGAAAGAAAGCTCAACTTCATTTCTACATAAAATAAGTAAAAACCGTTCTAAATTTAGTTGTAATAGACAAATTTGTTTGATTTTGGGATGACAATTGGCTTACTTGAAAAAAACAAATATTTTACTTGAGTTAAGTTCGTAAATCAGAAAACATTTTGAACATGTATTGAAATGAGAACAATTTTACAAAGCTTTAGCAAAAAGAAAAAAAAAACCAAAATTTATAAACTCTCTAATTCTACGTGTTTTCTTCGAGTGTACGCTTAGAATTTACCAAAGGGAATCGAAATGCATTTGGCATGATGATGATGCATAATATCTGAACAACTGGGCGACAACTTAAACATGATGTATGGGGGCACCTGATGGCCGATGTCTGATTTGCCAACCTGATCAGTTGACGAAATTACGTTTTTGGGAAAAGCACCCACTCCAAAAATAGAAAAACCGGCCACAGATATAGTCACAGATACGAATGCTTAAGTTGTCGCTTATCAATGACAGACGTACACAAAAAAAAGTAACGAAACGAAACGAAACGAAACGAATCGTTTGGCTTAATTTGGTAAACAGCAAATACTCTGTTTTTATCAACTCGGAAGGGAGTCACTTAGGCGGCCGTAACCTCAAAATTGCATCAGACAATGTCATAAAAATGCTGAAAAGGATGTGCTCAGACCGAGCTACCTGCACGACTCGTGTCCTAATCATTGTGTGTGTTTGTGGACAAACAATGCACAAATGATGGCCAGACTCTTGAGTATCTCGACTCAGACACTCGACACCTAACCTCAACGTTGTTATGGCCTGACGGTCGACCTGTCTGTCGGACAGTCTGGTGTCGTTTATCCTGCAAAGTCAATTGGTTTCTAATGAGCTTAGCTACCAGTATTGTCAAGACTGATATACGTATATATCTTAACTCTGACTATCGTTAAATGTATCGATGCTGTCCTTGAAGCGATCGTTAGTTAATATACCAAATATATATATATATATATATATATATATATATCTGAAAGCAAGCAAACCATTAACAAACTCTTGATCAAAAATCAAGACAACAGGTGGCATTATTTCAGTTGTAGGTCTATTAATAAATAAATAAATAAATAGGTAAACAAAAAAATACATATGTCATGATCCATAAGTAATTTTTGTCAGCAAATGGCAATTTTTGATTTTCATACTTTGTGGATAAGATTTACTCACACTCAAAATTCAACAGAAACACGCTATTTGAAGAACTCCATGGAAGTGTCACACATACACACATTGATATATATATACAGATATATATATATATAGATGTATATCTGTATGTATGCTATATATATAGTATAGCTGTAATAATCGGAGGCCCGGCTGTTAGTTAACTTGTTGAATGTTAACTCTATGACGTTTGCCTTATTTTATATTTGCTTGTTGTTTGTTTGGTCTATCTCCCTCCCCTCCGCGCCCTACCTCTCTCCCACCCACCCTCGCTCTGTGTATCTAGCTAACAGCTCAAGGTATTTCACCGAAAAAACTGTAAACTGAATCATGCTAACGGCACTTGTTTGAAAGTGTTAAACATTACGTTTGTTATTATTGCGGGTGGTGCAAAGTTTAAACAGAAAACCAACAAAAAAAGGGGAACAAAAACATTTTAAACAAGTCAGAATGCTCTATTTGACAATGCTCGACGAACAGATACCCTCAATCAAAAGACATGGCATCATGTATGTCTGTATATATATAAATATAAATATACGATTTCTCTCAGTGTTACTTAGCGATCTTATTGAAATTTGAACAGTTGATAAATTTTCAGTCAATATTGGAATCATACATCATTCAAATTGTGTTTTTGTTGCTATCGGCTATCGATATTGAAGAAACGGAAGTTATCGATAAGAGGCAATAAGCTTGATCGGCGCATGGTTTTTGAAAATGTATATTCAAAACTTGAAATATCTCCGAGATCAGCTTCTTCATACAGACAGGCAGACAGACAATCGGCCAGAACATATATACTATAAGGGGTCGGAGTTGTTTTCTGTTGCCCGTTACATACTGTAGCACACATTAATGCTACTCGTTTTGGCCAATTTCAATGGGTTAAAGGGTATCAAAAAGGCGCGCGCGCATTTTAATTGTTTTACGATATTAAGCACAATGATTGTTGTTTTATCAGCAACAATGACGGACAAACGCACATATATATTTATATACAGATATATGTAGATGATTTAGCGCCTATTCACCTTGACATGTCAACGCAGCGAGCCAATTAAATCCATTAAACAAAAATAA
The DNA here is from genome assembly GCA_035042055.1 of Drosophila macrothrix. Classification (NCBI taxonomy): domain Eukaryota; kingdom Metazoa; phylum Arthropoda; class Insecta; order Diptera; family Drosophilidae; genus Drosophila; species Drosophila macrothrix. The sequence continues at coordinate 5,556,622 of JAWNLX010000587.1, forward strand.
CAATAACAATAGCTTTGGCAATAGTTGTGGCACGCAAATTATAACAATTACTTATATTTGTTATTAAAAATGGCAAGTAAAACGCGAAATGCAACAAACAACCGCACGTCGAAAGTGAATTTCATAAATTGCAAGAATTGCAAGTGTGAGCGAGATGCAATGCAACGCGACGGCAACTAACTGTTAATGCCTGCTAATGCTTATGTTTGCGAACAGAGCGGCGCAGTCAAAGTTGAAGTTGAGCGTGCGCCAGAGCGAGAGAGAGAGACCAAAAGATCGCGTGGGAGTGCAGCTAGCGCATTTGTGCTTGTCTGTGTGTGTGAATGTCTATGTGTATGAGAGAATGGCGCTCATTGTTGTTGTTGTTGTAGCTGCCATTTGTTTTATGCAAAGTTAAATGCTGACTAAATGCTTGCAATTAAATGTTAATGTCGCACACTCTTGTTACTATTATTATTGTGTTATTGTTTGCTGTATGCTCGCTGACTGTTTGTTGTTAACTATTATTATTCGCTATGCTCAGCACCTGCCTCATTATTATCACTTTCGGTCTCATTGAACGCCGCGCATTTCAAAAGCGAAATTGAAACCGTTCGCTTCTCAGCTGCTCGCGAAACAACAACCACAACAACAACAAAAATGAAGGAAAACGAAAACTGTATAAAACACAAGGATGGCTTTCGTGCAAAAGGGTTCGACCAGCAGATACCCTGTTCTTAACACACATAAGCTCGTATTTATTTACATCTCCTCTTTTCTTCGCTCTTTTTCAACTCTACTTTTTTTTTATTTTTATATTCAATTATTAAGTTAACTAATAATATGGCATACCCTCTGTTACAGTTGTCGATATGTGCAGGGTATGCAACAATTGCAATGTGCTTTTGCTGTTGCTGTTGCTGTTGCCATTAATGTTTATTTAACACGCATTGCCACACGCGCTGTTACCGTTACTACTACTGCTGCTGCTGCCGTTGTTGTTGTTGTTATGACTTGGCCCCACTGTGCGCTCGGCACAGTGTGCTGCGTACATGACTCAAATTGCTAGGCGTCTCTTGCGATTGTGCGCCACTGTACAGCACCGTATACACTTATTTCAAGTTCATTATAAATATAACGTAAATATTATTGAATGTATACAAACAGTGGGTTGTCTTGTTATTGTTGTTGTTGTTGTTATAGCTGTAGTTGTTGCACGTGTATTTTGCTTTCGCTGTTTCTGTTTCAGCATATATGTGTGTGTGTGTGTGTGTGTGTGCGTTAAAGCGCGCGTGTCTCATGCGTGTATGTGTGTGTGTGTGTGTGTATGTGTATGTGTGTGTGTGTATGGTTGTGTGTGTATGTGTGTGTGTGCCAAGTGTGGTGGAGTGTATTGAACTCTTGCTGCATTTTTTGCACAATATCTGTTTTTTTATGTATATTTATTACGAATATATAAATATGCTCGACTTTTCTGTTTTCTGCTGCTGCTTTTGTTGTTTATATATAATAATAATATATATTTATATATACATATATAAATTTTTATTTTGTTTCACTTGTTCTCTTCTGATTGTTGGTAATCCTCGACGTCACAGTTTATCGGACAACGATTGCAATCGATTAATTCACAAAGTGCGATGCCCCTCACCTCACACATTTGTGTGTGTGTGTGTGTGTGTGCATACTAATTTATTATAATTATTGTTGGGTTTTTAAAGCGGCAAAAAGTGATGCACTAGGTTTGGCGGTTAGACTAAGAAGATTTATTCAATGTATTCTTAAATTAAGGTATCGAGCGCAGTATCGATATTTTCTGTTATTAACATTAGTAATCGGAATGTTGTATTGATCAATACATATTTTCAACAATTAAAACTAAAATGAAGCATCAGCCTCAAATTCATTTGCATTTTTTGGCAGCTGACATTTTATGTGTGTGTTTATGTGTGTGCACACCTCTTTGAGGCGGTCAACTGTGACGACTGGCCAAGGCAGCAACAACAACAACACTTAAGCAACATCTTTTACTTCCGTTTGGGTTGAGTTTTCAAGTTGAAGGTTTAAATTTCAGGCAAGAAGCTGTCTCAAAAGTGAACTTTTTATGATCTATCACTTCAAAATGCACAAGCAGCAACAACAACAACTATAAATTAGAAACACATTTTAAGTTCCCAACGATTTAAAGTTGCTCATAGAACTTAACCATATTTAACCATAATTAAAAAAACACACTTTTAGCACATTAATAATGATGTACTTAATATTTGGAAAATTATCTGCAAAATGTTTTACATCTATGTGTTTATTTCTTGTTCCAATGCAACATTTGAATCAAATTAAGGATCTAAGGCAGAAGCTGTCCATGGCCCCTGCCCATAACTGGCTACGCCCATGGTCTAAATTCAAAATGGTTTCTCACTGAATACCAAAAACAAAAAATGCACATTTATATGTAAAGCATATTGCCGCTAATTTTTCCAATATGAGATACATAATTGTTAATGTGTTAAATGTGATTTTCTCTTTCGAATTTGGTAGATAATGAAAAATACATACATACATACATATGTATGTATGTAGACACATAACAACAGCAAGTAGCCAATGGCAACGAGATTTACCCAAATCCGAAAATGCATATTCAACAGAGACACAACACAAGAGCAGCACGCACGCACACACACACACACACAAATGTACAGCAGAGTGAAGAGTATATTTGAGAATGCTCCAAAAGGAGATGCCCTGTAAAAGTAACACATGCTACATACATGCATATTTACATAACACATACACACACACATGCATGGTAAGTGGAAAGAGAATTCTTTCAGCTCCTGGTGGCTGGGCAATAAACACATACATATGCACATACATGTGTGTATGTATGTATGTGAATATGTGTGCACATGCAAACTTGGCACATAGTGCGCTCTCGCTCTAACACGCACCGGCAACGCACGCAAGCGACATGCGTGCACACACACACACACACACACACACACAGTAATCCTATTTGCGTCCAAAAATAAAACGAAACGAAAGAAAAATCCAACAAAGAAGCGGCAAAGCTGCTGGTGCTGCTGCTGCTGCTTCTGCTTCTTTGCGCCAAAGATTTTACGACCAACGCGGCAAGCGACGGCGATGTCGCGACGTCAGCGTCAGCGTCGCTGCTACTCTGCAGTTTTATCTAACCAATACCAGTGCAAGATACACAGCCAACCACCAACAACAACAACCAGCAGCCACAGCCAGCGCGTTGCTCTCACGAGCGCACAAACCCAAGCACACACACACAGACACACACAAACAAATACACTCGACTAAAGCACGCACACACTGAGCAGAGAAAGAGCCAGAGCAGAGCAGCGCCACAGCAGCGCAGCGCAGCGCAGCGCAGCGCAGAGGCAGCCATTGCGTTCTCTCTCACTGCTGCCGTCTCGGTTTTTTTGTTTTTTGTTTGTGTTCGCTCAGATGTCGATGTCGCGTCAGCTGCTGCGTCGCTGCTTGGGCTCTGGTCTGGTATAGTCTCTTTGCGCTGTGCGCTTTTATAAATACAACTTTTTTGATGCGTTCAAATACAATTCAGAAGTCGAGCCGAAAAGACGTCTTGAATTTGTTATTTTTCAATTCAATTCCTTTATTTTCTCGCATTCTTCATTTTCGGGGCAGCACGAGCGAGCAGAACGAGAGCAAAGAAGTGCAGAGAGCAGCTGAGCAGAGCAGAACGGGAGCAGAGCAGCGCTGAGAAAATTAGATAAACGTTGACTGACTGACTGACTGCCTGCCTACCTGCCTGCCTGCCTGCCTGCCTTGCGCTGCGGCTGCGCTCAGAACTCGTGTGCGCGTCAACGTGAAAGCATCTGTGGCGCGCTGCGACAACATCGCCGAAACGGGATACTTAAAAAAAAAATAAAATAAAATAAGAATAATATTAAAATAAAGACCACACAAATCCCAAGTCTTAAAGAAATTCGATCAAAAAGAACGGTGCAAATTTGGATACTTAATTTATATTTATTAAATTTTTTTTTTTTATTTGCTACTACTCAAAAATTAAACCAAAGAAATGTGCTACAATATAATTAATTAATAATAATTGAGTGCAAGCAAAAACAACAACAACAACAGCAACAAAAACAAACACAAAGTTACCAAATCAAAACCAAGTGCGGAACCCAAGTGAAAAACTTAAACCAAATATTAACAAAAGTGGCCAACCAAAATTTCGAATGCCGCCGCTAAATTGTGCAAAAAACCAAAACAAAAACAAAAAAACAAAGGTAAAAATCATATTCATTTTTTTCATGTGTTGTTCAAGTGTCTTGTTAAATATACTCATACATATAATATTATAGTATGGTATATCAATCTAAAATTATGAAATATATTCAGCTCGACTGCCTGCACCAGATTTATTGGATTAAAGACGAAGGTTTCCTCCTTGTTTTTGGCTAATTTCGATTCGCTCCTCTTTCACTCATTTTAGAGGATTTGCCCCCGACTTCTAATTGAATTGACCTTGCGATCCCAATCGTGGTTCATGGTTCAAAAGCCTAACAAATTACAAAAAAAGCAAAAACACAAATTCTGATTTTCAATCCCTTTTGAACTTTGAACTCTCAACAAACCCGTTCGGGAAAAGGGTTGAATCATCAGATCTCAGCTCTCAGTTCTCAGTAAAGGACAGCAATTAACCAACTTTTCAATTTGGAGAAAAAATAATTAGCTTATTGAAACTTTGAGAGAAAAAATATTGCTATCATTACTTTTAAATATAGATAAATTATATACATATATATAAAAAATCAGCTTAGTCATGTTTTGAGTTCAATTTGCGATTGCAAAAATTTCAAAATGCTAAAAAGTCAATGTTTCGAAATCTCAGGTTGACTTTATATTTGTGGCGAGTTTAAACATTTTTCGTTTTTTTTTTTAATCGTTTGATTTCTATTGAATTAAAAAAAAACGATTAAATTTTTAGAAAACTTCTTCAGGCTTTTAAGCAAGAATTAATTTTCAATATCAAATAAATATATTTTTAATGCATATTGTTCATTGAGAAACACCAGAAATAGTACAAAAAAATACATTGTCAAATTACGAATCTTAAAAAATAAGCACTTCGAATTATGTGCACAAAGATGATTGGGTTCTTAGCCAATGGCATCGATTGAGGCGGCTTTAGGCTGGAGCGGGGGACGAGGGGAAGAGGGGTTAAGAGGCGTGTCTTTATCTCAAACATTTTTGCATGCGAACGAGAGACAGGCGAAAAATTGAAAGCAGCCAACCAAATTGAAAGACCAAAGCTCCAATAATACACAAACAACAACAAGAACAACAACAAAAACAACTCACAAATACACACACACACACACTTATAAACACGCACAGTGGTCGCCTGTTATCGCTGCAAAGTTTTCTTTTGAAATTGTCAAGTTGTTGTTGTTGCTGTTGTTTGTATTTGGATCGCCATCGTTGCCAATTGGAAATCCTAAGCGCAACAACAACAAGCAGAGCAATTGCCAATTGATAACGGTGAATGTTAATGAGCAATGTGCGCCTAGCGAATGGAAATGCAACAAATACGAAAACACACACACACACACACATAAAAGCAGACTGGCAGACCGATAACAAATCGATACAAAGAGAGAGCGCGCTCTCTCTCAGCAATTTGACACACACGCTCTCTCTCTCTCTCTCCGTCTCTCTCTCCCCCTCTCTTTGTCTCTCTGTGCACTCTTTGTGCTCTTATTGGAATTTCTGTTGCAATGCAAACGTTTGATTTGGTTTCCAGTTAATGATTGAAAAACAGAAACCGTTAGAACAACAACGGTTCGATCAATCGATCAGCTGTTTCACAGATTCCTCGAGCAGTGTTTTTTTTCATTGAAACTGCTGCGAGTAAACAAATGCGGATGTGATTTGAATTTGAATTTGAGTTAGAGTTTCCTTCTACGAATTTCGAATTTAATATTGCGTATTTATCAACGCTTTATCAACTCTGAAAACAATCTGAAACAATTTGTTTTAGCTATTAATATTAAAAACCAAACCAAAAAAACATCATCGGTCAGCTGCAAAGAACAGTCTTTAAAGCATACATATGTTTGCTCTACACTGCTCAAAATCAGCAGTTAGTTTAAGTAGTTAATTGTTATTCATGTGTTGTTTACAATTAATTTAAAATGCTTTCTTAGATTGATTTAAGCTTGACTCGTTGTCAATCAGTTAAATGTTAATCGTCATTATGCTAACAACATTCTTGTTGCAGCTAACAGCAGCCGTTAACGATCTCAGTTCGCCAACTTTAACAACGACAGCAGAAACATGCTCGCCACACAGCAGCAGCAGCAACAACAACAACAGCAACAATCGCACACAGCATCAGCAACTGCAGCAGCAGTAGCAGCAGCAACACATGAGGATGCTCGGGATATGGGGTTAAAGGAGACGCGACAACGTCGCGATTCGAGCACCTCAGAATCCTCGCTGGAGCATTTGGATTTGGGTCGCACGCCCAAAAAGTTGAGCAGCAGCAGCGGCGCACCGCAGCCGACGTCGACGCCGCACGACACAGCAGTGACAGCGACGTCGCGCAAGCGCAAACTGCGACAGCAACACCACCAGCAGCAGCAGCAGCAACAGTTGCCACTCTCCGATGAGGAGCAGCAACAGCAACAGCAGCAGCAGCTGTTGGACTCATCAGCGCATCGACCGCGTCACAAGCAGCGACGCAGCGCCGCTGCCAGCGCCAGCATCGTTGTCGACTACAGCGCCAGCGGCGACGCCAGCTCGCTGCGCAAAAAATTTCGACTGAATCGCAGCAGCGCCAGCAGCAATGCTGCCAACGGTGATTTATCCGAATCGGGCTTCGTTGATGGCAGCGCCCTCAGTGGCTATTTGCTTGGCAGCAACAACAACAACAACAATAATAATAATAATAATAATAACAACAACAACAACAACAACAATATCAGTAATAGTAGCAGCAGCAGCGCAGTCGCTCAGTCAGCAGCAGCAGCAGCAACGTCGGCAGCGCAGCACGCGCCAAGCGTTAGCAGCTCGGGCGGCTCCTCGCCACAGGGCCTCTCGAGCGCCGAGTCGGGCATCGGTGCCGGTGATGAGCACATGAAATATCTGTGCCCCATTTGCGAGGTCGTCTCGGCCACGCCCCACGAATTCACCAATCACATTCGTTGCCACAACTACGCCAACGGCGACACCGAGAACTTCACCTGCCGCATCTGCTCCAAGGTAAGCCACCACACCACATACAATCAAATATATACAACAAAAAAAAAATCAATTTGATACCCTGTAATTGGCAGAGGAGTCTAATGAAGCTGTGCTCTGTTTATTAGTCTGTCTGCAAAAATACGCCGATCTGCTCGGTGGCTATATTAGTTAGCTAATTTTCGTATACCACTCACAGATCAAGTTTACGTCATGCTATCGATAGTTATCGATAAGAATTTAATTTAATATTTTGATTTTTTGTATATACTCACACGATCTAGATTTACTTGGTCAGATAAAGTAAAGAAAAGTCGTTGAGAAAATACCATATTTTCTGAAATCGATCAGTTAATAAATAAAACATAATTACAGGGTGTTTGGCTAGTCGACACTTATCGTACTTATCGTACTAGAGGTGGACATAGCCACTAACAGGGTATTTTTTATAGACGACTGCCAACAAAATGACGAGCTAAAAATCGAAACAATTAAGAATGTTGTAGTCGAGTTAGCTCGACTACGATATTCCCTGTGCCCAGCAGTTAAAACTTTGCCTTATTTACAGAAGAGAACAAATTTATAAATATGATAATGAAAATATTTTCGACTATAACTTGGATGTTTCTTATCCGATATTGATGAAATTTCCCCAGTTGATCAATGAATATTAATTATTAATAAGCAGTCTCTGACATTTATCGATAGCTATCGATAATATTAAGCAAACTTCTTTTGTCTATGGTGTACGAGAACTTACATTCAAAATTTGAAGACTGCAGCTCTTATAGCCTCTGAGATCCCGTTTAAGAATATACATACACTTAATGGGATCGGAGATGCTTCCTTCTGCTGGCTGTCACATACCTAGGCACAAGCCCATTATACCCCTTTGACATGTATTTTAAGTATAGTATTTAGTTGTTGTTAGTAGTTGAACACTTTACATTATTCTTAACTCTGTTTTCCTTCTCACACTCTTTTCTTTTCGTCTCCCCTTGCCCCTCCACTACCCCACCTCCTCTCCCATTTTCTATCCTAATTGTAGGTGCTGTCGTCGGCATCCTCGCTGGACCGGCATGTCCTGGTGCACACTGGAGAGCGTCCGTTCAACTGTCGCTATTGCCACTTGAACTTCACAACCAATGGGAACATGCACCGACACATGCGCACCCACAAGCAACATCAGGCGTCGCAGCAGCAGCAGCAGCAGCAGCAACAGCAGCAGCACTCCCAACAGCAACAGTCCGCACAACAGCAGCAACAGGCACAGTCGCAGCAACAACAGCAGCGACGCCAGCAACATGCAGGTGAAGCAGGAGCAGCTGGTTCGGTATCGGGATCAGTACAGTTGTTGACGACGCGAGCGGAGAGCTATGAGAGTGATGCCAGCTGCTCGACGGATGTGTCCAGTGAGCTGAACAGTCACAGCAGCAACAGCAATCAGTCCAACCACAACAACAACAACAACAATAGCCACAAAACGAACAACAATAACAACAACAACAACAACATTGAGGATGAGCTTGAGCTGGAGGATGAGCAGCTAGTGCTGAGCAGCAAACAGCGACGCCACAAGGCAGCCCTAAACAACAACAATATAATTAGGGATGAGGAGCACGAGAATCGGCCGGATGATGATTCGGATGTGGACAGCGCTGATAGCGTTGCCCAGGTGATAACAAGCACACCGGATGTGGCCACGCTGCTCGCCTCGGGCGGCACCTCGCCCACCCACTCGCATTCGGAATCGCATTCACCGCCCCTGCTGCTGCAGAGCTGCCCGGCCTGCAATTCGGGTGAATTTGAATCTGTGCCAGCGTTGTGCGCCCATCTGGATGCCGAGCATGCGGACATACCGGCCAAGTGTCGCGAGTGTGAGGTGATCTTTGCCACACATCGCCAGCTGCAGGCGCACAGCTGTCGAGGACTGCCACCGCTGCTTGGTGTGAGCTCATCGCCACTGCACAAGCAGGAGGAGAGCGAACTGGAGGAGCAGCACCAGCACCAGCACCAGCAGCAGCAGCAGCAGCACGAGGAGGACAACGAACAGCAGCAGCACAAGCAGGAGGAACAGGAGCAGGCTGAGCAGCGCGAATGCGAAGATTTCTTCCAGCAGCTGTATCTGAAGAATAAATCGTCAGCAACGCTGCTTCCCTCACCGATCAAACATGAGCCGGCGGATCAGCGACAGGATCTGGCCGATATTCAAAGCATACTCAACATGACCAGTTCCAGCTGCACTTCGAGTTTCCTGCGCAATTTCGAGCAGTCGGTGAACACGCCCTGCTCCAGCCAATATAGCGTCGATGGACGCGATGGCGAGGAGGAGGCCCAGGATGCCTTCACCAATGAATTCCGACGCATGAAACTGCGCGGTGAGTTCCCCTGCAAGCTGTGCACCGCCGTCTTTCCCAATCTGCGGGCACTCAAGGGCCACAATCGCTACCATCTGTCGGAGGTGGGCGCCGCCGGTCCATTCCGTTGCAACATGTGTCCCTATGCCGTCTGCGACAAGGCCGCCCTCGTGCGGCACATGCGCACCCACAACGGTGATCGGCCCTACGAGTGCGCCGTCTGCAATTATGCGTTCACCACCAAGGCGAACTGTGAGCGACATTTGCGTAATCGACATGGCAAGACCAATCGCGAGGATGTGAAACGTGCGATTGTCTATCATCCGGCCGAGGATGCCAGCTGCGAGGAGAACAAATCGCGGACCGAGGCCGATATCCTGACGGAGTTGAGCGGCTATCGTTGTGCAACACCCACGGAGCACAGCTCCTCGGCTAGCTCCTCGTCACAGCTGAAGCACATGTTGCTGGCTGAGCCGACGCCGGCCGCAAAGGTAGCAGCAACAACAGCTGCAGCAGCAGCAGCAGCAGCAGCAACAACCACATCGGTGCCACAACAACCGCTCAAGATTCAGGTGAAGAGCTTGGATCAGCTGGTGGATAAGCCACTGCCGGCACTCGATCTCAGCATGGATGCGCTCGACCTGAGCAAGAAGCCCGCCCAGCTGCTGGCCGAGCAACGGGAGCAAAGGGAGCAGCTCGATAGACACGAATTGCTCCTGCAGCACCAACAGCAGCAGCAGCAACAACAGCAGCAGCAGCAACAGCAGCAGCAGCAGCAGCAACAACAACAAATGTTTGGGGCTGGCGAAGCAGCTGCTCAGTATATGCAACAGCTGTTGCGCAGCTTCATGCTCCAGCAATCACCCGGTTTTCCTTTCTTTAGTTTTATGGCGCCACCGCCACCAACAACGGCAGCAGCAGCGGCAGCAGCAACAGCAGCAGACAAGTCAATGACAACAAATTCAACAGCAGCAGCAGCAGCAGCAGCAGCCGGCGCAACAGCAGCAACAATTGCTGCAATGCCACTGTCGCTGCCAGTGCCACTGCCCGCTGGTGGTCCCGTCAAGATGGTCATCAAGAATGGCGTCCTGATGCCCAAGCAGAAGCAGCGCCGCTATCGCACCGAGCGTCCCTTTGCCTGCGAGCATTGCTCGGCCCGCTTCACCCTGCGCTCCAACATGGAGCGGCACGTGAAGCAGCAGCATCCACAGTTCTATGCACAGCGCCAGCGACACCGCAGCGGTCATCATGTGATGCGTGAACGGGCTGCATCCTCGAGTGCTGCCCAAGCGGCAGCCGCTGCTCAGGCAGCAGCAGCCGCCGCCGCCGCAGCAATGAGTAATCTCAGCCAGCAGCAACAGTTGCAGCAGCAGCAGCAGCAGCAACAGTTGCAGCATTCGCATTCACATCACGTCCATGCGCCAATTTCGGAGCAGGTGAAATATGCAATTTTGGCGCAGCAGCTGAAGGCGCGCAAGGATACCGATTTGTTGCAACAGGCACTGGCACATGGCTCCAGCAGTGTTGTCGCCAATCCGCTGTTGCATTTTAGCTACAACAACAACAACAACGGCAACAGCATCAGCAGCAGCAAGCAGCAGCAGCAACAGTTGTGCAACAACACTGGCAACTCTTTGGTGCTGGACGACGATGAGCCGCCCAAGCTGATCATTGACGAGGATGACGAGGATGTGGATGGCGAGGACGATGAGGATGAGGAGGAGGAGCAGGAATTTGATGTTGATGAGGAGGAGCAGGAGGATGAAGAGATGGACTTGGACGATGAGCATCAGCAGCAGCCGCACGAGGAGGATGACGATGATGATGATATTGATGATGATGATGCAGTAGCAGCAGCAGCAGCAGCAGCAGCAGCAGCAGCTGCTGCTGCAGCAGAGCCGTCACAGCAACAATTGCAGCCAACCAAGGACAAGCTGCAATCCAAGCCAATTGAGGCGGCCAAAAAGGTAGCGGAAACCATATTGGAGCAGGCCATCAAGGAGCGCGAGGAGAAAGCCGCCGAGAAGCAGCCGCATCCTCAATCAGAGTCCATCGGCGGCAATAAGCCGGCGACGCCAACCACAATGAAAACGATGATTGCACAAGCTGAATCGGTGGCCAAGTCCTTGAAGGAGGTGGCCAGTTCACCGTTCAAGGATGAATCTCAGGATCTGGTGCCGGTCGCCAAACTGGTGGACAATGCGACCAGCAATCAGGTGTCGTTCAACAGCTATTTCCGTCCCAGCGACGTCGCCAATCACATGGAGCAGAGCGACGAGGAGGGTCTCGTTGCCAGCGGCAGCGCCAGCGAGAGCAACAATTCCGGCACCGAGGATGTGACCAGCAGCAGCAGCAGCTGCGGCAATGACACCAAAAAGAAATCCGCCTACAGCCTGGCACCGAACCGTGTCAGCTGCCCGTATTGCCAGCGCATGTTCCCCTGGAGCAGCTCGCTGCGTCGCCACATCCTGACGCACACCGGCCAGAAGCCGTTCAAGTGCTCCCACTGCCCGCTGCTGTTCACCACGAAGAGCAACTGCGATCGCCATCTGTTGCGCAAGCACGGCAACGTTGAGTCCGCCATGTCCGTCTATGTGCCCACCGAGGATGTCAGCGAACCGATACCCGTGCCCAAGTCTGTCGAGGAGATTGAGCTCGAGGAGCAGCGACGTCGCCAGGCGGCCGAAGCCGAACAGGCCGAACGTGAGCAGCGCGAGCGCCAAAAGGAGCGCGAACGTGAACTGGAATTGGAACGGGAACGTGAACGGGAACACCAACAGTTGATACAACAGTTGCGCCAACAAATGGCCGCCGCTGCAGCGGCCGCTGTCGCTGTGGCCGCCGTTGCTGCACCAGCGCATCCGCCGCCGCCAGACCAATCGCCACCAGGCGTGGAGGCGAGCAGTGATCTGCCCTACAAATGCCATCTGTGCGAGTTCTCATTCGGCGAGCGGCTGCAGTGTCTCGAGCACATCAAGCAGCTGCACGCACACGAGTTCGCCCTGCTGCTGGCCAAGGGGGCCATCGAAACGGATGCACAGCTGCAGCACCAACAGCAGCAGCAACAGTTGCCAGCGACCGGCGGTGCTCCGCATTCGGATGATGAGGCTGCTGCTGTCGGCACCAGATCGGGCAAATATCCCGACTATAGCAATCGTAAAGTGATTTGCGCATTTTGCGTGCGTCGCTTCTGGTCAACGGAGGATCTGCGGCGCCACATGCGCACCCATTCCGGTGAGCGGCCGTTCCAGTGCGAGATCTGCTTGAGGAAGTTCACATTGAAGCACAGCATGCTGCGACACATGAAGAAGCACAGTGGACGCAGTCACAATGGTGGCGAGCTCGATCATCAATCCGATTGCTCCGAAGATGAGCAACTGTTGCCCTGCTCCCCACCCTCAACGCCAACGCCCACTAACAACAACAACAACAACAACAACAACACTTGCCAGAACAACAACAACAATAACAATAACAACAACAATAGCAATAGCAATAGCAAGCAGGTGCTGCGCGAGCTGCTGGGCAAGGCGAACGAGTGGCGAGTGAGTCGCCTGGGTGAGCACAAGGAGAACATTGCCGAGGCAACAACAACACCCTCAGCAGCAACAGCAGCAGCGGCAGCAACAGCTGCAGCCGCAGCAGCAGCAGCAGCAGCTGCTGTGGCCAGTGGCGATCTAATTGGTAATCTGTTGGGGATCAGTGATCAGGGCATACTAAACAAGCTGCTCTCCTCACCAGACGAAGCTGCCAAGCTGCTAGGCGTGGAGAAGTAAACTCCGACAGACAGCGAGAGAGAGAGAGAGAGAGAGAGAGAGAGAGAAATAGATAGATGGAGAGAGCTAGTCAAATATATATATATATATATATATATATATATCACAAACAAGGATGCCAGATTTGTAAAACGGATTAGCCAATGGGTCAACTCAGTGTGGGGTCAAAACACAGCTCAGTAGTCGTAGTCAGTAGTCGAAAGTTAAGTTAATGGATAACAAATACCGATACAGTTTAAATACACCCCAATGCAGCAAAAGTAATGGGAGACAACACATTCTATATCCGTAAGACTTTTGCCGCTTTTTTAATTTCACTGAAAAGCACTGCAAATGAAATTCAAGTCAAAATTCGTACTGCAATTTAGTTCAATTATGCAACATTTGAAAATCGATCTCTTCAATCCGTCAGATGTTCAATGTACACTGTGAAAATCTTCTATACTTTTGCGGGGGCTAAAAAAAAACTAAAATAAAATAAAGGTTAAGACAAAACCAAGTTTATGGGGATTTATCCCGAACTTAAGCGTAAATCAATTTAATCCTCTACCAAAAACCCAAAAGGAAATTCCATAACAGAGGCCGTTCCACAAAACGTTAACGACTTTTGTCCGGAACGGCATTTTGTTGATGAGAATTTTGAACTGTATGCGAGTTATCATGTATGTATGTACCGCTATATACTACATGTAGTTATATATATATTTATATATATATATATATATAAATATATACGCTCGCCTTACAAATACCAAAGCTTAAATAGTGTTTTTTTCTTCATCAATCTAGTTACTGTAAACTCAAGTTTAATATTACATAATGCAATTTTTTTTCTATTATATATATATATTTTTTTGTTAGTGTACTTAAGAACCATTTTTTTTTTTTGTGTATGTAACGGTACAACCGAAAATGTAACGAAACGAAACACATTTGAAACTGAAGCAAAAACTGAAATCGTGTTCCAAATTCGCTAATCGCAAAAATGGCGAAAATCGAATTGGAATGCAAAACAAAAAATATAATCAAAATTAGCAAACAAAACAGAAAAGAAAAAAATACAAAAAACAAAGTAAAAATAACAAAAAACTTTACTTTAAGTTGTTCCGTATTTTATTTTTTTTTTTTTTGAGAATTAGAATTAAAACAACAACGAACACAATTAAATAAAGTTAACAAAAACAAAAAAATCCATGACTTGTAGAAAGGACAGAAAATAAACCTGTACAAGAAATGTTTGCCTTCGTAGTGCTCTTCTACTTATATTATTATTATTTTTATTATTATTATACTATATATATATATATTAAAATATACATTTAATATGTTTATTGTACATTGAATGAGGCCTTGAACCGCAGCGTGGCTTAAATCTAATGATTAATGAATTAATTATATCAAATGCATCAAGCATCCCATATTAGCTTAAGTGACTTTTTTTTATATAAACAATACCATATACATATATACCATATATACATAAATTTTACTATTATTATTATGATTACTATAGAAACTCACTGGAAAAGCGAAAATTCATTGCTGTAGCTTAAAAACAAAAATTAAAACATTGTAAACCTAAATTTAAATTGAACAACTTTAATGCATATATACATAATACATATACATAAATACATACATATATATATACATACACACATACACACACACACACACACACACACACACATACACCTACATATATAGAGAGCAAATCATATACATACATATATAAAAAGTAGTCGGAACATTTTACAGCAATAACCAAAGCATTTCACCAATTACGAGTTTTTATCTACTTTACTTGAAAAGCGAAAGAGAAACAAACAAAATTATTGAACAAATTAAATTATGTACTTAGCGTTTATGTACTTAATAATATTAATTAATTAATTACGACAAACAATTGATATGGCAATGCAAATATAAATAAAACAGTTGCGATCAAAAATATTTAACAAACGACTTTTCTTTAATTTTCTCTTATTTCTAATATGATATAGCAGTCCAGTGCTGTCCGACTCTTTGCTATTGAGTCTGGTTTGAATTTCAGATATCTTGGTAGACCAGAAAATTGAATTCTTTCCAGGAATCATCTTTCGATCGATAGTTATATGTTATAGTGGTATGAGATACGCCCACTTCTGACATATATCTGAAAATGTGTTTTTCTGAATGAAGGTGAATATTGCATTTTTTGCAATAATATATATTTAATATCACAATAATAATAGATACATAATTGATTGCCATCAGGCACTGCTCTTTTAATCATATAACTATTTGCGAGCTGTCTTGCTGGTACAATAAAGTAATTTCAATTTATATTTATCAAAGAATATTTTTACTCAATGGAGCTCTAATTTTTTTGGACGGCACTGTATGTGTACAGTACTCTATTCACTGACCGCTACAGTTATGAGCAAGTAATTATTATATTAGCCCAAAAGTATGCTTTGCATTTTTGAATGCAGCCCAAAAGTTAGCTAACCTTTTTTGCTTATTTATTTTATGCTCTGCCTGTTGAACATATAAACATACATATGCATATGTATTTATTAATACATATATTAAGTACTCGCAGTAATTGAATATCTTTTTTTATGTTTTCATAACGTAAAGTTTGCGCAATATGTCAGTAAGTATATATTTAAGTGTGATACAAATTTAAAAAGATCTTGGCGATTTTTATTATTGTCAAAAATATGTATATATATAAATATACATATACATATTTCTGATAAAAACAAACTTTTATAAATTGTACACGTGTCGGCAATCAAAGCCAGAAATACACAAGGGCGTACACGAGAAATTGAATCGCCAAGGGGGATCGGAATTGTATTTAATTTTTTTTTTTGTCTCATCATAATTCAAAGTTTCTTAGGGTTTTTGCATAACTCGTCTTAAGTTAGGCATTGCACTTGCTATACTATGGAGAGGTTTTAAGTTATCCCTCTACGTACGCCCATGAAAACATAAATAATCATACACACGCACACGCATACACTTACATTTGTGAGCACTGACGTTCAAATACTCATTAAATACATACATACACACACACAAATGCAAACTGAAAAGCAAACGTCGCAAAAGACATACGCACACCAACACATACAACAACAACAACACACACACACACTCAAACGAGCCTCCAACGAATTAGAGTAATACGAAAAACAACAACAACAACAGCTGCTGATTCAAGTTCTAGGCTGCGGCGGTACACACACACATACATACATTTACACATTGCTTGCTCGTGTGTTTGTGCAAGTCTATCTATTAACGTCGTGCGGCCCCCGTCGCCTCGTCGTACATCAACAATCACACCATCCATCCACACACGCGCTGGCCAACAACTTGACACAGCCTCAGCTGCTTGCTTTCAGTTCTAGTGAAACCACCGGTTTGGCCAGCCGCATTTGGAAACAGCAGCAGCAGCAACACGCGCTCCCCGCCCGATTGTACATTAACCATAATCCATTATTCCTGACCTGTTCAAGATGTCCTTCGTTCGTCTAATTGGTGCTGAGGTAAGTTAATTGTAATTACTCAATTGTCGACAACATAGTTGCATTGAAGTGTGCCATGTTGGAAAGTTTACAGTGTACGTTAAAGTGCATTGCCATATGTAAATGCGCTTGTTGTGTGTGTGTGTGTGTGTGTATGTGTGTTTACATGTGTGCATGCAATTTGCAACTGCTTAATGCATATTCCGATTTATTTCCGTGTGTTTGTGTATGCATAAATTGGACAATTAAATGGTATAACGTATAAAAGAATGGGCAATTGATAGAGAAAAAAACATGTTACGTAATTTTTGGTTGGCTGCGGTTCAGATAACAGACAACTGGCCACACATCCATACTAGACAGACAGACACACGCACGCACGCACTAACACATGCCCATAAGAGCGTATGGTTGATATGTATTTAATATGCATGTAAATCAATTGGATTTTAATTGGGCGCCAAGCCATTCAAATTCGTATCATAAATAGGCGGCTGCTGCTGCCATCCACTGATAAGTGTGGGCGTGGCACACACATATGCGTGTGTGTACGTATGTGTGCATATTATCATGTTGCCAGGCAATTTCCACCTGTTGACAGACCAAGTAGTAAAACACTTGAATTGCGAACCATATATAAACATATATACATGTATGTAGATAAGTGTAGATGTGTACAGTCAAAGCTGTCGTATTTTTGCATAAATTACTCAATATGCATGCGCCTTGCCTGCTGCAGTATTTTACTATCGATATATCGATAAAATACCCTCATTGATAAAGGCAAAGTTGCCGCTGATAGCGTAGATCCTTTTGAGACGTTATTCACATATCGATATATTGATACATTAAGATACATACACTGATCATATTATTATTATTATTTGTAGGCACGACTGATCGCGAGGCGCAGTTACTGTTCGGCAGCTCCAACGACGAATCTCTTCATCGATGGCAAATTCGTGGAATCGAAGACAAAGGAGTGGATCGATGTGCACGATCCGGCCACGAATCGGGTGGTGACACGTGTACCGAAGGCCACCCAGGAGGAGATGAAGACCGCCCTCGAGTCCAACAAGAAGGCCTTCAAATCGTGGAGCAATCAGTCGGTGCTCTCCCGCCAACAGGTCATGTTCAAGCTGCAGGCCCTCATCAAGGCCAACATGGGCAATCTGGCCAAATGCATCACGCTGGAGCAGGGCAAAACACTGGCCGATGCCGAGGGCGATGTACTCCGCGGATTGCAGGTGGTCGAGCACTGTTGCAGCATTCCCTCGCTGCAGATGGGCGAAACAGTGGCGAATGTTGCTCGTGATATGGACACGTATTCGCTGGTTATGCCATTGGGTGTCACCGCCGGCATTGCACCGTTCAATTTCCCAGCGATGATACCGCTGTGGATGTTCCCAGTGGCGATAACCACCGGCAACACAATGCTACTTAAGCCATCGGAGCGTGTGCCCGGCGTCACCATGATGCTGATGGAGCTGCTCAACGAGGCCGGCTGCCCGCCGGGCGTTGTCAATGTCATCCATGGCCAGCACGATGCCGTCAATTTCATTTGCGATGCGCCAGAAATTAAGGCCGTTTCCTTTGTCGGCTCCGATACGGCCGGCAAGTATATTTACGAGCGTGCCGGCAAGAATGGCAAGCGTGTCCAGAGCAATATGGGCGCCAAGAATCATGGTATCATCCTCAGCGATGCCAACAAGGAGAACACATTGAATCAGCTCGCTGGTGCCGCCTTTGGCGCCGCCGGACAACGCTGCATGGCTCTGTCGACGGCCGTCTTTGTGGGTGAAGCCCAAAAGTGGATACCCGATTTGGTTGAACGTGCCCAGAAGCTGAAAGTGAATGCCGGCCATGTGCCCGGCACCGATGTGGGACCGGTTATCAGTGCCGCTTCCCGTAAGCGCATCAACGAACTGATCGAGTCGGGTGTGAAGGATGGCGCCAAACTGATTCTGGATGGACGCAAGATTACTGTGCCCGGTTTTGAGGATGGCTATTTTGTGGGTCCAACCATATTGAGCGATGTCAAGACGAACATGAAATGCTACACCGAGGAGATCTTTGGCCCGGTGCTTGTCATTCTGAATGCGGATACTCTGGACGAGGCCATCTCGCTTGTGAATGCCAATCCCTATGGCAATGGCACTGCAATTTTCACCACTAACGGTGCCGCTGCCCGCAAGTTTGTCAATGAGATCGATGCCGGCCAGGTGGGCGTCAATGTGCCCATACCGGTGCCATTGCCAATGTTCTCGTTCACCGGCACAC
This sequence comes from Drosophila macrothrix, assembly GCA_035042055.1. Lineage (NCBI taxonomy): Eukaryota > Metazoa > Arthropoda > Insecta > Diptera > Drosophilidae > Drosophila > Drosophila macrothrix. The sequence continues at coordinate 5,575,774 of JAWNLX010000587.1, forward strand.
GCGGCTCCTTCCGCGGTGACCATCACTTCTATGGCAAGCAGGGCATCAAGTTCTACACACAGACCAAGACCGTCACCCAGCTCTGGCGCGAAACTGATGTCACCCACACCCAGGCAGCTGTCGCCATGCCCACAATGAAGTAAACCCACAAACATATCTATCCTCCGAGAAGGAGTAAAAGAAATTGCTGCATTTATTTTCTGTGCCTGTTAATTAGAATTAAGCTAAACGTTAAACTGAAAACAAAACACAAAAAAAAAAGAGTTTATAAAAACCAAAAGCAATCGTAATAAATTGTTAAGAAAACAAACAGAGAACATTTCGTTGTCTAGCAAGGAATTGGACATTTCCATTCCGTTTATTTGAAAGTTGGCAAGGACTCAATGATTACTCAATGATTTTCAAAAATTATGAATGTGAAAAATGTGAAAATTTTAAACATTTCATAAAAACAAGCGATTTTGAATTAATCTGGATCTGACCATTGATGATCCATTCACCAATAAGAACTGTTTGTACTTATCTTCTATCGGGGATTGTTAAATAACATACTCTGTTATGTCTATGCCTATGCAATTAATTGAACACTAAATTACACTGCGAATGCCTGCTTGGAAACCAGTTCTCTGAACTTGCCATCTGGTATTTGCATAAGCTCATCGTAGGTGCCCGCCTCAACAATGACTCCGTGCTGGAGGACGGCTATTTTGTGCGCCTTGTGTATGGTGCTCAGCCGATGGGCAATGGTCATCACTGTGCGACCCTTGATCAGTCGATCGAGAGCCGTCTGCACTAGTTGCTCCGACACCGAATCCAACGCACTTGTCGCCTCATCCAACACGAGTACGGTGGGATTCTGTTTGAGGATTACAATTAGAAATAATGCATAAACAATTTATATAATATATATCAACTGTTAACTATTAAGTACCTTAATTAGGGCTCGAGCAATGGCGACACGCTGCTTTTGGCCACCACTCAGAAGGATGCCGCGTTGGCCGACAATCGTTTCCAGGCCAAACGGTAGATTTTTGATAAACTCGAGCACGTTCGAGTCGCGGACGACACGCTGCAGCCGATTCTCGTCGGGTGGGTCGTCCGGATTCAGGCCGTATAGAATGTTGGAGCGTATGGAGCCGGAGAAGAGCACCGGCTCCTGGGGAACGGCGGCAACATGGTGACGCAACCAGAGCGGATTTATTGTACGCAAGTCAGTGCCATCCAGATAGACTTTGCCCTGCAACGGATCATAGAGACGCAACAGGAGCAATGCCATTGTCGATTTGCCGGATCCGGATCGACCAACAATAGCCGTCGTCTGATTGGGCTGCAGTGTCAGCGAGAATTTCGATAGCACATTAATATCGGGACGCGACGGATAGCTAAAGTCAACATTATCGAAACGCATCTCGCCAATGGGTTTGGCCGGCGGCGAAATGCCCGTGTTGATCGGTATTGCATATTTGCGATCGATTATCTCCCAAATGCGCGCCGATGCTCCAATGCCCTTGTTCAGAACACTATAGAAATTGGATATACCATTCATTGCAACACCCACATAACCGGCGTACATCATAAACGCTGTCATAGCGCCAATGGTGAGCTCATTGTCCAGCACCAGAGTGCCGCCATAATAAAGAACCGATATCATCACAAAGTTGCCAGAGAAACCAGTCTGTGGGAGCGACCGAAACAGAGTTAGAGATGGAGAGAGAGAGAGAGAGAGAGAGAGAGAGAGAGAGAGAGGAGTCATCTTAGGGATTAAGTTTCAGTTCGACTTGGACTCACCATGCCAAAAAATATGGATTTGGCTTTTGCCTCCTTATAGCCAATTAATTTGGCTGCATCCAGTTTTTTATCATACTGGTCAAACTCCTTCAGCTCGTGACAGAAGGATTTCACAGTGCGCACATTGCCGAATCGCTCCTCGGCATGCTTCATTAAATCAGCAAATTCATCCAGCTCCAGTTTGGTTATGCGACGCACATAGCGTCCATAGACAATGGCCATACCACCAAGAGCAGGCACAACCAGTGCACTGACCAGCGCCAGCTCCGGCGATGTTACAGCCTATAAATGGAAATCAATGGATCCGTACAAACGAGAGTATATTAAAAAAATTACAACAAAAAAAAACTCACCATCATAATGGAACCAACACCGATCATGGCAGTTGAACGTAAACCATCGGAGAGATTATAACTGAGCGCAGTGCCCACCACATAGGTATCGTTGCTCAGACGATTCACGAGCTCGCCGGTGCCGCGAGTGTCGAACCATCCGACCTCCTGTGACAATATCGCTCTATAGAGCTTGGAGCGCAGACGGCGCACTATGCGCAGAGCTATTTAGCATGAAATATATGGTATTACACACTGAAATCTTAGCGTGTTGCAAATGGGGTATCGGACTTACATGCCGCGCCAAAAAGATAGACGCGAGTCAAATTTGCCAGGCCGCCGATAAGGAATAGGCCGAGCAATTGTAGGGAATAGCCGCGTAAGTTCTCCAATGCTTTCGCTTCCAGGCCCTTCTTATTGAAGACAACATCGACAACACGTCCCAGAAAGAATGGCACACTCATCGTGATCGCCGAGGAGACAACCAAACAGATGAAGCCGACTGAAAATGTCGAGAACGAGATACAAAATGTAAAACAATCGATCCAATGGCAGACGATGGCATTTACCTACTTAATAGTGTCCCTAACTCGTCTGTGGCCAGTGTGAGCAGACGCTTGTACTCAGACTTGAATGACTTGAAGAAGCTACCCACCTCCTTCCCCGGTTTGTTGTCAGTGCGAAAACCGCGCCTAAAGTTGAGCAGATAGGTTACCCATTTGGTACTGCCACCAGTTGAACGGGCAACAGCTGGCGCCGGCGGTGTTCGGATCTTACACAGTTGATTGAATGGTCGACGCAGCAGCAGCAACGGATTACGCTGGACCGTTCGAGTTATTTGACAAATCTGCAGCGCTGTTCTCACATGCTTCACTCGTGTGCAGTTCAGCAGCATTGTCAACTATTTTTACAAATCTTTGCGAATTTTAAGCAAGTCAATTCATTTAATTAAATACACAAAAAATTTAAATATTAATTTAAATCGGCAAAGAGGCTAAAAAAAAAAAAATGAAAAGTTCGCTACTATAAATTCTGTCCACTTTGCCTGCCGGTCCAAAAAACAATTTAAGCAGCTGTTTATTTACATTTTTCATATTCATTAGAAGATTTCTCACTGCTGTCATGTCTTTTTCACTCAAATGTGACGTCAAGGCAAACTACGATTGCTCGTATTGTCTGTTCGTATTTTGAATTTTGTTTAGTTGTAAATTTGCTACAAGTTTTCATAAAATATACAAAATAATTGCGGATTCGTTGAATCTTTTTATTAGTATTTGTTAATATTATTTTACATACAAAAAACACTATGTTATGGTCGACGCTGACGTCACAAGAACAGCTGAACACTTAACGACAGGTTAAACGGACAAATCCACATTTTGAAAATGTTCATAATGGGTTCGGTCTGTTTCATTCAAAATTTAATTTTTGGTCAATTATACTTTTTATTAACTCTAGTTACCGAGCTTTAAGATTTACAGAAGCATACTCAACTCGTGAGTCCGAAAGTTTCAGAAACAAATAGAAACAACGTACTTTACTGTAACACTACCTTAACAGATGATATAATTTGTTGGCTTATGCAACACTAGGCTGGTACATTAATCGATAACAGATAACAGGGCACAACACGTGCGCGCACGCAATCGAAATCGAAATTTGTATTTGCCTTTCATTTCAATCGGCAGCATGGAGATAGGCGAAGGTAAGTTGCCCGCCAACACAACATAAATAATTATTGAATATATACGAATATAAATGCATTGCAGAGCTACGAACGTGGCTAGATGACAAAAGCAAACAGTATACGGCACGCTTGGAATTTGCAATTAAAGTGTGGCAATCTCTCGATTTTGTCTACATCAATAAACACGAAGTCATTTGTCAATGGCTGACGGAGACGCTGACGAATGTCGACGAGGAGCTGCCCGTGTCACAGCTGCAACAGCTGTTCAGCCTGCGCGCCCAACCGGGTCTTGTGGGTGTGGTCACAAAGTTAGCTCTGATTCAAGCGCTGCTCAAGCGCATCCAGGATGCGGCTCCCGTTGCTGGCCAGACGCATCCGGCACTGATCCAGCAACTGCTGAACTTTGAGCTGGTGCAGGATGCGCTGCGTGCCGATTACGATCTAATCATGTGCAGCTATGGCACTCTCTTCACCTGCTACGAGCGACAGTTGCTCGTTCGTGGAGATGACAAGGAAATGCGTCATGCTGACTTTATGCTGCCGCTGCTGCAACAGCTGCGCGACTATGTGCAACGCGCCCAGAATCGTCCCCGTCTGCTCAAGGCATACACGGAGGCGACGCTGCAGCCTCTCTGCCAGCTGTTCCTGCAGTTACGTGAGCGCGGCTTCTGCTTCTTCGAGCAACTGGCCGCACTGGAGATGCAGCTAACGGATCAGCTGGACACCAGTGAGTTGACCACACGCATGTTCAAGCTGCCACTGGTCTTGCATCTGCTCGTCTTGGAAGCAGCACTGCTCAATCATCGCTACGATCCGGCTAAACAATTTAAGCTAATGAATTACGTGCTCAATTGGAGCGTTCAATGGAAGCCGGAATATGTTGACCCACCGGAAGCGGTGATCACACTGACCACCCATGCGCTGGAGTCGCTGCGCAAGCACAACATTCCATTGCAATTCGAAGAGACTCTCAAACAATCCGCCGTCGCCTTCGTCGCTGAACATCTGCTCAAGCAGATCAGCAAATTCCGAGGCGAACATCTGCGGCAGTTGCTAATGATGCTCTGTGCCGCTTTGCGTCTCAATCCGCTGCTGATTGAACCGAATGTCTATCAGATCACCGTGTGGATGCTGTGCGCTCCGAAACGCAACGATTTGGAGTTGCGCCTCTACGCCGAGTACCTGGTGCTTCTGCTGGACATGTGCAGACGTTTGAGTCGCACCGAACGCTTCATTATGCAGCTGCTGAAATCGTTGCGTGAATGGCTCTCCAAATTTGAGCTGCCAATGCCCACATGCAACGGCGAGTCCAAGCGCAGTCGCCTCACATCGGAGCAGGAGGAGCAGCCGGCCTTGAAGCAAGACGATGATATTTATCTACAGCTGCTGTTCAAGACAACGACGCCAACAGAAGCTGTGTGCTGCACAAGGGATCGCCTCGCCCAAACGTGGCCAAGTCAGACAGCAGGCGCTGCGTTCACACGCCTCGTCAGTCAGCTCATGTCCAAGCCATCCATTGTCATCTGGCGAATGCTGCTGCACAGCTTTGCCGAGCTGCTGGTGGTCGATTCGCAGGCGGTGCTGCCGCCGAATCTTAACTTTGCCATCGAGCTGCAGGCAACGCTGCTTAGTCAGTATCTTTTGGGCACACGGCTCGCGGAGCAAGTGCAGCAGCACGAAACACAGGTGGCGGAGCAGCGTCAACATACCGCCCAGGTACTCTGCCAGTTTGGACGACATCTGCTCGCGCGGGAGCACAATCGTCGCACGATGAACGCGTTCCTGGAGTGCGTCGAACGGGCCAGTTGCTTTGATCTGCTGCTCGCCTATTATTGGCCAGACGGACTGTCGCAGACGAAGCTGAACGTGGAGCCGGCACAGCTGCACAAATTCCTGCCCAGCCACGAGTGGAAACTGATACAGCAGCGTGTTCACAATTTCGGCAAAAGTTTGGGCCGTCAGCGATTGCAGCGTCTGGAACTGCAGCTGATCGAAGCCGGTTGGCTGCTGCTGCCCAACCAGCGGGCACAGCCCTGTCCGGATGCCCTCGTTGAGCTGGTGCCCCCTCAACTAGTCGCCCACCACTTGACACGAGCCCAAAAACAGCTACGACTGCAACAACAAGCGAAACAGCTGCAGCACACAGATCTGCTGCACGACGCCGAATGTGTGGAGCTGCAGACGCTACAGCTGCTCGAGGATTACGCAGCCAGTCTTAAAGAGGCCAAGATTAAGGGCACGCTCCTGTCCAAGCAACTCAAGCTACTGCACGAGGCTGATGAGTCGGCCTTGGCCAATGCGCTGAGGCAACATTGTGCGAGCACAAAGCAGCCGGCATTGCCAATGGACACAACGCTGGAGCTGATCGAGGCACTGCATAAGCTGCCACTTGTCCAGCTGGTTAGCAGAATTAAGTCGCGTCTTTGGTTGCTCATCTTCAGTCTCTATCACGATGTGAGACGCGCCCAGCTGCAGCAACAAGCCGACCAGCTCCTCGAGCTGCTCATCGGTAAGCGTCACACAGGCAAAGCGAGAGTCTCACTTTTGCACAGTTTATAATCACTCTCTATCGCATATAGTCTCCTTAATGTGTATATATAATTCTGATCGCTAATTTTCCGCTTTGTTTTTCATTCGCAGATATTTTACATTTTGGCCAGCAGCTGGCGCTTTGCAATTATTTTCCGCAGGTGGTGGAGCTGCTGCAATTGGTGCCCATCGATGCTGGTGCTGCTAGTGATGCAGCAACAGCGGCCGTCTCCTCAGCCAGCCCGCCTGCGTGGCGATTCTATGAGATGCTCTTTGGACGCTGCATTCGTCGCTTGGGTCCCGGCACCGATATGTTCATCGCCAGTTGTGCTCAACACTTTCGCGACCAGTTGCAGCAATCGCAATTGGATACGGAATGCCGCCGGTTGCTGCTGCTCGCAATTGAGACGCTGTCGAGCGTGACGGGTGTGCAGGCGAGACGGATGCAACGACATCTGCAGCCGCTGCTCGAGATTTACGGCCAGTTTGTCACACACAAGTTTCGATCGAAGAAGAAGCCGCCAACCGTCTACAAGGAGTTTGTGCAGCAGACCCTCAGCGGCTATGCCATCTATCTGAGCAGCTGCATCAATCGTGCCGCCAAGCAGCAGCAACAGCAGCAGCAGGATGAGAAGCAGAAGCAGGATAAAAAGGACGTGGCAACGACAACGACAACTGTGCAACCCATCGATGAAAACTTCCGGCGCATCTGCAAGATTTACATTGGACACTCGGTGAGGCAAAGGAATCACAATTAGCTAATTAAATGTGTTAAATAATTTATTCAATTAATCGAATTAGTTAAATTATCGTAATGCACATGCCATACGGCTGCTGAATGTGGCGCTAACGCATCGCCAACTGCTGCATCTGGACATGGACGAGATCGAGTTTGTGCTCAATACGTATTGGCGGCAATTGAATGCAGACATTGAGTCCGCCTCCACATTGGACATCCAGTGCATTGAGCCGGCCATTAAACTAATCATTGGCTACAAGACCAATGAGGATTTTCTGCTGCTATTGCGCAGACTGATCACCCAGCTGGACGGGATGCAGCGGCCAGAGACGGCTGCCGAGCACACCAGCCTGCAGAATGTGCTCATCTTGTTGACGCTATTCGCGAAATGTTCGCTGAGCAGCATTAAGGCGGCGGTAAGTTTCCCTTGAACAACGATGCTCAATGCCCGTTGCCTGATGATCGATGCTATCTTTAACAGATGCTCAACGAGCACTTCGAGCTGATCAGCGGCAACGTTGCGTTGCGCCTGCCGACCGTCATCGATGCCAGCTATCGGCAGCATGTGCTGCGTCTGCTGGAAGCACAGAGCGCATTGGTCAGCAATCGAACCGTTCCACTTAGCGGCGAAACACTTGACTCCATACTGGGCAGCATGCTCGATATAAATATCAAACGATTCATCATTGCCGGCGGCAGCTGGTCGGATTTCGTTCAGCTGCACGCCGCTCTCTCCGAGAATTGTCTGCTGCTGTTGCGCAACCATTCGCCACTGATGTCGGATCGTGCCGCACAGCTGACGGCTATCTGCCAGGATCTGGTGCAGTCGATTGTCTGCTATCGCAGCGAACGCAAACAGGCTCAGAGCCTCACAGATGCCGAGCTCGATGGCCTGTCCGAGCTGGCCATGAAACTGGTTACGCTCATCGCCGCCATTGCGTCGGGACCTCTAGCGTTGGCCATCAAACGTGTCGCACCGTTCCTGCTGATCTTCACCATCAAGCAGATGGTCGCCACCGAGCGACCCACCACACTCTTCGAAAAGGTACATACCCCTTGCCCAGCTGGAGTCCGTTTGATTAAATTTTGATTATTGCTTTGGCTTCCAGGTGAAGGTGCACATGACTCGCATCTGCCATGAGCTGATTGGCATCTGTGATCATCGCGCTGGACACTTCATATTGCGTGCCAGCAGCGAAGCGGGCGCTGGCATGTATCAGAATCTGGTCAAGGAGCACGACAAGTACCACAAGTTCCGCGGCAAAGTATAGATGGATATAATGTACCCATGTACAAACAATGTAACTAATTCTTAATGAATAAATATTATATATTTATGTATAGTAGATAGTTTTTGTAGTTTGTGTTGTAAAGCAACCAGTTTTTCGATTTTTTTTTTTTTAAATGTAGCTTTTAATAAATTTATATTACATTTTACATTAAACAATTATTACATCTATTCATGTGCGAGTGAATTGTGTGCTGTTTTTAAAGCTCTCTTCAACTGTGCCCAGGATTTAAGCTTGCGAGCCGGCCACAGTCTAATTAAGGCATATTGTGAGAGATCTTACAGAGATATTGTATACATATATATATATTGTTTGATTTGATTCAATTGTTATGTTGTTGCTCTTATATGAAAGTGTGAAGTATTATTATAATTTACAACGCTTTTTTTCATTTGTGATGACGGATGATTTTAAGTATTAAATGATTACTGTTGATTTTGATTTTTTTTGTTTGATTTATCCGAAATGCTAAAATTCTATAATTGTATATCAGGTGGCGTCTGTGAGCATGGATTTGTGTGCGGATGTATGTGCATTGCATGTTCTCTGCTGATGGTTAGGATACAAACATCTGGCAAACTTCGCACAATGGATGCTCGGCTTCTTCTGGACGATTGCCGCTGGAAGTGAACAGATATTATTAGTTACAGCAGGCCTTGGCAAAATGTAGAATACGAACAACAGGGTGACACATGTGTGGCATATGAATGCATGGCACTCGATGCACGAATAGCCGCAGTCCTCGCACAAATCGAAAGCACAATTTGCACACTCGTCGATTATCAGCTGCGGACGCCTGCAGCAGGAGGCGACGCGGGGAACGAGGCCGGGATTGACACCGTCAGGATTCATGTCGCGCAAAATGATAGTGCCATCGCCAAACAGATAATATCGGTCGCATAACTTTGCGGGATTTTCGACATGGCAAGTGGCATTCAGGTTTGCGACGCCTTCATTCATAATCTTTGTCGTTTTTTCTGCGCGGCAAAAAATGGTTCGCCGATTGTAATTAGTATGTATTTGTATGTATATAGTACGCACCATGGACGGCTTTCATTTTGTCTGGGTCGCGAGAATCTCTCATTTTTTCGTTGACCCAGACCTTGGTTTGGGTAACATTATTGTTACACTCATCGTCCTCGGAGCGCATGCGTTTCAAGGTTTTCCCATCCATTTGACTACTTACTATACTTACGATTTTGCAGAATATTCTTCTTCTTTTCTTTTCAAGCGAACAGCTCGCTGTCTTAGCGATGGTAGCTTATCAGCGAATGTCTGCTTATCGGTGCGCATGCAGCACTATTTTTGAAATTAGTATCATCAGTCAATTTGGTAATTTTCAATTCACGGAATAGTTTATATATACAACCTAAACATATATACAATGCGCTTTGAACGAATATATTTATTTGTTTAATTCGATTTACTCAAAATTTACATCCCGAAATGAACTTGAAACGAAATCGAAGCGAGTGAAGGAGGTTTTGCTTGTCAGAAACTCCCATACATGCCTGCTGCGATTTCTGAAAACTTTATCCATTTTACATTTTGCTTGCTTCCAAAATTGCGGCTCTTCCCATTGGCCTACCTGGAGAAATTACTATTGTATATATATATATATATGTATCTATTTTTGCCTTAAAAGTGGTTGAGCTCGTCGGGCAGTTAGGCAATAATTTCGTACATACGTTTGAGATATTGCTTATATTTGAACTCAGCAGAAAAATAAAATAAGAATCGATAACAGGTCAAGAGAACTTGTTACTGCTGTATCGAAATGAAACTTGTCATTTATCAGAATGCTCCTCCGTTTAACAGCACTAGCTGGCCATTTGAAAATAACATTTTACTAGCTGAATATTTCGTTCGTAATTCAGTTTCGATCGTATTTATTAAAATACGTGAAGCCAATTCGCATTAAGGATTAAGTGATAGGATTTTTTATGTAATTCAACGCTTATTTGTGCTCGATAACAACAAAAACACACACTTCGATAAATGGTTAACAGCAACTGCTTTAATCGATGTATCGTAATGAGAGCTCTTTTCACTTGACAGATTTGACTCGCCATTGAAAACAAACACACACACACACACATATATATACATATGTATATATATGTACATTCTAAATCGAAGTGAATATTTCGAAGTAGTGAATTTAGTTTTGGCATAATTTATTACAATTAGAGCACACGGTTGCATAAATTCCAGGTACACACAAGTACAGACCACGTACAGTATTTCATGTATGCAGCAAACAGTAGCCAACGCTAGCAACAGGTAGCAGCAACAACGAATCACTACTCAGCGTGACATTTACAATATTAGCAGCGGCGCAGCAGCAGCGACAGAGTCGGCAGCGGCGACAGCTGACTATATCAACAGAGCAATAAATTTCGACATTGTCGAAATTGAAAAGTGATTGCAAGCCAGATTGCAAGCTATGTCCGTCGATGATAATACGCCCGTGTTGCGCGGCTGCATTAAATTGCCGCTCCCCGAGGACGAGCTGTTGGAGGTAACGGCCAAGGCGAAAGACTATGCCATCATGCATGGCGCCGCCATGCGCTCCAAGACCAACTTCAGTCCGGATTCGCTAAATGTGAGTTTGTTTTGCAGCATTTGCAAAATGATGATTTGATTTGCATTTCCGAATCCATTTTAAAACTTGAACATTTCGCGGTGTAACAGTTTGCGCCCTTTGTGCTGGTGCCGTCCTCCTTTCCGCGCAAGGAATTCGAGAAGGCAATCGCCCTGCAGCCGATTATCAATCGTCTGATGCACAATGTCGCCCACGATGAGGAATTCATAACGACCACGCTGGCGGAGACAATTAAAGTGGATGAGTTCACTGCCAATCTGTTTAACATTTATCGCAAGGTTCTGGCCCATGGCTTTACCCAGGTGAGACATCTTGTGTTCGTTTGCCTCTTACCTAAATATATGCACATCCACCATAACCATTGTTAAATCAACCCAATCATCATGCGTCAATTAGTCATTAGTCACCCATCAGCTTTGTCATTGTCATCGTAATCGTCAACCTCATTCTCATCCTCATCCACATCCACATCCACATATCCAAGTCAGCACCATTTTAGATTCCCAGCTCAAGGGTTTTTAGGTTGCTTTGGTGCAGGTGATTGAATTGGTGGACAGCTAAGTGATTTCTCTTGCTCTCTCTTCCTCTATCTTCGTGCCCCAATCTCTCTCTCTCTCTCTCTCTATCTATCTATCTGTCTGCCTAGTCGTAACATGGAATTTATAACATTTACAGTGCTCGCTCGCTAATTTTTTTCTAAATCCAAATCGCTAAAAATGCAATTTCGAAATTGTAAATCCTTTTTTTTTATACAGCTATTCAAAAATATATTGATTTGAATGTGCTTGTTTCAGTAGCTAAAGTTAACGCAATTTGATTTTTAAGTTTTAAAAAATTGCACTTTCGATATCAAAAATTGAATTTCTTCTATGCTTCTGTAATGTTATTTCTAACTGTACAATCACTGTTAGTTTACCGATGTACATAGACCAAATTCGATGGATTTTCGAAAGCGATATTAGCGAGTGACTACTGTTCTTGTAGTCGACATTGGTTACCGTTATCTTATCGCCTTATCATAAATCCCATAGCTAAGCCAGCCTATCTCAAGTGCATGATTTACGCCCACATCCTGGACCCGGGAGATATTCGATAATTGACTTTTGCCAGCGAATTTATAGTTTTCTTTTGGGTTATATATTTTTATATTCAAATTTATAGTTTGTTGTAAGCTCTTTCGGCTCCAGATTTATCCCCCTCTCTCTCTCTCTCTCTCTCTCTCTCTCTCTCTCTCTCTCTCTCTCCCCTCTCTTTATTTTTCTGTCTCTTGTGGTGCTGCTCCTAGTGTTTGCGTTGTTGTTGTTGTTGTTATCGCTGCTCGATATACCCAGCTTAATGTTTTATATCTATCCAGTTATAAAAATTACTTACGCATTGATTTGACATTTTCTGCTTTCCTCGTTTCAACAAAAACAAAATACATATATATAAATATATATATATATATATGAAAAAAACGCGACAAAAATTTAAAAATCGAATCGCATCGATGATCACAATTTGTGTTGCTCGTGTAATCGTTATTGTTATCGCTATGGCTAATGTTAACGTATTCGCATTCCGAAACCGAATCCCCACAAACGTACACGAACACACACACACACACAAACAAACATGTTTGAAACCAAAGCCCATTTCATTGGGCATGCTGCGCAGCGATCTGATGCTGGAGTCCCGCTGCCGGGATACGTCAATGTGCAGCAGCAGCGGAGGGAAGGACAACGATGCGAAGGAGAAGCAGGAAGCAAAGGCGAAAAAGCAAACAAAAGTGGGCGTGGCGCGCAGCGTTAGCACCTCATCGGGCTGCTGGAAACAAGTCGAGATCAATACGATAGCATCGGGTTTTGGCCATTTGGGACCAGCAAGTAAAACCATACAAAGGTGCTGTCTCTCTCTATATCTATCTCTCTCTTTACATCTTTTTATCCCTCTCCCTATCTCTCTGTAAAAATATATATCTATTTCTATTTGGCTGTCGCATATAAACTCACATTGCCTGTAAATGCCTGAAAGCCTAACCAAAGCCATCCAAAAATGGAAACACACACACACACACACGCACACATGATAAAGTAACCGATACAATATATATATATATATATATATATATATATATATATTCCAATGACAGATATAAGCATTCCAATAATAAATTTACTGACTGCTCATAAAAATACGAATCTATTTTAAGACTTATCAAGCTGAGGTCTGAGCACTTGAATAAACAATGTGATTCGAGAATTGAGATAAAGAAATTGTGAATAGATCTAATTTCATAATAAATGCCATTGGGATGTTTAGATTCCCGATTTGCAATAACAAATTGTAATGTTTTTTTTTTCAAATATCTTCAAAAAATGCGTTAAATTAGCAGAGAGATAATGATGCCGTTACTTACTCAGTGTCTATGTATATACTATATACGTATATGTATATTATATAGTATAGTATATACATGTGTGTGTGTTTTGGTGTTGATGTCTGCTTCTTTAATATATTATCCCTGTTTATACAAATGGCCAGTTTCACCTATATTATGTACATAGCGGCCATGATTCGAATACAGCTCATTGTGATTATAATTTGTACAATGCATATATAAATTTTCTATATACATATATACTGTCTGCATTATATACATACTACTACTACTACTTACTTACATATATGTATATGTATGTGTTTGTTCGAGTCCTGGAATGTTTTGTCGTAGTTCTTAGTTGCTTGACAGAAACTGATCAAAGGAAGCAACCAGCTCCTTCCCGCCCACAGAAACCCCATTCCTGTTGCTGCCTGCTCGTCTGTCCCCCGCCTTAACCCGCTCTCCGCTTGCCTGCTAAGCTTTATCGTTATATACTTTCTTCTTTTTTTTTTGCCATACACCTAATAAGTAATTGTGCATATCATACTATTTTTTATCTTATTTGCTTCTTCTACTCGCTACCGGTCTATAAGAAGTACAGATCTTCAGTTCTGCAGCTGCCTCTTTCTATTGTTTTTTTTTTTTTGTTTTGGCAGTTTTTTTTTTCAAACTGAGACAAAAAAAAAAGCTTGTGAAAACCATATTTACACAAGTGGTTAAATTAGCATTGTCATTTAGCCGTATCGCCACAAAGAGAAACTCGCTAGAAACCGAAATGCGATAGGCATACAACACACACAACCGCACACTCACACAGACACCACACACACACAAACAGAAATACACGTAATGAGTTGAGTCCGCCGTCGACATTCGTCAGATTTGTAGAAGTTCCTTGTAATTGCATCTAATCTCATTTCTAACAATGACAGCAGCAACACGCGCAACAAATCGAGTCAATTCCGGAATTTTAATCCAAGCTGGCAGATGCAAAAATAAACATTTGCCAATTTGGATCCCTGCTAGTATTTCAAATTAATAATTCGCTAGAATTTCGAAAATTTCATGCTGATTATTGTTTCAAAATTGCGAGATTGATTTTTGATATGTTGATATTGTTTGATTTGCAGTATTTTGGGCGTATTTCGAAATTTTATGCGATTATTTATGTTGTTGGTAGTGAAGTAGCGAACCTCAAACTGAACAGGCTGTGATGTCTGCTGATATAAAGAGTATCCTGATCATGATCACTGCTCACATGCGAAATCACACCGTCGATAAATGTAAACCACATATCATCTACACTTAAAGCCAGCCTCACAGATTGCATCCACGAACCACAATGATATATGTAAAGTAAGAAAATACAAGTGCAATTGAAGTTGTAGTAGGAAATTCAAATCTTATCGATATTAATCAATCTCCATCAATTCACCGAATCAAACAATCGATAACACGAAATCGAATTGCATTGCTTTCCCTTGCATTTCATTCTCTCTCTCTGTCACTGTTTCACTGTATGCCTCGCTATGTCCATCTCGCTCTTTCACACATCCATACTCTTATCTCTTTCTCACTTTCTCGCCGCGTTGTCCACTCGCTCTCTCCCTCTCACCATAACAATTTCAGAATTTTGTTTTGTTCGTTTTTAGCATTATTTTTACAATTAAAATATCGAATAGAAATAAAAATTAAGCTTAGGTTTAGTTTAGTTTTAGGCTAAGAGCTCTCTGCTCGCTGCTATCTAATCAATTAAGCCGTTACTCTATGTACCCTGTATATATACACATATATATATATACATATATACATCTATATATACATATATATATATATAATATGTATAACCGATCATAATTGCAGGCTTATAGCGTCGGTCTATTACGTTCTGACTATTTGGCTCACGTGTACGAGGGCTGTGCAATAAAGCAGGTTGAAATCAACACGATTGCCTCCAGTTTCGGTGGCATTGCTACACACTTGGTGCCTATGCAGAAGTATTAAGTGCTCTTTTCTCTCTCTCTCTCCCACACTCACTCACTCTCACTATCTCTCTCTCTCTCAAACACATGGACACGTTGACTCTCTCATACTGTCTTGGGAGTCTGCACACACACACACACACACACACACACACACACACACGCACACTCACAAATCTTGCAGCAATTCTCCTTAATTCACCAGTAAACAAAATAAAAACTTACATTTTTAACCACTGAACGTTTGCTGATCTGCACTCTCCCTCCCCCTCTCTCTCTCTCACTCTCTCATTAAAAATGTAATAGGCATGCTCTCTCTCTCTTTCGCACACACTCACTTTTTCACTTACACACATTTTTGTTGGCTATTTGGTTATGGCTTTGACTTGAGCTTTGTGATGCCTACTCTCTCTCTCTCTCTCTCTCTCGCTCTATACATATATTAATCTCTCTTTCTCTCTCTCTGTCTTTCTTAAAAAAACATTCCCTTAATTGCCGCTCTTTTTTTACTTGCTAACTTATTTGTAGTTAATTGTAGTTGTATATAACCCTAACTCTACCCACTTTTTTGTCGTTGTTTGTTGCTATGTTTTTTGTATATATTATTTCTTACTGTACGATTTACTAATCTTTATCTCTTTCTCTTTGCCGCCGCCCGCCTGTCCCCACTTTTATCCTTTTTCTCTCTCTTTCTCTCTGTTTGTTTTTCTCACTTTTAACCTGCCCACAGGTTCGTCCTTCAGGAACTCGGTCATTCTGATAAGTTGCAGCACGTGAGTATCATCAATACACACATATATAGAAATATATATAGATATAATTATATATATTGATATTCTCCACATAGATGCCGAAGAATGAGGCATTGTCTGGCCTGTGCGATGGCATGGTCAAGGCTTGGGACATATACGCGAAGCCGCAGGCTGTCATCCTGTTTATCATTGAGGATGTCTCCTACAACATTTGCGATCAGCGATTCCACGAGTTCTACATCCGGGAGACCTATCCGCACATCAAGGTGCTCCGTCGCACGCTTACCGATGTGCATCGCGAGGGAAAACTCGGTCAGCATAAGGAGCTGCTGCTGTGCGTATCTCTCTCTCTCTCTTTCTATCTCTCTCAACTGTAGCTCTCTCTCTCTCTCTCTCTCTCTCTCTCTCTCTCACTCTCACTTTCGTTGTAGTAACAACACAGAGGTGGCCGTGATCTATTTCCGTGCTGGATATGAGCCCGGACATTATCCGTCGCAGGGCGAGTGGGATTCACGCTATTTGATGGAAACATCGCTGGCCATTAAGTGCCCATCGATCCACTATCATTTAGCGGGCACGAAGAAGGTGCAACAGGCACTCGCCCAGCCAGCCGTGCTCGAGCGTTTCATCAATGACCCGGAGGAGATTAAGGCCGTTGGTAAAATCTTCACCGGACTCTATTCGCTCGATGACAACGAGGCGGGCAATGCCAACTATGAAATGGCCCTGCAAACGCCCCAGAACTTTGTGTTGAAGCCACAACGCGAGGGCGGCGGCAACAATGTTTACGGCTTGGACATTCCGGATGCGCTCAAGGTACTTGCATATACCGATATTATATATATATATGATTAATGTATCTTCACATTTACAGCGCATGAGCCGCGTGGAGCGTTCCGCTTGGATTCTAATGGATCTAATCCATCCACCGCTGTCGCAGGGCTATATGGTACGGCCCGGCGGCACAATGCCGCCCGAAATAGTCGATATGGTCTCCGAGCTGGGCATCTTTGGCGTCGTTATCGGGGATGCCGAGCACATTGTCCACAATTATCAGGCCGGACATATGCTCCGCACAAAGCTATCGACGGCGAATGAGGGCGGCGTTGCCGCTGGCTTGGGCGCCCTCGACAGTCCCTACTTAATAGACTCGGATGATGAGGATGGATACTTTTAGGTAGCTGAGAATCGAGCATTCCCGCATTCCCCTTGCCTTCAAGTACTTAGTAATTGTATTAAAGATATATCAACTATTTTTGTAATGCATATAGATTTGCAATTGGTGCAATAAATTCAATTTGTAAATACGAAGTGGATTCTTCGCATTTTTCCAGAACTATAACGTTGGTCCTTGTTTCTAAGCTGATCAATGAACATCCAAGTCTTCCTGGTGGTGACCGAGCTCTGAAGGATCTCGCTTTTTTGATCTATAAAAGTGTTTGGGTTCTTAGCTAATAATAATCCCATAATCCTTGAAGCCGTTCGATAGAGGAGGTCTATTCCAGCCAACGAAAGTCTTTAAGGATTTAGATGAGATTTGATTTTTCAGCGTGAAAGTAAAAACAAATTACATATTTGATGCTCGTGAAAGAGATTTAATATTTTTAACAATTTTCGAATAAGAAGAGACGTTTCTGATCGCCAATTAAGTAGCTTATGTGATACTTGTTGCAGATCGGATAACTATATCATATAGTACAACATTTATAACATCGGATTACTACATCATTTAGTACTACATTTATAGCATAATTATAGTTTAAATTTTAAATATTGTCACCGAAACATTTTCACATTTTGATTTTGGTTTTTATTTTTATTTTTTGGTTTGGAAGATGAGGTTTTCTACTCGGTTTGGTTTTAGTGGCTTTTGGTTTATCCACACACAACAATGCGCAAAATACTCCAAAAAGTGTTTGACAAAATCATGTAAATACATTTAAAATAATTAACATTAATATCTGATATATGCAATAAGCGTATGCAAAGGACAAATGCCAAATGCATATTTATGGAACAGCACAAACCGATTTCATTTTGGATCAGATATGTATATGTACATACAGGCCTTAAACTATATAATTAAAACAGCTTTTGCGAATTTCATTAACTAGCTATAACACTTGATTTGTTGTTAACAATTACATATAGTACAAATACATATAGATTGAGTATAAGCTGCACGAAATCGAATCAATTCGATATCTAAAATCAGCGCCAATTCTTAAACAATTAAACAGTTGTCTGCACATTCTGCACGGCTTTGGAGAGCTCCACCTTAGAAGGTATTAAATAAAATGCAGGCGTCATTGTCTCTCCACAAGGACACTGGCAGGCTGCAAGCAAAGAAGATGAACAAGAGAACCACATCAATATAAAATAATCAATTCACATAGCTGTGAATCAATCATACTATTTACTTAAATATCCTGGCAGACATATCGAAAAATCATTATAAATTAGAACTATGAACCGAGTATTCCCTTGGACTAGATTGGATTTCAAATGGTGCTGATAATAAATAAATTTATATCCAACACTCCACATTCTTCAAGCTTATCAGCATCGGATAACTATGACATGTAACTGCAAGGATATTCAGTTTTCGGCAAGCCGAGGACAATTGTTATTTGTGCTTTGTTTGTTTGTTTACCATTGATCCAGCTAAAGTTGCCCAGCTTCTGCTCGCATTTGGGACAATAGAGTCGCCCTTGGGTATTGAGCATGATGCGATGCATCCAGGAAATGGGCTCCACAAATAACAGGCTGCGACATTGATTTTGATTGCTCGAGCCGGTATTTTCATGACTGGGTGAGCCCAGCGACGCCTTCCGTAAGCGCTCCGACAGCTGGTCGAGCAAACGTGGCTCCGTTGGCTCGATGGTATCTTGGGTCGGTGGTACCATTGGTTGGCCACGCGGTCGATGTTCGAGGACATTCGACTTGGAGGCAAGCACGCGGCGACAGCGACGACAGCGAAACACAATTGGTTCGGGATTCTCGCGTGTTATATCCGGATCCGGACGCACAACATTATGGAAGCTCTGCGGCAATATTTTTGCCTTGCGCATCTGCTCGCCAGCGAGTCGAAGACGATGCATCTTATAGCGCTGATAGCCGGGATCAATCTTGTAGCCCATGCGACGAAAGAGCTTCAGCTGAGCCACAAATCCAGCATTCGGCTGCACAAAGCGACGCTTGGCCAGCACCAGCTCATATGCCGGTTGATAGTCCAGATTGTGGCGCTTCATCACGTACGCAATAACAGCGGATGAGCTGCGACTGACGCCAAAGTAGCTGTCGATGCGAGAGGCGTACACTTGGATTAAAATCAGCGGAATCAATGCAAGGGGCTTTGGCTACCTTACCAGTGGACAAGGACATTGCGCTGTTGCTCCACAGCGCTGGCAATAAAGTCAACGCAAGCCTCCAAATGCTGCAGTATATCCTCGCGTGGCATATCGGCAACTGTTGCAGCCGTTGTACAATATTATTATATATATATTATATCAAAATCATTTCAAAAAGCCATCACTCACTTTGCACGTATTTGGTGGTCAGGAAGCTCGCCTCTAAAATGTGCTGCGGCAGCGGCACCGAGTCTAGCGTCAGGATATGCGTAATTTTAAACGATCTAAGCGTTTCCATATGGGTGGCTGCCGACAAATTGCCTGCAAGCAAAACATAAAATAGCACATGCGAATGGCAATTGTGTATATGCAGAAGCATTCATCTTACCTAGGAACAGGCACGTTTCCACTTCATCAATGCTAACAGGATCGCCATCGAAATCATCGCGCGACAAGGTGCCGCAGTCCTGTGGCTTGCCGCTCCGGCTGGGGCAGCCCCCAGGCTGCGCTGGCTGCATATTCAACTGTTGCGCTCTCAGTTTTTGGGGATGGATGGCGCTCACACTGCTTTGTGCACTGTTTTGATTTGAATCTTTTTAATGTTAGGGGAGTCGAGATTTGCAGAGATTAACTTACTGCTTGCTTGCTCGCTCGCCCCTCCCCTTTAATTAGCAGTACTTCACAAACTGCGCCCGCAGGAGTTGGATTAGCATTGCTGTTGCTGCTGTTGCTGTTGATTTGTTTGTGTATGTGCTGCTTGTGGCAAAGTTTTATGCTGCCCTGATCCGCAGCGCGACGAGGGTCACAGATGACGTTAATGGGCACCGCGCAACTCTGAGAGCTCCCACTGCGCATGACGTCATTAGCTCAAATTTCAAATACATGTGCGAATACAGATCGTTAAATAAAGAGAACCCACGAAATTTGAGAACTTTATGCGTGACTTTTGACATCTATCTAAAATGATTTTCAAATAGTTTGCGCAATTACTTTTACATACTTGCTAAACATGAATCTTGTGACGTCACGCCACACAAATGCGATGACCATGCACCGCTTATCCTACTGTGCGACTCAACAGTATGTTATCGATAATAACCACTTGACCATTTCAAATATTGTGACGTAATGTCAAACAAATGCCAACTAACCGACCTGCGCATTGCCCTGACCATGTGCCCTAATTCTAAAGCGCGTTATCGATAATCGCCAGCGAACATGCTTCACGTTTTGCAATCGATAGACAGTGTTACATTATGTACAATTTATAGACTGTGACGCCAGCGAAACCGGTGTTTATTATTAAACTATTCAAAATTCAAAAATCAAAATGACTACGCTAAGGCCATTCACCTGCGACGACCTCTTTAAATTTAACAATGTGTAAGTAAAGCCCGTTGCGTTTGGCTAAAAACTAAATGGTATGCCCATTTCAGGAATTTTGATCCACTTACGGAAACATACGGGCTCTCCTTCTACACGCAATATCTGGCCAAGTGGCCGGAATACTTTCAGCTTGCCGAATCTCCCAGCGGTCACATTATGGGATACAGTAAGTAATAGCAATAAAACAAATCCAAATCAACTCCAATTTCTTAATTGTCGCCCGGCTGCAGTTATGGGAAAGGTTGAGGGCCATATGGATAATTGGCATGGTCATGTTACGGCTCTCACAGTTTCGCCGGACTACAGACGACTGGGTCTAGCAGCGCTCCTGATGAACTTCTTAGAAGACATATCGGAAAAGTAATTACAAAAAAAAATATATTGCAAAAATTACATTGCAAGAAATTGTGTGAAACACTTTTTCGACCAGTTGAAGTGAACTAAAATCTCATTGGAAACTTGTATTCCTTGCAGGAAGCGTGCCTATTTTGTAGACCTGTTTGTGCGTAAGAGCAATAAGGTGGCCATCAATATGTATACAAATCTGGGCTATATCATATACAGAACTATACTCGAGTACTACTCGGGCGATCAGGATGAGGATGCATATGGTATGATACCAATGCATATATATGTCACTGATGCACCATATCTATAACTGCTTTTTTGTTTAACTCCTGTTTCAGATATGCGAAAGGCGCTGTCTCGAGACGTTAGCAAGAAATCGGTTATACCGTACACACAGCCAGTACGATTGGAAGATATAGATATGAATTGATATCAACCCAATACTGCCCGCATTCGCATTTATGTCTAACTGAACAACATGAAATACTATTTATATTTTTATTTACCATATTTACGATTGGCACAATTCCATCGTTTCGGCGTGATGCTGCCGTCCTCTCCTAATTGTTATCATTAAATTTACAGTGTATATAATCCGGAGTTCTATAGTTTGCCGTTACACAGTCCCTAAATCTCTTGCTAACTTCTGAACCAAACCAAATCCCCAATACATTAAGTCGCATTACTTATGGAATTTGTTTTGATGTTGTTACGTTGTTATGTTAATAATACTTCTTATATATATATATATAAATTTCTACATGACTTTGTTATCAGTTAAAAGACTTCTTAAGCCGACTGTAACTATTATACAAACGAATGTTCACTGATCTTAAAGGTAAATAATATAATTTAAATGTCAATTACAAAATGTATCTAACCAAATCAATCAATACGATGACTTATATGGATAGACTATCTTCACATTTATATATCAAATACTTCATTCTAATGTTGTCAACATATTTTACAGATTACAATGCGCGAATTGCGCAACCAAATGAGGCACGAGTGTTAACAGGATTCCCCGATGGAAGCCCATTTAGATATATTGTACTTATGATAGAATACAAGTTCTTTTTCTTTTATTTCGAAAAGGAATACAAGTAATACATGTATCTACACACATATGTATATGTATATGTACAGTGAATCAATAAATTTACATTTTTAAATACATTTTGAAGAAAGAAAAGTGTTTCTGATTTGTAATCTACTCGCATTTTAAGAAACTTTAATAGATTTGTACTTTCGAAATGACTGATTGAAAATAGTTTTATTACAAAATCGGGGTGTACGCAAATTTTATTTGTTCATTGTAAAGAACATCATATTTAGCGATTTTAGCCTAGCAATTCGCCACCGAATTTAGTTTATTATTAATGCAAAGTGCTGTCATTCAAACTTATTAGATTGACAGCACTCAACATCAAGCATAGGCCAATTTAAACGATGTAGTCACATAAGGACAATGTCAGGCGTATATGTCGACTTAGTTTATTATTCATTGGAAATAGTCGGCATTCAGTAGGCGTTCAACGAAAATATTATCGGCTTTCTTGAAGGAGTTCTACAGGTGAGAAGATTCATTTTTACTAGTCCTGTGGACAAAACGAGCGTAATTTTCTCATTTTTATCAATTTCAAAAATTATTTCCAAGCACGATGCGTGTGGCAAATGCCACATTTTGCAGAAGCTATGGTGTGTTTTGTGGAATTTTTCCAATACTCTCAAATATTAATAATACATTTTATAACTAGATTTTGTATAATAGAATTTCCCGCGTCTTCTTTGGCGGGGTCAACTTGTAGCGTTTCTTTAAAACCGACAACTGAACATTTTGAAAATCTGCCGGCATATATATTTCCTTGTACAATTTCCTTTTTTGACGGTGAAAACCATATTATAGTAGCTTTTAAAAATGTATAATCAATATCAACTAATCTTTTAGTGTCGTTTCTTTCAATTTCTTTTATATTATAAAAATTTCCTTTTACAAAGGAGATAAGATAAGATTGATTGGGATAGTTGGAATTTATTGGGATTGTCGGGAATGTCGGGACCTTTCCCGTCTTGTATCCTAATATTTTAGATAGTCGATCCTGATCCCTTCCCATCCCGAGGTATTTGAAGATAGTCTCGCGGGCCCAATGTCCTGCAACCAACTCTATTTCCGAAAGCAACCAAAACGCGTAAGCCTAATTAATATAATAAGTACGTATATTTCAAGTTGCATTAAAACGTGCAACAACATTATGTGCATGCGACCACATACATATATACAAGTATATATGTATATAAAACAGTATATCGAAGGCACAACAGCGAATGGAGGAGGCATGAGTCTATTGTGCGCTCACTTACTTGCAACAGTCGCAACAAATATGTTTCGACAAAGAATAAGTGAAAAACAATGTTTGCACATATGTATGTATATATGTATATACATATATATAAATATATATATATATATGTGTGTGTGTGTGTTTGTGTGTGTGTTTGTGTGTATGTTTGTAGTGTAACATACATTTACATTTTACCATTTACATACGTGGGTACATATTGTGTCTACATATTGTGTGTGTTGTAAGTGGATCTGAAAATTTCCAAACCCAATATTCGCTGCTTCTACCAAACTACGGACAGCAGCGCGCAGCAACGTGTGGATTTGCCTTCTCCCTTTCGCTGCTGTTTGTGTGCAACCTGCAAGTCTGCTACGCTCTCTCTCTCTTTCTCTCTCTCTCTATCTATCTCTTTCTCGCTCTCTGTCTGTGTGTGCTTGTGTGTGTATGTGAGTTTGAGTGTGCCTGTGTGCGTATCTGTGTATCTACCGCTTTGTCGAAAACGTACAAAGCAAGAATTCAGCTGCCTTTGCTATTGTAGGGTATCTTTGCGTGAAACAAGCGCAACGACAAAATAACTGACAACGACGACATTGGTCGTTTGTTGTTTGTTGTTTGTCGTTTGTCTTCCCATCTAATTATCTGTACATGTAAATGTGCATAAAAGAGTTTAACCTCGCCGGCTGGCGATTGACAATAGCAGTCAGCGCTGGGGCCAAGCCATAAAAGCCACAAAGCAATTGTACAACGTACACTTTTCGTGTACTTTTCATTATTGGACACAGCTGAGCACTAATATGGAATTTTGGAAGCTTCGGAGAATGGGAAAACCCGGTTTTCTTAGTTTTAGTCCGATCGAGTTGATATATTTTTTTTTTTTAAGATCTATAAGTAATTTAAAAAATGACTGCTCTCAAATTTTCTGAAAATTTTAGCAGCGGTCATTGTTGTATGGGTAATCAGCTTAGATCTAAAAACACTACTTAATAAAAATTAAAATAATTTTATGTTTATATGGAAGATAAGCACCATATTTCGAAATTAACATTTTTTTTGCGCAATAATATGCATTACAATTTTTATAGGGAAAAGTGTTTGAAAAGCACATTCATCATTTTGTTTTCCTTTCTTTTTAAATTCGACTCTTTGGGTGAAGAATGGGAGAGATCATTTGAGTGTGTGTACTGGAGAACTGGAATGTATTTTTGCCCCCCATGAGACTGGAGTCTTATGATGGAGGAGCATAAAACGTCGTCATTAATAAAATTGCAGTCACAGTTAAAATTGTTTCGAACAATGCATATGCTGTGGTCATGACAGAGCTAGATTCAGATTCAGATTCATATATTAACATTTCAGGCGTGTAAAACTCGTTTCAAGTGGAAATTTGTATACGATGTGGCAACGCTGTGCGCCCAACTGCGGTGCCACCAGCAGCAGCAAAGGCGGCGGCAGCACGAACACGATGAACATGACGGATACAGATGTGCTTGCCTATATATGTGTGTGTGTTTGTGTATCTGTGTGTGTGTGAAATGAACGAACGAACAAACGAACATAGGGTAAAAATAAGCGAACCACAAACAGTCAACAGCTACAGAGCTAAATTGCAGCTGCTATACGCGTCGCCGACGACGACGACGAATAGGGTAAGTAAGAAACAAGAGAAGGCAACAACAACGAATCATGCGGCACAGCGAAAATGACGATAAAACCGAGACAAAGGCGCAGATGGCAAAACGAACGAATGCGAACACGAGCACGAACGCTACAAAAACAAGAACAAAAACAACGAGACCGTAGATACAACTGTATGTCTGTATGCATGGATGTATGTGTGTGTGTGTGTGTGTGTGTGTGTGAGTGTATCTATGTACATTCGAGAGTATGTATGAATGCAAGCGATAAACTGCCAGGGGCGTTGGGAAGAGGGACACAGCACGATTTGTACATTGATAAATCTAATGTACGTCGTACATTGCGCATCCGTCAAAATGTCAGATAGTAATTATTTTTGCACACACCAACCCCTGTCCCCTGCCCCCCTCCCCTCATTCCCGGCAGCCATTCTATGAACACGAATACGAAATGTACATATGGAGAAAAAGGCAGCAGAAACCAACAACAACAACCCCTATGAACGCTGGCGTCGACGCCGCTGTGACAGCTACTCACAACGAACGAGCGAACAAACGAACGAACAAACGAACAGCGACAAGCATTGAATACGAATGAACGTTCGAAAATGGAAACGACGATAAAGCGGTGAGCACACAGCCGCACGGCATCGAGGGGTGAGCCGTTGCTGCTGCTGCTGCTGCCGTTGGTGCTGTTGGTGCTGCTGCTAATGCTGCTGTTAGCCGGTGATAGATACTTCAGTTCGACAGATAGTCAGTCGTGGCGAGTCAGCGATAAACCGTTCCTGCCAATTCGGAGTTGATTTTGTAGCGCGCGCGTACCAGCAGCAAAACACAGCTGCATCCTTGTGTGTGTGTGTTTTTTTTTGCTGTTTTGTTACGTCCCCTGTTCGGCGACGCCACTGGCGATTCAAGGCAGAGGCAGCGACTACTGCTGCTAGCTTCATAGCTGGCTGGCTCTGGCACTGGCTGTTTGGCTGACTGCCTCGCTGTGGACAGAACGAAAGACAGGCGGCAACTAAAGCGGCAGTCGCAAGCGAAATTGTTTGATACAAAATACAAATTTAAATACAATTACAGCAGACGACGCTCGAAGACGTAAAATACACAACTATAATAATACAGTATAATATACATAATATTAATAAAAACACTGCAACGAACACTGAGAGCGCTACCAGCAGCGGAGAAACGTTTTTTGTTTTTTTTTTTTGGTGAAAAAAAGAAGCAAAAACCCAAAGGTAAGCACAGCCACAGCAGCTGCATTCGCATACGAAATACGAATATTCATTCGTTCGCATTCGCATTCGAATTTCACATTCGCATTGGCCTCTGGGCAACCAAACCAAGCAAGCAACCGTCTACGACTTCGACAGCAAACTGCAGCAGCTGAATGATGTTATGTTTTAGTTGTTAGTTGTGCAAAATACATTTTTAATTCGTTTCGTGTTATCGTATAATTCATTTTTTTTTTTGGTTGACCATTTTCTCAAAATACAGTATATGAAAAGAAATTTCGTTGCCCCGTTTCGCTTTTATGGTGGTAGTGTGTGCGTGTGTGTGTCTGTATGTGTGTGCGTGCGTGTTGTGTGCCTGCCTGTGTGAGTGTGTTGTAGCGAGTCGCTTCTATATGTATTTGTGTACATGGACTGTGTGACTGCGTGTGTGTGTGTGCGAAAGACCGACAACGACAGCGACGACGACGACGACTATTAAAAAGAACCCGACTGACTCTGTTGGTTGGTTGAACGACAGCGACTGCGACTCAACTGCTGCGGAGAGTAAAATTCGATTTGGCTGTGCCCTGAAAAATTGCAAATTGCAAACGAAATGTGATTATCGGTGTTGTTCAAACAAAACTAAAAAAAAATAAATAGAAAAATCTGACAAATTGACGAAAGCAGACAGTGAAATAATTCAATTATAAAATAATAATTACAATTGGTGGTGTGCATGTAGAAATGTATTTACATACATATATATATATATATATATATATAAATTTATATGTATTTGTATGTGTATATAGCTGTTCAGCATACGGTTCTCATTTTTTGTAAAAACATTTTAACTGTAATGCTAATTTTTGCTCTTCTTGCGCGTTTGTCTTCGAGCAACCAACACCTCCTACATAAAATATCTCCATCTCTTCTCTTCTTCTACTTTCATGCCAACGTTTCGCCGGCGATGAACCACAAAAACGACAACAACAACATCAACAATGGCTACATCAATAATAACAACAACAACAAAATAAATCAAAACCGCATCGATATCGATAACAGTAGCTGTGGGTTAACCGATAGATCGAGCGAACCAGACGCTAAACAGCGAACCAGAGCCAAAAACAGAGAACAACATTAACAGCAACAGCAACAAGACCTGCAACAACTGCAACAACATTAAAAAAATATATATATCGAGAAGCCGAGAAAAATAAAAATGTCAAACGGCAAGGCGACAGCGTTCTTTGAGAACGGCAGCACGACACAGTTCGAGTACTGCTACAAACTGTATCCACAGGTGCTCAAGATGAAGGCAGAGAAGCGCAGCAAGAAGCCACAGGAGCTGATCCGTTTGGATCAATGGTTCCAGAACGAACTGCCCGTTCTGATCAAGGAGCGAGGGAAGGACGCCCATTTGGTCTACGATGAGCTTGTCCAGGCCATGAAATGGAAACAGTCTCGAGGCAAATTCTATCCACAGTTATCATATTTGGTTAAAGTGAATACGCCACGCGCCGTTATCCAGGAGACAAAGAAGGCGTTCCGCAAGTTGCCCAATCTGGAGCAGGCGATCACAGCTTTATCGAACCTCAAGGGTGTCGGCACCACAATGGCATCCGCCCTGCTAACCGCCGCCGCCCCCAATTCCGCACCATTTATGGCCGATGAGTGCCTGATGGCTATACCAGAGATCGAGGGCATTGATTATACGACCAAGGAGTACCTCAATTTTGTGCAGCACATCCAATCGACAGTCGAGCGCCTCAATGCAGAGGTTGGCGGCGACACGCCGCACTGGTCGCCACATCGCGTCGAGCTCGCACTGTGGGCGCACTATGTGGCCAATGACCTCAGTCCCGAGCTGCTCGATGATATGCCCCCGCCAGGCAGCGCATCCGCCGCCAACAATACGAACGGCAGCAGCCTCGGCAAAAACAGCAGCAAAGTCCTCGATGGCGAGGACACCAACGATGGCGTCGCCGTCGATGTCGATGATGAGAGTCTCGGTGCAGGTACGATTCCCAGTTGTAGTTGTGTTCCATTATTGTTCAATACTTCAGTTCAGTTGGTTCCTTAACTAATATTGTGATATGTTTTTAAATAATTTATAAATTTGTTGTTGCTTCTTTTTGTTGTTGTATTTTGTTGCACAGGCGGCGGACGGAACACTGCAACCGAGTCGGAAACGGAGAACGAGAACACCAATCCTCCGATTGCCCTGGGCAAGAACAACAGTAACAGTAACAGCAACAGTAACAGTAACAGCAACTGTAACAGTAACAGTAACAACAATAACAGTAACAGCAACAACAGCAACACTGCCGCCTTGCAACAAGATGGCGACTCGAACTTTGTGTCGAACGATTCCACCTCACAGGAGCCGATCATTGAGGATAATACCACACAGACCACGGCCACCACCACATCGACAGATGATGGTGAGCCGATTGGTGGTGCTGGCACTCCACTCGCCTCCGACTCGGAAAGCAATCTCGAGGCGCCGCTCAAGAGTCGCTTGACGGGATCAGCAGCAGCAGAAGCAGCAACGGCAACGGCAGCAGAAGGAGCAGCAGCCGCCGCAGCAACAGCAGCTGAACAGACAACACACAACAACAACAAGCAGATCAATAAAAATGGAGCAACAGCAGCAGCAGCAACTGCAACAGCAGCAGCAGCAACAGCTGCAACTGTTGGAGCAGCTAATGGTAATGGTAATGGAACCGCTGCCGGGAATGGTGTGCTCTCAGCGGCGTCAGCTGCAGCAGCGGATGATGATGTGGACGATGACGAGGAGGACGACGATGATGATGATGATGAGGATGAGGATGAGAATGAGGACGATGAGCTAGAGGCTGATGAGAGTAACAGCAGCAGCAGCAATTTGCGGGCTAGTAAATTGCAGCAATTGACAGTTGCAGCGACGGCAGTGACTGCTGTGGCGCCATCTATTGGACAGAAGCGCACGGCGCTCCAAAGTGACATGGAGTCAAATACGAATTCGAATGTGAATATTGGTAATGTCACTGCTAATGCTGCTCCTGCTGCTGCTGCAGATGGTGAAGAAACTGCGCCGGAGCTGAAGAAACTGCGCAGCGACTGAGCTGCTGACCGTTAGCCGCCCGCACCCGGGTTAGACAGGAGGGGGAAGGGGGGTGGCGGGGGCGACGTAGAGGGAGCTGGGAGAAGGCCCCCACTCCCCCAGCCCGCCCGCTACCCCTCCCCCAAAACGTATCTGGTGGAAAGACATAATGTATGTAGTGCAGTTGAGTCCGACATTGAGAGAGCAACATTACCTACACTTTGCCACAACAACATTCAAGAAATTTTACTATTAAGCAAACTAATTATACATATAATATATAATATATATATACAACAACAAAAACAAACAAAAAAAAAAAGAAGCATATAACGAGAAGCAGCACATACACACACACACACACATCCATATACCCATACCAACCACAACAACAAACACACCACACACACACTCAACCCACACACACACAAAACGTAACATAATAAGGGAGAACGAAGAAGAAGCACCAGCAGCACTTAATATGCTAGCATAACATAACGTAACATAGGCATAACAGCAGGAGCAGCAGCAACACCAGCGGAAGACCCATAACAGAGAGAACAAGAAAACCCATTTCACTAACTAACCCACACACACACACAAATACACACATACACACACAAACACACATATATATATAGATACTTAGGAGCATAGTGCGAGCGCGAATTAAATGAAGTTTAAGATGCAAATTGAGTATAAATAATAGCGATGGATGTTGGATGATGAAACGATGATAATTGATAAATGAATAAATTTATAATTGATATATATATATATATATATATAAATATGTATATACTATATGTATATATATATATATATATATATATATATGTATATATATTGAGAAATAGCCAGATGGAGTCCCCAATTGCGTGAACAAAAAGCAAATCTATAGTAACTAATAAATCAGAAGCAAATTGATATTTTTACACAGTCAAATGAAAAAATCGAAAAGAGATGAAAAAGAGAAACCAACATTTAAATATATAAACAATTTACAAATGCCGCAGTTGCCCACTACATACAAGAAACGGATGATAAAAACAATAATTATAATAAAAGTAATTTATATAAGTATTTAAATTTAACAATAAATCAAAACTTGTCGCATAAACTCAAAACTCAAAGGCCGATTCAACGAGCGATTAATCAAAGAATGAAGAATGAGGAATGGAATTGATGAACACACCACTCCTTCACCTCATCGTCCTTCGCGGACTATTGCTACTATTCAACACACACGCTCTCCTATCTCTTTCACACACACGCACACTCGCACTAAGAACACAAGAAATTCACATGCACCACACTCATGGAGCAGAAGACGCCGCAAACACAACAACAAAACCAATCAACAAAAAATACAAACACTCATTTAAAACAATTTTTTGTGGTCGTAATTGTAATAATATAATTTATAATTTATGTGTACGACTATTTTTTTTTAAATATTGAAATACTATATATAATACTGAATTTTTTATAATTTATATGATAATATTTTTTCATTTGATTTAACAACTAAATTTAATTAATTTGGCGCTGATCTACAATTATTCATTGGAGGCAGCATATAATGCATTTTTTTTTTACATTTTACGCTGCTTCCATTTTCAACTGGAACCGAGACCGATCCAAATTCTTCTAGGACACCATCTCAACATTATATTCATCATTTTAATTAGTAGCATAAGTCCAAATAAATTGTGAAACATTAAGAGTACACCCCCAAAACAAGATCCAAACCAATGAAACCTCGTTAAAGTACCATTCGAATGAACTTATCAATTTTCTAATCCAGGCTTTCAGTTTTCTCTTTTAATATTTCGCAAGCGCCTCGCTCAGCCAGTCGTTATTTGTTTGAGGACGGTAATCGACCCGCCGCCACAAATATCGACTCATTGTATGTGTGTTGACTAGTCAATGAAGAGTTCATGAGAACTGATTAATCGAATATACGCATCCTATTGGTATGCTGCAAATGCAAAACAACAATACTACCGATGCTATCGATTGGCAATATTAAATATCGCAAACAAATATATCGGAACATTGATATCATATCAGCATCCATATTTTGGTATTTTGTTATTTATTTATTCACTTGAAGAGAGAGTGGGAGAGAGGGAGAGCAATTAAATAATTAGCATTGCTCCCAGGTGCCCAAACACAGCGATGAAGTGCGGTGCAATACTCAGCGTACTCAGCCACATTCTTAGCTAGGCAATGTGACTGACTATGCGACAAAAACGGCAGAAAAACGCTCCAGCAACAACAACAACACTCCACTAACAAATCCTCGAACTGTGTGCAACGCACGCACACACGCACACTACAAACAAACACACACACACACCCACTGTAAATCTGTGGTCGCTAAAGAAATTAGGGGGACAAGGACAAGGAAACTGATAAGGGAACAACGGCCCCGGTTTGTGGAATACAGACACACACACACATAGATAGTGTAAGCCATGCTGCTGGTGCGTCAGCTGTTTGGCTCCTCCTCGAATTCGTGGGTGCGAGCACTGATTATATTCGTGCTCGCCTGGGCCGTTCTCGTCTATGTGTTCGTTCTCAAGCTGACCAGCACCCAGTCACAGCAAGGACATCAGGGCTCGCAGGCGTACGCCGCCAATAGCAATGAGAACGAGCTCAATGCCCGACGCATCAATCAAGCCCTGCAACTGTTGGAGCACACGGAGCGACGCAACGAGGAGCTCAAGCTGCTCATCGATGAGCTGATGAGGTGAGTGAACAGAGTAACAACAGCCAAGTAACACGTGCAGCAACTGCTTCATATTTATGCAGTTCCGTGCATCCCCCAAAAGCCACAGCCAATAACCCCAAGTAGGCCATAAGCTGCTTTCATCTGATCCCCAACCCACCGCTCCACATCACACCTGCCTGCTCATATAATCCACTATCTCCCATAAGCCTTGTCCTCCACCTCTTCCTCCTCCTCCCATAATCCTCAACCCATTAATGCGACTATTCATATGCAAAAAAAAAACAGAAAAAGAAGATAAGGCATGTCGAACTTTAAATACCCTCGCACAACATCTCAATATATATTGATCAATACATAGATATGTACTATAATATATATATATATATATATATATATATATATATATATATATATATATATATATATATATATATTTATTTATTTATATTTAAGCATCATATAAATTACAATAAGAACTAAGTAACTTACTTCAAGTGAGCACAATCGTACTGAACTTTTCCCAAAAACAAATACTTTGGAATTAATTTAAAAAGCATATTATATATATATAGATAAATCTATAGATATGCTATAGATGCCTTCCACAGAAGATAAGATATGGCGTTGATGATGTTTGCAGCATACCCGATCAACTGATGAATACCCTTTTCATAATTTGGAATTCTCCGTCACGCTCGACGTTTGCTCTTTGCATTTGACGCGCTGGTGACCAAAGAATCAACGAATGACATATGCATATATATATATATATATACATATATATATATATATATATATATATATATATATTTGTATTAATTCGTTCACATCTGTTGTTGATTTTGTTGTCATTGTTGATGTTGTTGTTCTATATGCTATATATATAAATATATATATATGTATAAATTTTACAGCGAACAGCTGGATAAGCAGAGCTCACTGAAGCTAATCGAGAGACTGGAGAGCGATGCACACAATCCGAAAAACTCGCACGGCGATCCCTTGGCAGAGGATTCGCTGTTTGAGGTTGTGGTGCCCGGTGGCGGTGGCGTTGGCGAGGCGGACGCAGCTGATCGACTGGAGGATGCTGCGCAGAGCGGGCTCAGCGGGCAGGCGGGCGTTGAGCCGAGCTTGGAATACGAGCTGACGCGTCGTCGCATCCAAACGAACATTGTCGAGATCTGGAGCTACTTCAGCAGCGAGCTGGGCAAAATTCGTAAGCTGATCGGGCCGGGCAATGCGGAGCTGGACGAGTCCATTAAGCAGGTGCTGTTACAGGGTGCCGAGCACAAGCGTTCCCTGTTCAGCGACATGGATCAGTTGCGTCGCGTCGACGGCTATGAGGCGTGGCGTCACAAAGAGTCACAGGATCTTAGTGATCTCGTCCAGCGGCGACTGCATCGTCTCCAGAATCCCAGCGATTGCACCAATGCTCGCAAGCTGGTCTGCAAGCTCAACAAGGTCATCATCCATACCAGACAAGCTGAAGCTAATCCCTGTTACATCATCCGCACGTGCATTTCTCTCTCTCTCTCTCTCTCTCTCTCTCTCTCTCTCTCTCTCTCTCTCTCTTTCTGTCTCTTTATGTCTCTCATACTTTTGCTTTCGGTTCTTCCATAAATAATTCTGTATTACATCTGTATATATTCAAACGCTCTCCAGAGACGAGTTTGGTTTTAACACGCATATTATTCATTTGCATTCATCTGCATGCTCCTCGAGTATCAAAGATTTGATGCTTTGAGACTTCTCTTCTTGTTTCGGTTTCTCACACTCATTTGGTTTACTTAACTATTTTATTATCTGTTTTATCTGCATTTCTCATTGTTTGCCACTTCCTAATTTTCTTTCTGCACTCGTTTCTATAGCTGGCTGTCTGCATGCTCTCTTAAATCTTTCCATTATTGTTTTACTTTCTCTTTAATAGCGAATATTGTTTTCCATTTTCTTCCTTTGTTGCATCCTTAAACGTTGCACTGGCAACTTAACGTTAACTTTGACATTTAATTTGTGGATCTGTTTGTTAGCTCGATTTGTGTAATTTACTGTCTGGTTCGGTTTGGTTGTCTTGCAGGGATGTGGCTATGGCTGCCAGCTGCACCATGTGGTCTATTGCTTCATTGTTGCCTATGCCACGGAGCGCACCCTCATACTGAGGTCGCGGGGCTGGCGCTACCACAAGGGTGGCTGGGATGAGGTGTTCCGTCCAGTGTCGGATAGCTGTCAAGATCCGGGCATATCCTACGCTTACAATTGGCCCGGCAAGCCCAATACTCAGGTGCTAGTTTTGCCAATCATTGATTCACTAATGCCGCGTCCACCCTACTTGCCACTGGCCGTGCCGGAGGATCTGGCGCCGCGCCTAAAGCGACTCCATGGCGATCCGATTGTCTGGTGGGTCGGTCAGTTCCTCAAGTATCTGCTGCGTCCCCAGTCAGCGACGCGCGATTTCCTCAATTCCAGCATGCGCAAACTGGGTTGGGAGCGTCCCATTGTGGGGTAAGCATTATCATTGTCCACTTGATTCCCCCCTCCGATTTATGTTTATTTTACTTCTCCTATTTCCCAGGGTACATGTGCGTCGAACAGACAAAGTGGGCACCGAGGCGGCGTTCCATGGCATTGAGGAGTATATGACGCATGTGGAGGATTATTATCGAACGATGGAGGTCAATGGCAGCAGTGTGGTGCGTCGCATCTTTCTCGCCTCCGATGATGCGCGTGTGATTGAGGAGGCGCGCAAAAGCTATCCACAATATCAGATCGTTGGCGATCCCGAAGTGGCACGCATGGCGGCTGTATCCACACGGTATACGGATACCGCGCTAAATGGGATCATACTCGATATCCATTTGCTGTCGATGTCCGACTATTTGGTGTGCACGTTCTCCTCGCAGGTCTGTCGCGTTGCGTACGAGATAATGCAGACAATGCATCCGGATGCGGCATATCGCTTTAAATCGCTGGACGACATTTACTATTACGGCGGACAGAATCCGCACAATCGACGTGCCGTCATTGCGCACAAGCCGCGCACCCATGAGGATCTACAACTGAAAGTTGGCGATCTCGTTTCGGTTGCGGGCAACCATTGGGATGGCAATTCCAAGGGCAAAAATACGCGCACCAATCAGGGTGGACTCTTTCCATCCTTCAAGGTGGTCGACAAGGTCGAAACGGCCAAGCTGCCCATCTACGAGGGCGTCTAATCCGCACATTGACCATCCATCGATCCATCCACAACTTCATCGCTTGAATGTATGAATCTCTTTTAGCTCCACTCACATTCCATGTGAGCGCAGCCACCGCCAACCCCCCTCCATTCCACTTCTCCCCCTCCACCCCACACCCCCTACCAATCTCACTAGAAAACACGTGGTACTTTCACAATTCTCGTATAGAATGCTCGAATCTCTAATTTCGAATCTCACGAAGCCAACAACTAACAAAATCAATTTCTATGCATTTTCGAAAGCCGAAGAAATTACACAAAGCAAAACAAAATTCAAAATAAAATAAAAAGATTAGAAAAAGAAGAATATACATATAGAGAGAGTCTCTACATATGTACATGTGGCGTATGTATGTGTGTATATACAGTATATATTTATGTCTAATATATAGAAACTATGTTTAAGCCTGCAAGTAGTGTTCAAGTACGCGCAATATAGATTATCCTTTGTAACATAGACTAACAAACAAACAAACAAAAACAACTAAAACTCACAAAAAGTATGGGAAATAATAAATAGTAAAGTTTTAATTTACGAACCTGATTGTTAAACTCAATGTTGATACTATATTTTTATTGGTGGCATGCAGTTTGATAGTGCTGCTCCTTGTGATCCTAGCACGCTATGTCTATTTGAAAAACAATAAATCTCTTTTCGCCCATAAATAGTCCTTATCGTGTCAAATCGGAATATGCATTCAAAAGCACTGTGTCAAACGACTCGAGTCCTAGCTAGAGCTTTAAGCTACTCAATGGACATCCAAGGGGTCCTCACGATTCCAACGCAACTTGTCCTTCGAAAATCTGCCTGGATATGGCCGAGTTATAGTTATATTTCTAAAAAGGACATTGGTTTTTCAGCCATAGCTCGGTCATATCCTTGAGGATCTCACAAACAATATATATATTGATAGGCACATAGAATTCAGGACTATTGATTGGCATTCAAGGATTTTCTGGATTCTGCTGATAAATTTGGCCAATGTGGTTTCCGAGAAAACAAGAATTTTCGGATTTCGACTAATTCGCCTTCGCGAAGAGAGTGAAATTTTTCCCAAGTGCTTGGGTTCTTAGCTGACCCCATAATCCTTCAATACAGTCCGATAGCGTTGGTCCTTCCGATACTAACACACAATGTCCTTCGAAAAACTATAAGGATTTGGCAGAGTTAGAGCTATTTGTTAATAATTATAAATTGCCCCAACTATTTTATGCATCCTAAAAGTGTGCTTTAAAACTTTTCGCTTTTATTTGCATCCCGAAAAGTAGGCAACGGCTTTCATATACTTTGAGAACATTGCCTATCTTTGCATTTGTTAGTCATCCCATAGTGAATAGTATTTGTTGACAATTAATAATACATAGAGAGATCAACTGCAGACAAGATATATATATATATATATATATATATAAATATATGCTTATAGATATAAATATGTAAAGTTAATCCTTTTGTCACATAGGCAAACACACACACAGACTGTGTGAGAAGTGGCAGAAGTCAAGATTTAATTAGAAAACCTGAATTAAACTGAACACACAATGTTATTGAACTGCATTGATGAAGCTTGTGGCTTGCGGATGAATATCGATTGCTATTTTGAACCTTTGGCGCCAGGTTCATTTAAATAACCCGAAGAAGAACCGGTGAAAGTGCACCAAACCGGATGATTTGAATACAAAATGCTGAGTCATTTGGAGTCAGCAGCCAGCTACCAGCTACCAGCAGCCAGTAGCCACAGGAATGCCACCACAATCGTCACAAACAAGAATGCCTACATCAAAAATTCCCAAAAATAACAACAAAAAAAAGAGAAAAAAAATCCACGCAAAAGCGAAAACGAACGTGATAAGCCCCGCTCAAAAAAAAAAGTAAAGAACATTGTGTATAGTATATAAATTAAAGCAGATCAGAACATTATTTATATGCGTAATGTAATTAAGCACTTAATGAACGGCAGGGAAGTCGCTGCAAACACACAAAACAAAACAAAATCAACAACAAAAAGCGGCCAAACAGGCAGCTAGCTGTGCCGTTAAACCGGCATGAGGCGCCAAAAGGAGCGCAATGTGTATGCATGTATGTGTGTATGTATATATGTATGTACGTCTGTATGCATTGGACAAGGTCAAGCTCAACTCGACGCCCGTTCGATAAGCCGTCTCACACGGCCATCGGCATCGGCTTTGTGATAACACAAGCCGGGAGCAGCTCATTGTGTATAAAACATTGGCGCCTCAACTCAATCAGCAGCACTTGCGGACTACCAGCCCAACAAATCACATCCGAATTCCAAAATCCAACAGTAACAAAGTTAAACATGTCGCATTTCAATGTTGCCGCTCTGCTTGCTTGCGCCGTCGTCTGCCTGCTCGCAGCCAGCCACCATGTACAGGCAGCCGTTGCACGCGCTGACTTCAGCAATCCCAGTGAGTATACAGCAAAAGGGCATCGATAGCACAGATCGATAATTCTGATAAATCGATAACTGTTTGCAGCTTATCCCGGCAAGTGTGTGGTGACCTCGGATGTAATTATGTCGCCCGGACAGACGGGCAAGGCGCCCAATCATCCTTGCGCCAGCGTCACCTGCATGGATAACGGTCACGTTGAGTTCCACACCTGTGCCGCCGTTGCGCCACCCAAGGGCTGCAAGCAGCGCGACTTTGTCAACACCAATCGCAGTTTTCCCGAATGCTGTGAGCGCGCCTACGATTGCAGAAAGTACATTTAAATGTCTATCGTTATCGATTGGCATTTTTGTTTTGTTTCTTTTTTTT
The DNA here is from genome assembly GCA_035042055.1 of Drosophila macrothrix. NCBI lineage: Eukaryota > Metazoa > Arthropoda > Insecta > Diptera > Drosophilidae > Drosophila > Drosophila macrothrix. The sequence continues at coordinate 5,613,957 of JAWNLX010000587.1, forward strand.
TTTTTATTTATTTTGTATACTACAACATAACAATTAAAAAGTAAACGCTTAGCAATACAATTAAATAATTTAATAAAATCATTAACAGAAAATACATATGCACCTATGTACGTTTGTTGCTTTCATTATGTATATATAGGAGGCGGAGGCGTGGGCAAAATGCCTAAACGGTTAACTACACTACTTTTTACTCATAGATTTGTGTGTACATCATCTGTACATGTGTACATATGTTTATATGTGCATTTGCATGTAGTTGTCTTGTGCCTATGCTTTTCGTGTTTCTCGTTGTTGTTGTTTTGGGCAATTCTATTTGCGATTTTCTTATGCAACACTGTTCAATGAACCCAAAATGTTAGCTTCTTTCTTATACACATACATACATATGTATATATTTAACTATGGGATTGCCCGCGCATAATCAGATCATAGTGTGAATCGAATGGACAAAAAATCAACAACAAAAAAACCGTTGTTATTGCTATTTCCGTTTTGATACGTTTTTTGCATGTCGTTTTGGTGTCTCTATTTTGTTTTGTTTAGTAATTGCTTACGAATTCTCGTGTGTGTGTGTGAGTGTTTATATGTGCAGGTGTTTGTTTGCATGTGTGTGCGTGTGTGTGTTCCGCCTTCTATCGACTGAGATTGTTAATGTAGAGCGCATGGAGTTCGGTGCGCGGAGTATTTTCGAACAGGGCGGCACGATTCTGGCCCTCGCCCTTCTTCACCCAATGACCGTAGACGCGGAAGGCGCAGCCATCAATAACCTGCAAGCGATCGATAAGCGGATAAGTTTGGATAAATATCAATTTTGCATTTTGCATTTGCAGTGTTGCATTTTTTATTTTTTTTTTTGGCAGAACCCACCTTGCGCAGCACCTTGACGCGATAAGGATCGCGTATTGCCTCCTCCACCTGCAGCGGCTCGGCGGTGTAGCGCAGGCGCCGTATCCGGATAACAGCCCGTATCACTAATATGGCAAATTGGAACTTTTTGCGAGCATTGAAGCGACTTTGTTTCCGCAGCTAAACATATAAAAAAAGAAAAGAAAAAGAAACACACACACAAATGCCAAAGGGGGCAAATTAGTCAAACAAAATCACTTGAAAATTATTTAAGATTTTTTTTTAATTTCTGTAAGTTTTAGTCCATATGCCATGGGTTAATATGGTTAAAATGGTTCTTCAAAATATAGCAGCACTTCGATACAATTATGTTTGTATATGTATGTGTGTGTGTCGGGTTAAACACTTTACATTTCACTTTTGACGGACGCATCGAAGAAAAGTGCAACTCAACTGGCGCTATAAACAAGACAATGAGTGTGTGTGTGAGTGCGTATGTGTGTGTTTGTGTGTGCGTTTGTGTGTGTAAGAGAGGCTTGGATTAGTTAGACGAGACTGTTATTTGCATGCTGTTAATGCACATTTAACATTCCTCTCTCAAGACAGAGAGAAAGAGAGAGGGCAACAATTGACCAACTATCTGCATCTGTGTGGGAATGTGAGAGCGTATGTATGTATTTCTGGGTGTGTATGTGTGAAGCTAAGAACAAAATAACAGGATATTCAAATCAAAAGCTGTGTGTAGTAAGTAGGCAATGTAAATGTTAAGTCAAAACTGTAAATAAGTATTGGTATTGGGCTAGTAGTAAGCGGACAATTGAGTTATTGAGAGCGTGTGCGGAACGCACTCAAGGACAATAAACACACATGTCTGTATGTATATATGTATATAAAATTAGATAAAGAAATGCTTAACTATGGCTTAAATGTATATATGTAATACTGGTAAGGTAAATGTAAAATGTAAATGCAACAAAATGTTTGCTTTTTTCGCAGTTTTACTTTGGTTTACTCACAAGGGAGTCTCCACAACACCGACTTATAGACACACATCTTATAAGGGCGTTGAGACTCTGACAATATAGAGAACATGATACACAAAACAAAACGTGTATATTAATTCATACAGAGGAGAAATTAAAAACAGAACAAAAAACATCGTCAGTGAAATATCGGTAAGCGTAATTTTCTAAATTTGTTTTTTTTGATTTCAATCTTTCATTTTGGTTTTTAATCATATTATATTTTTGTAGATGGGTTTGTGGAATATGTGGAATATGCTCAGAAATGCACTAAATTCCAACAAATAACAATCATGCAAATACATAACATATAAATACATATACGACACAGAGAGAGAGAGAGAGAGAGTGAGAGCTAGATGGAGAGACAGAGACAGAGGACGAGCGGAAACTACAAAAGCAATAATGAGTGAATTAGTGACAAATAAGTAATAATAATACTACTTGAAGTTGAATACCACACACACAAATTGAACGTCGAAAGCGTTGTTTATTTTGTTCACTGCATACATTTGTAAAAATCCAGATATACCAAAGATAAAAATTATATGTTTTTATATATACTACATACTATAAAGGTGCATATAATACAAACAGTTCGTTTATTATTTCAAATACGACTAGAAACAGCTAAAAAATATAATTAATAAATAAGTGTAACAATAATCAAATTTTTTATATTCATTTTTTTTTCAATCCAATTGATCCATGTGCCAGGGTAGCAATAAATACATAAGTATATAACCACCAGTTCAGGAATGTACGATATATAGAAAGAGTAAGAGAGAAAAGGCGAGAGATCGACAGGAAAGAAAAAGAGAGAGAGAGAGGTTGATTCATTGAACCCTGGTTACATGGATACAACATTTACGGTGCTTGAGATCGAATGGAATGAGTGGTATTGAAATGTGAAAAGTGAGGTGAGTATCTTTTTGAGTGTTTTTTTTTACGCCGCTTCCACTGATAAATGAGTGAGTGTGTGTGTGTGTGCGTGTGTGTGTGTGATTGATGGCTGCATCTCAGATGAGCACGACGATGACGATGATGCTAGGAATATGAACATGAATATGAATATGAATATGCACTAAATTCAAATAACTAAGAAGCACTAAGAAAAGAATATGGTGTACAAATTAAATAGATACGTGAACATAAAAGAAAACAAAGGAAAAACCTGCCTGCTCTGATGAATTTAATAAATGTTTTGTATTTGCATTTGCCGCATTCTCATAATTATCAAGCTGCTGCTGCTGCCGTTCTTGTTGTTTTTGCTGCTTCTGCTGTTGTTGTTGCTGCTGCTGCTGTTGCTGCTGCTGCTGATAGTAAACTGTTGCCGTTAGCGTCATGGAGGAGGTGGAATTGGGCGATGTTATTGCTGTTGTTGTCTCCAATTTTGGTTGTTGTTGTTGTTGTTGCTGCTGCTGCTGTTTCTGCTTCGGTTTGTCAGCGTCTGGCGTAAAGTGGCTGCTGCTGCTGCTGCTAGCGGCGACATCGCGCAGTCGATTCGATGAATACGAACTTTGAGGCGCTCTGCAGTATATATAGGATGAGGAGGAGCCGCTGTTGCTGCCAGCGTTGCCACTGTTCAGCTGATCATAGCGAAAGGCGGGCGGCGGGAGACGGGAGCGTGCACCACCCATATTGATACCGCTACCGCTACCGATACCGATACCGCTACCGATAGTTGGATGATAATTGAGGTATGTTCTTGTGTTTTCGCTCATTAGAACCTAATTTGTGTTTAAATTACGGATTTTTTTTTGTTTTTTTTTTTTTAGCAGAGAATGCAGGCAGCGGGTTTTGTGGATGGTTGGGGGTAGTTTGTAGATAGGGAAAACGCAAAGAAAATAATGAAGAATCAAAATTGTAAATATATATGTGTAAGGGTTAAATCAAATGAACAAGTCGTCCACACACAATAAACATATATTTATATATAAATCATAGAAAACCATAAGTAAATACCTAATATCGTTTAAAACCTAGCTCAACTTAAAATACAATTCTTAACTCATAGCGCGCCTAAAGTATGCATACATACATACATATATATATATATATATATATATATATGTATGTATGTACCTCTCTCTTTTTATATGCACCTTTTTCTTTGTTGTTGTTGTTTTTGTTTTTGTTGTTGCTCGCTAATCGTAGAAGGCAGACGCACACATGCACAGTAAAAGAGCACATATGCATAGACGAATGTATATGTGTATGTGTATGTAGAGAGTAGGTGTAATATGTAATTGCTTATGCTAGACAGAGATGGCATGCTTCGAGCGGCTGCTGCTGCTACAGTTAATGTTATCGTTATGGGCAGATACATATGTATATAAATCTAGAATCGCAACGGGACAACGAAAACAAATATGCAGATAGACAAGCAAAGATTTATATGATTGTTGATGTGGTTGTTGTTGTTGTATAACAGCATTAATTTGGATTAAAAATGAGGCAATCAAATAATAATCAATCAGATAAATTAGAAAATGCATAAAATGTAATTTGTAAATGGCACAAAAATTTTGGAATGCAACGCGAGCTAAATAACGATAACGAGCACGATTACGATTAGGGTAACGATAACGATAACGATAACTATACGTCGATTATACAACTCACACAAACAAGAAGAAACATAGCGTTAACATTAAGATCGCATCGGATCTCAACACAATGCTATGTATATATATATATGTATATATATATATACAGTAAAGGTATATATATATATATATATAGTAAAGGTATATATATATATATATATATATATATATAAATAATATGTATGTAGGATAACACAAAATGCAACAAATGTGATATATTTGATGTTTCTTTTCTTTTATTATTATTAATAGTAGTTTGCTGTTGCTGATACACAATAATAATAATTGAAGTAGTAGTAGTGGTGGTAGTAGTAGTAGTAGTAGTAATTGTAATTGTAATAGTAGTATTTGTTGTTCTTGGGGGTTAGTCCAGAAATAATTCGTTACCAGTGCGATTTCAGTGATGCGACTCATTCTTCTGGACTTGGTCGACAGGCTGCGCTTGAGGCCATCAATGTTTTGCTCGAACAACTTTATTATTGTTGTTATTGTGATTTGTATTATTAATTATTAATAATATTTGTAAAGAGTTTGAAACATTTCGTTTTCGGATTTGGAATCGAATTCGTATTCGTGTGTTTCGATATGGTAAAAATAAACGGATTTTTTTTTGTTTTCAATAAATTTTGTATATGTAAGAAAAAGAGAAAAATGTACGTATATAATAGTATTTAAATAATAAAGAAAAAAAACCAAAAAAAAAAAAAAACAACTAGTGTTAAGTATGCTTAACTAAATGCAAATCATAGGAAATAGAAACAGGTATATTTATATATTAAGTGGCTACTGAAAAAAGCTCCTGGAACTACAGTGATCACTCAGAAATTCTCTCAAGATTTATTACTCATTATTAATCAAAATACTATGGAATACAAATAATAACTAATTTTCCCAAATATCTTTTTTATATTTTTAATTAGTTTTTCAAATATACTTTTAAATTTTGTAAAGAATCGATTCATTTGCCGAGTGTTCACTGTAGCTGAACTATGGGGGTTACCAGAGTTCAACTGGCAAACACTTAAGGGCGTATATAAAATAGGTATTTAAATAGTGTAGCATATAAAATAAAGCTGTTAATTGTGGCTTGTAAAAATATGTGAGTCACAATTGTGTGTTTGTGTGTGTGAGAGAGAGTGTGGGGTGTTGATAGGGGGGTGGGGTGGGTCTAGTGGTATTTGCGTGTAGCTCCGGTTAAATGGATATGGAGCCTAGACGCGGATCTAGGTAATTATTACTACAGTTTTAGATAATTGATTTATGGATAATCTACAAGTTGAGCTTGAAAGAAAAATGGAGACTTTCCTGGAGCGGGTATAACTCTAAGTATAATCTATAAAAGTGCTGGGCGTGTGAGGAACATAAGAATATATATATATATATATAAATAAAGCACAGCTTTGTGGTGGTGGTTGTAATGTACAAGGTGTTTGTTTTTAGTGGGTGGGTGCGCTAGCAAGACCTGAGACTCCACACTAAACTTGAGATTGTAACTCTAACTGGACTCTAAACGCTACGACTAGAATGTAACTGTATATCTGAATATATATAGATATATGTATATAGTAAGTATTGCTTGGTGGGTTTCCGGTCGGGTCACTTACCATTTGATTAAAGAATGGATGTCTTAATACTTCCTTGACAGTGATACGTTGCGCAGGATCAACGACTAGACATTTGCGTATCAGATCTTTGGGATCCTCTGCAAAAAAAGAAACAAAAAACAATTAGTGGATATGGTTGGGGTATATATTGATGTATGGACTGGACTCACCTGAAATATCGGCCCACTCGGGCGATGTGAAACTGTACTTGCCCTCCATGATATTGCGCAGCATGACCATCTGTTTGCGATGCCAAAAGGGCGGACAGCCAACGAGCAGCGTGAACATGATGACGCCGCAGGCCCAACTGAGTACCGAGATTCAAACATAAAACGATAGAAATATTAATAAGATTATATATTGATGGCAGGGACGGGTGGGGGGGGGGGGGGGAGGAAGAGAGAGAGAGAGATAGGGAGTACTATGCCTACATGTCCACTTCCTGCGAGTAGCCCGGCGAGCCCTCGAACATGTTGCACTTGAGCGTCTCCGGCGCCAAATAGCCCGGCGTGCCGCATAAATCTGCGTAGGTAGAGAAACAGATGCTGATTAAATATATATATAAATTGTTTGAATTTATAGAGATCTCACAGAGAGTACAATTGTATTCCCAACAAGTCTATCCGCCATATAATACAGTTAATAGATGTGCAACACAGAAACTCGAATATTGAATTATGAGCATATAGTTTCCAATAGTAAAGTGTAACATTTAATACCCTAAACGTTGCTAGTAAGTGGTTCATTAGCATGTCGGCGTCATATCTAACAAACAAGAGTTGATTGAGCTGATAATCAAATTTGGAATGTAAACAGATATAGTCCATATATACATCGTCTATTATGGTCATTCAAAACATAGGAATTTTATTCAATTTACATCTAATTAAGTATATATGCAAACATAAACATAACAAACATAACATAAACCGATTTCTATGAGACAATAATTTTCCATTGGTTAATTGTTTTTCTAATCTTGCCGAAAACGTTAACGTTTTGTTAACCAATAAGTATTGCCATAGAGAGGGTATTATGATTTTGTCAGTCAATTAAAGAAGACATCTTCGATACCATAAAAATATATATATATATATAAAAATATATATATATGTATTCCTTATCAACATATTTGTCCTTCTGCCGGAAACTAGTCTCTCAGTTTTAAAGATTTATCGATGAAACTTCTTGCTGCAGATCAGATTCCTATATCATACAAGGGTCATAGGAACAATCGGACGCAATGCGAGTTGCAATGTCGGAGTTATGTTAACCTTTAACAAATTTTTGGACAACAAACAATAAACATCGGTCTGTTATATCATACAGATATATAATAATATTATAGTAAAATTGAGATAACAATTTGACTCCTATCTAAAAGGGTATGTTATCTTTGGCGAAGCCTTTCGCCCTTGCATATTTATAATAATAAAATCTACTTTGACTAGACTACAGCTAGTTGTGTTGTTGTGTGTGGTTTGGTTGGTTTGTTTGTGTCTGGTTTGTTGATGGTTCACCTGTAAGTTTCTCGCCGTCGTGCAGCTGCCTGGCGAAACCAAAGTCTGTGATCTTCACATTGTGATTCTCGTCGAGGAGTATGTTCTCTGGCTTCAGATCGCGATGAACGATGCACTTGGCGTGTATATACTCGACACCCTCGAAGATCTGTCGCATTATGGTGCGCGTCTTCTTCTCGGATAGCGTTACCACCGATGTCAGATAGTCGAAGAGTTCGCCCTTCGGGCACAGCTCGAATACGAGAAATACAAATGCATCCGATTCAAACACATCCTGCAAATCAACTGAAAAATGCCAAATACTAATGTACAATATGATTTGGAGATGGATATAAGAAGGATACTCACTTATGTAGGGATGACCCATCACTTGGCGTAAAATTGAGATTTCCTGTCTGGTTGCCTCCAGCATATGATATGGATTCGTTTCGCCCGCCTCCGTTGTGGCGCCCAAATCAATGATTTTCGCAGCAAACTCCTTGCCCGTCTCCTTCTCAATGCAGCGCCGCACCGTCGAGCTGATGCCCCTATAAAATAAAATCAGGAATAATCAAGGACTTACAATTGAAAGTTGATTTCATTTTATTGGATTTTTCCATTCACCGATTTTCCTTAAATCAATCAAAGTTGAAAATTCAAGGCTATTATAATATATAATGTCTGTTCTCGTTTAGCATATATAAATTAGGAATTTATATTTAATCGTCCCATCTCTAATAAGGTTTTAGTATGAATATTATTGTGTTGTTCCACACTGTTTTTGCATGTTTTCGCACGTTAGTTTTGGGGTAAACTAGAGATTTGATTTATCTCTCATTCCGATAAGATCTCGAGAAATGCGCATTTACAGCTTACAGCTTTACGAGACAGTAATATCTGTTGTAATCTGATATCACATACCCATATATAAAGCACCCGTCTCGCGCTCTCTCTCTCTCTCTTTCTCTGTATTACTCTAGGTAAAGTTCAATTGAAGGTTAATCAAGACTTTCATCAGACTCAAGACTTATCCTAGTGCAGAGATTACTATATATGTATATATATATATTTGTTGCCATGCTTTCTCTGTTTTAAAGCCAAGGCTCTCCAGTGGGGTTCTACGCGACATTTCACACGTATGTACATTGGGAATTGAAGAACCCGCCGTGCGCTTTGAGTCATAGCCCAACAATTAGGCAATCCACAATGCAAAATAATGAAATAAACAAAAGTTTAAAATTCTGCAAACGCGGCAGAACATGGCACGCCAGGTTCCAATGAGGCTTCAACAATGACACATAAATAGTACACAGTAAATAAATATGTATATTCTGTTCAAGCCGAAGCAGCAAATGCACTTTCTATCCATATCCTTGCATATCCAAACGAAGGACCCGCCCCATCCACTGACTAACCTCAATTTATCTCAGAATAATTGGCACAAATTTAAAGGTGTCTGACGAAATTATCGAAAATACTTTCTTTATCCTGTTCGTGGAGTCACTTATGGTTTATTGTATATATATATATATATATATTTCTTCTTTTTTTCCGCTTCATGCATAGAGAAACCCGAACCATCGATGCATTTGCATTTTGTTTCCAGTTACAGAACTCTCAATTTAAGTTCTTTGAATAATGCTCCATATGATATACTCGTATGATCAAAAATATATATTTATATATCTATATGTATATATATATATATATATATATATATATATATATATATATATATATATATATATAAACGTATTTAACTAATTTGGGATATTTGCTTACCTGCCCAAGATTTCTTTGGGTTCATATTTGGCATAGAAGCCCTTGGCCGCATCCTTATCGGGCAGCAGATCATCCTCCTCGTCCTTGGCCATTATATCTAGTGAAATTTTGGCGGCGTTCTCAGGCGGCGCTTAACACTTGCCTCTTCCTCTTCTCTTCTTTTCTCTCTCTGCTCGCTGCAGGTTATCCCTTTTTTGTCAAGTTTTTTGCTGCTGTTGTCTGGTGTTTTTAAATGTAATCCAAATCCAAAGAATCCAATAAGAGACGACAGTTGAAGAAGAAGAAGATGAAGACGACGACGACGAATATAATGCTGCTAACCCCCCCACCGTACTTTCTCTCTCGCTCGCTCTTTGGCGTATTGCTATTTTTATATATACAACAAAAAATGTGAAAAAATCAAACACGAAAACGACGCGACGCGATGCGATCAGTGCACGAATTGAATCTGTTCCGTTATGTGCCGACGACTCGCGACTGCGGTTGAGTTTTTCTTTGATTTTAATTACCAACAAATCGTTGACGTTGACGTCGACGTCGCTGCTGTTTGCTGATGTTGGGCCGGTGTTTTGCAGCACTCGCTGCTGCTCACTTTGTATAAGAAGAAGCGGATGAAGCAAATGTTGTTGTTGCTTCTGGTGTAGAAGTCAAATGTGGGCTGGTGCTGGTGTCGTTGCTGCTGTTGCTCTCTCATTCCCTCACAGCTGATGTGCTAGGGGCTCGCGGCTGATTTAATTAATAACGAATGCCAACTACAACAAATCGATTTAAAACAGAATAGAACAAAAAAAAATATATAAAAAAATCAAATCAAATGAAATAGAATTAGCATTCGGTTTCTATTTAGTACTTATGAATGATTACACAACGCGTGCTGGCTCAATTAATAATAAATGGCGACAAATGCGTTCCTAATCACACTCTTCCCCCTAATCCCTTCTCTCTATCACTCTCTTTCTATCTATCTCTACCGCTATCAATATATCCGTTGCTCTCTTTAGTTTTTGTTTTGATCAGTTTTTAATGCACATTCACTAGCACTGGATCGTTGCCGCTGTCGCTGCTGCTGCTTTGCTTGCGTGTTATTTTCTTCCTTTTTTTTTATTTTCTATTTTCTTGTTGAATTCACCTGTCGCAAGTGAGTTTAAGTCTCGTGCTTGTTGCTGTTGTCACTGCTGATTGTCATTTGAATTTCTTGGTTGCAGATGCAGTTGCGATTGCAGATTCAGTCTTTGTGTTCTGTTCTCCTTTTCTAGCACACAATACAATAGAATAGAATAGAGCACAGCACAGCACAGATGGACAGACAGACAGACCGACGCACTGTCTCCGCCTCTAGCGGGTACATTTCAATGTCAACTAAGGTTAAAAGTAATACAGCTGGCGAATAGAGTTTGCGCTGCACATACACCTGACGCACAGACAACTACTGCTTGGGGTGCGATACGTTTTGGGCATAACTTGCTAGTTGAATTTTGACAAAATGAAATAGGCAACAGCATAGGCTGTATTTTGGAACACAATCACAATACTACCGAGACATCTACAAGTACCACGAATAACGCAGCTATCGATATCGAGTGCACATGCACCGATGCCGATAAATCCACGAAGAGCAAACCTCAAATGCTATCGGATAAATTCCTATTGCTATCGCACAGCGACAGCTGGTATGCCACAAAAATTTGCAAACGATATGGCAACACACAACACAGCGCTGCCACTGTTTAAAGAAATAAACGATTTAAAATTTGTATTTTTCGCAACTCGCTTTTGCTTCACGTTTTTTTTTTTTTTTTTTTTACATGCATGTATTTTATATATATGTTGTTTTTTTTGTTGTTTTTTTGTTTTGTTTAATGGAATACAATTGTAAAAAATATTGAATAGACGCTAATGTATGAATGTATGTAATAATTATGAGGCAAATGTTTACAATTTTGTGTTGATTTTTTTTTTTTTTTGAATGGAGAAGGATATACTTCTTTTTTTTTTTGTTTTTGTGGTATAAGAAAGGGATTTCTCTTCTTAATGCTTAGGGTTTATTAATACTACACAACGTGGCTTATGCATGTTGTTAATTACTAGTGGCTCAACCTCGGTGTTTACAATACGTATTTTCTTTCTCTTTCGCAACCCTTCTGCTTTAGCGAACACAAATCGAAAGTAAACATATCGTAATAGATTTATGAATATATGATTAAACGTACTAAAAAAAAAAAAAAAATGAATACCATAAATGGAATACAAATATAAAAAACACTTGCCAAATGGATGTTCAGAGCCAAACGTACATTACATATAGGTATAAGCATATATATATATATATATAGAAAAAAATAGGTTTTACACACACATATCGGTATATATTAGCCCTACAACTTATAAATAATATCTATCTGCCGGATTGAATTGGATTGGATTGTTCATTCAGTACAGTAAATCCGTTTTTTGGGTGCCTTCGCTGTACGCCGATGCCGACGCCGGCAGATAATCATCAACAGCCACAACTCCATCTACTCCTTCAGCCGCAGCCGCTGTCTCCGTGTCCTGCAGTTCGTCCTTGATGAGGCCATCGCCAATGCCGACAACACTGCCATTGCCATTGCCATTGAAGGATGCGCTTCCCGCAGGACTTCCATTGTTGCTGTTGCTATTGCTGTTGCTGTTGTTGCTGTTACTGTTGCTACTGCTGCTGTCCGGTGTTGTGTAACGCGTGACACCCAGCTGGAAAAGACTGTCCATGGGCGAGGCCTTGAGGGGCGTGTAGAACCCCAGTGTCGTTGAGCCTGCAATTGAGTGGGACGAGAGCAGAGATAAGAATTGCAATTAGAGTATTTTGTAAATCAATTTTGATTTTTTCATGATTTTGCGTGGGTTAGTACAAGAATTTTGGAAAATCAATAAAATACAATTCAAATTTCGAATCTGATCAGTGTTGATGAAAAACTGTGCTTGAAATATGCATATTGGCGGTGGGATTATTTGTTTGTGTGTTTTTTATGTGGGTGGACAGTTGGCCAAATGAAAAACCTTTCAATTCTTCTTTTTTTTTTGTCACCAAAATGTACAAAAAAAAAAACAACAAAAATTCAATGAGAAAGCACGATTTCAATATTAATTGAATTCCAAGTAGAAATGTAATGCATAAGTATAAATATAGATTAAGTAGATCTTTTGATATTCAGGTGATAGTTACATAAAATTCAAAATACTCAAATTTCAAGCCAGAAATCGACCAGAAAAAAAGGTGAATAAATAAATTGTACAATATTGGTACATTTGTACTACACAAATTGCAACCCTGTGTGTGTGTGTGTGTGTGTGTTTCTAATTGGGATTGGTGGGGGGGTTAGTTACCTTAGAAATTAATATGAATTGGCGATTAGTTTTGGTTTTTGGATATTGTTAGGCTTCAGCAGTGTTGCTAACCAACACCGAAAGTATTGAACAGTGTTGTCAACGAACAGCAGCGGTGCATATACTATATACTATATAGATTTGGTGGTGGTGGTTAGAGTTGCCTCCTTCATCAGCTTCAGGCCGAGTGAGAGAGAGAGATAGCGAGCTCTTGTTCTTGTTTGCCTTTTCAGTTTAGTTTTGGATTTTCTCTTGGTTTATACATATATATATATGTATATTATGATATTATGGTTATAGATTGTATTTATTATATATATATTATTTCAAAGTATTTTGCTTAGATGTCTTTTATTAGATTTTAAATAATATCTGCAAAAGAAATTAGTAAAAACACAAGAAAGAAAACAAAAAAAGGTGGAGAAAACAAGAATACAAAAGTTTAAATGAAAATCGCATTTTGTTGAATTATTTATAGTATGCGTAGATATATATATATAGATAGTTAAATACATATAGTGAAAGTGTTTATTTTTAAGTTAGCTTAGAAGAGCAACAGTTAGTTATACATGGAAGAAAACTTTAACCGAATACAATACGAAACGTGCAACGCTAAGGTTAATAAATACATAAATTATACTTAAAAAAAAAAAAACAAAAAAAATGTAGTCTAAACGAAATCGAACACAAACACGCAAATTAATATTTGAAATCTAGCTTAACTGCACTAAATGCTTGAGGAGCAGCCAAGTTAATGCATCAACTGATTCAGTGTTGCCAGATCGTTGCCAAATCGCGAGTACAACAATAAAAGAACGAATTAATTGAATGAATAAATGACTTGTGGTTTAATTAACGAGTATTTACACGAGTTGCAACTCTGCAACTACTTTTAAACCCAATTCATAAACAGAGACAGTTAGAGAGACATGTACCTGTAGCGAGTAACGGATAATAAGTAACGAGTAGGCTGCTCAAGGGTGTTGGCTAGTTAACCGGAGATACGGGAGTCTGTGTACCATGCCTGTACCAAAGCGAGTACCGATTAACAAATATAAAGTAACGAGTAGCGAGAGAGAGCTCGCTGGCAGTATGTGAGTTTCGGGTGGGATGAGATGAGAGTCAGCACCAATGGCGAGTAATGAGTAGCGAGTGTTGCAGCTAATGAGTGGAGCCCAAGGGGTTTAAGGGGATTGGCTAGTAGTGTATAAGTGTTGTTGTTGTTATAGCAACGAGTATCAAGTAACGAGTAGTAGGTAGTTAAAGAGTAACGGCTAACGAGCAGCTCGCTGGCAGTATGTGTGAGTTTGAGTTTGGGTGGGTAGTGGGGTGTACGGGAGCAGTCTGGGGCCTGTACCAATAGCGAGTAACATACTAAGCCAGGAACCAGAAGGTATACCAGGGGTACCAAGTACGCTCAAAAAAAAGCTTATTTGTCTTTTTGCCTACGTTTCGTTGCGAGACAGGAATATGCGAGAGTTTCAAGCAGTTCTTTTTGGTGGAATTTCTCTGAAGCTTGGAGCGGATCCGCGACGGTTCCGATTCTGATTCTGGTTGTGTGTGTATTTTGGTTTTTTTTTATATGGTTTCGGATTAGACATAGTAGAGCGTGTTGCCTGGAATGCGTGCCTGCAGCAGTGCTGTGGATGCGTTGGGTAGCGCTAGCGACGACGACGTGGCCGACAAATGGGTGGCTATGGGCAGACTGGCGCGACGGCGACTCAACGAGCCAATGCCAACAATGTTCATCCTGTTGCTGCAGGCTGTTGTTGTTGTTTTTGTAACGGTTGTTGTTGTTGCTGGTGTTTGATATTTACTCAGATGCTGTTGATGTTGCTGTTGAGATTGCTTGGAATGCGAGAAGGAGGCAGCTTTGCGCTTGGCTGGTGGATGTGATTGCCGTGGCTTTGGTGACAGCAGCGGGAGGGCATCATCATTATCGTGTTGCAAGAAGCACGCATATTGTGGCTTCAATAAAACCGACGGTCTACGACGTTGACTTGGCGCAGCTGCGTCGGGTAGGAGCAGTTGGAGCGGCTTCAGCTGTGATTGCTTCTGCTTCTGCTGTTGTGGTTGCTGCTGCTGTTGTTGGGCTTCCAGTTGAGGCTGCTGTTGTTGTTGTTGTTGCTGTTGTCGTTGTTGCAAAATAATACCCCTCCCTAAACTTGGGTAATCTGCAAATATGCATGATGCTTAATTGAAAGCCGGACAGCGGTGCGTAATTTGGTTGGACACAGGTGGCAAGTGGCTAGTGGCAAAGGTCAAGGGTCACAGGTCAGGGCCGGAGCTTTAGATAGCATTATAATATAGTTTGAGTGAGGGCGGCAGCGGCAAGGTGGTGGGGGTTTGGGGGTGAGCTTTGGTGTGGGACGATTGCTGGCTGACTGCTTGAGTACACATCCTGTACCCACCTGATGAGCTGAATTAAGTTGCGAAAGCTTTTCACCAGCTGTTTGCCAGGTGGCAACGCTAATTGCCAGTACTGCTGCAGCATTGGCCAGCAGCTGCAGCAGAAGCGGCAGCAGCAGCAGCAGTCGTTCCTGCCCCTAGTTTTGGTTGTTGGATTCAAGACAGAGACGGAGACGGCCGGAATAATTGTGGCACTGGTTGTGGCAGTGGCATTGGCAGTGGCACTGTCAGTTTCAGTGGCTGTGGCATTAGCAGCGGCAACATCGACAAAATTGGCGCTGTGCTTAATCGCTATGTTAACTGTAACAGTGGCGTTCTCTGTAAAGTGCAGCAGATATTGTTATTGTCTGGCAACTCTGTGCATGCAATATGCAATTGATTCGTTTTTATATGTGTATGTGTGTGTGTGCTTGATTATGTTATCGATGATCTGGCAACGCTGCAAGACATGCAATATGCAATTGGACTATATTTTAAACATATATATATATATATCTATATATATATATATATATATATGTATATAAAGCTTCGATAATCTGTTGAAATGTCTGCCAACACTATGCTGCTGGGCATGCACTTTGCAGTTATCTATTTTATGTGTGTGTGTGTTGTGATCATGTTTTGTTGACGTTAAGTGTAACAGTTACATTTTCTGTTAAGTGCATAGATTTGTATTTCTGCAGCGCATGCTATTCCAACTGCAGAGTGTATGTGTGTGTGTGTGTGTAAGGAAATAAGTGTGCGTGCGTGTGTGTGTGTGAGAATGGGAATTGATCTCTAAGTCCCCCGCACTGGTGGCGCTATTAAGTGTGTGTTTAAAAACTCAAAGAGCACAGCACTACACGACAACAAATATTAAACACATTATTGAATGTAGAAGAAAGACAGAAGACAGAGATCAAGACAGGCACAGACAGAGATAGAAAGTGAGAGAGATTGAGAGAGAGAAAGGCAGTGTGAAGAAGAAAGAAGAGAGGCTGACTGTGTGGCAGGCAAGAAGAACGGCAAATAAAAACACAACAAAAAAAGACAACAAAAAAAACATGCAAAGGCAGGGTTGCCACACTTACCTAACGGTAAATTTCCCAGCATTCCGCTAGTCGCTGACGCTTTATGCGACACCGCTGCTGCTGTTGATGTCGACGTCGACGTCGATGCTGGAAGCTCAATTATCTCATCAACTGTCACATGATGATGATGTTGCTGCTGCTGTTGTTGTTGCTGCTGTTGTTGTTGGTGTTGGAGCATGAGATGCTCCTCGTAGAGCAGCTGATGATGTTTATTAACATTGCCATAGGGATCGGCATACGGTGGGTCGTCAACGTTGTTAGGTGTCTGCGATGCCTCGGAGGGATATTCGAACGTTGACGTTAATGTATCGTTAAATTGTACGCGGAACTGTGGAAAAAATCAAGAACAAGAAAACAAAAACAATAAAATACATGCCGATATCTGTCACATTGATGAAACGCACCCAAACAAAAAGAAAAGGAACAAAAAAAACAACTACAAAACCCAACTTAAGTCACTTCTAATGCATTTTGATAAATAGCGAAGGCATAAATAAATAAGTAATAAGATAACGCACAAGGAAATTAACTAATACAAAAAAAACAACTCGTAAAAGCAAACATTACGGACTCTGGGCATTCCCTGCACAGCCGATTAACAGCATGTTAAACCAGAACCGTTTAATCTACGCAGATTATGCGAATGTTTCTTCTTGCTCTTCTGCTTTCGCGAACGCATCAAGAAAGAGCAAAGAGTGAGTGAGAGAGAGAGAGAGAGAGCAACAACAAGGGCAAATGAAAGTGGAGCTCAAGAAACAAATAATCATTCGCTTCTTGCTGCCCTTAATTCAAGCGCGCAGCAAAAATGTAACAAAAGCATAAATACAAAAGACGACAAAAAGAAAAACAAAACAAATGAAATTCTGACCCTGCGGAGTAGTGAAATAATTGCCGTTAATTGTTTCGCATCAGTTTTATTTTCACAATTTTTTTTTTTTTGTCGCAGCAGCAATTTTTAATGCTGCCTAAAAGTGAAATGTGGGCCAATATGTTGCGACAGCAATTAAATACCCAAAGAGACCGTCCAAAAATAAACAAAAAACTACTAGCAATTACTAGCGGATATACCCCGTTAGCAATAGCTGTTGGTATATTAACATTTTGTTTTCTGCTACGATAATCGTTGCATTTGAAGAAATCTCAATTCTCCGCTTATGTGAAATATATATATATATATATATATATAGATAGAGAGAGAGAGAATTATGTAGTTCAAATGGTTGCTTCAAATTGGTCAAGCATAGCAGCAGCATGGAACACAAAATTGATATCTTGTTGAATCGATAAGAGGCGCGTTTTGTTTGCTTGTTACAATGCCACCAAACTCTTTGAATGTTCAAAAAGTCGCCGCCAAGCGCTGCTAACAATCAATTTGTAATTTACCCCCCGTCCTCCATGCACACACAAACACACCACTACTATATTCAACAACTAATCTTATCTTATCCTTTTCAAACAAAAATATACAAAAAAAAAAAGCCAAAAAACCACACCAAAAGAAAAAAAGAACCCATATTATCTGCTGCGGGCAAGAATTTCTAATATCTGATTTCTGATTCCTGTGCGACATTAGTCATGGGTTCGTTCTAGTTATACGTACTACAGTAAAATTGATACTATATATATATATATATATATATATATATATGTGTGTGTGTGTGTGAGTTAAATGAAATTTAGTTAGTCATACGAAGCAGTTGCGAGTTCCTGGTATTTACATTTATTCGTTAATTTCCGCATTACGGTATTTTCAGGGCCAACAACAAATGGAAATGAATATTGTTTGCACAAATCAGTTTCGATTTTCAGTGATATTTGCTCTGAAAATAGTGATATGTTTACTAATTTTATTGGCTACTACAGAAGTTATCCAGAATATTGGCTAGAGGGATAGATCTGTGATGAAGATTACCCCAACAGCGAATCAAATCTGACCAAGATGTTAATTAATCCATCGACAGCAGTCTTCAGATGTGCTTACAATATTTCCCCCCCAATAAGATAAGATCAGAATGGGAATAAGAATACTCACCGATGAATCTTTGGGTTTCTGTCGTATGCTGGACTTGCCATCGATCACAATATTGGCGTTCTCGAACTCCACGTCGCATGGGGAGGGCGGGCACATTGAGTAGTCATCGTAGTCGGTGTCTGTCGATGTCTCCACCGAAAGGTCGCCCAGCAACACGAAGCCCGGCTCATTTGGCTGCACAAAAAAAAAAAAGAAAATACAAAAAATCGAAGTGAAAATGGTTATACGGGAAAAGCGAGACTGATTCATTCAAATTTCTTATAAGAAAAGTGATCAAGTAGGAGTCGAGCAGGGGGTGGGGAGGGTGACTGGGGTGGTTATTTCGAGGTCGCTCTGAATCACAGCTGTCCCATTTCTCGCCATATCAGACGCAGAACGGCATATGTATGTATGTATATATATATATATATATATATATATATATGTGTGTGTGGAACAACAAGAGATAATAAGCTTCAGGCAGAGATAAAAGAAATAAATAAATAAATACATACTTATGTACATATTTACATGTACATATATAATGTATATACATACATAAAGAGACCAACAAGAACAACATAAGGCATAAAGCAAAAGCCAACAGAATTGAACGTCGAAAAAGAATTGACAAAATTGAGTTCACCACACAACAGCAACAAAAAAAACCAACAAAAAAAGCACTAAAACGGGTTTAACAAGCAAGAGTGTGTGAGAGCGACAGAGCGAGCAGTCGCATGGCTTGCACGCAACAGAATAACGAGCGAAAGCGAGAGAGAGAGCGAGAGAGATCAACGCTTTTTATTCAACATTGACTCTCTTTATACAAAACAGCTGTGCAGCCAAATGGATGGCGGCTTGTTGCCCATTGCCAGTGACAACAACAACAAACCAGAACTCACCACAGCTCCAATCCCGCTCTCCTCCTCCCTGCGTAAGTCCTAATATATCTTTGTCTGCTTTACTCTATGCTTGCATGCATGTATGTACGTATGTGTATATGTATGCATGTGTGTACGTATTTATGTATGTATGTATGTGTGCATGTACAGGCATATGTAGCAGCAGGAAGCAAAAAAGAACAAGCAGAGAAAATATCGTAATATGTACACATGCTATGTACACATGCTATGTATATATATATATATATGTATGAGAACTGGTTTTCGCAATGCAATCGCAGTAGGAACGTTGCCATAATGAAAAATGAGGAAGAATTTGCCAATCGCAGTGCATCCATATCCAACATTGGCAATACATACGCATGTATGTAAATAATACACATGCACACATGTACACACCCTTAGCCTTAAATGATTTGCATAATTTTGTATTGATCGATTTGGGTATATACCATGAGTAAGTCAAGCTTGAAATTGTTGCTCATTTTAATTGCATGGCTATATTTAGAAGGTCATTCGGGAGAGCTATGCTTCAGCGGTACGCATAACACACACAATCGCAAAAAAAAAAATACAGTTATTTGCAGGCTTAAGGATTCCTGTCTGATTATTTAATGCTTTTCATATTTATTTCGTTACTTTTGTTGAACTCTTTTCACAAATGTGCAGTTACTCTCTCTCTCTAACTCGCTCTCGCTCTCTTTCCCTTATTTCCTATTTGTTTATATGACAATGAAAAAGCACAAGCAAAATGAGTGTGCGAGTGTGCATGTGTGTGTGAGGGGGGATTGAAAAAAGAAGAAACATACAAATTCATACAGAATATAAGCATGAATAATGCGCAACGGCGCCACACATTCCGACTGCTGCAGTCTGATAAGACTTGACAATACAAAAAAAAAAAAAAAAAACACAGCTGGCCATGGGAAATAAAGGGGGGTGGGGGGAAGGTGGGTGGGTGATAAGTTGGGGGGTGGATTAGTAGATTGTGTGCACAAGTCATAACTCACCTTTGGCAATTCCCGTTTCCGTCTGTAGATCACACCATCGCTTTCAATATAATCGGGCACCTCCTTGCTGCTCTTGGAAAAGTTGAACACCATCGAAGTGTTGTTGTCCGTATGCATTGAACTGATGCTGGAATTGGAAATGTTGCTGCCAATGTAACTGCTGCTGCTGCTGTTGATGCTGCTGCTGCTGGCGCCACCTGTTGTCGGTTGTCGTCTCTTGCGCAACGGCCAAATTGGCGAAATTCCAGCGTTTGTTGCTGCTGCTGCAGCTGATGATGCTGCATCCGTTTCGCTAACATTCTTATTGTTGGTGTTTATCACGGTGTCGAGACTAGTGCCACTGGGAGTTGTGGTCGTGGTGGCAGCAACTGCCGCAGCAGCAGCGGCATCTGCGGCCAATGCTGTTGATTTTTTCATTTCATTAATGCGATTCTTTTCAATTTCGCGACTGGTAAGCGGCGTTCCACAACTGGAATTATTGGAATTATTCAGTAGCGGCCTGATGACACCAATTTGTTTACGACTGCTGGAATTGATGCTGCTGCTGCTGTTGCTGCTGCTACTGCTGCTGCTGGAAACGTGCGCGTTCTCTTGCAGGGCGGCAACAAATGAACGCTGCTGGACTACGCCGCTGACGCCGACGCCTCCTGCTACTGCCGCCGCCGCTGCTGCTGCTGCTGCCGCCTCATCGTATGGCGGCGGCGGCTGCGCTGCGAGCGCTTTTAACTTATCGCCGCCTGCCGCGCCCAATTTATCGCCATTGCAAACAGCGCCGCCACCGTCGACGTCATTGCCTTCGTCGCCGTCGTCGTCGCCTTCGATGTTGTCGTTGTTGTCATCGTTGTTTTCTTCTTCTTTTTCGTTTTCGACTTGCGATCGTTTATCGCTGCTGCTGCTGACTAAGCAGCGCTGACTGTTTTCACCACCCACCACAACGGCGGCGGCGTCAATTGTTGGCGATTCTACCAGCTGCATGCGTTCCAGCATTTTGCCAAGATTCGTCACTGGCGAATCAAACGGAATGGAATGTGCAGCAGCGCCAACATCCACCAGCTGACGGGGTATTATGTCTGGAACATGCGAATTGGAATTCAATAAACGCGGCTGCTGCTTAGGCGTCGACGCAGCAAAGCCTGGTAGCTGCTGCTGCTGTTGTTGTTGTTGTTCTCTTTTACTGTTAGTGCTGCTGTTAGTGTTACAGTTAGTGTTAATTGGCTTTTGCTCCTTGATGATCGATTTGTAATTGGCAACCTTGCTGGCAACGCCGCCAATGCCGTTGCTCCGCTGCGCTATGCGCGGTCGCCGATTGGCGCTTGCCTCAAACATTTTCAGTGTTTGCTTCACCAAATCGGGCGGTGGGCGTTCTGTGTCATCGATTATGGAGGTTAGACGCTTGGGGGGCGTGGCATCTGTGCCGCTATGCAGGCGTTCGCGTGCATTACTAATTTTATCCTCAATGCTGACAGAGCCAGCGACTGCGCTGCTGCTGTTGTTGCTGCTGCTGCTGCTAGCTGCGTTGACTGCTGCAGTAGTTGCAGTCGCTGCTTGATAGCTGTGGGCGCGTTGACTTTGGGTATTCCAGGGTGATTTTTCGCAGAGCAGCGCTTCGACGGAGCGGGCGCGTTTCATAACCTCATTGCCACGCTTAAAATGGCGCGCACGCAGCATTGCAGTACCGTTAGACGGCGCAGACGAGTGCGGCTGCTGCGTCGAATTTTGGGTTTGCTGCTGTTGCTGCTGCTGCACGCTTTTGATGTAACCGCTGCCCGTGGTGGCTATTGATGCCGGCTTGCCGCCAGCTATTGGCGGCGGTGTTGCAGTCGCAGAGCGAATTGGTGCCGCAATTGGAACTGCAACTGGAATTGCAATTGGAATTGCAACTGCAGCGTCGCCGTCGACGTCAGCGTCAGCATCGTCATCGTCATCATCGTTGTGATCGAGCAGCGTATTTAGGCTGGTGGAACGACGCAGTCGCTGCTGTTTTTGGCTCAAGAGCTGACTGGGCGTTTCGCAGCGCAGCGCCAGATTTAGGTAGCGGCAGCGCAGCTTTGATACAATTCCAGGGCCATAGCTGAGATCCTCCTGGGCGACGCCGCTGACGTCGACGTCAACGTTTAACTGTTGTTGTTGTTGTTCGCTCTTCGTTTGCAGATGATGATGTTGATGAGGATGATGATGATGATGGCGATGTTGGCCATTTTGTGTGTTTGTTGTTGTCTTTTTCATTTCTTTCATGGCGACCATTGTCGTTTTTACCGCTACTTTTGTGGGCGACGCGTTGGCCGTTTGGCGTTCCAATTGTTGTTGTTGCTGCTGCTGTTGTTGTTGATTTATAATAAACTTGTTGCTTTGCAATTTATCAGATATTTTCGATTTGGAATTTTTATCAATATTCGTTAATATTGCTGGTGTTGGGTTTGCGTATTGAATTTGCGCTGCATCAGCAGTGGCCCTCTGGCCCTGTTTGCATTTCGTTTGCAACTGATTTGCTGACGACGACGGCGACGAAGTCGTCGTTTGTTTCACATTTGCGCCGCCGCCTGTCGCTGTTAATGCTCCAGTTGTTGTTGTCGGCGCTGTCGCTGTGCCAGTTTCAACTTCACCACAGGCGCGAGAGCGCACACTCAAATTCACCATGGCCATTGCGCCGCTATTTAACTCAACGTCACGCTCTCCGCACGTTCGTTCTCTCACGCTCAAGCTCTCTCTCTTACGCTCTCTCTCTCTGGTATCCAAATTTAGAATCTCTTGCTCCTTGCCAGTTGATTGACTTCTTGTGTTAAATAAACTTGATCGCTGCTTTGGTATTGGTGCATTGCCAGCAGTTGTTGTTGTAGCTGTTGCTGCTGCTGCTGTTTCTGTTGAAAAGGCCGTGGTGGCTAAGTCTTTGCCTTGCTGTGTACTTTGGGCTGTTGCTGTTGTTGCCAGAAGCGTCTGATGACCTCCAGCTTCAATAAAACATTTCTCAGACTTTTCCTCTGTTGGTGAAGTCTTAAATGCCGCCGCTTGCTGTTGTTGTTGTGTTTGGCTTACATTTCGTTTCACATGCTGCTGTTGTTGTTGTTGTTGACTAGTTATTGTTGCGGTTGCGCTGGCATCAGTCGTACCTGAATCTGCAAATAAAAGTTTTGGCGTATATATTTATATATATATACATATAAGACAAAAAAAAAAAAAAAATACGCACAAAACAGTGCGAAATGCTTAAGCGGTGAAAATAGTCTGTGTCTTTTGTTCTTTCAGCTGCGACGGAAAAAACAGGTCACATATATAGATATATATATTTATGGCATTGGACATGACATTGAATTTCCCGTTCAATTATCTATTGATAACATTTGATAAGAGCAGAGGAATAGCTGAAAACAAAGCAGTTCTCAGTTCTCATCGATAGGCGATTGGCATTACTCATTACTGAACTAACTGTAACTGTAAACAAACAAACAGCTGTCAATGGACATAATTTGTTGTTTGTTTATTGCAAGCTGTTTAGCTATTAACTTGACTAATTAGACGTCGTCAATCAGCTGCAACTAACACATGTTTCGCTCCTTTTCAAGTTGTTTGTATATGCGAATCAATTTCATGAATCGCTATCGATACCCCTGTCTGTCTCTCTCTCTCTGTATACTTACATACAGACATCTGGTTACATGTTCTGATTGGAATCCAATACGAATAACAATGTTGTCCTCTCTTCGTGTTACTCATATCGGTTTATCGATTTTGAAATCAGTAACACGTTCACTTATCGAGCTGTATTTCAAAATTAAAACACAAAAAATCGTACCCAAAATGATGCACATAATAATAGTCGAAGAATAAATAAATAATAATTGTGGAGGAATAAATAAAATGTTGTCTTTTTCTGCTTGCTTTGGTTAGGTTTTACCTGCAGGTTCAGTGAAAGCCAGACAACTGCTGCTGCTGCTGCTATCAGCTGCCATGGACGTTGTTGCTGATTTTGTTGTTGTTGTTGTTGTTATTGTTGGCGATGACAGGGAGCTGGGGGAGGTGGCGCTGGTGGGAGATGTGACATTGGCTGTCGCTGCATTCGTTCGTGCCACATTTGTTTTGCGTCGGTGTATCAAATCCTTTTTCCACTGCGGCATATCCGGCAGGAATCCAGCACTGCTGCCCAACGGTGTCGTTGCCGGTGAGCCACCACCACACTCAGCTCCAGCTCCAGCTGCAGTTCCAGTTCCAGCGCCAGTTGCAGCCGCAGCTAAAATTCCAGCATCCGCTGTTAAATGCAATGAGGAACGCTGCTTTTGGGCCTCGGAAGACATTTTTGGCTAATTGCGTAGCGGCTGCAATTGCAAATTGCATTCGGCATTAGTTATGTGGCATGTGGCATGTACCAATCAATGCTCAACCGAACCACTACAACTAACTGACGTCTTAACCCACACACGTCAGCAAAGAGACTGACTGACAAACGTAGCTTTAACTAAATACCAACTACTACCGACCACACATAAACCCCCCAAACCACCAAATTGGGGGTGTGGGTCGAAATAAAGTATTTTTCATAGCTGACTTCCGGATACTCTGCTTCTGGAGGTCTCCATATGGTAATCATCACATTAACGTTCAATTATTATGCGGAAAATTCTGATCTAAAGACAAAACTCTGTAAAACTGTGCCACTATAATTATGAATTGTTATAAAAATTGAAGAAAAAATATTAATTGGTAACTTTGTCTTAAAATGTAATCTATAAAAAAATAACAGATATTTATTTGGCTTAATATATCAATCAATCCTCTACAATCTTGAGTTTTCACATAAATTGAAGAAAACAAAAATAATTGAGGAATTTATCAATCCACTAAAGATGTACAAATTGAAATCTTTAAAAAAATTAATATAATTTTTTTTATTTATATATTTTACTGTTACTTTCTTATAGATTGAATTCAGTATTATGATCGAAGACAATTCAAGTTGAACAATATTTCCATTTGCAGGGCATGCAAAAGTCGACTTGAACGTTTCTTAATCACCCTTTTTTTTATATTTTTGTTAATTGGATTAACTGTTTTCTTAAAAAAAAAAAACGAAAGAAACCTCAATATTTGTTCATTGTGTAAAATAAAACAAAAGAAGCAGACATACACGTACACACACACACGCACACTCACACACACGCACACTCGCACACATAAATGACGAATATGCTAAAAATATGATGATCAAAAATGCAAGTGATTTACTTTTAATTTCGTTCGTTTTGTTTTGTTTTCTTTGCTTCTCTTTATTTCGCTGGCGGTTAATGATCGAGAGTAAGCAGGATCGCAGCAGGCAGACAAATGCAAGCGTGAAAGGAATGTAGAGAGTCAGAGAGGGTGGGGGGGGGCAAAGTGAGTTGGACAAGTGTCAAATTGAGAGCTCAGCTTAAATAACATTTTTTCCCATATTTTTGCTTGCGTGTATGTAAATTTTAAGGGTGCACAGCGGCTCACGGCAAGGAGGAAGGGAGAGGGGTGGGGTGGGGAGGGTGACTGCAAATTGCAGACGAAGCATAAAATAAACAAGAGACGCTGCGCTGTGCATATTATCGATTTTTACAAGCTGCAAGAACTTTTCAGCTACACACATACACACAGACACACAACACACATGAATGCCTGCATACATACATTAAATAGATACTTATGTTTGTATGGAAGAGCCAGCAATTTTGCACTGAGCCACCCAAGTCTGGCAACGGATTGGAAAGTATGTGTGTGCTGTGTGTTAAAGAAAACGAGAAAAACAAAAGCCGCACCAGAAAAAACAAAAATTATTTAGCAGCTCATTTTGGGTATTTAGGCATTGAACGAGTGTTAAATGTGCGCGAGCTGAGCGGGCTATGTATAAAACTAGAGCCGGGCACTGTTTATTGACACACAGCATTAAGAGTAATATAAACATTTTGGTTTTTTTTTTTGATTTGATTGCTTACTTTTGCGTTCAATTCAAGTGGTGGGGCTTAAATTGTGTTTGTGGTTCACATATGTCGTGTAGTTAGTTGTACGCATGGATGAATTTGTATGCAGAGTTATTAGATTAAATATTCTAGATACGCGCACTTTCTTTACACCGCACACTGTCTATAATTGCAATTAAGTCGCCTTTGCCTACTCTAAAATGCTCCTAGCCACTGAACAGTGTTGGGTTGTTTTCCAATTACCTATCGACTCAACTATCGATGTTCGGCTTTCTTTCTCTCGATGTCCATCGATAGTAGTGCGATACACCACTTTCATGCGCGTTGAGCTAATATTTAAACTTCGAATATTTGAAGATGAAGACTGATTGAAATAAGAATTTGACTGTTTCTTGGCGTAGTCGTAGTAATGTTATTTGCTTGTAAAATGAAATTTTTAAAAGCGTTATTTCAAACATGAAATAAATTAGTACAGATTGTCGTAGTCTTCGACTATCGATAACTTAGAGACTTATCGTATCATATTTGAAAATTCCAAAACTTTACTTCCAATGCTAAACTACGTTTTTATGCAGTTTTTTCGGTTAGGTATTTCTCAGCTCTACTATATTT
This sequence comes from Drosophila macrothrix, assembly GCA_035042055.1. NCBI lineage: Eukaryota > Metazoa > Arthropoda > Insecta > Diptera > Drosophilidae > Drosophila > Drosophila macrothrix. Next base: position 5,640,629 of record JAWNLX010000587.1, read on the forward strand.
CTGTCAAAACTAAGCCGATAATTCGATTAAACTAAAACTGTCAACAGCCATAAATAAAAAACTCTTTATTTATATGTAGTAATAATAATAAAAGTTATTTAAAATACTGGAATGAAATGTATTTAATATTATCACATGAAATGTGTACAAGATTTGAACTCATTTAATTTCCAGCACCTCACCACAGGCTGGAATCACTTTTGTTTAATCTAAGAATTTAGTTGTAAACTGTGGTGCCATCACGATCGTAAATTGTTTCTTATGTTGAACATGGGACACCTCATTGATAAAGGACCTGTAAATAAAGGATTGAAGAATATATATATGACTGTAAATGATGCTATATAAATATTGTATAGTAGTCTCAGTAGTAGTCAAAGTTGATATCAACTCACGAAAAATACATGAAGTTACTTCTATGCTTAATTTCGTCGATCTTATCTTAAGTCTCTTGACTTATAGTCTAACTGTGTATAAATTTGGTTAGAAATTGATCTATTTTTCGAAGTATTTTAAATAATACTTTAAGTTTAAGTTCAATAGATGACTTTTAAAAAGTAAAGACTGTTTCCATAAAAGAACAACCAAATGTCCAACTGTTGGGATGCATCAATAATAGACAATCAATTTCAATATTTATATCAATATCCCAAAATTTGAATTAATATAATTGCCAACAGCATCACATTTAGTGACTGGGTGACTCATCATTATTCAAACTATCAGTTGATCTCTCTGATCTGCCCCAAGAGAGGTATATACTCGGCATCCACGAGATCCATAATTGATCTATGCACACCGGAAGCTTCCGGTTGCCGACAACAGGTGGATAAGCGGAACACCAGCGTCGAGGATCCGTAAAAGTGTCCGGTTTGCTTGAACAGTGTGCTGAAGAAGAAGCCATCGTCGATGCGTTGCGGCCACGTCTTCTACAAGACGCGCATCGAAACAGCCGCCGAGGCAAACCTCAAGAGCCCCTTGCGCAACAAGAAGATTTCCAAGTGTTACAACTGTTCCATATGTCGTATTTACTTATAAGGTAGAAACATCCAAAATGCATCCAGTCATTTCCATTGCGTTGTTCCTTGACTATTTCTCAGTATTTATGTTTTTATGTTGCTCATTTCCGATAAGCAAAATTATAACTACAAATAAACGAAAAGGTAACGAATTCTAAATAACATACTGTTCCTTTGCCAGGGTGACATTGATGCGATCGGTGGAGACGCGTGTGGGTCGAATGGCACCAAAGAAGTCGGTGATTGGCACCTTATGCGGATCCCGTCTATATAAATCCTTGCGCACGCCCACCGTTGAAATGCAGACACGCTTCGGGCACACTTGCAACTGCAAGGCATACAAATATTCAAATAATTATGTATATACAAATATATTATAAGACAAATATTGTAATAACTTACGAATTCGCCAATTGTTCGCTTGCTAAACGGTTGCACTTTCTCGAGAAACTCGAGCGCATAATAAGTATACCGATCGATCATATAAACCCCAATCGAGGGATCAACATGATGCTGTCAAATCCATATACATTTATATATATTTATGTAGAGGTTAATACATGGCTGACAAGGATTTAGAGCGAGATGTTACTTACGGATAGAGAATCCTCGCCAACCAGGCTGCTAGCCACGGCTAAAACATTGGGCGATGTGAACTTCTCATAAAGCGATGCCGCCTGGCAAGTATCCACCATGAAAAAGAGCTCGTTGTAACTGCAAAATTGGACACAGAAAGATTAGTTCATAATTATTTAAATACCCAAAGTCGGCAAGTGTCATATTAATTCTTGTTTATGTTTATGCTTTGACAATAAAAACTTATCTCTCTATTTTTAGATTAACAAACCAAATGGGAAACACATAAGCAACGGAGTACCCAAAAAGGTGCAAATAAAAGTTTACCACAAATCCCCTTTAAAATCTTGTTTGGACCTTACCGTTTCTTTTCCCACATTTGCTGTATGCCATCGGCGAGTTCTTGGCTGGTTATCTCCTCGGAGTCTTGGAATTTGAGGAAACCATCGCCGCCATGTCCCGTCAAATAGATGAGCACATTGCTGCCGGCATCGGATAGCAGTTTCTTGGATCGTGCGGTTCCATTTTGTGTGCGACCCGTTAGCAAACGAACGAAATTCTCCACGGTCACCTCATAGCCACGATAGTCCACCTCCACATCATCCCCATACACATTGATATGCTGATTGGCATTGTTGTACACCTGACCAGGCCGCGGATTCCGTGCATTGCACGCCATATCATCGGCGATCATCAGGATTATCTGGGAGTCGGGTATACCCAGGCGCTTCACTGAACGGTAAATGGATAGCACATTGGCGACATGACGATAGTTGAACCAGAAGCGGGACGCATCCACTAGCACCGCCCAGTTATTCGTATGTGTTGAGCGCTGGGCGGCGTCCACAAAAGGCTCCGGCAGCACTGAAGTCTCCTTCAAGAAACAAATAAAACAACAACAATAACAATAATAATTATAATAATAAGAGCCACTCTATGTCACTTTACTTACATGCTCAGCGTTGCAGCAATAAATGAAGGCAAGCAGCAAGTGCAATAAAATTCCTTTCCTTAACATATTATATTATTCAACTTTAATTTTTATTTTCGTTTGCCGGCATTGAATCAAAATCATTCCTTAGTGTGTGTGTGTGTTGAGTGACAACAACAGCTGACACTGCTTACAGTGCTGCCAGTCTGTCATTCAACTCTCTGGCAACGCTTAACTATGACAACTAACAACAAACGCTAAATGGCCAAAATTTTCATGTCAATTTTTCGCAGATACAACGCCCCAATATCCACTATTTCGCCTTAATATATACGGCACATGTGCTGAGCCTTCGAATGAATGCTGCAAATGCAGCTAAACCCGGCAATTGGGATCATAAAAAAGCAAATGAAAATTGCCAATGTCGCTCAGCAACAATCCAATATGGCGTTCAAAAAACGCTGGCATGTCGCACGAACGAACAAACGAACGAAAGAACGAACGAACGTACGAACGAACAGACGAATACGAAGACGAAGAGAAATGGAGCAAGAAACAGCACGTCAGCTGAAAACAGTTCGTACACACATGCTTATTGCATGTATGTATGTGTGTATGTATGTATGTATGTGTGCATATGTGCATATGAACATATATACATATATGCATGTAAAATGCTTGCATGCGGTTGTGTGCGGCACAAAATACAAAGGCATTTGGCTTTTCTCATGGCGAAACTGAAGAAAATCAACCAACAACAATAATGCTTATGAAAACTCTCTGAATTCGCCGCAAACATCTCGCAATCGCGATCACATTACTCTCTCTCTCTCTCTCTATCTCTCTCCCATCTCTTTTGTGTTCTTAATGATTCTCGCTCTTTGATTCACGTGGGTTTTCAAAAGACAACAACAACAACAACTGTTTGCATAAATATGGGTTTGGTTTCTCTTATGCTGGGCGTGTGTATGAGTGTTTTTCACTAATTCGCAAGAGCTTGAGCTTTGCCGGAAGTTTTCTTTTCATTCTTTCATCCGTTTATTGTTGTGCATTATGCCTGCACATTGATATTCGTATGTGCGTATGTATGTAGATATGTGTGTTTGTATGTATGTATATTGTCGCTTCTGCTTTGCCTTCAGATTCATGGCTGATAGCTGCGTGGCGTTTGTCGGCCATTGCGTTTTCCCATTTTGTACATATGTACATATGTACATATTTCTTATGTATGTGTCTGTCTGTGTGTGAGTGTATTAGTGTGGCTGTCGGAGCGCGCAAAGTTTACCCATTGTCAATACACACATTCATACAGACATGCACTACATATGTACTCATTTAAGTATGTACAAACATACAAAGGTGAAATTAATCGAGTGGGCGTACTACGGAAAGCCTGCAGAAAAAGCAATTAAAAGGCGACTTTTTTTTAACTCGCACATATGCACAAACAAACATACACGAACACACATACACATGCATACGTATGCTTGTTCAACATGACGTATGTATGTACATAAATACGTTTATATACATACATACATTAAAATGCATAAGTGCAGCAAGTTTATCGATATGTTTGGCAGCCATTGTTTTCAGTTTTACTATTTACATAATCATATTTCAAATCATGATCAACAGTGCAAAAACAACAAATACATTGATCTCGCACAAAGCTGCATCCTTTCTTGCCAACAAATGTCCTTGACTGGATTGAAGTACATAGATATGTACGCAACATATATCACGTATTAATCAGACGCAACAGTTGTAAAAGAGAACAGAAAAGTAAGCTAATATGGGCTACGCAATGTCCTTGATTGCCAGTGTCCTTTTGACCTTGGCCCAGTCGAAAGCACATCTAAGTTATGCATTTTTGCATCATGTGTAACAAACCTACCTATTTATTTGTACATAAATATACTACATGCAACGCACGTATGTGTATATGTATCTATACATATGTTTTTGTTGCATGCAGTTGACACTTTTGACAAGGCAGCCTATTGATTTATTTTTTCCTCTTCTCCCCCCAGCAAGCGTTCAAAATAGCGATTAAGTTGGGCCCTTAACCCACATACACCCACCCACACACACACACACAGAGGTGACTTGCCACAACAAAAAATGGAAACGGGACTCCCTTTTGTCAATTGCAGGATGTTTGTTCCACTTCAGTTAACGTTGCCTAACACACAGAAAGAAACAGAATTAGAAACAAGCCGAGATTAAAGTGAGGGACTAGCTGACATCTGCAAATAATTTGCATTGATTTCATTCAATTGAATTTAAAATTTAAAGAAGAAGGAAAACAAAAAACAAACAAACATATTCCAAATGCACTCGGCTCGGGACTTTTCGCATTTTCGAAAAGAAATCCATTTCCATTTCCTCTACCATTTTCGACTAAGAAACAAAAGCAACGAAAGAACTGCAAAAGAGAGAAAGAAGAGGTGACAGAAGCAGCAGCAACAACTGTTGAAGAAAATCAGCGACAAAAGCGATATGAATAAATGAATTTGCATACGAAAAAGCACAGCGAAAAATCAGCAGCCACATCAGGCGAATCAAAGTACATGCATACTAATATTGTGAGTGCTCTTCGCAAGTCTTTAGTTTTAGTTTTAGTTTTGTTTTCAGTTTTATTGCTACCCCCAGCCGACGACGAAGCAAATATATTTGTTAGCTGTTGTCCTGGCAGGCAATAGCAAAAAAAAAAAAAAACCAAAAACCAACAACGAGAGGCGCAATATACAAAACAAGTAAGCAACATTGTTAATTTGCCGGCACCATGGTCGACTTGTGTGTACACTACTCGCACCCTATCCACCTACCACATCTATGCATATACGCTGCGTGAATTGTGTGTGAGTGTGCGTGTGTGTGTGTGTGCTGCTGCTGCTGTTCAGCAGCTAGTAACAACTTCAGTGGCGATAGCTTATCGATAATAAGTTGTTCAATTGGGAGCTGCAAACAATTGATTAGAACATTAAGCAAAAACACTTAACGCATAATTGTTAACGCTTGTGTTTTCTATGGGTCCTTTAATGCAAACTTTTGTTTGGCGGTAGGGCATGAAAGTATCTCGGATATGGCGCTCACATGTGGCCGAGTCGAGTCGAGACGAGTCGTGTCGAGTCGAGTTGAGAGTCGGCGACGAGGCGAATACACATATTTCGCCGCTGTGACGCTCGCGCTCTCTCGTGTTCTCTTGCTCGCTGTGGCTCTCTTTGGCATGTTTAACGCTGCCATTTTGCCTTGTTATTTCACTTCGTACCGTGTTTGCGTTCACAACTCTGTCGGTTCGGGTTCTGCATTTTATTTTATTATTATTATTTTTTTTTTGTTTTTCTCTGCTTTGGCTTGTGCATTTTATTTGTACATTTGTATATTAAAAGTGACCGCGTTTCGACAAACGACTTTGAAATTTTGAATTCAATTCTGAATTGATTTCGTTACAATTGAATAACAATAAATGCGGAAAATTCGCAAATGATGCGAAGGCGACTCTGAAAAAAAAAAAAAAAGAAGAGAATTAAGTAAGTATCGTCGTTGTGGCTATGTGACTGTTTTGTGTGTGTGTGTCTCTCTCTCTCTCTCTGTGTGAGTGTGTGTGTGTATGTAGTTGCGAGTGTGCTGAGTGTCTATATGTGTTTTTGTGTATGTGTGTGTGCGAGTCTGTTTATGTACATGTACATACATGCATTCATATTATATTTGCATGTATGCGTATATAGCAAATCATTCGCAAACAAAAATGCTCCCATGCATAATTAAAAAGAAAACTCGAAAACGCGAAAGCAAAAAAAAATATATTACAAATCAGTGCAAACAACAACATTGAACAAAACATGCAGCATAAACAAAATTAACGGCGCAAGCAAATAATAATTGCTTATGGACTCGATTTAAAAAATAAAAATAAATACAAATTTTATCTTACTACTACTCGCTTTATGTTTGTGACCCTTCTTGCGGCAGGTGGAATCTTAAAAGTGTTAAGTGTTTGATTGCGTTGGTGCAATTCAGCCTAAGCCACCGCGGCCACCTGATGGTGCCTTTGGCCCACCTACTAGGTGGATATGGCTAGTTCGTCCTTGCATCGAGTGTTTGAAATAAACTCAATTGAACATATGTTTTCAGTGTGACCAAATTGTAAATTGTCCTCTAAATTGGCAAATCCTTGAGAAGGGATTCGTTAAAACATTGGGGGAACTCTGATTTGCGAAAAATATTTATTTGTATTTCGGACAGTTAAATTAATTGGAACACAAGTCTAATTGCAGCAAATCATTTGTTTACATTTCGGCTTACTTGCAAATGAACAATAAAATCAAATGTTATTCATTTTTTATAAAGCGTATACTTTATAAATGCATATTTGCAATGTATGTTGTATGACACTCAGCTTATGTGAGTTGGCGGCAAATAGTTTTTCAAATTCGGCGCCATTTAACGACACCCCCCTCCCAGTCGCCACCTACTCATCGCACATCTGATCTAGGGGGCGGTGATCCTGTTGTGCACAAGTGTATATCTATCGATTATCAAATGAATGCGATTTATATTATGCTTTATCAATTGATTGAGCTAGATTATTTAGTTTTCAAGTTGAAATTGCAAATAACAAATTGAGTTGGCTAATTGTTGTGTGCGACGTGAAACATAATAATCGCTGCTGCGCTCGAATTGTGTGGGTATCGGTGGGCTCGGCACGATACTTTTGTTGCTATCGATATATTTACCCCTACATCCCTGCGTGCGACAACGCTGGTGTGCAGCACACGACTAGAAGCCAGATTTGATCAAACGGAGCAACATTTAAAACAAGAGTAAACGGGTGTCGTTTTATTTGAACGCAATAGAAAGTAAGTGTCGTAAATTTTTGGCAAGTGACAAGCTAAGCGGAAAATAAAGAAAGCAGCAAGCACGCAAAGAAAATACCAAATGTCCCGCGGCGGCTGCTTTTGCTACGTGCGCGTGTGCTTGTAAGTGTTTACAACTGCATCAATTATTTTCATTTTCCTCCTGTTTCGTTTTTTTTTTCTTTTTCCTTTTTTTTTTTTGCATACTCGGAGCCTTTAATGCATATAAGTGTGTGTCTGTGTCAATACTATTTTATTTTCCTCTTTTTATGTTGTGTTTTGTGCATAAATTGATGTGTGTACTTCATTTTGATTTTGTGTTTCGCTTTTGTTTCCTTTATTCGCTGTTTGTTGTCGCTGTCATTTGTGTTTCTACTTCCACCGCCTTCGTTGCAGAGGGTGGTGGCGGCTTCGGCTTGTCATTTAACGGAGAAGAGCGCACCGCTTGCACTAGTGTGTGTGTGTGTGTGCGATTGTGAGCAGCGTTTATGTGTGTGCGTGTGTGTTAGTGTCATTAAATCCGTTTTGTGCTCTTTTTTCTTGTGTAAGTGGAAGTGGGAAATGGAGACAGATTTTCTCCTGTGTGCTACTGCTGCTGCTGCTGCATTTATAACTTTATAACGAAACGCATAGACGACTACTGACTAGCCGAAGGTGTCGAGTGTTGTGTGCCTAATTTTATGCGATCGCGAACTGCATGTATTTATTTGCCAAGAAAAAAAAAAAACAAAAAAAAATGGTTACAACCAATTTAGTTGCTCTCACTCGCTCTTCTCTTTCGTTGTTGTGTCAGTGTCAGTCTATGCGCTCGCCGTCGTCGCTGACAGCGCAAAAAAATGGCGCCTGTCATCTCGCACGCGCGTCGTCGCCGCCGCTGCTGCTGCGTTGCTATGAACAATAAAGTGACAGGATCAGCAGCAGGCTGAACGAACGTCAGGCAGTCAGTCTGTCTGTTTTTTTTTTCCTGTTCTTTTTTGCTGTAATTATTCGCATGTGCTCTCGCTGCGAAACGGTCGCAGTTGGCAGCGACGCTCCAAATTCGCCTACTGCCTATGAATTTGCTGTGTGCGCTCACAATTTGAATGGCGTTATACGCCATTGCTCCTCTCTCAGCGCGCACACACACACAGCTAGTAATGTAGTTTCTTCAGGCGGCCCCAGCTGCTGCTGCTGCTGTTGCGGTAGTTGTTGTTGTTGGCTGCTGCTGCTGTTGCTTTCAAACTCGTTTTGCTTTTTGGCTGCCTGTGCCGAGGGATGGGGCAACAACGACGTTATCGGGGTGCAAGTGATAGTCACAGCGGGACGCGTGTGTGTTTGTTTCTTTGTGTGTTAGTGTGTGTGTGTGTGTGTGTGTGTGTGTGTTTGTTTGTTTGTTTCTTTGCTTGCGTTTCTCTGTTGATGCAGATTTTTTTTTGACTCCTATTTCTGTTCCTTGCTCTTCCCTTTTGCCTTGCATATTCACATGACGTATGCGTGATATTTGTAAAATATCTTTTAGGCTCGAGAGGGTTTTAGTTGAATTTTTGTACATCCATTGTACCTGTGTGTCAGGCTTTATATACTTGATTTATTTCAATTTATTAATTAGCTTTCATAATATTTACACACATTTTAGGGAAATGCATTTATTGTTATATTTTCAAAAGTGAAAAACGTGTTTTTTTAAGAACGGTTTAATATAATTTTTGAAAACTCATTGTAAAAATTCCTGGGAAATGTAAGGGGAGGGGGGCGGGTTGGGGTTTAACGGGAGAAGTTCGAATGAGCTCCCATTTTGAATTTCCAAGGTGTGAGAACATAATGTGTAATTGAAACTTAAAGCGTTTGACCCCCGTTTTAAACCTGTTTATTAAATGCTGGCTGATAACAGTAAAGAACCAAGAAGAGAGTTGGAGAAAGGTGATTGTTAGTGTGCCACTGAGGCGTTAAAAATAGTAGTTGTAGTAGTAAATGTGGAATTTGCGGATTGAAAATGTATTAAAAACCGGCATTAATTATTGTTATGCTAAAAATAAAACTAACAAATACAATCGCAATCGGTTATTATTTTTGATATTTTTTAATATCTATTTTACAGGTAGTCAACAAATGGGACCAAATCACAAGGTGTTCAAGTGTCTACAAGTGCCGCCGCTAGAGATTTGCGATATTTGGGTTGGACGCCGTAAGCAGCTGGAGTTGGAATTGATGCTGAAGCGTAACGAAACGAAAGCGTCAAAATAGGAGCGTCGACATCGTCGACAGCAGCGTCACCAGCACTATTGTCCAGTGACGGCTCGAGGATGTCGGCGCGCAAACCAACAGCAGCAGCAGCAGCAACAGGGGGAGCAGCAACGGCGGCAGCAGGTGCGGTTGCAGCAGCAGCAGCAAAACCAGATAACAACAATGCATCATCGCCTACACTCGAGCTGGAGGCGTCATCATCAAGTGAGGAGCCTGGAGCTGGCGGTGGAGCAACCACTGAAGATGCCGCTGAAACAGTAGTTGCTGCTGCTCCCTCAGCTTATGATGCTGAACAGCAACCGGATAAGGAAAAAGATAAAGATAAAGATAAGGATAAGGATAAGGAACCAGATCAAATCGAGGAGCAGCAAGGAAATGATGAACCCTCGCCACGCAAGACACAATCCGCCGAAGTTGGAACTAGTTTCGCACTGAGCGCCACAAAAATGGTGCGCGTGACGCGTCACTCTTCGCCGCTGCTGCTGCAGCACAGCTGGTCGCCAACAACAACACCAACAACACCAACAGCAACATCATCATCATCATCAGCTTCTAAGCGTGAGACGACGACGACAGCAGCCGCTGTCAGCGATGGCGAGGAGCTGCCGAGCGTCAGCAGCTCCTCCTCCTCCAGCTACAATCACAATCAAAGAAAGAGCTGCTCCACGGAACGCCAGAGTGGCGTCTCCATGCCAATACGCGGCCGCAAATCCATCAAGGAGCTCAAGGAAGCCAAAGAGGCCGCCCAGGCACAGGCTCAGGCACTGGCACTGGCTAAAGAGGATGAGTCCATGGAGCTGTCACAGCAACAGCAGGAGCTCCTCGATGAGGAAACGAAAGACACAAAAGACACGACTAATTCCGCCAAGGATAAGGAGTTGGAAACGACGACGACAACGACGACGCCAGCCACTTGCAATCGTGTCACACGCAAAGCGCACGCTCAGGAGCTCGCCCTGGCCAACAACAACAATGGCAACAATAATAACAACAACAACAACAGCAACAACAACAATAACAACAGCAACAACAGCAGTAGTAGTAGTAATAATAATAATAATAATAATCAAAAAAACAATACACGCGTCACACGCAATCGCCGGCAATCGTCAACGGTTAAGGCTGCTGTGCCAGCGAGGGGCCGGCGAAAAAAGGCAGCGCCGCCCGAGCCACCGGAGCCAACCAAGGAGCAACTGTCGATTTCGAAACGCAAGCGTTCCGATGATGATACCGAACTAAGCCTTAAATGCCAAAAGATCGAGCTCAAAACCGAAGACGATGACGAGCAGCAGCATGAGTCAAGCGCTGCCAGCGATGGCCAGCTGGATGTGAAGCCCGTGATTAAATTGGAGCCAATGGACTGTGAGGAGCAGATAATAACGCCCGCTGTCAAGCCCACACCGCAATCGGGAAATCGACGTGGGCGCGGTCGACCGCAGAGCAACAAATCGACGCCTACTTCTGGTGGCACTGGTGGCTCTAGTGGTGGTGGTGGTGGTAGTGGTAGTGTTGCAACAACTCCAAGCAGCAGCATCACAGCGACCAGTACACGTGCAACGCGCCACTCGAAGGGGGGATCACCTGCACCTGGTCTGGTCGAGCCAACAAAGCGTCGTCGTGTCGGTTCAACCAATCGCCTCTCACTGCTCGCTGGCAAGACAACAACGACGGCAGCGGCGGCGGCAGCAGCATCCGCATCGACAAGCTCAACGTTGGATGAAGATTCCAAGGATAGTTTGGCGTCAAGCACCATGGACGAGCTGCTGCTGGCCACTGCCGAGATCAAGCATGAGAAACTATTATTGGATCTTGGGGAACTCGATCCGATTGCGTCTGCAGCGTCTGAGGAAGAGACAGTAGCAGCAACTGCAGCAGCGGTGGCAGCAGCAGCAGCTGCAGATGAACAGGCATCCACGTCCAGTGCATCAGCCAATGGCATTGAGCCGCTCACAGTGGACACAGACACTGAGACGATAATGGATACACTCGTCATCGATAACATAAAGCAGCCGCCAGCTAAGGACAAGCCTGAAACCGAAACGGAACCAGAACCGGATACGGTTGAGGCTGAGGCGGGGGCAAAGGCTGGCAAAGCGGCATCGCTGAGTCCCGAACTATTTAGCGAGGGCGTCAGCGTCATTAGCGTTAAGCAGTTCTACAAGAAACCCGAATTTCTGGCCAACAATTTGGGCATCGAAAAGGATCCCGAGCTGGGCGAGATTGTGCAAATTGCCAGCGAGACAACGACAGCAGCAACGGCAGCTGAACAGGCAACAGCCGAGGGAGCAGCAGTTGTTGTCGCCCAGCCAGAGCGGAACATTGAACTGGAGATGACAACAACGAGGCAGCAGGAGGAACTGGAGATGGATGCGGAGGCGGATGCGGCGTCGGCCGATGCGGAGGAGATTAAACAGAATAGCTCGGCAAGCATGGGTGAATTGCGTGTGGACGAAAGCGGTGATGAGCTGATGGAGGAGAAACCACACAAGACAGCAGAAGACGCCATTGATCTGAATGGCATGATTGAGCCGGCAGAGGAGGAGGAGGAACAGCTGGTAAGAGCAGCCGGAGCAGCATCAGCAGCAGCAGCAGTCAACACCAAGAAAACAGATGACTATGATGACTTTGAGAGTGAGATTATGGAGCAGCTGGCAAAAGAGGGCGTTGTCGATGCCAGCGGCAATGCGCTCAGCTCCAGCAAAGACAATCCGGAGCAGCAGCAGCTGACAGCTAATGATGGCAATGAATGTGATACATCCAAGGAGCAGGAGCAGGCAGTCGACGAGGAGGAGGAATCCGAGGAAGCGACGCCAGAGACGACAGAGTTGGGCGAAGTCGATGAACTAAATTTGTCGGCTGGCAAAGAACTGGTGCTCGCAATGGAGCTGGAACCCTTAACCGAGGAGCAGGAGGCCGAAGCGAATGCAGTCGCCGATGATGATGCAGAATTGGCAATTCTGAGCGAGAATTGCAGCGAAAATTATCCCGAGGAGAACAAGGAAAATGTGTCCACTGCCAAAACAGATGCAGTCAGTCAGTCGGAGATTGCCCTGCAGCTGGAGTTGGAGCTCAAGGGTGATCTGAGCACGACTGTCAAGCACGAGACGCCCAAGTCCAAGCTGGAGCAGCGCGTGGAGGAGGAGGCGGCGACGGCGGGGGCAGCAGATGAGCCCGAAGAGGATGAGAAACCGTTGGCTGCCGTTGCCGCCGAACAGGCGAATGGAGCCAATGCTGCACTGCTGCAGCTTCAGCTCCAGCAGCTGAAGCCCGATGGCGATGAGAAGTTGCGACGCGAAAAGGAGCGACACTTGCAGCACTTGGGTCTGTTGACGCATCAGGCCGCGGAGCAGGTGCGTCAGGAATTCATACACACGCAAACGCGCCAACATCAGCAGCAGCAACAACTACAGCAACAGCACCACCACCATCACCAGCAGCACCACCACCAGATCAATAAACGATCCACATCGAAATCATCAGGGAGCAGCAACAGCAGCAGCACCACCATTCACATCGAATCGAGTGGAACGCTGAAGACCGTCATCAAGCTGAATCGCAGCAGCAATGGCGGCGCTGGCGGTGCTTCGGGTCTGCCCACGGGCACCGTTATACACGGCGGCACTGGCGCTGGTACTGCTGCAGCGAGTGGCAGCGGCGCAGGTGGTGGTTCCAGCGGTGGTGGTGGCAGCAGCTTCACTGCGTCCGCTGGCACACGCAAAGGTGGCATTGCTGGGGGCGGCGGCGGTGGCGGCAGTGGCAGTGGGAGCAGCTCGTCGACGACGCATGGCGTGCGTCGCCAGTCGCTCAAGATGACATTCCAAAAGGGACGCGGACGCGGTCATGGTGCAGCGGATCGTGCCACAGATCATCAGGCCGATGATTCCTACTACACCATACAGAATGAGGTAAGTGCGCAGCAACGCCATCAACACCATCAGCAATGTGCCCAACAATTCTAATCAATCCTATTCTCAATTTGCAGAACGAAGGTGCGAGCAATCGATCCAATCCTTACAATCAATTGAATTCGGGTAACGCTGCTGCTGCTGGTGGTGGACGCAAGTCAACTAACCGCTTTAACAGCTCCACTAACAACAACAACAATAGCAACAACATCAATCAAAAGCAACAACAGCAGCAGCAACAACAACAGCAACAGCAGCAACATAATAGCAACAACATTTCGTCCTCCAGATCTGGCCTGGGTTGGTGTCTGCTGTTTGTTTTTGATTTTGTTGGATTTGTTTATGTTTCTGTTTTTGTTTCTGTTAAGTCTCCTATTTATTTATGCGCCCAAATACATCTTATCAAATCGAGATTAGAGATATGTTATCTAAAAGAACCATTTATCAGCTATGATTTATATCTTTACAAAGGATATAGGCCAAAATCTATATGTGTGTAGAGGAACATGACTCGTCTGTTACAGATAGTTGAAGGGTTTCAAAATGTCTTCATCAAGAAATGAGAATATTTCAAAATATAGAAGAAGAGAAGAAGTTTTGGATATGAGCAGCTTTATTTCGATCTATAAAGCTACTCTCCTCAATATTATTAATGATTATCAAGCAAAGATTTAGCTGCAGATCACTTGAAAGTTAAGTTGATTAGTTTGCAGATATTAAAGAAACAATTAGTTAATTATTTATCAGATTTTGATTAAGCAAGCTATAATTATGGGAAAGAAAAGCCTTAGGGACCTTAGACCTATCGGTCTATTGACAGGACACTGTAGACTAAGAAGTCTTCTAACTAAACTAGGTTTATACAGTAGCGATCTGTGCAGGTTTTGTGAAAGCTAGAAGGAATCCTCGATACACATTCTAGCAGAATGTGTCGCCTTAACTAGAAGCAGACGCAGCATCCTAGGGATGCATGCGATAAATTTCAGAGACAGAAGACTTCAACCCAAGATCCTTACATTCGTGCGGGAACTGGGGCTGCTGGAATAGCTATGGGCTCAGAAGGGGGCACAATAGATCGATTGGGGCGCAGTGCAATCCCCGCCCCATAATAATAATAATGTATAGATTTCTATATAGCTGTTGTAATTTATATATATATATATATAGACGTATTTGTTGCATGTGCTTTTTTTTGAATAATGTTTAAAATGGGGATTTTTGATTTTTTTTTGTGGTACACACAGATTCATCCCACTCAGAGGGCCATGGCGGTCAGATGGAGCATGGCTTCTATCAGATGGTGAAGAAGGATGAGAAGGAGAAGATACTCATACCGGAGAAGGCGTCCTCGTTCAAGTTCCATCCGGGCCGGCTGTGCAATGATCAGTGCTACTATTGCAGCGGCAAGTTCGGACTCTATGACACACCCTGTCACGTTGGCCAGATCAAGTCCGTGGAGCGTCAGCAGAAGATACTCGAAAGTAGGTTCTTCCCCCACCTCGCCTCTCTCTTTAACAAATGGTATTTAACAAGTCGTTTTGCTTTTGTGTGTGTGTGTGTTTGTTTGTGTGTTGTGCAGATGAGGAGAAATTGACGGTGGATAATTGCCTGTGCGATGCCTGCTTCCGTCATGTGGATCGACGCGCCAATGCGCCCTCCTACAAGAAGCGTCTCTCGGCGCCCGGCCACTTGGAGACGGGTAACAACAATAACAATAACAATAACAACAACAGCAGCAGCACAGCTGGCAGCAATCTGGATGCGGGCGATACGGAATTTGCGTCGACTTCGACGGTCGCCGCTTCCGGCTCGGGTGCACAACGGATTTGCGCCGTGAAGGATTGCGCCGAGGCCGCCGGTCAAACACTGAAACGCAAAAGCGTCCGCAAGAGCATCAAGAAGTGTCTGCTGCGTTTCGAGATACCGCCGGGCACCCTAAATGTTGCACTCTGCGTACCCCACTACAATACGGTCATCCAATCCTCTGGCTGTGCGCTCTGCAAGCGTCGTCTCGGCAAAAACATGTACCATATCACCTCGGTAAGCATTGCTTGAGCTTCGTTCTTCGAACTCATCATTAACTTGAACATCTCGATCTCGATCGACTCTTCAGCAGGACACTGATCGCTTGGAGAAGGCCCTCACCGAAATGGGCATTCAGGTTCAATTGGGCGTCGGCACCGCCGTCTGCAAACTCTGCCGTTACTTTGCCAATCTGTTGATGAAGCCGCCCGACAGCACCAAGTCCAACAAGGCCGAGTTCATCAAGAATTATCGCAAGAGGTATGCTAGCCAGACGACGACACGCACTCTCGAAAGGACCCACTACTAATCATATATTTTTATTTTTGGCAGGCTGCTCAAGATGCCCAATCCGCAGGATGGCAGCAACGATGCATCTGATGTGGACGAGGATGATGCGACTGCCGCAGCAGCTGGTGAAGTTGGCGGCGCTGCTGGCGGAGTAGCTGGTGCAGGTGCGGCAGGGGCAGGACGTCGTAGTTCCACACGCGCTGCTGCTACTGCAACGGTTGTCACCTCATCGGGCGCTTGCGATGATGCGTCCAGCGAGATGCCCATGGTTGTGGACTATGATGGGCCAACGGACTCTAATTCGAGCAGCTCATCAACGACGCCGATTGTTGCCGTCAGCACCAGCAAACAGATGTCCAAGCTGAAGGCCATACTTCAACAGCAACAGCAGCAGCAGCAGCAGAATGTGGCTGGCGAGCTGACAGCGACGACGCCCAATTCCAATTGCTCAACCTCCGCCGCCGGCAATTCGGATAAGAATTCGAAGAGCAAATCAACGACTGCCACTGGCACTGGCACTGGCACTGGCAGTGGCAGTGGCAGTGGTACAAGCAGTGGCACTAGCAGTGGTAGTGGCAGTGGCAGTGGTTCATCATCGTCGGATATATCGAATGTGCTGCGCGGCAATCCGAACATCTCGATGCGTGAACTCTTCCACGGCGAGGAGGATTTGGGTGTGCAGTTCAAGGTGCCGTTCGGTTGCAGCAGCAGCCAGCGCACACCGGAGGGCTGGACACGAGTGCAGACGTTCCTGCAGTACGATGAGCCGACACGTCGTCTGTGGGAGGAGCTGCAGAAGCCGTATGGCAATCAGAGCAGCTTCCTCCGACATCTCATCCTGCTGGAGAAGTATTATCGCAATGGAGATCTCGTACTCGCCCCACACGCATCCTCCAATGCCAGCGTCTATACGCAAACAGTGCGTCAGCGTTTGAACTCATATGATCATGGGCACTGCGGTGGCCATCATCAAAGTGGCGCCCACAATGCAAAGACATCTCTGTATCCAAATTCAAATCAAACTCAAAATCCCAGCGCCAACAACTCCGCCTCCTGCTCACCCTTGTCGCCGGCAAGTGCGGCCAATGCCAGTTCCGGCTGCTCATCGTTCAATGTTGGCAGTGTCCTTGCCAGCGCTTTGACCAACAGCACGGATCAACAGCAGCAGCAACTGTTGTCCTCCAGCCAGCTGCAGCAGCAGCAACAGCAGCCGCCGTCAGCCGAGTCGTTTATACCGCTTGTGGAACTGAATGATGACGATGATGAGTATGAGGACAACGATAACGATAACGATGACAATGACAAAAACAACTACAACGATGTGGAGAACGTTGCACTCGACACTGAGGAGGATCCGCTGGACCGTCTCTGCAATGCATCCGTCGACAAGCTGACCAAGCAGCTCAGCTCGAATGCGGTTACCATAATAGCGCGACCCAAAGACACCACAGCAGCTAACAGCAGCAAGGCAGCAACAACAGCAACAACAACAACAGCAGCAGCAGCAGCAGCAGCTATTGATGATTTGCAGCAGCAGTTGTCGCGGGCAATGACAACAACAGCAGCAGCAGCAGTTGCAGCAGTAGCAGCAACAGCAACATCAAAGGAGGCGCCACCACTGGTGCCCACAACGAGTGCGGCGGCAAATAGTCGCAGCATACTCAAGACCAATCTGCTGGGCATTAACAACAAGGCGGCCGTTGAGATTGTGCCGCTGACAGCAGCTCAGCAGCAGCAGCAACAGCCACAACCACAACAGAAGCCGCACAAGCTGCTGAAAATGCCCAAGAAGTTGCCGTCGTCATCAAAGTCAACGTCGCTGCAGTTCCAGTCCAAAGTGAAGGCGATCCTGTCGACGCCACAACGGCCGGTTTCCAAGCAGCCAATGAATGTGGCACAGTTGCTCAGCTCACCGCCCGAGCTCATCAGTTTGCAGCGTCGCCACACTGGTGCTGCTGCTGCAACTGCTGCGTGTTCAACAGCACCATCAACATCGGCGGCGGCAGCAGCTGCTGCTGCTACGGCTGCGTCAATTGCTGCCGCTGCTTCAACGCCGGCAGCTGCTGCAAAGATGGCTGGTTTCGCTGGCAAGCGACCGCAATTGCCGCGGCCCAACAACAATGTGCCCAGTGTGATTATGCTGCCGGAGACGTTGTCGGCGCAGGAGCGGCACGAGAGCAAGAGCTGGAAGCCAACGTTGATACCGCTCAAGGATCAGCATCGGGTGCCAAATCGAACGTTAACGCTATTCCAAACGGCCGACGGCCGACGTCTGCCCGCCCAGGTGCAGGTGCAGTCCAGTGGCAAGCCATATCTCATCTCCATCATTGACTACAATCGCATGTGCATTCTGCGGCGCGAGAAGCTGCAACGTGATCAGGCGCTAAAGGCGGCCAGTGCCGGTGCCAGTGGTGCCACCAAGCCAAAGACGACCGGACAGCAACAGCAGCAGCAACAGCAATCGCAATCGCAATCGTTTGCTGCCTTGTCCAAGATGTCAGCAGCACAGCATACCGCACGCCATCAGCTGCAGCAACTGCAGCAGCAGCAACTGCAACAGCAACAACAGCAGCAGCAACATAAACATCAACAACAACAGCAGCAACAGCAGCAGCAGCAGCAGCAACAGTTGCCCACATTGCTCCCGGGTGGCAGCGCTTTGCGTTTTACACGCCTGCAACCCAAACCGATGCCGCCGCTGAGTAATCCTCAGCAGAACAACAGCAATAACAATAATAATAACAACAACAACAATAACAACAGCCACAATAACAACAACAGCGGCAACAGCAGCAGCGGCAGCAACAGCAACACCTCTCAATCCTCGCAAGGCAATTATCAACCATTGCTGAACAGTGCACTGGTAGCAGCAGCTGCTGCTGTTGTTGGTGGCGCCGGCAACAATGGCAGCAACGTCAGCCTGAACAGCACCGACAGCTCCTGGCTGTGGAAGAACTTTCCGGATGCCAATCAGTATCTATTAAATGGCACAGCTGCCGCTGGCGCCACCAACAAATTGCCGCATTTGACTGCCAAGCCGGCAACGGCAACGGCAACAGCAACGGCGACAAGTGGCTCAGGATCAGGAACTGGATCTGGTGGTGGTGGCGGTAGCTGTGGTGGTGGTGGTGGTGATGGTGTTTGTGTTGGTGGTTGCATTACTTTTACACTGAAGCAGCAGCAGCACCAGATGGAGCAGCAGAAGCTTATCGACAGTGTCCTCATGTCCAGGATACCCAAAAGCCTAACGGTTATACCACAACATATGGGTGGCGGAGGATCGGGTGGAGCAGGTGCTGGCGGTGGAGGAGGTGGCGATCTGGGGCACAAGGAGTGATGTTGCCCGCAACTAGATGTAAACATAAAACACAATCCTGCCAGTGATGATGGGAAAGCGAATCAAAAACTAACTAAAAACAAAACAAGGATAAGCAAAGAGAGAAGAAGCAGCAGCAGCAGCATTTGCATTTCAAAACATGATTATATATATATATATATATATATATATATAGATATATAGATATAGATATATATATTTCATCTTACATTTTACTATAAGAAAGAGAAAGGATCAGAGATCAAAGTCAGCGCTATTGATTATTAATTTATATATATATATATATATATATATATATATATATATATATATATATATATATATATGTATATATGTATATGTACATATAATTACAAAGCATATTCCATAAGAGAAAACGGAAAACACAAACTAAAACGAAGCAACAAGTTAAAGCTTCGATTTTTTGAGTTATATATATATTATGTATATATATATATATATACATATATATATAAACAGCTAGAGTTGAAAACTACAAAAAGAAAGAATGCGAATTAGAGAGAGAAAGAGAGAGAGAGAGAGAAAGCAAAGGCGAACAGACACACAAAAGAATGAAAAAGAGAATCGTGTTGAGCAGAAGCAGAAAAAACCAAAATGGTTTTGTTTTTTTTAAATGTTGCATTAAAATTATTTAGTCGATAATGTGTAAGAGTTTAGGCATTAGAGTTAGGCATATAAGCATACATACATACATACATACATACATACATACATACATACATACATACTTACATACATACATATACTTAGAAGTCTTTTAGTATTATGTTTAGTCGGGGGCTAAATGGGTCGGGGCGTATGCAGAATACGCACATATTTTATTAATTGAACAAGTTTTTAAGTGCGCCTTTAAAGTTAACAACAAAACAAATGAAAAACAAAAACAAAAACAACAAAAAAAAACAAAAAGAAAAAGAAAAAACGTTACACGATAAACGATAAACGACACAGAACCGATATACATACAAACATTTACTATATAGTACTATATACATACCCCAAATACCACATACCACATACACTTACATTAATTATTACTATATAACACACACACACACACATCTATTTTTTTATTAGACCTAACAAAACAGAAGAAAAATATATATCACAAATATGGGAATTTCGTGTATTATGGATTCCAAAATTGCTTTACATAATCATAATAATAATGCACAGGTCTATTTTAGAACGCGAGACGATATTTTCTTTTTGGGTTTAGTCAACTTCGCGTGTGCATTTCCAAAAAAAATCTGTTTCCAAAATCAACAATTTTTTCTTGTTGCTTTTATGCTCATTCATCTATCCATCATACATACGCTAAGTGAAAGTAGCCTCCTGGCGAACAAAAACGGGCTTTGCAACAAAATGTTGGAGTTTCTCCTGTTTTTGTTGGGGCAACCGCATGAATACTCTGTGTGTGTTTCTTTTTGGCACTCTTTGGCTTGTGCAGTCTCTGTTTGATCTTATACGTTTATACGTTGGCCGAAATGTGTCTGTTTCTGCAGATTGGTTTCTTCACTGGGCTTCACATACGCATCTGAACACAAACACAAAACACACATATAGCCTATAGAATAACTAGAGATAAAGCTTCTTATGTTTAGAAGTGTGTTTTCTTTATTTTTATTATAATTATCTACATATATATATATGAAGTCGCAGTGTAAGACTTGATATCGTACAGAAGAAGTGGGGGAAAAGAGGTTACAGCATATATAACTAAAGCTACAAAAAAAAATAAATAAATAGATAAATAAAAATAAGAAAAGAAAAAGAAGAAAGAACATTGAAAATTATTTTTTTTTTCGTTCTATACATATATAAATAATTATATGCATTTTTAATTTATATTTTCATTTGAATTATAATTTTGTACATATATTAATGCGCAGACATAAACATAAAACATAAACAACAACAAAACAAACAACAACAAATAATCAATAAAAATAAACACATAAAATACAAATCAAATACTGAACACATTATTTTCATGTTTTGCGTTTCTGTTCTTTTAGCTAGGCTTTAACTCTAGCCTTTTGTTGTTATCGTTATCGTTATCGCTTATCGATACAACCAAAAACAACAAGACAATGAAACCCACAAAACGAAATGGCCCTTAAATTCAAAGCTTTCAAAAATGCAAACAAATGATATATAGTATATATATACATATATATATATATATATATATATATATATATATATTTTAACAGAGATATAATTGTGAATTTAGCTCGTTAAGCATAGTTATATTTATATACATAGAAATTCAATTGTTGTTGTTGATGAAAACATTGAAAATGTATTTATAAAACCAGAGAAAAAATCAAATTATGAATGTTGAGAATATTTCAGTTGCCCGTCGTTTTGCCTAAAAAGAAAGAAAAAAGAAAGAGCCGCATATATTTAAATAGCTATATGTATATATATTTATATACATGCAATATACGTGTGTACACTTTGCCAATCAAGATCAGTATAATGCACAGGCGTATGTCCTACGCACCCCTTGAAAAGAAATGAAGAATACAAATATGAAAAAGAGAAACTGACCAAAACTGATGCACGTTTGCCTTCAATTTGCTTTGTACGAGTGTGTGTGAATGTGAGTGAATGTGTGTGTGTGTGTATGTTTGTGAATGGGTGTGTGATATATATATATATATATATATATATATATGTGCACATTAAACTAATACATCTTGTATACCAATTATACTTACTTATTTATGCATAAATTTCCGTTCTTTAAACATATAAGCAAAGATCCGAATTAGTTGCGATCTCCGAAAGAGAACATTTAAAATAAATCCCATACTATAAGTAATACTATGTACAAATATTTGTTTTATTTTCACTTTAAGAAATATTGAACATTAATCGGCTGTAATATGACCGTTTTCTGTCGTCGATCTATGAAGGATTGTTCAATTTATAATCGCTGTCCTTATGCAGTGCGATAGAGCAGGTCCTTGCGCTTCTAACGCACTATGTCCTTCAAAAATCTGCAAGGATATGCCCGAATTAGAGTTATTTTCCTGAAATCACCATTCGTGTTTAAGAATTAACTCGGCCAACGGTTCTCAAATGGATATATGTATGTATGTATATCATTGAGCTCACAGGAAAGCCGTCTATCGATTGGCATGAATTTGAGAAAAATCGAAAAAACAAGGACCATCCGGATGTATTTTGGACCACAGATAGTCCTTGGAGTCCTTCAGACTGTTGAAATGCAAGTTCTTTTATAAAACAGTAAATTGCTCATAGCTCGGCCTTATAATGCCGGATTCTCAGAAATACTAAATCCAAAACCGGCCAAAGGACATTCAAATCGGCCTTTTCCGAGAAGACAAGTATTTTCTGCAATCTTTGCAATTCTAACGCACCATGTCATGTCAGACTTTACAAGGATATGGCCGAATTGGAGCTATACTCGTAGCCGATTCCTATTCCACCTATTTCCTGACACTAGTTGGCCAACATAGATCGAATTTTTCTTTGTGTGAGTCCCAATCCTTTGCCTATTGGTCCGTCAATATCATTGGAGTGGAATGTTTGGGAGACAATTGGGTATCCAAGTGAAATTGGCGGTGCATATTAAAACACAATATCACCAAATAATCGTTTTATTTCACTTTATCGTATATGTATGCATGTATGTATGTATGTATGTATGTATGTATGTGTGTATGTGTGTATGTGTGTATGTGTGCGTGTGCGTATGTGGATAAATCAATGGGATTTTCTTATCTCTTTTTTGTTGGTTTTATTTAATGACAAATTTGTAATGTTTGCTGAAATGTGAAATTCGAAGAGAAAAACAAAAAAATATATATATGTATATTTATATTAAATAAATGTATGAATAATATGAGTATTTAGATACGAGTAGTTTGCGATGAATAAATAGATATAAATTGTTTCATTTCTAGGCTGCTCAATAATTGTAAGCCCCATTTCAATCAAGTTGCCTCTGCCTGTTCTCCAATCTTATCTGAATATGCTGCTGCTCACATTATCTTTCCGTTGCTTCCTCTATCTTTCTCTCTCTGTTGCTTGAGTATTCTGTTTTTTAGTTAAGTGTGTGTGTGTGTGTGTGAGTGAATATATATATTTATATATATATATATATTTCTCTTCATCGCTCTATCTATCTATCTCTCTCTATTTGGTTGCTGCCTTATCCTTTTTGACTTGCTTCATTTTGTAGTGGTTTCTGTAGTTGTTGTTATTGTATTGAATTTGTAGTTGTTTTGTTTTTTTTTGTTTTGTTTTTTTTGTTTGTTTTATTAACATAAATTTCAAAAAATAATGTTTTTAGACGTTGTTTGTTTTGTTTTGTTTGTTGTTTTCTTTCTTTTTTTTTGGATATTCGATATGCATTTGTGTTGTGTATTCTTTTTCTGTTTTACAATCGGCTTGAAAATGAATATATATTTATATATATATATATATATATATATATATGTATATATGATGTATGATATACATTTGATATTTGTATACATCGAGATATATATATACACATATGTATATGTATGTATATATATATATATATATATCTATATATATATATATGTATATGTATAGTAAGTACAATATATAATTTGCAAAAAAATTATAATTTTTCCTTTTTTTTTGTTTTGTTTTTGAGTGTAGTGTATATAATAATAAATCTATGTTTAATATTATTATTATTAAAATTTATCAATTATTATATGATCTCGGGGCTGTGGCGGCCCGCTGCACATAGGGACGAGCTCTCTCTCTCTCTCTTTCTCTGTTTCTCTTTTCTCGTTCGGTCGCATCGCTCGCTCGCTCGCTCTCTCTCCTTCTCTCTCTCTCTCTCTCTCTTTTCTGATGGGAGTGAGTGCTTGTTTGTGTGTGTAGGGTGAGTGAGTGTATGTGTCTGTGAGTGAGTGTGTTTCTGTGTGAGTGTGTGTATGTATGTGGGTGTGTGCGTGTGCGTGTGCGTGTGTGTGTGTGTGTGTGTGTGTGTAGAGGGGGCGTACGGCGGATCGGGAGCGTTTACAAATCGGTCTCGCCATAGAGAGCTGTGCTGAAGGACATGTAGTCCAGGGCGCCGTGCACTCCGTTGGGTCCCTTGTATGGCGGCATGCGCTGAATGCAGTACTCGGCCTGATCTGGTGGCAATTCGCGGCGCAGCTCATCGGGCAATATGTATGGCTGCGAATAGACAGAGAGAGAGAGAGAGAGGATGTTTGTTTAAAAAGAAAGCAGACATAGAATAATGAATTCTTACCTTGTCGGCAGCCAGGATTCTGAAGGAATCAATGACTTGTTCGGCGGTGTCGGTGTCGGTGCTCTCGCGCGTCATGAAATCGAGGAAAGCATCAAAGTGAACATAGCCGGTGTTATTGGGATCGACAACGGCGAGGATGCGCTGGAAGTCCATATCACCCTGTCTGTCCTTGCCAATCGAATAGCCCAGCGAGACGAGGCACGATTTGAACTCCTCGGGCGTTAGGCGGCCGGTGCGATTCTTATCGAAATGATTGAAACTGGAACGGAACTCATTCAGCTGCTCCTGGCTAATGCCCTTGGAGTCGCGTGTCAGTATCTGGTTCTCCACCTCGTTAATGTTGCGATTAATTGATGTGAGCAGCTGCTCCCAGCCGACGCGCAGCGTTTCCATCGTATAGTTCGTATAGCGATTCTCAAAGATCATCGACTCCTGGACGGCCTGATGGATCTTCTCGAGCTCCTCAATGTTTGGCTTATAGGCATAGACAGCCTGCTCGTATTCCTTGAGGCGATGCAATTGATCCTCCAGCGAGCCCTGCATACCCATGCCTATCGCTGTCACAGCATCCATCTGCCTCTCGATCCATGGACCGACAACGTTGGCCTTCTCGGCAAACTGGCGACGGAGCATCTCGTTGTTCTGCTGCTTGCGCAGCTCGTTGGCCAGCGTCTGATCGCGTTGCGGCACCAATTGGCGGACATCGCTCCATTTGCGCGTCATATCGTTGGCGGTCAACGTCGTATAGGGATTCTCCAATCCGCCGGGTATCTGGTGTTGCTTCACAATCGATTCGACCTCACGCACCAGATTCACAATCAGATTGAACTCCTTGTCGGCCTCGCCGAGTGTCGCCTTGAACTGATCGTGCGCCTGGATCAGGCCTTGAATCTCCTCCATTGTGTGAACAATGAACATATCGACCAGATCCTCGCGTGTACCATCCAACCAATTGTTAAACGGCGCCGCACGCTTCGCAAACTCCAAATGCAAGATGTCAATCTTCTCCAGTATGCGCTCCGCCTCATCCAATGCAGTGCGACGACGCTGGGTGAGTGCACCCAAGCGATCCCACTGATCGCAGATGCGCTGACAACGTGCATTCACCGACACACAGTCGTGATACTCCAGAGTGCTGCAAGCATTCAAATCACATTCGCGATTAGTTCAAAACAACCTTGGAATTGCTCATTGTTAAAGTTGATTGTGAGAGTGATTGACTGATTGATGATCGTGTGAGTAAGTGATTATTGCAGCTTGACAACTGTTGACAACTCATCCTGAACTGATCCTCACTCCTAAACAGAATTCTCGATATCTACTGATACAGCTATATATATATATATATTGTGATCTTTACTGATTATTGATTATTATAATTGTTGATTGTCTGATTGATCAATAGATTTAAATGTCATTCATGCTTAGTAATCTCTACTATTCCACGCTGTGATCTACAGATTAGATTTTAATCTAAACATCTCTGATAACTGATAACTGATAAATATGATTGATTATGAGCTAAATTATGTGCATCAATCTGAAAGATGTACAAAGGTGTCTGTGTTTAACATGAGTGATGAGATCGTGAATGGCATATGGAACGTTGGATGACCAACATTGGATGGATGATCAGCAGTAAAAGCCAGCTAACCTCAGACTTTGCGTTGTTGCCCAGCATTGGTTAGCATTGATGCAATAATAGTATTAATAATTGAATAAGAATTGGGTAAGTGGATAGAGAGATTGAGAGTGTAACACTAGATTAACAATGGATTAGGATAGTCAGGTCGACAAATGGCCAGCTCAAACTCACTTCAGCTCCTGGGCAATGGCGGCAATTTGTTCAACGCGATCCTGGTGGGCGGCCAGATCAGACTCAAAGGCTTCGTGCTTCTTCTTAAGGGCCTTCAGCTCGTTGAGCTTGCATTGACGGAAGTCCTGCGACTGCAGCATCTCTTCCTTGCCACGTGTCCAGTCCTCGTGAGCATCGGCCTGCATTACAACAACAACAGCAGCAACAACAATAACAATTACGATCATTTATGATTTCGATTCGTTTTGATTGATTTGGCTAACCTTATGCTTGAACTTCTGGGCCAAATGTTCGAGACGCTCCAGGCGCATGGTCTCAGCCAGCAGCCATTCCTCGAACGCCTTCTCGGCGAGCTCCAGTCCCTTCCAGCTGTTTGAGATATCGGAGACGGTCTTGCCCTCGGTGGGCAAGTAGGCTGGACGGTTGGACAGACGCAGTTTCGTCTGCAGCGTGTTAAAGTTAGTTTCGAGTTTTGCCTTCTGCTCAACACGTGGCGGCTTGTGCTTGCGTCGGTACGTCCGGTACTCCTCAAGCTTCTTCTGTACGCCGGCCAGCGAGTTGTCTGCCTGGCGCGAGTTCAGCCATGGCATCGTGCGACGAATCCATTCCAGCAGCTATAAATATTCAACAATGTTCCACATTTGAGTAACGAGTAACGAGTAACGAGTAGCGATAAATCGTTGCAGCAAGTCAATCTATGTGCCAATGTGTTGCAACTAGCGAGTAATTGCTCCAACGAGTGGTAATCGTTGCGAGCGAGTTATTGTTGCAAACGAGCATTCGATTTAGTTGCAGCTGCAGCTACATTGTGAATACTTACATCGCTGGCCAGACGCTCGTACTCCTCCATAAGACGCTCATTCTCCTGATTAACCTTGAGCACCTTGCAAATACGGTTTGCCGCCGTTTCCGCCTGCCAAATGGTGAAGTTTAAAATATTGATGTTAGTTTAACATTTGACTCGCCAGCCAATCACTCTGAGTGTGTGTGTGTCTTTGATCACAAAACCAACTCAGAATTTTCGTATGCAAATCAAGACGAACGAACGAACGAACGAAGATCAAGTCAAGGCAAGTCAAGGCAAATCAAGGCAAGTCAAGGCAAGGCAAGGCAAGGCAAGACAAGAAGTAACTGCACATAACTAATTAAGCCAAATCCAATTGGAACGATCATTTCTTTGCGTTAGTGTTGCAAAAGCCCATTCAAAGCAGATGCCAGGCAGGCAAGGCAGGCAGCAATTCTCTCAATTCCAATTCGGGGCACCAATGTGTGTGTGTTGGGTGTGTGTGTGTGTGTTGGGTGTGTGTGTGTATAAATATATGTGCGTGTATTTGTGTAAGATGGAACGAAATGACATGGAATGAAACGTACTCAGTTGAGTGCTGGCTGAACAAATGGAAATCTTTTTGAAAAAGTTTCCGCTGCCTGTTGAAAGGGAACTGGAAATGTCATCGGTGGTAGAATGATGAATGAGGCTTTGCCTCTTAAATGGTATGTAAACAGCTGTTGTCAGCTGTGCTGAATCTAAAATTATAAATGAAACAAAGTGGAATAGAACAATCGAGCTTCCGCTTGGGGCAACGGAATGGAATGGAACTGCCATCTGATTAAATGATGCCTAACCAAAAGCAAATGTTGGATGCATGAATTGCAGGCTAGATTGTGGTTGTGCTTGTGGTTGGGGGTGGTGGTTGGGGGTGGTGTTCTGGGCGTGTGTGGTTTGTGTATAACAGACCTTTTGGGCGCCACTAAAGCAGTGATAATACGATGATACGTAGGTCATGACCGCTCTTTCATCGGGCAATGCAGTATTCTGCAAATCTGTGTATGATCGGTGGTTGTTGTTGGTGGTTGGTGATCATGGTGGTGGTGGTGGTGTTGGTGATGGTGTTGTTGTTGTTGTAACATTTATCGTTATCGTTTTAAATAGACATATTTTTATTTTTGATTTGTTGGGAATTGTAGTAGTTGTTGTTGTAGTTGTAGTTGTAGTTGTAGCGAATAGCGGTAGCAGTTTTTGTTGTTGTTGGTTGGTTGGTTGTTGTTGTTGTTGTTAATGGCGTTGTTGATGAGCGCATTCGCATTCGCGAGAAGTAGCGAGTAGAGCGAGAAGAGAGAGAGAGAGAGAGAGAGAGAGAGAAAGAGAGAGAAAAGCAACAAAAACATACAAGTGAATTATTTGTCGGTTAGTTTTTTCGGCGGGCGGGCAGGCAAAATTAGCAAAAAATCAAAATAAATACAACTCTCAATAGAAAACTCTCGATATATGTATGTATGAATGTCCTTTGCATATGTCTACAGTACATGTACAGTGATAACTATTGTTAACGAACACCCAACTAGCAACTAATCGGTTTCTTTAAATTGATATCGGTTTTTTGTTCGCAATAACTATTTAATCATGATTTTCATGATTTTTTGGCATAAACTTATTACAAAAATGCAATCATTAATGTTATGCTATCGAATTATATATATATATCTTTTTGATCCATTATTCAATTTTTGAGTTGCTTGAAGAGGGTTCTCGGGATTGCGTCATTATTTATAGTTTGGTATTTGCTAGTTGTTCAACACTGCACATGCATACATAGATGTATTCAAGTGTCTATCGATATACATATATCGATTATATTGAGAGCGTTAGTAGCTTAACTTTCATAACTTAAGGCATGCCTTTGATTAGAGCACACAGGTTGTTTTCGATGATATCGAGTTTCAATAACGAACTCAAACAACGCTCGGAGATATTTTCAAATTTTGAGCATGGTTTGTGTTCGTTATGCAACATAATGAGAATTATATATAGATATAGTATATATATTATATATATATGGATGGATAATACATAGCATAACAATCTTAGAATCTATGTATAAATAATATAAAAATCCGAACGTTGAAATTCGCAAACGGTTCAAGTGCAACATGCAGCGCAACGGCGAATGATTGACAAAGGAGTGGAGTGAACAGATGGAGACACACAGAAAGAGAAAAAGAGACAGACAGACAGAGAGAGAGAGAGAGAGAGAGAGAGCGAGAGAGATAGAAAGGAGAGAAGAGCTTTGAAAGCTCACCAATACCAATGCATCGCAATACTCTCTGGTATTAGTATGGAGTTTGTTAGTGTTGAATGACGTTCTTTGCAGGCAGCTTGAGCAAACTGTACAACATGATGCATATATATACATACATACATAAATAAATATATATGTATATACATAGATACTGAACAGATTTCCTCTTTTTTTTTTTGGCTGATTTCAAGGCAAAAGCTGCATATACATACATATATATATATATATATAGAACAGTGAAACAAAGCTGGCATTTGCAATTTGAGCACAAATTTCATGTTGTTTTTTTGTTGTCAAAAAACAAACGGCAATAAAAAGAAAAAAATATATATATAAATATATATTTTGTATAGATAGAATGTAATATAGAACGAGAAATGGAATAGATATATAATATTTAAGTGTATCGAGATGTGAAGTTTAGTCACATTGTAATTATTCGGGACGTAGGTGTATTGTCTTGTGGGTTCGGGTACATGCGTCACATTTCCAACCTGTTGGGCTCCCTGGAAGGCGTGATAGTAGCAGGACACGTACGTCATTATGGCACGTTCATCCGGTTTCGGAGTGTTGATTAAATCTGTTTACACATCACACGGTTGTGTCCAAAATGATTCATTTTTGAGTATTGAGAATATTAAATTATTATCAGCATTAATCGAACTAAATTCCTAACCTTAACAATTATTATTATTATCGTAATTATTGATTACAAAATACAAATAATCGACTATAGCTAAAGTAGTTTGTAGTTTGTAGTATGAGCTATGTGGAACATACCATCTGGATCCAACATCCTTGGAATATCTAGATATTTCTCAGCAACATCAAAGGCAGTGTTCAGATTCTCCATTGGATTGTCTTTGGATAGCTTAGCATAGTCAATCAGATCTGGACGATGACGATGGATAAGCGCGCAGAATGCCAGACCGTCCTATACAAGAAAGATAGAAAGAATAACCAAAAAATAATAAAATAATAAAAGGATGCAGGTTGAAAGGGTATATTTATAGTGATGATTAGGTGGACATACCTTGAAGGACAGATGGAAGTTCTGTACGTTGACATTCTTGTAGGGCGCCGTCTTGCGCTGGCACCACAATAGCAGACCCTCCTTGGCGGTCATCTCCTCGACGGAGATATCCTGAATGGCGAAACGAAGAATGATCGTCCAGATCATGCCGAGCGTCATTTTGAGATTGCCATCGACGATCTCCTCGGCGCCAATCGACACAAGATGCACACCCTTCGATGCAATAAAATCGAGAGCCTTGTTCACATTGGCAATTTTGTGGAAACGCATCTTGCCGCGATCGGGCTTGGGCAGCGTCTCGCCAGAGATAACCTCCAGCAGCAGCATCAGCTTGAGGCCATTGCGGAAGTCCTCCTCGATGTTGTCGATGGCGGTGCCAGCTTTACGCAAATGACTGTTACACCACGCAGTAAATGTCTATCAAAACAGAAAGACAGAAAGACAGAAAAGAAATATAAAAAACAGATACAATTTTTGGATAGCTCAATAATTGATTCGATCAGCATCGCAAAACAATCAAATCATTAGAATCATGAAAGATCGGAATAGAAATTTAATAGATCAAATGGAATTACAAAGGACCTAAGTAATCGGATGAATTATGTATTCCTAACAGAAAGAAGCTAGAGAAAACTATGATTAATGTTTTATAGAACGGAAAGATAGGTTTAATTTACAAAAAAGTATTTATAGACAATAGATGCTTGTCAGAATTGTACAAGTTTTAAGTCTAAGAAACTACAGCAAATAAAATATAATTTTAAATTTGCTATAGTTTCAAATAATGTTCTCTTTTTTTTATAGAAGAATTAAGTTGGGCGAGGAGTTCGTAGGGTGTTTGTTTTGTGCAGACGCAAAGTTCTTAAGGAGTTCGCATTAGGAGGGCATTGAGAGCTAGCCAAGAAAGCTCAAACGGCATCTTGAGCCGGTCTGGCAAGGCTGCGACGACGACGACGACGATGATGACAGCGACTGCGACAGCGGCTGCAACGGCGACAGCGGCTGACAGTTGCAGTTATTTTTCACCGAATGGGGACAGACAGCAAGAACAAAGAGAAAACAAGAAAAGACTATGTATGCATGTATGTATGTATGTATGTATGTACATATATAAACCAGTTTGGTTTTGTTTTTTGCACACACTTCATTATTTTGGAGTCGCCGCCGTTTGCGTTTCTGTTTGCTGCTTGTAAATTCACAGCTTTAATGCATATTATTACTATTTGTATGGCAGTTATTGTTGTTGTTGTTGTTGGTGTTGCACACAAATAAACAAGCAAACATTCGAATGGGGAATTATGGCATACAATGAGACGCCCACGAAAAAAAGCAACAACAACAATGA
The DNA here is from genome assembly GCA_035042055.1 of Drosophila macrothrix. Lineage (NCBI taxonomy): Eukaryota > Metazoa > Arthropoda > Insecta > Diptera > Drosophilidae > Drosophila > Drosophila macrothrix. The sequence goes on from JAWNLX010000587.1 coordinate 5,672,356, forward strand.
ATGCAACTCGTAATAGTCTCTCTCCCTGTGTGTGTTTGTGTGTGTGTATTTGTATTTGTATGCAAATGTTTGTGGTTCATTCACATGGATTTTCGATCAATGATCGGGAACAGTGAAAAGGAAAGCGCAAACAAAAGGCACACAATCGATTATCGATAAAAAAAAAGAAAGAAAGAAATATGCATAACAATGGATTACAGCTACATTTGGAGACTTGCGATAGTTATTAGGAAAACGCAGAGAGACCACTGTTGGGAAATGTGTTGGAAAAGTGGTAAAGAAAAGAAAAGAAAGAAGTCGAATTAAAAGAATGGGAACGTAGCCGGGTGCTGTTTTATTGGCCATTTAGCTGCTTACAGTTACGTGCGTGCATGAGACAATGGGACAACGACAACAACAACAACAACAACAACAACAGCAATCGCAACAACAACAACAACAGCAACTAGTCTCTGGATGCTGTTATGTTGCGCTGTAAGACGAGCTTAGTTGGGAATAGACGAAACGGAAAAACGGGCAGCAACACTCAAGAACAAGAAATGCAACTGTTAATGCAAATCGCTGTTAGGCTGCCCGTCTCTTCTAACCTTCTCTCTTTATTGCTCTCGCTTTGTGTGTGTCTGTGTTTCTGACGATGAAAACGGGCGTTGGGGACAGATTACCTCTGCATTACATTACCCACACACACACACACACACACACACACACACAGACACACAGACACACAATATAACATGTTCAACTAGGCCAGCAGTGCAGCAGAAAAGAGAGCAAAATACACATACATACACATATATAGATATATGTACAATTGCAGTGAAAGATGGGATAAAGAGAAGAGGCGGGTGCAGAGGAGGAGGGGGGGTGGGGTGTTCAAGTGTTCAAGTTAAGCTGCAGTATTTTTATGCGTTTGCCAAACGAGTCGTTGGCGCTTACCGCTAGTTAGCAACATATTTATACCTATGTATGTGTGTGTTTGTTGCCGCATTCCGCCATCAACCCGTTTGAATTATGTATGTATGTGGCTTCTACTACTTTTTAATACACAGCAGCAGCTGCCGTTACCGTTATCGGTGGCCAGCAGCCTGTCATCTCCTATTTGGCTATTGAGCAATAGCAATTTATTTTCTTATAAGCCAACAAAAAAAAAAAAAAAATAAAAAAAAATTTAAGCGCCAGGCGCACGCGCCAAAAGACAAATGCCGGGAGCTTTTTTTCGAGAAAAGAAAAAAAGAAGAAAAAAAAGAAGAAAACATCTAAAGCTCTACGAGCGCTGCGTACTCGCTCGCTCTCGCATACACACCATTTTTAGCTGAATGTAATTTGAGCGGCCTCATAGCATGGACTCATTCGCACACAACAACAACAACAACAACATCAAGAGCAACAAAATAAAAGAGCAGACAGACAAACAGACGGACGGAATGAGGTGAAAAGCAAGTGATGCTCTGCTGTGTGGCGAAAAAAAAAGTTTGCTTGCAAAAATCGATAAGCATAATAAATGTATGTGTGTGTGTCTCTATGTGTGTGTTGCATACATGTATATTGATAAGTGGCTGTCAAAATGTTTCGCTATTGTCAAACACTGTTTTTTTTATTTATTATTATTATTTTAGTTTAGTCATTGTCTACGGCTATCCTGCCAGCTGGCAAATGTCTAACACCTGAGGCGTGTATGTGTGTGTGCTGCACTGGCGATGACGCATAGGCTATTGAATCATACACACACACACACACACACACACACGCACACACGCTAGCAGACAGCTGTGTGCGTGTGTGTGCCAAGAGCAAGAGATTCGTCAACAACAACAAAGCAGCCTACGCCCACCGCAGCCCACCTGGTCAGCTGCCTACATTGTAAACGCCCCTCCCCCTCCCCACACACACACCCATCAGCCTGGCATTTTGGCCAAATAAAACAAAAATAAACATAAAAATAACAAAAAGAGCAAAAACAATCGCGTTGCTTTCATTATTTTCAACTGTTGCGTCTCTTTTTAATGACGAGACGAGAAATTCTGTTGTGCGGTAATTCACGATTACGAAATTAAAATGTACATATGTAGATCAACTGAATATATATACATATATATATAGCTGACTGTATGTGTGTGTGTGTGTGTGTGTGTGTGTGTGTCAAGCTCAATCATTAAATAGTTTTAGTGGCAAGTGGCAGCGCTCCTGCAGCTGCATATAGCCAAACATATTTGTGTGCCATATTCAAAATGTTCACATTTAATTTGTCATTGCAATGCATTCAGCTAGCTGTGTGTGTGTGTGTGTGTGGAAATTGCATTTCTTCAGCACATTGCTGGCTATTTTTATTTTTTTTATTTTGTAAATTGCTTGAGACGCGCGCGAAATATCAACCTGCCCTCCCCTCCCCACCCCAGCTGCCCCCGCTCCACCAATAAGATCATGAAACGTTTGTGTCAAAATCGCAACCTTGCACTCAATTTTTCTTGATTTCTTCTTACACATTTTATTTTCTCTTTTTTGACAGACAATTTTTAGAATTATGTATACAAAAATAACTGCATAGTTGTGGATATCTATACTACATATGTATATATTTGTTGTTGTTGTTGTTGTTGTTGTTGTTACAATAACAACAATAAAGAAAGCTAAACAACAAAGATATATAAATACAATTGTTGAATCATTTTTTTGCTTTGCTGCGCTTCATTTGCGCCAAAAAACAAGAGAGAAAAAAGCCGCTAAAAACAGTTGCCAATTTGGCAATTGAATAAACTCTACATTGTTAGTTGGTTTTTTTGTTGTTGGGTGTGTGGGTGATTAGTGAGTGAAAAGTGGGGTTGGCTTATCAGAGTGGTTGGTAGACTGCTACCAACTGCTGGGAAGCTGTTGCCGTCATTGAGTCATATCTGAACGATCTCAAAAAACTATCAATTGAGTAACAACTATTTAGACAGTGGCTGCTTGTTATGCTGCTGTTGTTGTTGTTGTTGTTGTAAGGTAACGGCAGCCGCTTCCGCTCGACAGACACAACAGCAGAACAAGCTAATAAATGAAGAGAAGGTGTGTGGGGACGGGGCGGGGCGGGGTGTGTAGGCAGTGAGAAGCGCAAGCAACATAATTGAATGGAATGGAAGCATTTGTCGATAACCTTCAAACTGCAGCCTGTGGAGCAAATGAGTGGGGGCAGGGGCGGTGGCGGGGGAGGGGGAAGGGGGTGTTGTAGTTATCGATAGACATGGCCTTAACATTTAGTTGCGTTACGTCTCGAAATTTGTGGCTTTTCCAGTGATAAATGATTGTGGCCCACAATTATGTGCGTGTGTGTTTCTCAACAACAACCACATCAACACCCACAACAAAAAAAAAAGAAAAAAAAGAAGAAAAACATTCGTTATTTTTGTACAACATATTTCAAACATTTCGAGCAAAGAACCATGAAACGAATCTATTTTTAAAATGCGCGCTGAGCTTTTTTGCCTGCCGCGCACAAATATTGAAACATAATCGAAGAAATATACATATGTATATATAAAAATATATATATTTATATATATATATATATATATATATATATAAATATATATATATATATATCTGTCAGCTTTAGCTATAAACTAGACTATTCATACACATATATTAGGTATGTATTTGATATGCGCATTTGTCTTAAACCGACCGACTGATGGATGCTCAATGCCACTCGATAATAATCGAAAGCTAAATAAAATATATCCTTCTGAAGTCTGACAGCTCTTGTTGATTTCATTTGAATTTAAACTTGAACTACGCCGATTTGGAGTATGACGCTTTAAAAGTGCATATAAATGTTCAACTTTTACGGAAATGAATCAACCTTTGCTCAATGAAAAGCCTTTTTAATTTGGAAATGGAAAAAGAATACACTGAGTGATGTGTGTTTTTTAGTTTACAATTTTCAAAACTGCATTCTATTTTTTCTTGTTATCAAAGTTTTAATTGAATAAGTCGGGCAGAGTCTAATCGAGTTTGGTAGCTTAAGATAAAAGTTGATTACAATTAAAGTAAATAAGACAGATAAAAAATAGGATTTACTCAAGTATCTATCGAAATTGATCAATATATTTACTCTACGAAAAGTCTTGGATAAATTAAAGGTGTTTTTTTTTTGGCGGGGGGGGGGGGGGGGGGCGTGTGGTGGCTTGCAGCCTCGTCGCACTTACCTTCTTCTGTTGCTTCTCCCACGCCGGATCTAGCAATCCCTCGCGCTCCCATTCCTCCTCCTGCTCCATGTAGCCATCGCCGTACTCCATGGAGATACCGTTCTCCATCATCATTTTGTGGCTGTTTCGTTTGATGCAGTTGCTGGTGGTGCAGTTGCTGTCGCTGCTGTCGATTGGGGGTAATGGATTTTATTGGGGATTGTTGCACTTTTCTTAATTACTTTCTTTTCAGATTAACTTTATTTTTATATTATTTTTCTTTTGCTTTTTTTTTCGTTTTTGGTTTAGTTTTAGTTCAAGTTATCTTAGGCTTGAATCGTTTTTTTTTTTAAATCATTTGCAGTTGCTGGTTGTGCCTGCCTGCCTGCCTGCGTGTGTGTGTGTTTGTGTGTGTGAGATTCAGATTTTTTCGTTTTCGAATTTATTTGCTGCTAACTGTTAATTGCTAATTACTCGTTGATTAACGAGCTAAAGTCGTGGATCGTTGTAAACAAAATGAATTCTGTTCAGTTTCAGTTTTCAGTTTGGCATTCAAATTAAAGACGACAACGATTAGGAGATAATAAATTGATGGTTGGATAGATTGGTATCTAAAGTGGTGCGTTCGCCGATGATCCTTAAAAATTAATCTGCAAAATGCGAGAGAGAGAGAGAGAGAGAGAGAGAGAGAGAGAGAGAGGGAGAGAGAGAGAGAATGATAGAGTGAGAGAGAGAACTAGCAAAAGAAGATCGATGCGATATATACTATATAAGCAAATTCTGAAGATGCCCCAACGGAAACGGAAACGGAAACAGCAAATGAAAGAAAGAGGAATGCGAAACATACTCTACGCTAAATCTCCACCAATACAGGTGGCTGTTGGGCGGTGGTTGTCTGTGGTGTGGGGTGGAATGGGGTGCGGGAATGGTCGGTTTGTATGGAAAGCTATCTTTAATATAATTAAAATACAATTTTTATTTTCATCCAGCTTGTAATAATGCGATGAATATGCATTTCCGATCCCAATTGCAAAATACAAAAAAAAATGTAAAAATTGGAGATGGGATGGGGGTAAGAAAGAGGAGAAAAACAGCAGCAAAAAAAGAAGAAAAGAAACGAAAAAAAAAAACCGTTGTATAACACAATAATTTGCTACTTAATTATTTTGTTCACATTCGCTTTTCGCTTTGTGCTCTCATCTCGTTTCGTTTCGTTCCGTTCCATCTCGTTCCGTTTCGTATTGGTATCGTTTTAAAAATAGTATGTTTTTCAAATTTTATTTTCGGCGTCAACGTCAACGCATGTGCCGTTTACCGTTTAGAACGGGCTACGGCGGCGGAGAGCGGCACGGGGTTCAGGGTGTGGATGGGGTGGGGCGATGATCGGGGGGTGAACGGGGTCTTTGGGGAATGCGAGGAGATTTCGGGCGGATTGGATTGTGGATGTAGTACATATTTGAAATAATTTTCAAAATGCTCGCACATACATAATGAATATGTAAATACATACATGTATATACATATATATATATATATATATACATATATATATATATGTATATGTATATATATATATGTATATATATATATATATATATATATGTATTTGTGGTCTTCGACTTCGATTGAGATTCAGATTCGAGTACGAATACGAATGTTATGTGTACAACATATAGACATATATATAAATATATATATATATATATTTATATCTATGTATATATATATATATATATATGTGCATACATTGGTATGTATGTATATGATATATAATTGCGATCCGTTCCGTTTTGAAAAGTATTTAACACAGATATCTAAGCAGTTCTCTTTATTTTAGAATATATACATATATCTATATATATTGATACATATACATATTCAGTTATTTATATATATATATCTATACATCTATATATATATATATATATATATACATATATATGTATACAGATCTATTTACCCAACTCACGTACACACACACACACACACGCACACGCACACAGATACAACACATTCGTAATTCGTACGTTGAAAAAGCTTATATTTTTTTTAGCTATATATTTATATATAAATATACACATATACATATATATATATAGTATATATATATTTGTATGTATGTTTTTCTTTTACGTATTTCTATGTGCCTGAACTAAAAAAAAACGTTTTTTTTTTATAGTGTTTTCTTCTTCATTTTTTTTTCGAGTGTGTTGTATATCAAAATCAAAAAATATATTTAAAAAAAATTGAAAAAAATAAAATTGGATTTGATTTGATTTTTTTTCTTTTCTTTTTTTTTTTGTGTTTGAACCAACAACAACAGCAACAAAAACAACAAAACAATATGTGAGAATATACAATTGGTGGAAATATCTACGTTTGTCGCTTGCAAAGAGAAAGACCCGCTCGCGTTGATAGCCAACTCAAAACTGATGTCGCGCCAGCAAAAACTGAATATCGTACGTATGCGACGACCCAGAAGTGGCAGCAGCAACAGCAGCAGCAGCACCACCAGTCGAAGAAAACTGTGCAGCAGCAGCAGCAACAACTACAACAACAATAACAATAACAACAAATGCACAACAACGATCGCCTCTCGTCGTCGTCAAACACACACGAAGATCCCCAAACGAGCGTGCGCCGCACACAAACAACGCACACACACACACACACACATGCATACAGTGGGAGTGGGTGGAAACAGCAGCAGCAACAGCAGCAGTCAAAGCAAGGCAAAGTCAAAGCAAAAGCAAAGAAGAAAGTATGAATTCGACCAACAGATATTTGTTGTTGTTGTTGTAGTTGCTGCTGAGTGATGCTGTCTGCTTGTGTGTGTGTGTGTCTGTGTTAGTTAGCTTTTGTCTGTCTGGCTCTCATTTGTGACTCGATTATTATCGATATGCGCGAATGCAAGAAGAGCGCACAACACAACACAACACAACACAACAGGTCGAAGCTGTTCTCGCCCAAATGCCGTTAGCTTTGCCAACTGCAATAATGAAACGCAACACACACATACACACATACGCACACGCATACGCAGCACGAGCAGAGCAGTGCAGCGCACCAGAGTCACCCTGTATGAAAACAACAACTTGTTTGCTGCTGCTGCTGCTGCTGCCGATTCCTGATGGTCTCAAGTATGTCTGACAGTTGAACACTGTCCGTTCGTCCGTCCGTCTGTCTGTCTGTCAGTTGGGGGTCGGACTGTCATCGCATCATAGCGCCCCCGCATCTATACAAAAATAGCAAATTGTTAATTTCACTTCGAAAACTCTTTTCCAATACACACAGACCCATAACACACACACACACATACACACACATACATACATACATATATACAAACACATGATTTTATTGGCATGCCACTTGGTTTTCCGTGCAAAACTGCTCTGAATGCCGCATATTAAACATGTGTATGTATATACATATATATTATTTACGAGTTTCATTAAACATTTAAAAATATACATACAAATCTAGCAAATGCTCCATTAAAAAAAAAACATGCTTTGCACTGGGACAAAGCTCTCGCGAAATTATGTTCCAGACGTGCTGGACACGCAAGAAGAAGATGATAATCAAGACGTGGAAGAAGCAGCAGCAGAAGAAGAAGCAAGATCAGAGTTATTGGGCCAGAATATTACGTCGCCCGATTCTCGCTCTCGGCCCAATCAGATGAAATCCGTTTTATTTTTGGCCCATAATGTGCGTCGTCAGTGGCAATTTTTTGTTCTTTTTTCGAAAACAATATTTATTTTTAGATGGGTTTTTGTGCGTTAATACCATATTTCTGAAAATATGTATTTAAAACGCAAAACATACATAAATTTATTAAAAATTGAACGAAATGCCAGCAAACACACACACTCAAACTGACAAACAGACAGACAGAAATAACACTTGCCAAGGAAGCCAAATGATGAAGACGAGGAAGAAGATAAAGCCACCAGCTCCATTCAGTGGGACACTTACAAAAATACAAAATATTCAAGAAAAAAAAAAAAAATGTTAACAGCCAATTTGTTATATATGATATATTTCATAGTCAAAAGGTCGAATATAATTCAAGGGGACGTGGAGCAACTGCACTTGAACCAATTTGGAAAAAAAGAAAAAGAAATTGTTGTAAAAGATTTATTATGCACAAATATAATGTATAAAAATGGTACAAAATTAAATCAAATCAGTTTTGAGAAAGTTTTGATATTTTTAAAATATGAATATGCTTTCAGGCAAATTTTTATGTTTGCCAACGATACATGGAAATTTTAATACAAATAATTGGTCTAAATTCCAAGTAAATTAATTGCGATTATTGCCAATTTATAAAATTGGGCCGCATAGAAACGAAAAATTCAAATTGTATTAGGCATAGCAGTCGGAATCGATTCACTTGTGAATACTGAAAATTTGTCTTCATTTTGCTCAGTTTTAATTATGATCAGTTTTGACAAAGTTATGACCGTAGAATATTTGCACCTGTTTCTACAAGCACTTTTTGGGGGTATAATTTTAACATAGAAATCGAGTCAGCATCGCGTTTAAAATTTGAAATGATCAAAAAACATTAGTTGGTTTGGATGGGGACGATCAATCACTTTTAACATAGAATTCGAGCCAGACTCGCGTCTCCAACTTTGAGTTTAATGTTTAGGACTAAAATGTCCTGGTTTTCTAAAATCAGAAATCGGTAATCGATACAGCTGAATATAAATTTCATTCTCATTCAGCTCAAATGCAGGGTCAGTAAAAAACATTCCAATTTTATTTTGATTTTTTAACGAACCCAATTTTAACAAGGAGTTTGTGGCTAACTAAATACCGCGGAATCAAACCACATTGAATTGCGGTTCTGGTTCCAAGTTTCAATCGGTTAACGATACCGTTTGCGGTTTGAGTCCCTGCTAAATACACATGGATAATTCGCTTTCATTGAGGGTATTAAAAATCAGCCACGATATATTGTATATAGCCCGATTTGTCCGTCTGGACTCCGATTTGGTGTACTATATATAAAATAGCTCATATTGGAATTATTAAACAAGAGCTGAGTTCTAAATTTGTAGCCCTTTTTAACCTTAAACAAAAAAACTCACCTTCAACATTGAAACAACACAAAAGTGGACTAAATGGGCATTATTATTATGTCCTTGCTGGGAGTATTCTAATGTCGTTATAAGTCATTTTTATAGAGTAGACGTTGCCAATTTTAGTTCGATTTATAAAGAAATTCAAAGTATCGAATATAAAACCTTAATGGATAAATCTATAAATCATACACGCTGCAAACAGTGAAAACAGTACAAAATTCGTCTAGATATATGCACACACATACAAATACACACATATTTATACACATATATATATATTTGTGTATTTGTATGTATGTTAATTCACATGTATTTTATAACTTGTGTGTGGGTACAATTATTTTAAGAAATAATTACAACTTGTTTATATTATATATATATTTAGTTCTGTACATATATATATATATATATATATATATGTATGTACTAAGGCTACACACACATATAAACTATGCTCGAGGCTTTTAATTTTGTATTTAAGTGTTATTCATCATCTTGTTCTTGCTTCGTTTCTTTTATTTTCTTTTTATCGTTTATTTGGCAATAAACGCACAGAAGGCGAAAATCATTTTCTAGTTTTGCTCACACGCAATAAAAAAAACAAAAAAAAAAAACCATTACATTTTTACGTGTAGTGTATTTTAACTGTATATATCTATATATCTATATATATATATATATATATATATATCATATTAAATATTCATGGTACAAATTAAAAAAGATCTGAGAGGGTATTCGTACGAGGGGCTCGAGAGAAATGCAAACAAACTCAATCACAATGAAACAATCAATCAATCAATCAATCGATTTCGATCCTATCGATCGCCGATCGATATATATATATATATATGTATATGCTAACGATAACAGAGCTACACTAGCTCGATATATGCGAACGATAACGATGAGATAGCTACCACTATAGATAGACCGATAGCGCTGCGCACCAGAGAGCCACACATCGATTTGGAATCGATGGCAACTCTTCATTCCGGCTGCAGCTGGATACCCGGCGGTGGTTGGCCTTCCAGCTGCTCGCCAAACAGCTCCTCCAGCGGCTTATCGCAGATGATGCGAAAGAAGAACAGGTGATCCAAGCACTTCAAACTGATCGAACGCAGCGCCGGCAGACGCAGCAGCAGCTGCGCAAATCGTCCATCATCCCCGGGATGCTCCAGTCGACAATGCTCGTCCAGACAAGCGTACACCTTCTCGCGGCACAATTCGATGTCGGACCGATTCTTAATGCCGCGTATATCCGGATTGTATAGAATGATCGCCTTGAGGCATGCCAATTCGCGCCGATCAAGATTCAGGCGTTTCATCTTTACACTCAGCTCGGACAGAATGCGATCGAAGATGGCGTGAACGCCCGCCTTGATGGCGCTATTCCGATGATACGAGAAACTCTGATTGAGGAACAGCTGCTGTGGCTGCAGCACCGGCGAACGTCGATCAAAGGCGCTATCGCCATGCCCCAAACCGGTCAAAGATTCATCCAGCGATTCAATGCTGCACCAGGCAACATTCGCAATCAGCAGCTCATTCCAAGCGGCCTTCAGCAGTATGACCTGATCGTCCAGCGGCAGCTTGGAAAAATGTGGCATGAGACGTGCATATTCCACCATCTGATACAGTTGCTTGTTGACCACCATGCACAAGGCAGAGACGGCTCCTTTGTAATCCGGCTGCACCGTGGAATTGGGGCCGACACGCAGAAAAGATAACGCCCGATCACCGCTATGCGCCTCCGCACGCTGTTCGGCGTCGAGCAGGCGCTCGATGGTGAAGTCGCGGGATATGCTGCTCGGCATATAATCATCCGATGAGCTATTGGCGCCACCGCCACCGGCACCGCCGCTGCCAGTGTTATTGCCGCCGCCGGCGGCCGTATTATTGCCGCCCGCACCACCACCAGCACCGCCAATACCACCACCACCGGGACCACCAGCCGTTCCGCCAGCATTCGGACGTCCGGCTGTGTTGCGAGCACCACGCTGTCGCTCCTCCTGCACCGCCTCCCGTTTCATGCCGCACGACAGGCACTTCTGGTAGCGACAATATTGACAGCGATTCCGCTGACGTTTGTCAATGATGCAGTTGCGATTCTCGCGGCACGCATATGTGAGATCCTTGCGCACCGTTCGCTTGAAGAAGCCCTTGCAGCCCTCACAGCTATAGACGCCATAGTGTTTGCCACTCGCCCGATCTCCACAGATGGAGCACAAATGCTTTGAGCCGCTCAGCGGATGATTTGGTGGATATTGTTGTTGTTGTTGCTGCTGTTGTTGCTGTTGTTGCTGCTGCTGTTGTTGCTGTTGTTGATTTGGATTGTTGTTATTGTTGTTGTTATTATTATGATTATTGTTGTTGCTGGCTGGCATTACATTTACCATATTCATGGCCTGCAGAAAAGGCACTGGACTCTCGGCCTTGGGCGAGAAACTGCTATTATTGCTGTCATTCAACTGTGAAATGTCCGGCTTGACCTCCTCCTTGATTTGGCCCAAACGAAAATTTGCATCTTGCTCGCAATTGTCCATCTTTTTTATTGTTGCTGTGTCCTCTTCTTCTTGCTGTATATATATGTACGTTTATGTCTGTCTGTCTGTGTATGTGTGTCTCTGTGTGCGTGAGAGTGTATTGGCGACTTTCCCCACTGCAGGCTGCTGCTGGCCCGTCTGCAGTTTCACTTTGTGGTCGTCGAGGGGAACGCCACCGTGTCGGCGAGTCTGTCTAAACTAGAAGACTCTTGTTTTAATTGCATTTATTCTTTACGTATTTACATAACGTATTTGCGTATTTCCAGTTCCAGTTCGTCTTCGTCTATTGTTGCCAATTTGCGCTTTTTGCTTAGCACACAATTTTGGAATTTTTTGTTTTTTTTTTTATTTTATGAACACTGGTGCGCTTTCTGACTAATGATTAAATACTTTTCGCGTCGACATTTTTTTTCTCAACAAAGGCGCTATTCACCACACATCAACTTCAATTCACCAAAAAAAACAGCATACCAGTGTTGCGCAGCGCTTGCAGCAGCTTGTGGCGGCTACAAACAAAATAAATAGAAAGCAAACACAAAACACACATACAACAAACGCTTATTTGACAATTATTTTTTGCTTGCCAAAATTTAAAAAACATATATGCTTACATTGCAATTTCAGAGCACCAAAAAAAAATCCAAAGAGAGTTTTCACCACAACGACGCAGAGCAACTCTGTGTCTGCCGCAATACAATTGTTGTTGTTGTAAACGCAAACACGCACACAGGCGCAACGAGCCAGACAACGCAAACACATACACACACACACACACATAGCAAGCGACCCTCCTTGCAATTATGTACGGCATATGCAAAAAAAAAGAGACACACATACACACTTACATACGAACAAAGCGCCAATTGCCCGGTTTCGGCCTCGGCCCCAATAATCGACAAGTCAACCAAAACAACAACATCAAACAAACCTGCCTTCAAAACACACAAATTTTAACAATAGCCAACAGCAAGCAAATAATTCGACACCACAATTAAAATTATTCGAATCGAAATGGGAAAATAAATGCAACTTACTTGCATGCGCACTTGTTTGAATTCACGATGTCGACTGACGCTCGGATTGTTTATTTTATTTGTTTACGCACACACACACACATACGCACACATGCCCACATTTATTAATTGAGATATTGACGAAAAACAATTGATGGCTGCGTTTATTTGTAATTACTTTTCAGTTTTTTTTTTACCGAACACTGATCTGCTGTCCAATTCAAACAAACGCACTGTGGCCAAGAAAATACCATATAAATACACGAAATGCGCTAATTTTCACCACAATTGTGGCACTACAACAACTATCGATAGCAAACTATCGGGTAGAGCGCCAAAATGCAGAAATTCAAGGCGGATTTTTGAAATTCATGAATTTCTATATTTGTATACTTTTCGCTTCAATCTGAATCATTTGAGGTGTGGCTGTGGCCATGCCGATAGATGTGCTGAAACGTTAATTGCTCGATGCGTGTATTTAAATACTCGATCTCATCGCGAAACAAATGCGCTTCATATAATAGATTTCCAAATTCACTTTCTCCATAAACCATGCTAGACGAAGACTGCTCCTGCGCCTGATTGGCCTGACCGGACTGCTCGTCCGCGTCCTCAAAGTCCAAGTAAATCTGATGAAATTCTCTGTGAGCGCTGCGACAAATTGGACATTGGTTCGATCTGTATGAATGAATGAAAAAAGGCACTTGACAACTTTATATAAATGCATAAAATCGATGGGGATGCACTTACTCCTCCCGCCAGCGCTGCAGGCACTGCCTATGAAACACATGTCCGCAGGTGCCTCCATAGATTGTATCCGTTGATTTATAAGGCTCCGAGCAGATGGTACACTTCACATTCCGGTTGCTGCTTCTCCGGTTGCCATCCATTGTAATAATGGCAATTGTTTGTTACACATCATTGCAGTCATCTTATCAGCAGCAGCAGCAGCAGCAGCATTCGCAGCGGCAGCATCAGTCGCAGCAACTGTTTTCCTCGTTATTCTTTCAATACAAACACATTTGTAATGATGATAACGTCACGGATAACCCGAATACAGTAGTCATTCCCAAATTGCAACTTCAACTTGTATTATATAATAGTAGGTTTGTCATTCGTTAGAAATTAAAACACATCTATAAAAATCATTAAGTTTTATGTTGAGTTTTTGAAAAATATTTCTCAATTTTTTAAAGTTCTTCAATATGCGGTTCGCGAAAATCCCAGAAATTTATATTGTCATCTTTGACAAAATTGCTTGTTTTTTTTTATCTATGAAAATTCCTATTAAATTTGGCAATGAATAGTTTTTAATTTTTAGTTTATCTTTTGAATGTTTGTCATTTTAAATAGTTTTAAAGTATTGCAAATAATAATATGATGTTTTCATCTTTGTTTTTTATAGATTTGATTTATTTTGAATATTTGAATGGAGGCGTTTTAATTATCGAGTGACGATTGTCGACAAAGAGCGAATATTTTGGGCGAAAAACAAGGCCAACAACTGATAGTAGTATGTGTATGTGTATGTATATGTATGTGCATCAACTTATCCGTTGGGCGTACTTTTGTCGCTCTCTTTCCTTAGAGATAAGCAGGCGCAGCAAAGATTAGAATATGCATTATAAAATAATGCATATTTGCAAATAGATTGAATAAAATACGTAAATAATGATATTGAAATAGGCTTTTCATAAGTATTATTGTATATTCGATTGCTTGAAGTGCATTTCTCTGTCGTTGCTCTTTTTTTTTTTTTTTTTGCATTTGTTTGTATGTATATATAGAAATATATAGTTTAGTGTTGTGTGTGTGATCTAAATAAGGTACAAACATAGAGTAACTAAGTAGGTCTATATGGAATGTTTTATGGCATACTATATACTATTACTAAGTTGTAATACTCATTCTAAACTGAGGCACAAGGACACAAACTAACCCCAAGCCAATCAGATCTTAACAATATTGTTTGCACAAAAAAAAAATAATTATGGGACACAAATATATTTTATAAATAGTATTAAACCAAAATATGTAATAATAATATATGAAAAAAAACATTATAGTCGAAAACATAATCGACAATTGTGTGCACCGTGCCCAAGACGCAGATGTGCATAAAAAACGCTACATGGAGGGATATGCAGAGATGTGTATATCGATAATATATATATATATATATATATATGTATTATCGACATCGATATCAATTGTAGGTGTAATTAGAGCTTTGGGCGCGGTGTTTGGAGATGGCTTGGTTAATACTAAGTGTGGGTAACGATAAATAGTTAAAAGTAGGCACGATTACAAAATATTGTAAGAGCATACGATATATGCGAATCATTTACAATAAACAGAAATTATAATATCGTAAGCGATATTGAGTGTACGATATACGTCTGATATGAACAATTGTGTGTGCGCGTACCGTAAGCGACATACACATCAATTTGCTTGCGAATATCGTATAGTACACATTTACTATATACTATCATCATATTCAATAAACAACAACATTTACATATTTGTTATATTTATGCAAACATACCGTAAACGATATTGAGTGCACAACATATATACGATATGCACATGGGTTATCTTTTTTTTTTTTTTTTTTTTGTTAAGGAGGAGGGAATGTAACATTTACGATATTTGGAATTAAAGCATTTCGTTAGTCTTTTGGATTTGCAAACTTTGTGATGAGCACTTTGCTTGTAGCATCCTTATCGGGCTGCTGCTGATCCTGTTGCTGCAGTGCATCCTTGACCGGTGCATTCGTATTAACGCTATAAGATTGCATTTGCATTTGCATTCTCTTTGGACTGTTCACGTTCATGTAGATGGGCGCTTTCGTTATTTTGCTGGGACTGGGCGGCGTTGCGGGCAACTCTTCCTCCTCCAAGATGATGTCGTCCCCCACCATGGTGATGCGACGCAGCGACGATGGAGCTGGGCAGCCAGCTCCGGGGCGATAAACGGGATTGGGATTGCTTAGGCTGCTGCTGCTGCTGTTGCTGCTGCCGTTGATGTTGAATCCGTTGTTGATGTAGGAGTGATTGCTCCTCTTGGGCGGCAGCTTGGCCACCATTACTGACGGCGGCGGCGGCGTCGCCAGTGATGGGGATGGGGACGTAATCAATGGCTTCGCATTCGTTGTGTTTAACAAATCCGGACAGCGGGATTGTAGCTCCAACGATTGTGGGACTGGAGTTGTCAGTGCCGTTCCCATTGCCATTGCCGGCTGCTGTTGCTGCTGCTGCTGCTGTTTGTGGCAGGGTTGGCAATCGGATATCGATTTGGGGGCCATTGCTGCAACTGTTGCCGTTACTGCTGCGCCGCCGGACATCTGGGATACGATGGTGCGACTGTGGTTGTTGCTCAATCCGGTATCTTTCCATTTCTCTGAAACGAATTCCAGACCGTGACTTAGTGGATGCAGTTCATCAATGATATATTTGTCATATATCCTATAATACGGTTACCTACCTCCCGCACTGCTCGCCCCCCCGTTCGTCTTGCCAAATGGATGCAGGAGTCGCGCCGGCTGGCACAGGACAACCGTTTTGTAGGCCTTTCGATACTGTTTGTTCATGATCACATAGATGATCGGATTGATGCAGGCGGACAGATACAGCATGATGTAGCTGAAGATGTGCAAGCTGGGATGCTCCACATGCTTGTCGGCCACCTTGACAATCGTTATCGGCAAATAGCAGATGACAAACGATAAAAAGATGGCCAACACCATTTTTGTGATGCGCCACTCGTTCCTCTTCGCCCGCACCTCGCGCTGATCCTTGACGCGAGTTGGCTGCTGCTGTTGCTGTTGTTGCTTGCTCGGATTCAGCTCGGGCGGCACAGCCACATCTGTCGAATAGCTGCTGCTGCTGTCGGAGGACACACGACTGTTGGCTGCTGCTACTGCTGCTGCTGGATTTGGATTTGATTGCATCGATTGATTATCGAGTCCAGCTGCTGCTGCTGCTGTTGTTGTTGTTGCTGCCACACCACGCAGATTGTTGGGTATGGAGTTCTGTTTCTTGGCATGACGCTTGAGCCGCTGCTCCGATTTGTGAACAACCCAAAAGATTTTCGCATAGCACGCAATGATGACCAAACAGGGTATCACAAATGCGGTAATAAACAGCGTCGTCTTGCTGCTATGCCCATGCGAATCACTCATTATGGAGCATGTCTGGAGTCGTGCATCGTAGCCGAATCGACCCCAGGCACCCATCAGCGTTGGCAACTGCATCCCATAGGATACCAGCCAGCAGGCGGCGATCATTACAGCGATCCAATGTCGCTTATAGATTCTCGCATAGATCCCATGATGGGTGATCATCACATACCGATTGATCGTTATCATCGCTATGCACAGCAGCGACACTCCAATATTCCCGTACTGTATGAATGGGATCAGTCGGCACAGCACCTGACCATGGCGCCAGGTGCCCTGCACAAAGCGCAGTCCCTGGAACGGCAGCACCAGTGCACAGAAGAGCAGATCAGCGATGCAAAGACTGCAAGATAAACAACATCAGTTGAAATATCCATATTGTTTATATAGACATCATATATAGATATAGATACAAATTACCAGATTTTAATTTTGATTATACCTTAGCATAATGTGGATCAACTGTAGAAATTTGTTGAAGATCGTTAAGGAAATACAAAAATAATCGTATATTCATCTAAATAGCAAATATATTCTGGATTCTTGATTAGAAGATAAGCAAGATACAGTTAACCATGTTTTTCCTTGACTATAGCTTAACTTAATATAAATCAACTGTACAAATTAGCTGAAGATCGTTAAGGAAAGACAAAAGTTGTTCAGGAAAGCGTCTATTTATCTATATAGTATATACATATATATTCTTGTTGAAAATTAACAAATAAGCAATATAAAGATTGTACCTTAATATAGATCATTATAATCATACATTATATATAGATCTATATATATATCTGACTCAACTGTACAAATTTTGATGACGATGAAGATCGTTAAAGAAAAAGTCATCTATTCATCTATCTTAAGTCGCGATGAACTGATTAAAAGTGAAACTCACAAATAGAAGATAAACCTAATCTTAAAATCTTGTTTCTTTCTGCAAACATATTCAAAACAGAGATAAACTGTCAACGCAGTGGGACTTATTTCAAATTGAGCATGATACCATATCATATCATATATATATATATATATATACTATATATATTTGATATACTCGTATATATATATGTGTGCACATACCTGATTATAAAGGCGGCGGCAACATTGCGCACTTTGGGGCACTTGAGCAGGGCGACAACTGTCAGGAAGTTGCCAAAGATGCCAACGATCATTATCAGAAAGGTCATCACTGACGCAAAGGTCAGCAGCGACTGCGAGAATCTGCAAATGAAATGGCATCAAAAATTTGATTAGCTTTCTTAACTTACACTCTTTTAAATCTTGAGGCAGCTTCTTCGATTAAGTTTATATACATATATTCTTGTTCAACAACCGAGTCGAGTCGAGATGCTGTATTTTTGAATATAAGTTCTTGTAGCGCTTAAGTTTAATTCATTTGATCGATAACTGCAACCGCTAAGCGAATATCGATTGAAATCGATTGCAAGTAGCAATTAAAGAACTTCAATTGAATAGACACCATTTTTGATTGGAACTCATGCGAAAGTTCAATCTCATATAATCCACATGGGAACGGTTAAAAACTTTCCAAACTTGGTTTGGCCTTTAGTTCCTCTTTTGACTGATCAAGTAAGCTTCTCTGTTTGGAGGCAGGATCAATAAGCAGGCATCCAAATATTTTTGCCAAAGCATTATTAAGATTTTCTGTAATTTCTCTTGATTTGAGATTTGACATCTCAGTTTGAATGTTCAAATTCTTAGTTAAAGTTGTATATAGTAGAGTACTGTACTTTATTTATTGAACTCTTGGGGGTTTCTTGAGTTTAGTTATCTAGCTGGCAGGGTATGCCATGTTCGGTGTGCTATTGCAGTTGTGATGCAGTGAATCCTTGCAAGCGGATCGGATCGTGTTGACCCTTAGCCATGTGATGAGGACAAACATACAACAAATATATGTACACAAGTACAGAGACATATCTGATATCTTCGTTCGTTGCTTCCGCTAAGAATCGTCGTGCTTTGTTGACACAAACTCAGACAGACAGAGAGAAAAAGAGAGAGGGTAATCTTTGATGGGGGACTGACACAATCTGGAATGGTGAGCGGCGCTTGAAATGGGCCGCGTAATATTAACGATCTGTTATCAGACCTTTCACACTACTCTCGGCGGGCGCTGCGCTATAATTATCCGCCGCTGATAGGGTTGAGGGCAACTACTCACCCGCTCTCGTCCGCATCGTTCAGGCTGCTGTCGATCGCTGGAGTCGCCGGCATAAAATCATCGCCATAGCCCAGACTGCTTGCTGTTATTGTGTCGTCACTCATTCTACGAGAGAGAGAGAGAGAGAGAGAGAGAGAGAGAGAGAGAGAGAGAGAGACAGAGAGAGAGAGAGTGAATGAGTGAATGAGTGCATGATTGTGGCATGAGCTGAGGCACATTAGTTCTTAGCTTGAGGCAGGCCACAAGACCAGCGTTTAAAGATAACATATTTATAATATGATTATAATCATAATTCTATATTTATAAAAGCGAACTGATGCAATATTTTTTAATTTTAGTTCTTATTATATTAAGTAAGATTTCTATTTTTAAAAAAACTACAACAAAATACTTAAAAGTAAATCACTTTTTTTTTTATTATATTTCTTTATCGTTTTTTGTATTTCATTAAGTAAACCTTACATTAAAAAAAAAAACAACTACTTACAAGTAAATCACATCTCTTTTTAAATTAAAGTAAGTTCTTTGCTATCATTTTTTTGTACTTACACTTTTTTGATTTATATTAAAAGAATTTATACTTTCTAAAAGAGTTATAAAACAAATTTGAATCGTTTGGAAACAAAATAGAAAATGTATATTTAATTACATATATATACATTTATTTATATATATGTCAAATAAATATTTATGACTGATTTCTACACACACAAAATTGAAGTTTTTATTATTATTTTATTAAAATGAGAAAATGTTTTTGAACTAAATGCTTAACCACAAAGTTTTCTTCCATCATCTTGTAGTAAATTAGCAATTTGCTGAAAATTAGCAAAGAATTTCTTAAACGGAGCACCAATACAAATATATCGAATACTATGATCGCAATAAATATTTAGAGATTGATTGCGCCATCCTTGAAATTCAAGTAGTCAACATACTCGATTTTCTTTAAACAAGTAAAACATTTTTGATGGCAAATTTCCTGATTGGTTGTTGTTTGTTTTGTTGTTTGATCCGAGTACCTATATTCAATCTGTTAGCTGGTGGTAGTTTACACTGGGAGAAATGGGTAAACACTATGAGGGACAGTGCCACAAGTAACACAAGTAACCCGATCGTCAAACGTGAAGCGAGCAATGCCAACTGGCAACTGGCAACTGGGAGCCAAGCTGGTCGTACCACCCTGGTACTGGGTACTGGTTGAGCGGAGCCTAACTATTGTTTCTCGCGCTCTTCACAGAGTGCTCCTTGCGACTGACTCGTAGTGCAGTAAATTAGAGTCAATTAAATAATTTAAAGAGGTCACAACGCACTCACTCACAGACACTCAGCCACACTCAGTCACTAAGCCAGTCAGTCAGTTCGAGTGAGGAGACAACATGCAACATCATCTCTTTGGCTGCGGGTGCCAAAGATCAGCGCCAAACCTTAATTAATTGACTCTCTGTATGTGTATGTATGTGTGAGTGTGAGTGGTGCTATAATTTGGTCAGACTTGAGTACCCGTAACACCCTCAAGCCCCGACCAACCATTCGACGACAATATATCACTAATATTGTGCACTGGAATGCCGGAACACTTTCATATTTCTCAAAAGCTGACGCCCAGTCTTATTTTTGTATTTTCATTTTGTTTGAGAATAGCTGGGGTTTATATGCCACATAAGATTCCCTCTAATTAGACCAACAATATATGATTATGGTATATCAAATCTCTCTGCCTCTCTCTATCTTGCATCCAATTCACACTTATCATATCACCCCCTCAAAAATGATCAATACTGAAAAATTGCCCATCTTATTTATGCAACTTTATTCCAAAGAACTCAAATAATTCTTTTCGAATCTGATTCATTTCTTTGGTATTTATTTTCAATTGAGAAATTGGAGCATTTGTTGACATTTTGAAATTACAACATTTGTAATTTCATCATCATTTTATTGAGTAAGGTATTTATGCAATTAATAAATAGTGAATCACAATGAGAATTTGATTACTAATACTGATTTGATAATTCATCATTTTTTTGTTTAATTGATAAATTTGAAATCTCTTCTTTGGTGAGACAAATTAGTTAATCATTGTTACCGGACTTACAATTGTTTCATCCATTTACCATATCTTCTATTAATAATAACTCCCATTTGTAGTATCATAATTTAGCTCCTTTCTTGACAAATTATTTACTAGTTCATACTAACTTTTTCTGTACAATATGAATATTTAAATTTTAACAGAGACGTTAAACATTTGCAGACATTTGGGTATATTGCAAGCACTGGCAACATTACGCATTTGTTAACACTGCAACGATAACAGAGCACACATACTTTGCAAGAAGAACGCGATCACAACAAAACAAACGAAAACTAAAATTAACTGTAACACGGTCAGGTCAAATAGCGTTGCGCGTTTATCGAATGCAGCCGCTAATTCGCCGTCGCTGCTCAATTGATATTCTGTGCTGCCGTTGACAATTTCTGGTCTCATTATCTCCCTTTTCTCTTCTAACGTTTCGCTCTCGCTCTCTCGCAATTGCTGCTCTTATTGTTGTTGTTGTGTTTAAAGTAGGAATTGATGATACTTAAAATACGCCAATGGTTGCCGATCGCGTTAGATACCCACATTTATACATACATATGTACATATGTATGTTTATATTTATGTGTGGTATGTTTGCTTGTTTGCTTTTTTTATTTGATAGGCGATACGCACGACGAGAGACGCGCAATTCACATTCCCATAACCAAATAAAACAAATACAACTATTGTGAATTACAAATCCATACATATATATCTACTAGCATACGTATGTATGTGTGTATTTATGCATGTCTTGTACTTGTTTGTATGTGTGTACCTGCATCCTGCAGTAATTAATGCTACAATTAAAATATATCAAATTCCGATTTCGAAATGCTTTCGTTTTTTATACAAATATAATTGTGAAAAGTAAATAGTCAATCAAATGTTAGATTTTGTGACATTTCCTTATCCACTTTTAATTGTTTTCTTTATACCGGATTGCCAAAAACAAACTTTAAAAAATAAATAATATCTAAACTAATCCGAAGTTACTTCGCAGATTAACTGACAGACGGTCGAATACTGCAGTCCGAGTAACTTGAGTCGATCGGCGATATTTCTATTGGATCTACTATCAATAATTCTGCTTATATTATTGCCTTTGTTTTATTTGTAGGCCTTTCAAGTGTGCTATTGGATATCATTCCGAGGAGGAAGATGTAATAGTTGTTCGCATTGTTCAGCTGATGAGCAGATGATTCATCATAGTTCTGTATTTTATATATTTATAAAGAAGAAATTGTAATTGTAATTTTAATTTCATTTCCCTAGCAAATGATTAAAAAATCAAATAAAATTAAGTATATAATATCTAACACATGGTTCGTAATTTGATTTTGGTTATGTATACGCCAGGTCTAACACAAAATAACGATCGTTGATATAAACACGTACATATATATATATTTAAGTATGTAGACAAACACAATGCCTTATCTAATCAGGA
Organism: Drosophila macrothrix; assembly: GCA_035042055.1. Lineage (NCBI taxonomy): Eukaryota > Metazoa > Arthropoda > Insecta > Diptera > Drosophilidae > Drosophila > Drosophila macrothrix. The sequence continues at coordinate 5,695,069 of JAWNLX010000587.1, forward strand.
GGGTATATGGAACTTACTTTGTTCACTGGAGTCTGTGTGTGTGGCACATGCGATTGCTTTTTGCGGTTTGTTGTACACCCGATTTGTCACAACTGTGTTGACATTCACGATCTAAATGCGATTGGCCAAAAACTAAGCTGATCACCGATTACCGATCACAAGTCACAATTCACAGATGTCTGCTCGCAATTCTTATCGTTTGTTTATTATTTACGTAATCGCTGATAGGGTGAAATAGTCGGCACAATCGACACAGTCAGAAGACTCAATTTAATACCGAAACGAAAGGCAATTCAAGGCTCAATGGCATTAATGTGAATTATGAGTAATAACTTAACTCGAACTCAACTCGAACTGAGCTGAGCTGCGCTGACTAAATGTAAACAATTCGAGATGCGTCCTCTGTCTCCCTCTCTCTCTGTCTCTCTCGCTCGCTTTCTCGCTCGCTCTTTCTCACCTCTCACTCGGTTGCCGCTGGATTATTCATGAATGCTGAGCGCAACAGGTGAGCAAGGGAGGGAAGCGGGCAGCGGTTTGTTGCAGCCCGTTGGATGATTCAAATGTTGAAACAAACGAATCACGATCATGACTAATACACAGTTGAGCGGAGATTCAAGCATTTGCAGACAGCATTTGCTTAAGCGTGCCGCAAGTGACAATGTTGTTGCAAACACTCACTCGCAAATACACACATTTGTCAACACTGCAGCGATAGCAAACGGCTTTTACAAGAAGAACGCGATCACAACAAAGCAAACGATAGCAACAACAACAAAAATAAGTAAATTGTGTACGACCAAATTGCGTTTGGCGGAGAGTGCGTTTGTCCACAACGACTGCACGTTATCGAGTGCTGCCGCTAAATCGCCGCCGCTGCTGTCAACTGATATTCTCTGCTCGCCTGTTGACAATTTCGCTCCACATGCACACACACACACACACAACAAGCGCGCATTGATGCAGGCACACTCTCATTTCTGTCGCGTTAACGGCTCTCTCTCTCTCGCTCTCTCGCAATTGCTGCTCTTATTGTTATTGTGCTTGCAGTCTGAATTGATGATTGCCGATCGCGTTAGATACTGCACTTAACATGTACGTATGTACATATACGTGTAAGTGTATATATATATATATATATATATATATATATATGTGTGTGTGTGTAGTAGCGTGCGTGCTGTGTTCTTTATTTATTTATTTTATTTGAATGGCGATACGCACGACGAGAGTCGCGCAATTCACATTCCCATAATCAAATACAAATACAACTATTGTGAATTACATACTGTACATGCATACAAATATGCTTAGAATAAATATTGGCAAATTTACGATGTACGTGCATCTCATGCAATTAATGCTACAGTTGGCTCAAGCTCAGCAAATAGTTAACCAAATATACAATTTTGTGACATTTCCATTCTAAATTCTAATTAGATTGTCAAAGTCAAAAGTCAAATATGGATGCTGCCATGGATTGTGTCATTATTTTCGAAAAAACGGTTTGTTTCAAAGTCGAGGATCTTCAGTCTGTCGGCGATATTCAATTTCAGCATGTTCAGTAATGAGGCAATCAAATAATAACCCATTTCGATCAGGATTCTTTTGATTCAACCAACAGAAGCAATTTCATTTAGCTCTTTGGGAACACAGATGGATCGTAGGAAGTAACCGGAGCGACTAAGATGCCGTTGTTTCAAACCACTCTAATGAAATACATTTGTGATATCCGAATTGTCTGATATTGAGTTCCCAGGATCAATGGAGTATGTATAATCTTTAAACTTTCGCTATGGAAATATCGAATTTGTATGTGGTACAGTGAAGATCAACGGACAGTAGAAGATCTACAGCTTATGGGGTTTTTTTTTTTTTTTAAACATCCCATGATATTGAATCAGATGTGGAATAATCGGAATACAGAAGAGTTTTATGATATATAAATGCAGTAGATATATTTTTTTCGGAATGGGTGTGTTAATAACATAATAAATAGCTAACTCATATTTATTTGCTTATTTATTTGTATTTGGTTTCGCTGTCAAGGTTTTTATACCATCTATTTTACAATTATATAAACACTTGGCGTTTAGTGATTATTATTAATAGATTGCTATTGCAGTGACATTTGTCGAGTTCACTGTAGTCGATACTGTACTGTGTACACGGGACTAACACTCATTGCCTGAATCGACATTGATAACGAACAGTTTCTGTTTCAATTTCTATTTCTATTTCAGTTTCGGTTTCGATTTCGGTTTTGACTTCAGGTTCTCAAAATGTTTACATAAATCGTATTTGTTTGTCAGCACGCGTTTGTTTATGGTGCAAACAACATGATCATTTTTATTGATATCTATGTACAGATGTACAGTGCTGGCAACAAAAATATAGCACAATTAACAATTCGAAATAGCAATACAAAATGACCAACAAATGCTGAAAATAATCCCCAATGCATTTACTAAAGATTCTTATTTATAATTCAATTTACAATTGAATTAGGAAAGGAAAAACTCTTGTCGCCAAAAGTATAACAACTTCCTTAGTCCATTTTAAATATCGCCTGATTGACTCCGGTCTATGATTGACTCCGGTATTCAATTTTCTTCTTCAAATTAATGTGAATTGATTGATTGGCAGGAAAAGCTTCCCCAAAGACACACTGCTGTTTTTTGGTGATAGTTTTTTCAAGCCAGTTATACATACTATATACATATATACTGACTGAAGCAATAACTATAGTTCTGATTTTGGTTTTGATTAGTTAGGATTGGGTCATTTGGGTGGAATCTGCTATTCCCCAACCCATGTCGTAAAGTAGCTACTATATGTGTATATAGTAGATATACACAATCTTTAAAAATGTGCATACGATATACATATATGAATATATATCTTTGCCCGCTGACTGCATAAAAAGTTGAACAAGGGCGGGGGGAAGGGTGGAGCGAAGGGGGTAGGGGCGTTGTCGGTCAATTTTCAATTGTTGCCAAAGAGTTTTTCAACTGACTCAGTTCTTTTTTGTTCGTGTCTTTATTTTCTGTGCCGCTTTGTACCCTGTATTCATACAAAATAATTCAAATGCCATGTATAGACATATGCCTAGATATATATAGATATATGGGTAGATAGATATATGTATATAAATCGAAATCAGCACCATTTGGACAACTGCATATATCGCATAATCAATTATATCAATCTCCTCTTACAGGGTATATGGTGGTCTTGCAGTCTTGCAGCTTGCAGCTACATAGAGAGCACGAGCACACTTCACTACACTCACATTCACACACACACCGATCAACACAATACTCTCACTCTCATTCACAGAGTGGTCCCCCCCGCCTCCTGCTCCCATTCTCCCCCTTCCCAATCAAAATATTCCCGTATCTCGCTCTTCTACTCAGTGAACCCGGGGTGGGCCCGCAGCCAAACGATAGCAGCTACTGAGTAAATGTGTGTGTGCTGTGTGTGTGCGACTATTTCTTCATTAATTAATTAAGACTTTTATTTCGATGACGCGGACAACAACAACAACAACAACAAACAGTCAGAAGCATAACCAAATCGAATCGAATTTGATTCAAATGGCTCCTGAGTTCATTTAGATAACTAGAAGAAGTATAAAAAAAAGAACCGAACACGCCCAGTCAATCACAGAGGTTATACATAAGTTGACAAAGTTCATGAACTCTATGCGGAACGCAATCGATAACGATTTGAAAAATAGAATAGCGAATTGAATTTTGCTCGATTTACGAGACAAGAATACATTTCTGAAAAAGTCAACAAATTAAATTGAATCAAGTATAATATATATGTATATATATTATACTACACAATGTTGATTAGCTGTATGTATCTACTATATATGTACATTGTCAGACTTTAAGTACGATTTGCTATTGACCTGTTACTTAAAAGTGTCAACAAGGAATATTTGTTAGATTTGACAAGTATGCTAGTCTTCTTAAGTAGTGCATACCTCATGCCATATCTGAATCTGTGTGTATAAATATACAAATATATATATACATATATATATAGTATACGATTCGAAAGTTATGCTCTCTTGAGCATACCGATCAGATATTATTCGCAGCCAAGCGGTGCCAAGCACTCGTGCTATGTAGTCTTTATATGCATCATGCCCATTGCCTGTTGCCTAAGCACGAAAGATTTTTGAATTTGAAAAATTCTATTTGAGAGAAACAACACCAGGGCAGTGGCCAACTACACTCGGAGAAAACAGAACGTTCTTTCATCATGTACAAATCGATCTTGCAAATATGAATTACAACAATTGTTGTCTTTTAACCAAGTTAAGTACTTCAATTTCAAATCAAATCGAATTCTCGATTTCAGTAATGTTTAAGAACGTTATTTATTTTAAATTTTAAGCTTCTGCTTCAACAATCTTGCAATTTGGAGTGTCGCAAAAGAAAAGCTGGCTTAAACCTGCTTTCTTCGATTCACTTCAAATTTTTGCCCAGTGTATTTGATCGAATTTAAATATATAGATATTTGTGGCAATATGTGGCTAAGGAATCCCTGGTTCTGCTGTTGTATTTGAAAATTCCAAAAAAGTAACAATACCGATAAACAACAACAACTAGAAAATAGAAAATGTAAACAAAGAGCTTCGCTCATTTCAAATTACCCGATGATGAAGTCAATTGTTGTATACAAAAATGAATTTTTGGTTTCCTTTACGAAAGTTTTTGTATCGTTTCATTCTTAATACCCAGTAACCTGTAAAACCACACCGAAGGGCTGCTCAATTGTCAAAGATACTCGTATTGAGATTTTCGAGTACATTTCGATCTCTGGAATTATTCAAGCAGCAGACCAACAAATTTGGTATGCAGATTGAAATGAATATAAGATCAGAAGAGCTATGATACACTGAAGACCTAGATCTTGAAAACATGATATGTGAATGGGACTAGGAAATGAGGCTGAAAATGCTGCAAGAAACGGTGAGTTTCACCCAAATAGAAATTTATATTTATTAGATGATTGACTGTTGAAATGTTTGCTCATTATAAGTGTAGGGTATTTACAAGTCGCGCCAGCTCGTTGCCCATTGAGCACTCTTGATGCTGTTGTTTTATGTGGCTGCTATTATTATTGTTGTTGTTGTTGTTGATTTTTAGCTGGATTTTGGCTGCTCTATTTGGAGGCTATTTGGATTAGTGTGCTGGGGATGTATAGAATTTAGTTTTAGTACAAAAATCGGCGCAGGAACGAACGCGTCATAGTTTAAAACAAAAAAAAAAAAAAAAAAAGAAAAGAAAAAAAATCATTTAAAAAATAGAAACATCGCATTCCTTGAGCAAAACGAATGATTCATCATCCGTTGGAGAACCAATCGTCAACGGAGCACATCCTGCTGCCAGTGGCCATGGCAGCCCGCAAGGCTGCCACTGCTGCCACTGCTGCTGCTGCTGTCGCCGCTGGCAATCGGAGCCATGTCGAGCATTTGGATAACGAACTGTTCGAGGGCTATTCAGAGACACTGCTGACGGTCGCCTGGACATTTTGCATACTGTTCACCGTTGTCGGTGTGCCCGGCAATCTGCTGACAATTGTCGCGCTGTCACGCAGCAAACAGACCCGCAACTCGACGGCCATATTCATTATAAATTTATCGTGTTCGGATCTGTTATTTGGCTGCTTCAATTTGCCGCTGGCCGCCGCCACGTTCATGGAGCGTGCCTGGACCTTTGGTGATCTGCTGTGCCGACTGTTTCCCCTGTTGCGATATGGCCTGCTTGCCGTCTCACTGCTCTCCGTTTCGCTGATCACCATCAATCGGTACATTATCATTGCCCATCCGCGACAGTATCCACGGTAAGTGAGTGATTTGATTGGCCATCGAATTGGATTAACTGTATTCATTGGTGTTGGTCTTGCAGCATCTATCAGCGACGATATCTGGCCATGATGGTCGCCGGCACCTGGCTAATCACCTTCTCAATTATGATACCCACGTGGCGGGGGGTTTGGGGTCGCTTTGGCTTGGACACCAGCATTGGGTCGTGTTCGATACTGCACGATAAATACGATCGATCGCCGAAGGAGTTCCTGTTTATAGCCGCCTTTATGCTGCCCTGCATCTGTATTGTGATCTGTTATGCCCGGATCTTTCTGCTGGTGCGTCAGGCAACGATTCGGGCTGGCAACAAGAGTCAAGAGGTTGCCACAACGCCGACGACCATTCAGCCAGCGAACGATAAGCCGAAAAATCGTGATAAGCAACCGGACAAGACTAAGGTTAAGGATAATGAAAAGCACAAGGATAAGGCTAAGGATAAGACAAACACATCGGAAGAGGGCTCCTCGGGCACAAAGCATGCCTTTGTGGTCAGCGAGACTTTCGCCTTTATCGATGACAACACATCCTCGGAGGGTTTTCCCATCTCGTACAGCATCAGTCAGCGGCAGCCACATCGAGAGTCGACCATCGATGCCAACATCGTCCTGCAGGATCTTAATGACCATAGCAACAAAAAGCAAGTCAATCCAGCTGACTCCAGCATCAGCAGAACACAAAGCCAACTGGAGCAAAACCGCAACGCGTAAGTATCGAAAATGTTGTAAATCTACTACATTATACAATAGAACAGGCAGAAGAGAGTATCTTCGATCCCAAGTTGTATGCATATATAGATTCTTGATCAACAGCAACAGCTGCGTCGATCCGTGTCCTCCGTCCGATCCCAGAAACAGCTGTAATCAGTTCTCCTGTTCCACACGCAGTTCAAGCTTATTCTGATTTTATTCTTTCCGAGATATGTATCTGAAAATCGATAGCCGATAACACTAAAAGATACAATTTTTAATCGATAACTTGCTAATTAACCAGAAGAAATTCGAATAAGATCGGTTTATGAATATAGCAAGTATATTTTGTGTTTAGGTTTAGGATATCTCCTGATCGAGGTCTCCCTCTATATCTATTCTTTATGCTTTATATATGACAATTTGGACAATTAATTAGATTAAATTGTGCTCCCTTCGGGTGCTCTTTTTCTCTCTCTCTCCCTCTCTGCAGTAAGAATCCAATTACGACATCATTGCGCACATCGTTCACGCGTTTCAGTCCACGTAAATCGCATTATGTGTCGATGGGGAATACGTCGAATGCATCATCAATTTATCCGGGACGGATGAGTCCCAAGGATCGGCGATTACTCAAAATGATACTGGTGATATTTGTGTGGTTCGTCGTCTGTTACCTGCCGATAACGCTGACCAAGATCTGGAAGAGCGCCAACGATATGCATGTGTTCAACATAACTAGTTATATACTGATCTATATGACCACCTGCATCAATCCGCTTATCTATGTGCTAATGAGTAAAGAATATAGACGGGCCTATTCACAAATGTTTCGATGCCAGCAATCGGAGCAACAGCATCGCGTCCTCAAAAAGCACATCGAATCCAATCGGGCCGCACCCAAAACGTGATCAAGATCCAGTTTCAGTTGCAGTTCCAGTTTCCAGTTCCAGTCGACTGCCAGACTAGTGTCGACTTCCGTCCCAGCAGTGACTACTCAACATGTCCATCATTATATATATATATATTTACATATGTATATATATTAAAGGGGAGGGGGGAACACATCCAACTCTGTTATCCATTGTCCATAAATCCATAGAACAGTTATGTATTGTATTGTAGAACGAATCGAATCGCAAACATCCATTTATGTCTGTACAAATATCTATTTCTATTTAACGATATAGACACACGATATACATATGCAAATATATACTTATATCCAAAGCCATGCCGGTCCATCATCTGATATATGTTTATGCTTACTATGTACATATAAAGTCCAACGTTCTTGGCTCCAAAATTCTATACGATTTTCTCGAATCGTCAAAGGGTATTCAGGAAGAACATATATACACATATATATATATCGGCTTTATCAAGATGGATTATGTTATTTATGGCGATATATTGATATTGGATGTTCACTTTTTGAAAAACCAATTTAAATGTATAAAAATTACCTTAAAAAAAAATTATATGAACACATTTTTTTATTTCAATATTACTATCAGACCTCTTTTGCAACATATCCCTAATCATATTACAGTTATGAATGCCATTGCCATTTGCAACGAATGCCAAATATTTCCGGCTGTTTAGCGTATGTACAAATATCAGAAGAGAATATTATACTTTGTCAAGTTTTGGGGTCGCCGCCTCTCGTTCGCCCATCATTCCCACCAGCCCCCGACCCCCAACCGCCCACCTCTGCCAAATAGTAATCGATAAATCGATATCAGAGCATGTGATCGAAAAGGTGTATTGCATTTTATACCAAATGACTTTTAATATCTGGTTTACATTTGAATTCCATGTTTAAGAACAATCGATGTTTTATTTATTTGCTTGCCGCTAATTATTGTACCAATACAAATACAAATACATATGCACATATACATATATATATATATATATATATATATATATATATATATATATATATATATATATGTATATATATTGCATATCCTATGCCTTCAATAAATGCTTCGAATAATTGATATATGTAGTTTTACGTTGTTTTTCTTAATTCGTTTCTGAGTTGTTTTTTGTTGTTTTGTTTTTGGGAATTTAGAATTTTGCGTCCAGTACCAGATAATACCAGTTATATATAAATAGTATAGCTTAATATATAATTATTATCAATATACATATTGTATATACCAGTGTGTGTGTGTGTGTGTGTTAATGTGTGTGCTTGTTTGATTTGCGTACGAAACTTGGACTACTTAAAGGCTAGTAACACAACTAAATGATCCAATATTCTGGTAATACATATGAATCTGTATGTATCTCACCGCCATTCGATACCGATATTGATTTCGATTTCGATTTCGATTACAAATTTTGAACTGTGATTGAATGATCGGATCGGATCTCTAACAATAAGTTATAATGTATTTTGTATGCATGTATAAGCCTATAAATGTGTGTATGTATGTATATAATATTATCGTATAATAGTATCGTATATAATATATGTATATATATATGTATATATATATATATATATATATATATATATATTTTATATATATATATTATTGTATGGATTAAATTTTAACAGTTGTCGCTCACAAATTACAAAAACTTCACAAACAAAAATAACAATCGAAAAACGATGTTGTTAGAAATTCTATTAAGTATTTATATTATATAAATTCTTTATATATATTTGTATATATATCTGTCAGATTCTTTGCTAGCAAACAAGTCTCTCAGTTTCATTGGAATTTGGAATATATGCGTATTTCTGCTGCAGTCCTTGCATATATGAAAGTCAGCCCAGATCGGCCAATTATATCCGATAGCTGTCATAGGAACTATCGCTCAAATGTTGTGAGTGTCTTTAAAGATATCATGGCGTGATGAAAAATTATCAACTATAACATATATAGCTGCCATAGGAACAATCGCTTGCAAATTGAACAACTATATTGTTTTCCAAAACGATATCTTCAATCCAATCAATGCAAACTGCTCAACTAACAACATTGTACAACATCGGACTACTATATATGATATAGCTAGCATAGGAACAATTTAACAACATCGGATTACTATATCTTATAGCTCGCTTAGTCATCCATACATACATATATATATATATATATGTATATATATGCTTGATAAGCATCCGGCGTGACTCAGATATCTGCTCTTCTTTCGAGTTGAGTATGAAATTAAACAAAATGAAATTGTTTGAACTTTTCTCAGAATTGGAAATGATTCTAATTTACGAGCGACCACTGTATTTACAGTTTGTTACTAATTAATTAATTATTTAATGACCATAATTATTTAATTTGTAATTTGTAATTGTAATTGTAATTGTAATTGTAATTGCGATTGCGAGCGTAATATTAATAAAAAAAAAAAAGAAACAACAACAAAAATAAAAACACAACAATGTTGTCGAGTTGGATTTTAGCTGTTGTTGGCTAGTTTCAGACGGACTCCAGATGCTCGGATATCTCGAGAATGGGACTCTCGCTGAGGGGCTTCACCAGCGTCTGCCAGCTGGGCGTGAACAGGCTCAACACTGGCGCCGTTGTCGCCTGGCCACGCAAATGATGATACTCTGCCTCCGGCAGGGAATGCGAATGCGAATGCAAATGTGGATGCGAATGTGGATGTGAATGCGAATGTGGATGCGAATGCGAATGCGAATGTGGATGTGGATGACTATGTCCATGCACTGGATGGCTGTTGAGGAGTGCCGCTTGTGGTGGTGTCGCTGGCGGTGTCGCTGACGTTGTGGACGGCATTGCCGCTGATGCTGCTCCAGCGCCTGCTCCCAATGGTGCTCCTGCTGCTGCTCCAACCACTGCTGCTGCTGCTGCTGCTGCTGCACCCACTGCTGCACCCACTGCAGCAGCTGCTGCTTGTCCTGCTGTTGCTGCTGTCGAAGTAAGCGGTTCGCTGTTCGTGGACTGTTGACTGATGTAGGATGTCCTTAGATTCATCTGACTGTAGGCATGTGCGCCGGGCATTGTCAGCGAGTGCTGGAGACGCGGCGGCCCACTTCGTGGTCGCTCCAGCATGGCCAGCTCGTACAACTCGTCGGCCAGATGCGGCTCCTGCTGGTGATGTGCATGCGGATGATGATGGGCCAGTGTGTGGTGTGCATGCGCATGATGCGAATGGCGACCAGCGAGCTGCGCCTCCAGTGCGTATTGTTTCTGGAACAGCTGACGCTTCTGCTGCAGCAGACGATGCTGCAACAGCTGCTGTTGCAACGGTGGCTTCTGCATAGGCGACAAATGTTGCTGTTGTTGCTGCTGCTGTTGCTGTTGCTGCTGATGCGATAGGGAATAGATGACGCCGCTGGGTGGCGGTGGCGCATACAGCGCATGTCCACCATACAGTTCACTGCTCACGGGGGCATCCAGGAGTAGTGGCTGCTGCTGCTGCGGCGGCGCAAACGACAAATGCTGATGCGGATTGTGATGATGATGGTGTTGCTGCTGCTGCTCCTGCTGTTGCTGAGGATTATGATGCAACGCATAGAATTGACCCTGTGGAAATTGACAATTGGCCGCCAATGTTAGCTCCTCGAGCGCCAGTTGATGCTGATGATGTTGCTGATGATGATGAGCAAGTGTATGGGCATGATGAGCCTGTGCTGCTGCTGCAGCATGATGATGATGATGTTGTTGTTGTTGTTGCGGCGCATAGATTGCGGCGGCTTCTTGCTGCAACTGCTGGATCTCCAGCCAGCCGCCGTGCCGCTTCGCGTGCTCATAGCGATAGCTGCCATAGACACGACTCGCACCCAGCAGCGTGGTGGAGCTGAGCAATCCCTGGGCGACCAGGCCATCGCTGGCGCGTCGCCCCTCCCGAAAATGGATGGGCGAACGCTTGTCGGCGAAGGGCGGCGGCGCCGGCGCTTGCGCTGCCAATGCCGTTGCCAATGGATGGACAATCAACGATGGCATCTGTGACGGCATCGCCAGACTCAACGCCGTCGGCATATGGATGCACGAGTTGTGGCTGCTGTACAACGAGTGCTCCGAATCCGAATGTTCGCTGCCAATGCTAACGGTTGATGCAACAGACGATGCAGCAGCAGCAGCAGTAGCTGATGATGATGATGATGCCGAAGCTGTGCCAGCAGCACCAACCATCGTTGCCAGCATCGAGTTGCTCATGCAGGAGGGCAGACTACCATGTCCGTGTCCCATATCCGGTTGTGTTGCTGGCTGTAGCACAAAGTCCAAGCTCTCGTAGGCGCTGCAATTGCTCTTCGAGCTGCCGCGACTTAAATTCTGTGATAGACTCTTCGAGTAGCTGCCGGCGAGGACGCCGCTGGAGCTGCTGCTGCTGGCATACGAGCGTGTCCTTGTCGCTTGGTGTTGGGTGCTCGTCAAATCGGTGGATGATTGTGAGCCCTCCTTGTTATTGTTGTTATTGCCGATGGTTGTGGGATCATTGTGGCAGCCCTGATCCGTTTCGCAGCCCTCGTCGGTGCTGGAGCTACCCTGTGCGAGCACCTTCTTCTCAAACGTCTTCTTCTTCTTGTCACGTCTGCCAACAAGGATCAACAACAACAAATTATCTGCTAATTCCGTACATCTCTCTCTCTCTCTCTCTCTCTCTCTCTCTTTCTATATACATATTTTGTTTGGGTGCTTCATCATCATCATCATCATCATCATCATCATGTCACTCACCCGTCTCCATTTGGCTTGCACTTTGTCGTCGCGGCGGAATCTTCCTCCTCCTGTGTTGTGGGCGTGGACGTGGACGTGATCCCATTGCTGCTACTATTATTATTAGGATTATTACTATTATTATTGCCATTTGTCGTTGCTGTTGCTTTTGCTGCTGCTGCTGCTGCTGCTGCTGCTGCTGCTGCTGTTGTTGTTGCTGTTGCTGTTGCCTCCTTCAGCTTCGCTTCCTGCAACAAACCAAAAATAAAAACGTATTCCAATTAGAAAAAAAAAAGTCCAAAGTTTTTAACTCTTTATATTCTTAGGAATACATCAATCAAATATTTATATACGATTTGCTATAGCATATAGCTGCCATAGGAAGAATTCGATTTTTTTTTCCCCATTTTTTTACTTATAGTAAAATTGGGATGACGATGAATTAGAACTGATCATTCTTTTTTTGTTCGATCTCTTTTAAGGACTGAAATAATTGAAGTTAAGTTAATTATAGATAATTGCTAATTATATTATAGAATCAAGAGAAATGAAAGACAGCCGTTGCCTAACATCTACTCATCTTCTACTTCATCTACTTCATCTACCGATTATTCCCATTAAATTTGCTATTCATATATTTTGAACGGATAGATTAAAAGTCCTGATTTTATACACATTATGATAACTTGGTAAATGAAATTGTATTCATCATTCTGCATTATTCCAAGAAAGGAACTCATCGAGTTAGGATGGGTTGGTTGGGTTAGGTTGGTTAGATCGGATATCGAAGCTATGCAACTGTATATAAGGGTATACAAGGGATAATGATAGAGAGTTCGTTTGCCTACCTCAACTGGCAGTGGACTCTCTTGGAGTGTCTGGAAGAGCCTGCTGGCCTCGACGGACATCTTGTAGCGAAAGCTTTGATTGAGATTGGCGGTGGAATCGAAACTGTTCGAGCTCGACATGGGCTTCATTATTATTGTCTTGTTGTGGTCGTGGGCCGTGGGCGTGGCAGCCGCAGTTACAGTTGAATGTTGAATGTTCGCATCCGTTTCCACAGCCGGCTGCAGCTGCTGCTGTTGCTGTTGATGATCCTCCCTGTCCAGCTCCTGCTCCTTCTTCGTCGTCTCAGATATAGCAGTAGACTGGCAAAATCGCAAATCGGAAATCGATATATATATATATATATATATAGATGTATATGAGATTATTATTTATAAATTAATGAAATCGCACCTGCTGTAGCAGCTGACGACAATCCTCGGTGCTCTGCTTGATGATATACTCGCTGATGGTCTGATGGAGCTGCTTGGGCGCCGGCGACGGCAGATGTTGCTGCTGCTGCTGATGATGGCCCAGATGATGATGATGATGATGATGATGGTGTGCCAGCTCCAGCTGCTGGCTGGCATTCAACAGCAGCTCGCGACATCTCAGATTGGCCAGCGAGGGCAGATTGCCAGTTGGCTGATGATGTTGCTGCAACTGCAACTGCTGCTGCTGCTGCTGCTGCAACTGCAACTGTTGTTGCTGCAACTGCAACTGCTGCTGCTGCTGCTGCTGCTGATGATGATGATGTTGTTGAGCGGAGACGCTGCTGGTGCTGCTATCGATGCTCAGGGAGATGGCAACGGATCGACCATGATGATGGCCAATCCTTGTTGTGCTGCTGCTACCCGCCGGCAGTGGTGTATATCGAGTTGGCAACAGCTGCTGTTCCTCATGCCCGTTCAGATAACGGGCATGTCCATGTCCATGCACATGGGCGTGGGCGTTGGCATGGGCATGGCCGTGATGTGCCTGCTGCTTGACGGCATAGTAGGGATCGGCAGTTTGAAGGCGTTCGCTCATCAGCACCGTCTGATGGCGGCTAAGTCTTTTATGTGTCGGATCCTTGGCCAGGATCGTGGTGGATATTGTCTTTGATTGCTGCTGCTGCTGCTGCTGCTGCTGTTGGAGTTGCTGTTGTTGTTGCTGTTGTTGGTGCTGATGGAGCTGGAGCAACTGCTGCTGCTGCTGGGTGGCGGTGGTGGGCAACTGTTCGAGTAACAGCAATGGCTGCTTGCTGCTCTTGTAAATTAGGCGACTGCCACTGGCGGCACTGGAGCAATTCTCCGCCGGTTTCGCCTGCTCCTTTTTGTGCGACACCCGATCCTGGAGCAGCAAATAGATGGCTGCCACATGATCGTACGTATTCTTTTTGAGGCTCGCCCGCGTCTTATCGGGCCCAATGCCCACATATTCGGACATTATACGCAATATATCCTCGCTCGGCTCCAGCACCGCCTGCCGTTCCATATTCAGATTGTATTTGGCGATGAGCACATGCTCCAACAGCTCGGGGCACATCCAGCGATGCCGTTTAATCTGCTCGATGGTATACCGACGTGTCGGCTCCAGCACCAGCATTCGCCGTATCAAATGCTCACATTCCGAGCTCATAAAGAACGGTATACGAAAACGACCCGAAAGCACCCGATCCCTCAAACTCTGCAGCGTTGAGCCATCGAAGGGCAGAGCACCACAGACCAGCACATAAAGCACAACGCCCAAAGACTAAACAACAACAACAACAAAATAGACAGAGACAAGTTGAGTATATGGATTATTATTGTGTGTGTGCGGGTGTGTGTGTGTGTGTGTGTGTGTGCGGGAATGAAGCCTTAAAAGTCATATGTCGAAAAACAAATATGATTATGCTAAACACGAATCGTCTACACAGTGCAACAACAGAAACCCATACAACATTGTTAATGGTTCGGGTTCGGTTCTAGAAACTATTCTTCCATCTTTCATTTATGAATCTAGTCAAATTATAGTTTGGTTCAGTAAGTCATATATCAAAAATCAAATACGAATCGAAAAAAAAAAAACCCAAAGAACAATGTTAATGGTTCGGTTCAAGCAATTGGTCTTCCATCTTTCATTCCATACATTTATGAATCCCCCCAAATTCTGGTTTGGTTCAGTTATTGTAAAATTTGTTTTGCTCCACGTTTGAAGAAGGTTTTTAAAGTGCTTAAATTTAATTCAGAAAAGTGGAAACCAAAGAAACCAAATACTCTGGCAGATCGGAGCTAAATTATATATAGTGGTTCAACTCTGCCGATTCAGGCAACTGGCAAAAGTTAATTGGACAAATATAGCAGCTATATGGTATCGACTGCTCCTGGCTAATAAAGTGCATAAATTTATTTATATACTTATATAATGTGGGAACATTGAATAACTGAATAATCAAAAAAAAAAAAAATACAAATAAAATGGTTCCCAAGAAAATGCATTGCATTGCAAATGATTTTTTGTTGTTTGTGATTTTTCCGGTTGACCTCTGCTTACCCAGATATCAATCTCTGGCCCCGTATACTGTTTGCCCTCGAAGACCTCGGGTGCGGCATAGGGTGGAGAGCCACACCAGGTGGCAAGCAGTTCGCCGGGCTTGAAATGATTGGAGAAACCAAAATCAGCTATTTTAATGTTCATGCCAATATCGAGCAGTAGATTCTCCGCCTTCAAATCACGATGCACGATGCCCTTCTTGTGGCAATATTCCACCGCCGAGATGATTTGCCAAAACTTGAAGCGAGCCGCCGACTCCGACATACGTCCATACTTGGCTATATAATCTGATGTGAAACAAAAATAAGAAGAACAAGAAGAAGAAGAAGAAGAAGAAGCAGCTGATGATGATGAAGATGAAGAAATCAGCAAAATGGAGGAGCTTACCAAAGATTTCGCCCTGACTGGCATACTCGGAGACAATGTAAATCATGTTCTTCGTTTCCATCACCTGGAGTAGAAGACAGAAAATTTGAAGATTAGCATTGAATTGATTTGATGCCGGATTGGTCTTGGTGGTTTTAGGATTACCTGATATAGCTTGATGATGTGCGGGTGCTTGAGCTTCTTCATGATCTCCACTTCGCGATAGACCTTCTGCAGGTTGGTATGATCCAGCTGCGATTTATCAATGATTTTGATGGCCACCTCATTTTTGGTGATGCGATGCCGCGCCAGCTTCACAACGGCAAAATTGCCTTTGCCAATGGTCCGTTCGATGTCATAGAAACCGACACGCATCGGTTCCTTGAGCTTGAGCAGCTCCTTGGGTCCGCTGCCGGTGCCGGCGAATAGCTTTTGGGCCAACAGCGCATCCTGGCAATTGGCTAGGGCATCTAAGGAGGGCGCCGCACCAGTTGCCGTACCCAATTCCGTTTCATCCATTTGGCTGCCATTCGATGTTTGTTGCAACTCCAATTCTTGCTGCTGCTGCTGTTGCTCCCGTTCCCTGTCCCTGTCCCTGTCTCTGTCCCTTTCCCTTTCCCGATCCCTTTCCCGTTCCTGCTCCACATGACCATTTTGTTCGCTGCTGGTCGGGGCTGAGTCATCGTCTGTCTTCGTTGTCGTTGCGGTTGTCGTTGTGGTTGTCGTTGCAGTTGCTTGAGCCGGGGACTCCTTTAAATCCTTTTTGGCAGCGCCCTCGCATCCGCTCATTTTTGGGTTAAATCAAACGTAGCTGATGCAGCCGCTGCTGCTGCTCGTTGCTGCTGCTGCTGCTGCTTCTTGCACTCTCTGCTTTCTGCTCATGCTTCCGGCGCATGCAACGCAGCCTCTCTCTCTCTCTCTCTCTCTCTCTTTCTCCGTCTGCGTCTCCCGCCCCCGCCTCTAAAGATGCCTCATTGCACGCTCCTCCATATTGGCAGCAGCCGCCCTTCGAACGAACAGTTGAACAATTGAAATAAATATGAAATCCACACTCAAATATAGCAAAACACCACAAAACAACAAAAACAAATAAATAAAATAAACGCAAAACAAGTTCACAACAGTTTTTTTTTTGTCTTTTTTTTTGTTATTTTTTTTCTATACTCTGATAACAGATTAGCTCACACACTCGCATGTGTATGTGCACATGTGTGTGTGTGTGTGTACGAGTGAGTAAAAGTGCTGATGCATGTGTTTGTGTGTGTGTGTGTGTGTATGTGTGCAGCATAGAAAAATCAATAAGCAGCCGCTGTGTAGCTCTCGTTCACGTGTAAAGCGAAGAGAGCAGAGATTACGCACGCACACACACACATACACAGACCGATATGCAGTAAGTGAGAGCATTTACCGTTAGTTGCTTTTAATGTATTGCAATTGAAATTGTTTGTATTTCGCCTTTAAAGTCGAATTCACTTAATGCATTCGCCGCACAACTGGCTCGCCGCAGCGGCAATTAATGAGACACCCAATCGAAAGAGGCGAAGACCGTTTAAATTGACGACGGCAAGGCGACAACCGTTAAGCGTAAGCGACACAAACAAGTCCAGCGCGTTTCTGTCGCGGTTCTGTGACCCCCAGGAAAGTGCAGAGGCGGTTAGCGTGCGACTAAAAAGCGTACTCTTTTTTTCTCTGTAAGGGTTGCCAAACTTTTGCAATGCCTGCCAAACTGACCGAACTGCGACTGCTGCTGTTGCTGCGACTGCTACTGCTGCCGCTGCTTGCTACTACGGCAACCCCAGTGGGGCAGCAACTAGCTGCCGAATGCACTGCACTGAGCATGCGCCTGATTTAAACCCCAAACAAAAATATAGAGCAATTGGGGCTGGGGTTCCATTTGTTGTGTGTCTGTTTTTTTTTTCTTCTAAAAACGCGGCTACATTTAACATTTATCGAATGTCAGTTATCGAAGTTAATAATGTATAAACTATAAAGTTGAATATCAGAATCTGAATATCTCCGTAAGAAATCACTTTTTCAAATTATAATAAGCATTATTTTTTTTGTTGTCTTTTTGTATATGGTTTTTGTTTAATATTAACAAATAACGTATATTTATAGAGACATGTTATGTTTAACAGATTTTCATAACATTTGATTTGAAAAAAAAAACGTTTTTTTTTTCGAATATTGCAAGTATCCCACGAAGCGTCTAATTTTCATTTTGATAACATTTAATTGATTATTTTCAGGATTCCCAGAAATCGTCTAATTTCAGTAATGCAGATTCCACTGTTTTCTTGCTAACAACTGTGTTTGATTTTTAGTCCTATTATTTTGAATGCCTATAAACGGTAAGTATTTTTGAAAGTACTATGAAAATTAAAACACAAAAAAATAATTAAAAGAAACAAAATATGCTCAAAATTCTTAACACAAAATTTCGAAAGATACAAATCGAATGAGAATATAAAAAATAACTGATATGTCGTATCAAATGTTATTATGCTATAAAAAGTATTTACTTAAAGTCACATAATAAGGAAAAATGTTCAACTGACTTTATGATTGAAGTGGATAACTTAAGACTGCAACTGAAGACGCTGTATTGTATTGCTTAACATATGAAAAATAAAGAATAAAAGAATACTACTCCAATTACGTACAAATAAAGACGAGTTTCTTCTGTGCATACACATATATATATATATACATATAAATATATATATATATAATGACTTATATTTAAAATTCACTTAAACTCTTATGGAACAGGTTTAAAATAATATGTAATAATATTTGTACAGTGGAACAAGTGCAGAGAGCGACAAATTACAAAAACAAAAGCACAGCGACAAACCTTGCGCTAGCTTTCTCTTTCACTCTCTCTTTCTCTGTCTCTCTCTTTCTCATACGCATGTGTATATATATATATATATATATATATATATATCTGTCTCTGTCTCGGCCAACAGAGAGCATTGCCCCGGTTTTCAGAAGCAGGCGAAAAAAATGAAAGCGTTGAAGAGACGACATTGTGAATTGCTGACACGGTGTTGTTCCCTAATCAAGTTTAATATATATATATATATATATATATATATATATATATATAGAGCAGATATAGTAGTTATATATGTACATAGATCGGTGATGTGCGAGACATGCACAGACAACTCATGCTAGACGCGACACATTATACAAAACGCTTAATAAATATTGGGCCAAAATTTGCACATTTGCCCCGAGAGAGAAATTGCCTGGATTTATTTTTTGGGATTTGCGGGTCCGCCTGCGAAGGAAGACTGTCAGCTGCCATCAGCGACATCATCCAATTGATTGTGGTGGTGGCTTGCACTTGCTGCTTGTTGTTGATGAGCCATCATTTTTTCGCCAGCAGCTCTGTGGCAGCTGTGTCAGCAGCAGCCGCTGTTGCCGTTGTGGCACCGCCACCAAAACTGGTTGCAAGCGGCCCATCACCGTAACAGCGTCGCTTCAAGTCACCAAAGAGATCCTGACGCTCCTGCAGACTGCGCTGCGTATCAATGTGTACCGATTGCGTTGTGTTTCTGCCAGAGATGCAAAGACTTCAAAAATAAAGAAACAAACAAAACTATGCAGAAAAGATGGGGCTGCACATACCTCGTCTTGGTGAGCACCGTGCAACTGTGCTCCACAACCATGTGGAGGGAGTAGAGCGTGGCGAGATTTAACAGGCTATCCTGCTCAAAGATCTCAATGTCGGGCAAACGGATTTGGGTCTGGCGTGGATCTTGAAGGAAGCGTGCCAGTCGCTCGTTGACGCTCAGTTTGATGCTGAAACCGGGACGATCGCCGTTGATGCGACGGCAACCGGCGCGGATTTCGCGCACCTCCTGCACCTGGACGGGCGGCGAGGAGGAGAGGAATGGATTCGATGTTTCGCCGGACATTTCGCTTTCGATTTGCTTGTAGGATGTCGGCGGCATGCCAGCAATACAACTGCTGCTGCTATCCATGTCGAAAGCATGCCGCTGATCAATGTGGCTGGCATCGATGAAGCCACCACCACCACGATGATTGCCGCCACCGCCACATATCTCAATTGGTTTCGAGCTGGCAATCGGCTGAAAACGTGACAAATCTTGTCGCACATCCAGCGCCAATGGCGGCGGCGACGACAGTTGCGACACTGTGTTCGTATTGCTGCCCAGACAACTGCCATCGATTGTGGTTGTTGTTGCCGTTGTTGTTGTTGTTGCTGTGGTCATCATCTCGGTGCCGGACATTAGGGTGTCATCCTCGCCAATGGTGTCATCGGATCTTATTTGCGGCAAAAGTGATTTCTTTGTTAGCTTACGCTTGGGATCATATTTGCCACCGGGTCCCAGCTCGTTGCCGGGCCAATCGGTTAGCTCGTCATCGCCCTCACCGGCCGTATCGTGACGCCGTAGATCATCCTCGCTATCATCGGACGAGGAGGAGGAGCTCAGCGAACTGGAGCTAAAGAAATCATACAGTTCGCCACAGTCCATTTTGGACTGGTGGATATGCTGTTGCAGCTGCAGTTGCAACTGAAACTGTGGCTGCTGCGGTGTCGGACAAAAGCCACGGCGACGACGACTATGCGACGACTTCTTGCGTTCCAGGCACATGGGTGGTTGTGGTTGCAATTGCGGCAGCTTCTCGGCTGTTTTGTTTGTCTTCAGCAGCGATTCAATATCGCTGACAGGCACTAAAGTTTCCATACTAAAATCAGCAGCCAGAGCCGATTGACTGCCAGCTGTCAGCGGTTCCAATTGCTGTTGCTGCAGTTGCTGCTGCTGCTGGTGTTGTTTTTGTGGCTTCGACGATTCCTCCTCTTCCATGTTCGTTGTTGCTGCTGTTGTTGTTGTTGTGTTGTCAGTCTTTTGTGTTTGTTGTTGCTGTTGCTGCTGGTGTTGCTGTTGTTGCGCCATACGATTTATCTTGGATAGCAGTCCCTTGTTGAGCGGCAAGAGACGCTCGCTGTGCGGCTTCGATGTGGATGAATAGCTACGCGGCCGCATCCGATGATACTCTTCCATGTGCGTGTAGCGCGGCACACTTGACGAATGCAACCTGCTGCTGGCAATGCAAGCGGCCAGTTGACCCACATGACTATGATCATGCTCATGATAACGATCACGATTCGAACGCTTTCGTTTGCCGCAAAAGAATAAATTCGAATTGCGATTGCCGGCGTTGCTTTCCATTCTTGATGGTGCTGTTGTTGCTGCTGCTGCTCCTGCTACTGCTGCTGCTCCTGTTGTTGCCTTGAGCAGACGCTTGCGCAATGTGCCAGTTGCTGTGCCGGCGACACCATAGATACAGCCACTCAGCATGCCCGGATGCAGTGGGGATTCGCTTGCAAAATTGCTATCCTTGCTAAACTCAAATTCCATGGACATCCGCTTGATCTTTCGCTTGCGTCGCGAGTTCGGCTTGTAGAAACTATAATTTTTTAAAATCCATTTTTACATTCGATTTGTACATCTGACGACAGGCTACTCACCGTGCTGGACTGAAAGTGGTCTCATTTAGCGAATCCGATTCCAGGGCGCCCAAGCCCATGCGTACCGCAACTGTGGCAGCATGTAGACGCAACGGCAACATTGCCTCCGCCTTGTCATCCGAATCGCTCGCTGGCAGCAACGCACTCTGCATGTGTCCAGCATCCAGGCCATCCATATTCGATTGTGCCTGATTTCCGTGTCCGGCATGGGCATGCAGTGCCGTGTCTGTGGGACTGCTCGACGAATCCTCCGTTGGCTGCGGTGCACAAGCTGCGAAGTGAAAGTCACACAAAAGCGGACGTTATATATATATATATATATATATGTATATATATACATATCTATCTACATATATATATATATATATAAAGACATATATATGTTTGCGTGTATTTATGTGCATTTGCATGTGGGAGAGACTTACGCAAATTGCCCGTTGATCGAGTGCGTCGACGAGAGCCCCACCTACCAACGCCGCAGGCCCTGTCCATCAGTGAGGTCTCCTCGAGGGCGAGCGTCAAGTCGTGCGAGAACTGATCCATTTCATTTGTATGCAGCGACGAGCGACAAGCGACAATCGACAACAACAATCCTCGACTGCCTTCTGCTTTCAATTGCGTTTCATTCAACTAAATGCATACAAAAAGAAAACCGAAAAAAAGAAACGAAACGAACCGAACCGAACGAATCCACAAGGCAAGCCTCAACAATTGGCTGAGCACCTCACATCGATAGTCGCAAATTAATCGATGTGTCTATCGATGGTATTTAACCATTTGCTCTCTTTTGCGATATGTATCGCTTATCACTCATTTCGATATATACAATTATTTTCCATTTTGTATTTGAATTTTTAATTATTTTTATAGATATTACATATTCGAACTTATTGCAATAATTTAAATTTGTCAATGGAATTATTACACAGGCTCACAGTTATTTATTTAATATTATACATATTATGTTCATATATATCCATTATTGCCAAAAATTAATTGTCTGTTTATCTTATCATAAACATAATAATGTGTCTTTTTTTTTACACATATATATGGTCTGTCATTAATGAAATAAATAAATATGTTTATGATGCAAATTTAAAATAAAATAAATATGCGCGTTTTAGTATATATTAATCGCAATTTGTGTGTTCTGTGTTTGCCCTCTGGTCACATTGCGCGTTGGCAGTGAAATTCAGAAGCTCATGTCCAAAATAATTTATATTTTATTATAATCCAACGCCCGCTTGCATTACAATTTAATTCACTTGAACAAAAGATCGTTCTTGTGCAATCACAACAACTACAAAGAAAAGCAAAAAGCGCAAGTACAATACACAAACCAAATTTGCATACGCTTCACGCTTGTGCCGGTAGAAGAAGCAGAACAAAAAAAAGAAGAAAAACAGTGATAAAAAACACCGAATTTGTCGAGTTTTTTTTTTTTTTTTGTAAATTGTGTGGATTTGTTGGCTGATCCTTTTTTTGAGTTCCTCGTGGTGGATACAAAGATGAGCCGTCGACGCGCGCACGACACAGAAGATGAGAGCTATGGTGAGTTAATTGCTGATGGTTAACTAATTTGCAAAATTCATCACGTTGCCGCACACACACAGATCACAGACGCAATAAGCGGCGTCGCGTCTCCGAGAATCAGGAGATTGAGGATCGTTTGGAGTCGCTGATATTGCGGGTGGGCGAGCGCAGTACATCGTCGGTGGAATCGAATCTCGAGGGTCTCGTCTCGGTGCTGGAGGCAGACCTGGGCACATTCCGTTTGAAAATTCTACGCATTCTGTCCGATTGTGCGGTGCGAATGCCGGAAAAATGCACCGTTTACACAACGCTGGTGGGTCTGTTGAATGCCAAGAATTATAAATTTGGTGGCGAGTTTGTCGATCATATGGTGAAAACGTTTAAGGAATCACTCAAGCTATGCCGCTGGGATGCGGCACGCTATTCGCTCCGCTTCCTCGCCGATCTGGTCAATTGTCATGTAATATCGGCAACGAGTCTGTTGCAGTTGCTCGACACAATGATCGATGTGTCCAACGAGGATACGGTGCCGCAAGTGCGACGTGATTGGTTTGTCTTTGCGGTGCTCTCAACGCTCCCATGGGTCGGCCGTGACCTGTACGAGAAGAAGGAATCGTCGCTGGAATCGCTGCTGTTGCGCATCGAGGTGTATTTGAATAAGCGCTCGAAGAAGCATCATAATGCGTTGCGCGTTTGGACATCGGATGCACCGCATCCGCAGGAGGAGTATCTTGATTGTTTGTGGGCCCAGATACGCAAATTGCGTCAGGATAACTGGGCCGAGAAGCATATACCACGTCCCTATCTCGTCTTCGATTCGATACTGTGCGAGGCACTGCAGCACAATTTGCCGCAGATAACGCCGCCGCCACATCACGATAACTTTGAGTACCCGATGCCGTGGGTTGTCTATCGCATGTTTGACTATACCGATTGTCCGGATGGACCCAATTTGCCCGGCGCCCATTCGATTGAGCGTTTCCTCATTGAGGAGCATCTGCATCACATTATCGAGACGCATCATAGAGAGCGCAAGGATTGCGCTGCTCAACTCTTGAATTTTCCATTCAAGCACAAGATTCCGTTGGAGTATTGCATCGTTGAGGTTATCTTTGCCGAACTGTTTCATATGCCAACGCCACGGTATCTGGACATTTGCTATGGCTCCATACTGATCGAATTGTGTAAACTGCAGCCGGGCACATTGCCCCAGGTGCTGGCCCAGGCCACCGAGATCCTGTTCATGCGCATCGATTCGATGAACACATCGTGCTTTGATCGATTCGTCAACTGGTTCAGCTATCATTTGAGCAACTTTAAGTTCACCTGGTCATGGGATGAATGGGACAGCTGCCTGCTGCTCGATGCCGAGCATCCACGTCCCAAATTCATACAGGAAGTCCTACTCAAGTGCCTACGGTATGCAGCGCGTAGCCTTTTATAAGTTTTCCTCAGCTCATCTTAAGTTTGAGTTTATTCAATTTACCTTTCTATCTTTCTCTCAAACACAGATTGTCGTATCATCAGCGAATCACCGAAATGATGCCAACAACGTATGCGAAACTGATCCCAGTTACCCCTGTGCCTAACTACAAGTACACCAACGAGGAGGCAGGTGGGTCTAAAACCATTTCCATATCTTTCACAAACTCAACTCGCTCAAGCTTCGCTAAAATGTTGAGAATGTTTCTCTAGAGAACCAACCAAATTCAGTGGGTACGGTAGAAACCCAATTATCTCTTACCTTATCTCTAATTTTATTCCCTGAACTGGTAACAGACAGAAGGAAGCATCTCCGTATCCGTCTGTCTGTATGAATCTCTGCAGATCTCAGAGAATATAAGAGCTACCGACTTCAAATTTGGAATATAGGCTGTTGTATACCCGGCGCATATCAAGTTTGCTTTATTTCATCGATAACTGCCTTCGGCTATCGAATATCGATACATTTAAATTTCCGATAGCAATAAATGCTACAATTTTAAAGGCAGAATCTTCTAATTAATATATTATGTATTTATTAGAAGATTCTGCCATTGCATATGCATTTTATTGATCAACTACCCAAATTTCATCAAGTTTGGATAAAAAACATATTCTCATATTGATCTCATTCCCATTAGCAGCCGCAAGCATTTTCTATATATGCAAACACATGTGTAAGAAAGAGATGGCATGCTGCAGAGCCCCGTTAACCCGTTACGATTGCGTGCAGACCTGCTCACATTTTGGTGCAAAACTTTCAAAAGGAAATTTTCCAATCAAACTGAAAAAGATTTAACAACTGGGTTCAGGGTATACCGAAGTCGAGCAGCACTCTTAGTTTTTAATGGGTTTAAAACGCCAATTTATATATATAATTATATTATTGTTTATTTAATTGAAAATTTGTATTTGTTTTGTTTGAAAAGTTGTCCCTTTTTTGTTGATATGTACATAATACCCTTTAATGTTGATGCGCTTAATATTTAGTCATTGGATTTGTGCTTAACTGTGCTTAACTTCGTTCTTATTATGATTATCGTTATCGTTATCGTCGTCGTCATCATCGATAATGATGGGTATCTCCTCGCCATTGGGGCCCACCTTAATGCTAACAGATTTGCTTACCGATTTCTGGGTGAGCACTTCGATAATTTCACCCAAGGGCAGCAAAGCAGCTGAAGTTGTAGTTGCTGCTGCTGCTGTTGTTGTTGTTGTTGTTGTTGTTGTTGCTGTTGCTGTTGTTTTTGCTGGTGTTGTTGTAGTTGTTGCTGGTGTTGTGGTAGTTGTTGCTGCTGCTGTTGTTGTTGTTGTTGCTGCTGGTTTAAATGCCACCTTGGCCTCATGACGATGACTGCTTTTTGGCTTGCTATCCACAATGCTGCTGCTGAGGCTGCTGCTGATGTTCTGCTTGCGTCGCTGCCTCCATTTGCTGATCGCTGGCAACTCTGTCGCTGTTGTTGTTGCTGGTGCTGTAGTTGTTGTTGTCGTCGTCGATTTGCGGTTTGTTGTCCGATAGCGACTCAAAGCGCGCAACGGTGGCAAATTCGTCGAGGTGGACACAAAACCGGCGCTTAAACTTGTGCTTGTTGTGGGTTCCAACGTGGAAGTGCCCACTGTAGTTGCTGCTGTTGTTGTTGTCGTTGTTGTTGGCGCCAATTTGTGTTGCTTTTGACTGCCAGCTGACTCCGTTTCCAAGTCGTCCACTGGCTGCACTTTATCCACTTCATGCTCCCCAGTCAAAGTCGTTTGTTGTCGTTCATCGTCCTGATCCTCCTCCTGCTGCTCCTCCTGCTGCTCCTCCCGCTGCTCCTCCTGCTGCTCCTGCTGATGCTGGTGCTGCTGCTGTTGTCTCCCATCCACCGTCTCCAGCTGCAGCACATCCAATGGATGCTGATGCACATAGAGCGGATCCGGTTCCGAATAGCGATAGATGGTCTCCTCCAGCGGTTCGCTCTGGACAAATGACTTTGGCGCATCCTGTGCCGAGCCGCTCGCATAGATTAGCAGCGGTGTCAGCTTGGTGCTGTGATACTTGGACGACTGCTCAAATCCTGTCAAAAAAACACAACGCTAAACTCTTGCAAAGACCGCGCAAAAACAGAAATTCAAAGTTCGAACTCACCGCTGAGCAGCGGATGCTGTTCCTGTTGCTGCTGTTGAACCTCCGCCAGTTCGCCCGTCTCCAAAGACTCCGTCGATTGCTCAGCTGGCTCGCGATTTGTGGGAAACTGCACCTCGCCATGTTGTTCCAGTTGTTGTTGCTGCTGCTGCTGCTGCTGTTGCTGCTGCTGCTGCTGCTGCTGTTGCTGCTGCTGCTGCTGCTGCTGTTGCTGCTGCTGTTGATAGCGATGCTGATGCAGCTGAACTGCTGGTGATATTTCTGTGGCTGCTGGCACTGGATTGCTGCTCAGGTCGTTGGCATATGTGGAGGGACGATAGGTCAGATCGTGTGCCAGTCCACCAGGTGACATATAGAAATGATGATGGAAATGATGCGTAACTGGACGCTTGCCAACCAGTTCACCAGCATCGCCAGTAGCAGCAGCAGCTGCAGCAACGACAGCAGCATCTTGGGTCAACAACGGATAAGGCTCGAGTGGATTTTGGTGGTGTTGATTTGGTCGTGGACCAAATTTGAGCATTGCCGGATAACTGGGTCGATATGTTGTCGCCGGTATAAAATTGGGACGCAGCCCCAAATTGAATGCCAGGCCCGGCAAGTGTGAACCATCTGGCTTGGTCTTCACATACTCACCGATATTGAGATTGGGTGGTGCTTGAAAAATGCCACGCACAAATGTCGCCTGCGGCTGTCGATCCTGGCGTCGTTGTGCCCGGAACGCCTGATCCTGCTGCTCCCTGTGGTTGTGGCTGACAAAGCTCTGCGGATAGTCGGACTCCCTCTGGATAAAGCTCTGCGATGGATAGCCAATGATGCTTGGCGTCACACTAAACTTCAGCTCGTAGTGGTAGCGCTGAGCGTAACGTGGATCGGCGACATCCACACGATGCCGTATTCGTTGTACTCGCCACAAAGCACGCAACTCCACGTTACGTGGAGTTGGCGCATTTCCCTCGACAAACCGATAGCTGCCATTGCTCATTAGCTGCTCCAGTCGTCCGCTGGCCACGTTGACAATATCCCCAAAACGACTGGAGGCGGCGGGCGTTGCTCGCTCCGCTGGCAGCTGGTATGGTGTCTGCAGAAAATCGTGATAATCGTGCAGCTGACTGCCGCAACAGCCATTAAAAATGGTCAACAACTGATCAAGGGTATGTACCAGCAACTCCAGCTGCAGCTCCAACTCCACTTCAAGATTTTGCCTTACCTGAGATTGCCGGCAGCGGCGCCGAGCGCTGCATCCGTGAAGAGCGTCACATATGTTACATGCTTCAGTGTGCGCTCCCAGGGACGTGCTGTCTGCTCCTGTTCCTGCCCCTGCCCCTGACTATGCCCCTGATCATGCCCATGTGCCTGCTCCCCATAGTAGATGCGTTTGCCGCTCAGCTGCAGCGATTGCTTCGGGGTCAGCACCAAATCCCGTCCAGCGCCCACAATCGCTGTGCCCTGCTGCAGCTAGCCAACAAAAGCAAGACAAACAAGTAAGGTTGCTGCAGTCGAGTGAGCCCAACTACGATATACCCTTTACCCAGTTGTTAAATATATTCTAGTTGTATTGCAAAATTTCCCTTTTGAAAGTTTTACACCAAAATGTGAGCAGGTCTGCAAACGCGCGCTCTGCGCTCTGCTGACAAATACATAATCGGAGAATACTGCAGAATACACACAATAAAATGCCAGTTTAAATCTTACTTTATTTATTACAACTTTATTATAATTTCTCATAGCCCAAGCGCAGAAAAAGCATATTTTATTTGATGGATAACTGCTACCGTTTTGCTAATATTTAAAAATATTAAAAATATATACAAATATTCCTAAATATTACTAAAAAGTAAAATTCAAACCCTTTTTTCTGAATATTGAACTGATTTAATGAGAAATAAAAGCTAAGACCTTAATTAATTAATATTTATTTAACAACTGGGTTCAGGGTATTTCCCAGTCGAGCTCTCTCCCTCCTCTCTCTCTCTCTCTCTCTGTCTCTCTCTCTATATATGTATACATATATATATATATATATTTTTTTTATTCAATAACAATGATTATGTATTTAAAAAAAAAAAACCCCAACAAAAATAAGTTGCAATGGTTTATTATTTGTTTTTATTAGCTTTGGCGCACTTACTATTGCCATGAGTATGCTCAATAGGCAACGATATTTCCTCATTTTCACATTCAAAAAAACCAAAAAGAAACAAAAAAACAAAAAACAAAAATAATATATACGAAAACAGTAGAATATTAAAAGCGAATCTTTTGAAAAGCGAAAACTTTGCGGCGCGCGCGCGAAAACTTGACTGAAACTAATAATGAAATCGTGAAACAGACGAAGCCCCAGCAACCGTTAGACTCTGCTGCTGCTGCTGCTGCTGTTGCTGCCTCTTCTTCTTCTTCTTCTTGTTGTGTCTGCTGCTGACTGCTGATTGCTGCTTTCATTGGGGCAGCCAAGCGACGCATCGCCAGCGGCGGCAGTTTCGCAATCTTGCTCGTTTCTAGCTGCCACAGGTGTAGTGGCTGGTTGGGGTGCAGCAGGGCGTTCGGCTTGGAGACGCGGCTTGGCAACGCGCATTTATGCAACATTTGCGGATGTCTACAGACGCCTCAAGCCCAACTCAACCCCCGAAAAAAAAAACCGAAAAAAAACCCCACCAAACAAAGCCACCCAAAAATCTAGACGACCCCGCCTAACCAACGCTGAGCCAGTGAAACGCTTTTTTTGGCCAACAAATAAAAACGGAAAGTTTGTGCGACTAACAAATGCCCTGTAAATATTCATTGCAAACATTCAAAGATTGCAAGTTCCCCCATTCAATCTTTGCACATACTCGACTTGAGTTTTTATTTATTTGTTTTTTAAGGGGCATACAAAACTTGAGTTAAGCCCTGACTTGATCTGATCCTGAGCTGAGCTTAGATTAGCTTAGAGCTTAGCTGCACTCTATTTGAGATTCCCGGACGAGATATGCGCTGTTCGCTTCGCTGAAGTTCAATAGTGGAACCATTCCATCCGATTGTCGTTCTCATTCGCGATTCGTTCACCTTGCTCAGATTCTGTTTGCTTGGAGATCGGATTGATAGACGCTAGAGATGAGTGAGTCTTAAGATGAGGCATGTACGGTATATGGGGCATATGGTGTGGCAGAGAGATGCGTTGAAAGTTGAAAGGTGACTTGAGACGCAAATCAAGATGGGACTTCAAAGAAAGTATGATTGACAAATTGCAATAGAGGAATAGGCAAGATTTGGAACAGAAACACGTCTTAAGGAAATGAAATAAAATCAATCTTTGAATTGGAATTAAAACTGAAAGACTTGAAAAAAGACTATATCTAAAAAAAATATCTGACTTATAAAAAAAAAAAATGCAAATCTTTTCCTTGTTTAAGCATAAATTTACACAAAACAAATTTAAATATTCAAAATATTTATTGAAAATGTAAATTAATAAATAAATCTGAATACATTAAAGAAAACTTTTCAAAAAATTTCAAAAAAGGGTGAAAATTGCAATTCAATTCTGTTGTCTGTTGGACACCATTTAAAATTCTTAAATGTTCCAACTAAAAATTGCAAATCATTAAGAAAAGAAGAGCAGCAAGCGAAAGAAGAGAAGAGAAGAGAAGAGATGAAGTAGCTGTTAGCTGAGATCTGGACGCGTTCCGCTTGGTGGAATGGACCCCTGAACCAGAGATCTTTGAGCCGACCGACCTGCCGCCTTGGGGACATGCTCAATTTGAGCTGAGAATCAAAGATCCATGAAAATACAACAAGCCACTAGTCAAAGTGAATGCCAATCAGTCTAATAGTCTGAGACGACTACACTGTAAAATTTGAACTTTGTTTGACAACTGTTGATAATGTTATTATATCTAAGTACAGCAAATCGTTTTTGTTAATGTAAATGTTTTTAAAGAGTTTTCAGTAAATTATGAAACACTTTCCACAATTGGCTTTTATTTGATTTTGGTTTTTGGAATTCTAACTTGGAAATGATTTATACAAATGTATTTCACTGATGACAGGGCATCTATTGAGTCTTGTATACGTCTTGGCATACGTTTTTTTTCAATTGGCTTTCGGCACGCGTCATTCAGCAGCTAATAAGGAATCATGTTGCAGTTGCAGTTGCAATTGAAGTTGAAGTTGAAGTTGGGGTTCCCAGCGCTGTGAACTTTGCACACTTTGATCTTGACACGCTCCACTTGTGTCCACAATGCTGATTCTTTAGCAATGTTTTTCTCATCAACTTCTCACTCTTCTCTCTTCTGTTTTTTGTGTGTGTGTTTTTATTATTTTTTTTTTTGGCTCTCGCTGTTGTCTTTTTTTGGCCTTACTTTGGCCGAGGTTGGCGGCTTAGTCACAGCTAACTGGGTCGACTTTTGGCTGTTTCCGCATTCCGCATTAATTTGCTCAACTTATCTTGCTTCTTTCGCGTTTGCTTGTGGCTTAACACGCGTTTCATTGACATAATCAACTCAAGTGCCAATAAATTGCATGTAATAGCTTTTGTCAGCTAGTCTGTCTGTCGAAAGGTACTCGACCAGGAGGAGGAGGAGGAGGGGAATGGGCGTATGGGTTGGGAAGGGTGTGTGTGTATGTGGAAGAGGGCCCGTGGAATTTGAACATCAACATCATCATTAGTAACGCAGCAGGCAGTAACGCTTGGTTCCACGCGACAGCGCAACTGGTTGCAACTGCCGCAAGCGAAAGTGTCAAATAATAATCAGTCGCAATTGCCCCTTATCCTACCACAATCCCACCTCATCCTCCATCATCCACTGCCACAAACTGTCACTCCTAATAACCATTTATTGCATATATGTAGATATATATTTTGATATTTATGTACTTAGTTGCATCTTTCATTTGTGGCATTGATTGGGCTTGAAGAGGTTGTCAAAAAGAAGGAAGCATTTCGTATAAGTATATATTTATTCGTGATCGACAACAACAGAGATCATAAAAGCTACACTCTTCAAATTTGGAATATATGTTCTTGTTTACATTGTTCAAGTTTATCATTTTGAATATTGGCCGATTGCAATGAAAGACACACTTGTAAAGATATCGACTATTATTATACTCAACTGCAAAAGATTATTTTTATCAACATCTAATTGGTTTTATTGAAAATACAACAATCAGCAGCTGGCTTTGGTGTATCTATCAAACGAGCTCTCTCGACTAGAGCATTTTAACTGGTTTAAAATACATTTGGATTCGTGTAACCAAAAGAACCTGCTCCATTTGAGTTAGCTTAGACGGTTTGCCCATGTTAATTCATTGGATAAATACCCAATACTCAACTGGATTAAAATATAAATATTTAGTATTTATAACAATAATCTTTCATTTAATTTTTTAAATGGATATATAGATTATAAACATCGAACTATTTACCGAGGCATTCCCCATTTCAATCCCAACTGTGTCATAAAATACAAAGATTTAGCATTTATAACAATCGAATTAATTGTAATATAATAATTTGGTATCGGAAATATTTGAAGAGACATTTAACCATTCAAGTTTAATGGATTATTTTGTATTTATAATTTGCATCTTTATTGATTTTAATTTGGTCGGCATTGTTTTAGCGAATTTGCCGGGGACAACTGTGGCGCTGCAGCTGGTGGGCGCCATTAGACAGAAGTGCACGCCGGAGGAGGTGGTCAACATACTGAAGGAGATACCAAGCAGCGGCTACAGCGGCGAGGAGATGTCCGATGGCAGTTTCAATGCGCTCAAGATCGATGTGTTCGTGCAGACGCTGCTCAATTTGGGCTCAAAATCGTTTTCGCATAGCTTTGCGGCCATCTCGAAATTCCATGTGGTCTTCCGGGCACTGGCCGAAACGGAGGAGGCACAAATCTGCATATTGCATAACATCTTTGAGCTGTGGTCCTCGCACCAACAGATGATGGTCGTTCTCATCGATAAGCTGCTCAAGCTGCAGATTGTCGACTGTTCGGCGGTCGCCACATGGATATTCTCCAAGGAGATGACCGGTGAATTCACCAAAATGTATCTCTGGGAGATCCTACACTTGACCATCAAGAAGATGAACAAACATGTCATCAAATTGAGTGAGTTAAACCAACCAAACCAAGCCAAAGTAATAAAAGTAATCCATATTAAAACCGCTAATCCTTCAATTTGTCTGATGGTAGATGTGGAGCTGAGCGATGCCAAGGAGAAGCTGTCCAAGGCGGATTCCTCATCCAGCGACACAGACGAGGATACGCCGCACAAGCGAAAGAAGCCCATCACCCATGCCGACAAACCATCCGAAGAGGTCAGTTCCCTAAACCAATTCTCAAATCTCTCTTTTTCTCTCTAAACAAAATTCGGAATTTCTTACAG
Organism: Drosophila macrothrix; assembly: GCA_035042055.1. Classification (NCBI taxonomy): domain Eukaryota; kingdom Metazoa; phylum Arthropoda; class Insecta; order Diptera; family Drosophilidae; genus Drosophila; species Drosophila macrothrix. The sequence goes on from JAWNLX010000587.1 coordinate 5,728,022, forward strand.
GTGGTTGAGCGCATGGAGGAGAAACTGGAGGCAGCGAATGTGAATCAGAAGCGACTCTTTCTCATCGTCTTCCAGCGTTTCATAATGATACTATCGGAGCATCTCTTGCGTTCCGATACAGATGGACGCGATCCGGATACGGACTGGTATCGCTGGACAATTGGCCGCCTCCAGCAGGTGTTCCTCATGGTGAGTTAGCCAAGATTAAGATTGACATTGAGATTATCATTGTTTCACTTGAAAGCAAACTCAATTTGTTGTATTTGTTTGTTTTCTTTTTACTCTAAAACTCTCGAGTTAAATTCCTTGATTCAAATGAAATGTTCTCCTGACGACGCACAGAAAAAGACGGTTTCAAAATACTTCTGAAAAGCACAGAGGATTTAGAAAGGCGGCATATATTTTTGCTCGTTCATAACACATATAATGAATTATATTTTAATGAATTTAATTAACTCACATGCATTAAGATTCATATTGAGCTCTTGGCGTTCGCTGGCAATAACAGTCGCATATCCTTTCCGCTTTAATGGACTAAAAAGTTCAATCATCTTTTAATTTTTTTTTTTTTTTTGGAAATCCGGCTCGAATTTCGGGATTATTCATTGTTTATCGTATACTGCCTTTCGAGGGTTAGCCCAATGAAATTTGATTGGATTTTGATCTGGTTTTTATTATCGAATTGTTCTTAAATCATTTTTTTGCTGGTTTAACAAATAAATAAAAACAATCCAAATGCATAAAAATGCGTAGTAGATATATTCAAAATGTCGTTAAGTATTAACAAATTTTGAAAGTGTACAATTTGATTACATATTCTTGGATATAGAACAATTTTAAATATATAATCAATTAAAATAAAGTAAGAAAGCAATACATATATGAAATATAGAAGAAGACTCTGCATTATTCGGTAATTAATTAGATTAACTTTGACTAATTTATGTAATTTGTTGACTTTATTTTTTCTTTTTATTATTTGGAATACAGCATCACGAACAGGTGCAGAAATATAGCAGCACTTTGGAGACGCTGCTCTTTACTTCGGATCTGGATACGCATATTTTGGAGGTCTTTCAGCAGTTTGTCGCACTGCGCGCCTAACGAACACTATTACCAACAGCAGCAACAATCAGAACAAGAACAACAACAACAATAACATTTACAACAACAATAACAACAACATCTTCTGAAGCCTGTTTAGATGGTTTTAGGAGCTGTTTGTTCAATTTTAGAATTTAAGTTTTTTTTATTAATTGCATTCTAAATTTTAATTTAAAAATCAATTAGCGATTTAACAAGAAATTGTAGGCACACACACTGATAACACCAACCTCCCCCCCCCCCCCCCCCCACACACACACACACACACACATCAAATGACAAAAACCTTGTAACTTGTAAATAAATATAAGAATTTCAAAAATGCAACAATTACAACAAAAAAATCAAATCGATATTGTAAATTTTCTTTTCGTTTTTGGGTTTGTTATAGCTAAAGTAATTTAAACATTCAAATTTAAAACAAATAAAAACAGCTGTTAAAATGGTTTAATGACAGCTGTGCACAGTTGGGCATGCATTGCGCACAAAACGCGATTATCGTACAGTTTTGATGCATACTCTGTACGATTCTATTATGCAGTTTAACAGGCACTGTGCAAATGATGCGGCCTAAAAAACGTTATGTTTGAAATCACGGCCTTGATTGTTTCTAGCGCAACTCTGTACTTATCGATAGGCCACAAGCTTTATCAATTTAAAAAGTAACGGCTTACAGATATGTATAACTTATGATAACCAACTGTTAATAACAACGATTGTTATGCGCGATGCTTAAAGAATGTTGTATGCAAATTTATATTATACACACACCATAAAATCGAAATAAATGCAAATTATTATTTCACAAGTTATTGTATGAAATGTAAACAGACATGCAAGTTTCACTCCAGCAAAAAGACACCTGTTATGCCACTGTAAACACATAACAGCTGCTGTTAAATATCACTCACTCACTGATGAGCATAACAGCAGCAAAATAGAGCATTTTGCGTTATTCCATGCTGAATTTGAATTTTTCTTTGTCTTGTGTTAAAATCAGAATTAAAACTTATGCGGTTTCAACCAAAAACTTTGCAACAGTTAACGTGAGAGAGAGAGAGAGAGAGAGAGAGGGCATAGAGAGCGAGAGAGAGAGAACGCGCGCGCGTGTATGTGTGTGTGTTGATCGTGAAATGCAATTGGGAATTGATGCCCAAATGCGTGGAGGAGCATTTTGTAAATAATAAAGTGTCGCTACTCTCTTTTAAATATCATTTTCAGTGCGTTTTTGCATTTCGTGCGTGTCAGATCGTGGGTCCGTTCATCGTTCGTCGCTCGTCGTCGGTCGTTGTGCATTTCGTGCGTTTCTCAGCAGCGATCGTTGTCGACGCTGCTAACAAGCAACAACAACAATAACAGCAACAGCAACAATAACAGTCACAACAAATATAATATTAATAATAATAATAATAATCATAACAGCAACGACTACAAGTAGAAGAGACAAATATATTTATAAATATATGTATATACATATATAGATAGATAGATAGATTTATATCTATCTATAAATGTTCATGTGTATTACTTAATTTAAATTCGTGGCTCATACATATATAAACATATGTGTTTATTTACTATTATCTCTTTATTTGTTTAATTCAGTATTTGCTGCTGCTGCGCCGCGTTTATTTCTTTTATTTACTATTGTTGTTATTTTTTTGCCGTTAAAAAGCGCGCGCTCAATTAATTGTTAATTTTTGGTGCAATTTTTTTAAAGTGTTTTTCTTTTTTTTCTTTTATTTTTCTTTTGTGGTGCTCGACAAAAAAAGTGACTAAAACAACGCCAAAAATTGTCACATGTAAGAAAGAGTAAACAAAAGTGTGTGTGCTTGTGTATATATGTGTGCGAGTGTGTGTGTGTGTGAGGAAGTTACAGTTTAATGTTGGTTAGTCTCAATTGTCGACGATTGATGCGCAGCTTTGCCAGCTTGTTGTTGTTGTTGGACATGTTTATGCACGTAAGTATGCAAGTGACTGTATCTGTGAGTGTGTGTGTGAGAGAGAGAGTGAGTGAGTGAGAGCGTAAGACAAAAGCCGCAAGACAAAGTGCAATGACAACAACAACAACTAAGCAGTAAAGAACAGCCGTTGATCTTTGTAAGCTGCTGCTGCTGTTTATCAATGAAAGTGTTTTTCGCTTTGTTGTTGTTGTCGTTGTTGTAGTCGTGGCTTAGATGCTACTTGTCTCATTCTTTTGCTAGTCTTTCGCATATGCAACTGTGCTAACACACACACACCAACAAATAATGGAAGCATACATATGAATCATGCACTTAGGCTAATATTTTTTTTCCATATTTACTTTTAACTTGTACTCTGCACTTCCAAAAAACTGACAGAGTATGTGCAAAGTATGCAATTCAAAGTAGCTGAATTCAATTGCTTTGCTTCTGGCAGTTAATTCAAGAATTAAGCAAAAAATAATATATAAAATATATATATATATTTATTTTTATTAATGCTTAATTCTTGAATTAACTGAATATGTATATTTACACACAAACAAATGGTTGTGCAAATGTCCCAATTCACGAGGACAATTGCCAGTTGGAGAGACAGAGTATTCCGCAGTCGTTTCGATTTCGAGTGCAACTTTTTCTTAAGCTTGTTGCTATTTGCTATTTTTTTGAATTAGTTGTTTTTTTTTTGGTTTGTTTGTTTCGCCTAAAATTTAACGCCACAAAACGTGACATTTTCTTAGCGGTAATTTATTTAGTGTATACCCATTAAAAAAATTCCCCCTAATGGGTATGTTGGAGTTGTGCATTGTTATGCAAGAGGCAGAAGAAAACATGATCGGCTTATTAAATGGAATATGTACATACTAAATACAATATATGAATACATACCACAAACTGCAGTATGTGTACGGGGTATCTGCTAGTCGAGCACAGCCGATCCGCTTAGGTTTTTGCACTTGGATTTAATATTCGCTTGTTAAGGTTGCTTGTCGAACAAATGTCTGTATTATAGAGTAGACGATTCTCAATTTGCTGCTTTACATACCTATATATAAGCACAGTCTGTGTGTGTATGTGTGTGTGAGAAATGCCGTTGCCAACAGCAACAAGAACAACAACAACAACAACCACAACAGCAATGAGAAGACGCCTTTTGATAGTCATATCACGCAGTTCCACTGATATTTCCAATTGTATTCTTCTACTCTTGCTGTTCTTATTGTTGTTGGCGTCGTATTATCAGCTGTATTTTGTTCTCTCTCACTCCCTCTCTCTCTCGCTCTCCCTCGTTCTCTGTCGCTCTTCAATCGTCCCCTCCCCCCTATACTTATTCGAGTCTGTTAAAAAGAGCAAGCAATAAGCATAGTCCATTCTTTTTATTTATTTTAATTTCTTTGCGTACAAGCAAAATTCTTGTGGATTTTGTTTTAAGATTTTGATTGCTATTATTAAATTTAGAATTCACTGAAAACTCGCTCAGTTCGATTGAACCCATCGAATATATCATATATTTATATGTACATATATAAAACTTTTTTCTGCATAGAAAACGTATCTTTGAATTGTTCAATAAGTCAGCCGATAACATTTGTAGCTCAGATTTTGTATGCTTATCTGAGTCTTCTGGTGTCTCGTTTAATAATAATAATATTTAAACATTTGCTTATGACTCTTTACTATTGTATATAGTTATTGGATACTTCAGATTCTTATATCAAGCCATCGCAATTTGAGTGTCTACGGTTCTCTTTGTGAAATTTAAGTGTAGCCAATGAGTTGTTGAAAAATAATCTGAATTATTGTTTATTTGCTTCCAATTCAAGCACACTATTGTTTAAGGTAAGAGTATCTCCCTAAGCTACATAAGTTTAAGTTGTCAGAAAGAATTGGAATATTTCGTAAAATAATCTATCAAATGTCAAGTTTTATTAATGCATCCGAAATACTATGAATAAATCAGGGTGTCGAACGGAAATCGTAACATCGAAATATTTTTTTTAAAAGGTTTCAAGAATTGATATTATATCCATAGATTCATATATTTGACAACTTATAAAATGTCGCATTTTAAAAATAATCAATATAACATCCATCATTCTCACATTGTTGCATCTTTAATTTATTTTAGCTAGTATATCGCATCTAAAATCTAACAATATATATACGGGTATGTAATGGGATTGGAACAAAAACTGTAACGATGAATGATCAAATTAAACGTAGCCAAAAGACGAAGATGATTTCGCTCTGTTATATTGTGTAATTTACATTAACGAGCGGATGTCGTTGGTTTCTACAATATAATGAACCAATTACCCAGTTTGTCTCTTGATTCGATTGCTTGCACACAGCAGCAGATACACAGATACAGATACAAATATAGTGGCTACTTTGTCAGAGATTTTTGTCCGCCTTTTGTATATATATCTTCATTCATGTTGGACACGATGACAACCACTTGATTATAATCAGCAAATAAATATTCATACTCCAACGCACACAAGATTTAGATAAGATGCAAATGGTGGTTTTCAACGAAAAACCGTCATAAAATAGTAAGTTACGATATTTGGGCATCAATGTGAATTCAATCCCAATATAATTTAGGTATATATACCTTTAAAAATTGATCTTAGCGACCGGTGAAAACTTTCCAAAACTTTTCGAAAATCAATGCTTTTCAATTATGCTTTTACCTCTAGATAAATAATACAGTGTAAGATGAAAATTCGATTTTAGGTTTAGTTGACAATCCCCACAAATTGCAAAGAGCATATTTCAAAACTTTCCAATACTACAATTCCGTCAAAAGTGATTCGTTCAGCTCTTATGTAAGTTTTTTCGTTTCGATCGATTACCGATAACAGTAGACAACATATATCTTATAAATTGTATAATATTGATCATCTGTAAAAATTTGATTTGCGTTTTCTGGCTTGGTTTCAAGCTCGACGAGAGGCATTCTTACATATTTATTTTTTATTTCTTGGAATGTTAAGTGTTATTTCCGCATTGACATTTGCCGGCCACTCTCATGCTCCAAATTTACCAAATAGTATTCATAAGTACCTTTGAGCATGAAACGAATATCAGAGTAGTTGTACTCGTTTCCATCAGCGCCCCCAAGCATTCCCAAAAATGCCATCTGAAATGATCTCAGATCAACTCATCTCATCTCATCTCTTTGAATGGAACTCAACTCAAATCAAGTCAAATTCAGCAGCTGTCATTCGGCAAATATGACGTTTAAGTTCTTCAATTACGAATAAGTAGCCCAACTAAAGTGCCCACATTCATTGAACAAGATTATTTACTGATATAATTATTACATCTGATATAATGTTTATTTACTCCTAAAGAGCTTAATCTTTGGTAAATCTATTTTATGGTTTGAATTAATACATAAACTGTTATATATTGTTATTTAATCAATAATGTAGGCAATTGAAACAATAATCTTGAAGTGTTTCTAGAGAAATGATTCTATTAAATAAATGTAAGTGTAGATTTTGCGTGTAGTACTTTAAGAACAAGATAACAACATATTATGATATGCTAGCTAAAATGAACCAGAATTTATTTTGCACTACTTGATATAAGAAGTTTATATTTACTTAAAACAGAATGTCTTTTAGGCAGTAATATTCTTAATTGATATCAGCAAACAATATTCATGGAAAGAATAGAATTGGGAAACTCACAAATCTTATGATTGAACACTTAGCTAAACTAGATATAGTCGTTAGTGGACTCTGACAATTTGGTGAAGTTACTTTTTACAAATAATCAATAATATATCTAGGTATTCAAATACCAAATTCAAAAGATATAACTTAAAAATTTTTCTATTTGTGACAACTCTCTTTCTCACTCGCTTCCGCTCTCTCTCTCTCTCTCTCTCTCTCTTTCTGTCTCTATCTCTTCTCTTTCTATGTGGAACTCAATAATATTTATCTTAATGACAATCGTTGTTGTTGCTGTCGTTGACTGATTCTTATTGTTATTATGATTACATACTTACATTCAATATTAATATTATCGTCATATTGTTTCTTGTGTGTGTGTGTGTATGTGATTCTGTCTGTTGGTTGCGCTTTTGTTGTTGTTGTTGTTGACATTTCTAAGACGTATTGTGTGATTGACACGTTTACTTGATTTAAACACACACAAACACACACTAAATACTTACTGCATCATAGTATGCACACTGATGGCCATACAACTGGTAACACTAATTTCTCATTAAGTCTAAACGTATTTCGCGTTTTTTTTTAGTTTAATGAAAAACCCGATCATATTTATTAAACTAAAAGTCATTTATTGTTCATATTATTATTTTATAAGCTGATGGAACAAATTGTATGGGCAGCACTGTATTTGTATATGAGCTTATGCATGATACTCGCGATAAAGTGACGACAGCCAGTTTTGTAGAGTTATTGGCATCCGATGGGGATGGGTTGGATGGGCGGTAGGGGTGAGGCAGGGAAGAGGGGATGCGAGGCCTTCGTCTATAGTTTGTAGTTTATAGTTTGTGGTTTGTAGAACTGCTCAACAGTTGTTTTAAATACGTTGAATGCGCCACTATTCGATAATATATATATATATATATATATAACATTTATTTATTCATTTTTTGTTTGCTTATGCCAATTTTTTTTGTGTATTTTTTGTTTCAACAAACCTTTGTATATATTTATTTATATTTGCTTAGTCTACTAGACCCAAATATCGTATTTTATTTATTTTACACTTTTCTTCATAGCGCCACAAATAAACAATTATATTTACATTCAGTTAAATATTCTCAATAATTAATTACAAAGTTTTGTAATACATATCTTATTAACAGCAATTTATTAGTTTTATTTTAATTATATTTTTGTGTATTAATAGCAAGATAAATTTAATATTTAATAGGTTTGGCTAAAAACTCATATCTTAATCATCTCAAGGTACTTATACTACAGTTTATTTTGCAAAAGCCAATCTTTCTGGTTATATATTCTATGACACAAATAAAAAAATGCTTATCATTTTTCCGATATTTTGAAAATCAAGCGGCTTTAAATTTTCATATTCGATACAAATCGATTTCCGATAGCAATAAAAGACACAATTGTTATGCTATAGTCTTCCAACTGATATATAGTATACCCAGACATATTAAGAAACGTTCAAGCTTCTCCTAATCGAGCTCTCGCGACTGGAGTATTCTAACTTGATTTATCATTTCTTTTTTTTTTAGTTTGGATATTAAACTTGGAGTTTTTCAAGTTCTAGCTCTGATGATGATGCATACGATCCCAGTGGTAATTGGAAATTATTTCTTAGGCGCCAGTCAAACAACAACAACAATTTCTCACCAACAACTATTAAAAATATAATTTATCAACAATTTTCATGCCAAGTCCAAGGTGTTTGTTAAGTGTTATTAAAATGTACAACACAGAGCAAGTGTGTGTATGTGTGTGTGTGTGTATCTAATTTGCAAGCAAGCTCGGCCTCATGAATATGCAAAAGGCAACGAACGCATCGAAGGAAATAATGCCGGATAGTTTTTCCAATCATAAATTACAGTGCCAACAAACAAGCAACAACCAAGTTTTTTTATTTTTGTTTTTTTTTTTGCAAGTGGAAAATTGCTAAGCCGACAACTCGGTGGGGATATTAAAAACAATTATAACTTTATAAGATCGAGAGAGAGAGAGAGGCAGAGAGCAGTAGGTAGACTGAATAGCACTCTTATTAAAAGAAAACCAAGGAAACGTAATTATAAGCATTTCAGACAAACACATTCAAACATACATAAATTAAAGAGAAAACAATGTGAATCTGAAGAAAATGATAGAGAAGAATATAATGAAAGCATTCGTGGAACAATAAACACATGTATATATGTGTTTAAAAGTCAATTACACGCGTTATTCTTATCAATTGATAAATAATTTAACATAAAAAAATAGTTTTAATATATGCAAATCGTTGCTCAACTTATAATAGGTCTATTCTATAATAGAATCGTAAGATCTGTGAATCAGCAAGCAATCAGCAGTTATATTAACATAAATAAGAAAAGGAAATGGAATGGAATGGATTTGAATCGCAATTGAAATGTTTAGTAAATAAAAATTGCATGTGCTTGTTTGGATTTCAAAAGCAAGTGAGAACGTCTTGCATAACCGTTGGGCATAACCGACTGCGAAATACTCTGATAACAGATCGCATATAAACCAACTGCAGGATACTTTCATTGTTTATAATAGTCTTATTAGAAATCTACCTTCCAAATTTGATTACTTTAGCTCTGAAATTGTGGAAGAAAAAGTTGATTAAACTTGTACACAGATTTATGTGCCGATCTTTGAAAAACAACGACAACCATCTTATACTTTCTAAAATTTGTGACTCAAGCTAGAAATCGATTAGAGATTATCGATGTTATCGATTTTCAGTTCGCATAGCAGATCAATGAGCAGCGATGAATATATATGCCAAGTTTCAAGTCAGTATACCCTGTCACATGGTATTAAAAAAACCAATCAAATACAAAGTAAATACAAAGTGTCGAAATATTACTTAGTAATACTAATAATAACAATAAATTGTCTGTTTACTACCCAATTTTTGTTCTCTGAATATTTCAATTTTGGTTTTGTGTCAATGTTTTTGTATTTTGTTCGTTATTTATTTATTTATTTATATTTTTTCCTAAACTACAAAAATTATATAAACAATGGAAAGAAACACTTAAAAACAACGAAGCGCATTGTGCGGGCGTTCATTTTGTTGATGTCGTTGTTGTTGTTGATGATGATGTTGTTGTTGTTGTTGTTGTTGGGCTCTCTTGTGAGCAAATAGTCAAGAATTTGAGTTTGTGTTTCGATTAGAATTTTGATTTCCAGAACAGTTCATAAGTTGGTATTTACGTTGATTTGCATACCCCCATTATAACAAAAGATTCAAACCGGAATGCTTTTTATTCATGAATAATTTTGTAAACGTTTGATTAGAAATGATCTTAAAAACTTAAATGTATCATTATCATCTTTTATTATTATTATTATTCTTATTATTATTATAGTCTCTTAAACTGTCAATGGAAATAAATGCTTTAAATTTTGATAATTATAATTAAATAGATAATCTATACAATTCTTAAAGGATAGGAGAACTTTAAATCAGTTAGCTCTCCTACATTGTTGGTCAGTTGTTGGTAAGCAGTTGGTTAACTTTCTTCATGATGATAATGATGATAAGCCCTAAGCGAAACCTGATCTTCTGAGGAGTACCTTTTTGGCTCAGCAGCCACAACTAAATACAGCAAACAAGCAACCTGTAAGCCAGTGTTGCCACTTGCCGCTTGCCACATGCCCGTTGCCAGTTATCGGTTGTCGTTGTGTGTTGCATGTGCATGTGCAATATACACACCATTCCACACAACCCCACCTCAACCTATCCGTCCCCCCTCCCCATATATAATACCATACTCATACCCATACACGATCCGATCCGATCCGATGTTTGGTGTGTTTATGAACGATCTTGACAGTACACGATGAAACTTGTTTTTTTTTTGCCCACTCTGTGTGGGACGTTGATTCGTGGAGGGGGCCAGGGGTGCTGGGTGGCACATTCTTTGGCCGGCGTCATCAATGTTTGTATGATAATGATCATACCGATTACTATCATGATGTTGATGATGATGATCATTATTATTATTGAGCGCTGTTCTGCTGGTTTTTATTAACATTAAAAAAATGTTGTTCTGAGTGTCTTTTAAAGTTATGCAAATTTTTTATTTACTTAATGTGAACTAAAAACGAATATTTGAAGTTAAAGTTTTAATGATATAAAATTAGGAGATAGTTAACATTTTGAATTTGAAATGAATACAATGATTTATTATTTAATTTATTCTGGGATTTTCAAATGTAAAATTATTACATTTACTCTAACGTTCGGGAAAAATCAACTAATGATCACATAAAGTATATATTTAAATATGTATAAACATAATATATGAGCTAAAGTATTGAACTTTGATATGTAAATTATTGCTTTGTCGATAAATCATGTCGACACAAGTATCGATAAATATCGATGTGCTGTTTTGTGAAAATATGTAAAATGCCCCATTTTGCTTTTCTATTTTTTTTTTTGTGTGCAGGGTATCTGTTGGACGATCATTTCAGGTAGCTCGCACTCTTGTTATTGGTTTAGTTTTACTTTTCAGTGTGTGGTTCTCGCTGTGCGTCGTCTTTGGGTTCCGTTCTACAGACGACCTTAAGCGGGGCAGAGAAACGGGCATCAACAAACTTGGGGACTGGAGCAAACCACTTTTCAGTCGATTGTTGTTGCTGAGATAGCTGAATAAGTGTGGACCTGTTGCCGCATAGTTCAGAGTCGCATGCGTGCTCAATAAGCACGAGTATCGAGCAAGTATTTTCCCTGCCTTGCCCATAGCCAAGTTTTTCACAACCTGTTCACCGGTCTCTGCCCCCCTCTTTCTCTCTCTCTCTCTCTCTGTGTCTCTCTGTGTTGCTATTTTTGTGTGACAATGTACAAAAAATCAACAACAATAAAAAGAATAATGATAAAAAAAAAACCCAAGAAATAATAATTAAGTGCAAAAGGGGAAACAAAGAATAGAAAAAGATAAGCAAAGCATTTTCATTAAACGACGATTAATATGGTCAAGTAATGCCCCAAAATACATGCACATACATATATATAAATATATGTATATCTCGATACATATATAGAAAGTTCAGTTACCGCAAGACGCTTCATCGCATTGACTCGGAACTGGATCCAAGCAGAGCTGTGGGGCGGTTGACGGGGGCCCTGGTGACTTTGACTTTTGATTACGGCCGGATCGCTGGCCCATTTGCTTTGAGTGCCCTATCAATTCTACGTAATTCAAACAACAAGAACAACAACAACCAACGACAACAAATTCAAACTGTCGCCAGCTGTTGATAAGAAACCGAAGCAGCTCAAAAATGTGACTGACGTGAAGGTATGAAAGATCCCAGAGTGTAATACAGAGAGCGAGAAAGACATATAGAGAATGAGTGAGAGAGCAATGGAGCGGGAGAGAGAGAGAGAAAGAGAGAGAGAGAGAAAAAGAGAGAGAGAGAGAAAGACAGAGAGAGAAAGTACAAGTACAAAGATTAAACCCTGATTGTGTCTCTGAAAAACTGCTGAGAATAGGTTTTTATACATTTTAAATGATTAAGCAAATCAATATAACTTAAATATGTAACCATGTCCATAAGGTCGAAGGCAATCGGATCGAACAACTATTTTATATAGTTGACGTAAAAATAAACGATAGTTGCCGAAAAATTAAAAAAAAAATTTTGGATAAGGAATTGCGGCTTTTGAACCATTCGTCATTTGGGGCTAAATGCAGATAACACATAAATATATATAGTATTCTACAACTTAGACTTCTAATCAATAGCTGACCCACAAGTGTGGAATATGGTGTTGATTGAAACATTCGTGCTTGTTTTTATATAAAATAAAAGATTGCATTGAATTTTCTTTGTTTTATTGGAATATATAAGAAAAAGCCACAAAAAAATATGCACAATAAACAATTATATAACACAAATCGATTTGTGAGCACTTGTTAAAATATATATAATCCTTCAAACAGATCAGGATGGGTGTTTAGCTTTGAGTACTTTTGAGTATTGCTGGAGTATTTTTGCGTGCACTTTTCTGGACTTTGAACACAATACTTAAATAATTGTGTGTGTGTGTCTGTGTGTGAGACAAACGAGTCTTAAAATGCCCATAACAGCGAGAGAAGACAGAGACAGTGAGCGACCAAGAGAGAGAGAGAGAGAGAGAGAGAGACAGAGAAAGAAAGGAAGGGCGGGGAAAAGGGAGATTGTGCAACTTGCATGTGTGTCCAGACCTGCAACAACAGAGAGAGAGACAGAGAGAGAGAGAGAGAGAGAGAGAAGAAGAGAGAGAGAGAGAGAGAGAGAGAGAGACATCGAGGGATAAGAATTATAATTCCAAACAAACAGCAAAAAGAAGTACAATTTGCAACTATCAGAAATTCAGCTCCAACTTGAACTCTGCAAAAAAACAGGTGAAGCTCATGTGTGTGTGTAAAACAATTATCAGCGTAACGCTTCGACGAACTGTCAAAAAGTGGGTTTGCTCTCATTTTAGAAAACACTTAACAAAAATGGAAAAATAGGCGTTTTGGCTAATTTCTTGCGCCTTACAATTGGCCATTTCCATTCGTTTAGCAACAAGCAACACAAAAAGAACAACATAAAATGAGTTTATTTTAAGTATTACTTGGTTAAGTTCTTTGGTTGAACTTTGATTAATGATCTTTGAACTTATCTACTTAAGGTCTTTGATCTGACTTGACTTAAAGAGCTGCATTTAAAGTCTAACCAGATAGGGCGATATCTTAAATAAAAAATATATATTTTTGAATGTTTCTCTTGCCAATTCTGCTCACAAAGTTTAGTTTCTCATGACATTTAGAAATTAACGTATGTTTTTTCTGGAGTATCTAAGCATTGACTTATTTATACTCTATATTACCGAAGCTGCAATGGTAGATTGGTACCATGTCCGTCTCCAGACATGAAACTTTGAATATATAGTGCACTTCTGAGTTCGAAAAAATGTTACAATTGGGATCATAGGCGTATTGGGTGCTGTCAAATCGATAACATCGAGAAATGCCTATCGATAAAATATCTCACACATTTGCCAGCTAGAATCACAATTTTGAATGAAAATTGCTATTGTCGGTTTTCAAAGATCGACTTATAGCTCATAAACATCGGAAATGTCCACAATTCTTGAGCTAAAATCGAGACGAAAGAATCTCTTTTGGACCAACTGCTATAAGCTGATATTTTACTGATTTAAGCGTATGCCGCAGTCGGTTAGGCTTGACTTTTCATTTCTCATCCGTTTTAACATAGCACTTGTCGTGGTTATAAAACCATCAATAATCATAGAACGAATGCTTGACAGTTCTTAGTATTTAGTATTTGTCAAATGTCCACGGCGAATACAAATTGAGATATATTTGCGTTTAGTGTTGGCTTTAGATACGTTGCCTGCTCTTTTTTAAAAGATCGTCAACGGGAAAACGTATGTATATTTAAATAACTGTTTCTACATGCATAAATGTATGTATGTATGTATGTATGTGTGTGTGTGTGTATATGTGTGTGTGTGTGTGTGTGTGTGTGTGTATTTATGAGTGTATGTGTTACCAACTGACAATTTTAATTTGTGATTTACTGTTAACCAAATGATTCACAGCTTATATCTCTGTTTTGTACTCTTTACTCATCTGTATCTAATTATTTTTGTTTGTCTTACTATTTCCATTTTCTAGTTACATTTCCATTTTGATTTGTGTAAATTTGTGTGCTAATAATTAAATAGAAATAATCGACGCGACATGAATCACAATTTTTTGTTGTGTGGAAGTCGCGTGCCGCCATAGCTTAAAGAATGTTGCGCTGAAATCCAAATCCAAATCCCAATCCAAATTCAAATCGAAATCACAATTAAAATCGAAACGACGAACTAAAAAACTGAAACTGCGGCAAATTGAGTGGCTACAAGTTATCAATCTGTCAGTCTGTCAATCAGTTGATTGGGCGGCGCTTATAATTCACAACCTGGCGCCGGCCGAGCTGCCTTGGCATTATTCGCAATCGTTGTCGATCCAATCTGATGCAATCGTCTCCAATCTAAGGGCACTCTGATTTGAACAGACCAACAAAGGTTAACATTAACATTAACATTAACATTAACATTAAATTTAACATTTACTTTAATGCTATTGGTAAGATATTTCCAGAGAGAGAGGGAGATTATTATTCGTTGTTGATGATTATTATTGGCATATTATTATTATTTCATATCGCTCCAATCAAGTACAAAAGTTGGCCAACTGTTGAAAATGGCTAGATAGACTCGATTGTTATTGCTGATCAGTAAGGTTTATATATATATATATATATATATATATACTTTTAGAGGTCAGTACAGTAGCGGTCAAAATAATAGTCGTATTATAAAATATTTGCCCATCTTTTGTTCATTTAATGTCTCATTGTTTATCTCTTTCTTTCGCTGAACAATTTTTTGCCTAATTGCGTTTTTTCTCTCAATTTCCCCAATTCTTGCAATAAATATTTGACCATCTTACATTTTAATATCACCCTATTAGCTATTTAATGATGTATTGCCTTTCAGCACTGATAGTATATCAGCATAAAATGACTTAAAAAAAACACAGTTAAGCTTATCTTGTATAATTTTAGTCAAATGAACTAGCTCTACTGCTAAACTAGCTCATTTTATACATGGCTAAAAGGGCCCAAAATATAAAATATTCAAAAGGAAAATGAAAAAAATGAAGAGAAGAGACTTTAAAAATAGAGATTATACACTTTATGAAGCAGCAGTAGTATTTTGACCTTAGCTATACATTTGTTCAACTTTAAATTACTCTGTTAGCCCATTTTGAATGGCTTCAGAATGTTAAATATCTTATATATATTTATATATATAAATTATACAACTTTTGAGTAATAAAATAGTTATTTCAAAAGTTTTTTATTCAAAGTTTCGCACTCAAACTAATGCTGTTAATGTGTTTTGCTTATAAATTAAATTACAACCAGTCCTTAAATACATGTGTGTGTTTGTGTGCAATAAGTACATTCATTCTGTACCTTTGTGCATTGGCGCAATAAATTAATTTAAAAAATTATCACTCTAAAAATAAACTAAACTTGGTCTTGCAAAACCGGGGTCACTCAAAATGCATTAGTAAGTCGAAAACTTGTCAATATTTCCCAAATGTATTCCGTAATCATATTAAATCCACTTTATAAACAAAAATAATAATAATGCAATTAATAATAGAGATATTCAAGTCAAAGTTTAGCAAAATCAAGCTCAAATCGTTTGCAATTTAATGATACGATGGTCAGCACAAATCTTTAAAGACAGTGAAAATTAATCAACTCATGTTTTCAACGTGCTCTTGTGTGTTGTGTGTATGTGCTGAGTGTGTGCTGAGTGTGTGTTGTGTGTGTGCTGTGTGTGTGCTGTGTGTGTGCTGAGTGTGAGTGTGTTGTGTGGCCACAAAATAGCAGCTTGCTTGCAGGCCGGAAATGACAAGTGGAAAATCTGCAGCTCAATTTGCTCGATAAAGAACCAAGTTGAGATTAAAACTAACAATGTTGAAATATCTAGTGTGTGTGTGTGTTAGTTGTATGTGTGTGTGGTTGTGTAGCTCTTTATATATTTTCAAAAACGAATAGACAACCATTTTAGTCCCAAGTCCAAGCTTCGATCCACACACAGGTTGCTGAAGCAATTTTACAGTTTGCAACACTCACCGCAATTTAATACATTTGCAGCAAAAGCTCCTTCATCTACATACACACACACACCCACACACACACACACACACACACACACACACACACAGCTAATCACACAGACATACACAGTATATATTTTATGTGCTTTTCTGCCACAGAGTACTTACTAACTAGCAATTGTTGCATTTTTATTTCTTTTCTATCGGTTTGTAGTATATTTGATTTTCTACCCGGGCAGCTTTCTAATCTAAAAACCGTTTTATATTCATACATATATACATATATATATAAAGATGAATATGTATTGCAGGTACAGCTGTGGAAGGAAAAATAGCAGTTTAACAATAGTTAAAAAATTTGAGTCTTGTTACACGATTTGTATAATAAAGCCAATTTAAATTCACAAGGAAACCTAGGTTGAATTTAATTTTGATTGGATTTACAAGACAGGTACTAAATGAACTAATAATATCGATTACTGTAAGTGGTTCTTAAAAGAATATTAAATATCGGAACTGGTGCCGCTTCTGGTTTTTGATGGGGAAGAACGACTTAAAATAAAGCAGACCAGAACTCGTCGCACATTCTCGATTGAACAGATATATTTATCTATCAAACTGTGGCTTTATATTGTTAACGGTAATAGATTCGTATCGATATACGCAAAAAGGAGGGCGGTATCGATCAAATATAATTAAATTTCTATAAATCTATATTATATAATAACTAATAGTTCATGTATTTAAAAGTCGGACAGGCGGACTTTGCCAGCAGACTTTACTGTTGATTTTGTTCAAGAATATATATATATATATACTTTATGGGGTCAGAAGGTTTTCCTTTATTTTTTAATGGGTTCATTGTATAAGAATCAAAACCATACCATTTAGCTTGAAACTTCGTGCTTAATCGTTTTTCAAATGATTTGTGGTTTTCTCTTTGTTGTGGCATTCAATGTTCGCCTTAAGCACAAAACATTAAAGCAAAGCTCAGACAACTAACTCAGAATGCCAGAATCTGAATTATTAATAGTGCAATTTTAGTTATTGCCAGCACTGTTAGTGTACTAAGCATATTAATTAGCGGTTGACCAGTCGCTGAACTCGTAAAAACTCTTTCACACAAATTAAAATACAAATACCGCTACAGATACTGATACAGATACAGATACATAGATACATACGTATTTAGCTTGTGTGTAGTTAATTTCTGGGCTGCTACAACAATTAGCCATTGAAATTGATAACAGCTTTTAATTACGCCGCTGGCTTTACATTTTTTACTTTCTTACTTTTTTTTTATTGTTTTTTATTTCGTTTTGTTTTGTTTTTTATCTAGTGGTGCGGGCGAGCATTAAAATGTTGTGTTCTATATATACTATATGTATCTGGAGTATATGACACATGTGTAGACATGTACACAGATACAGAAATATACAAAAAAAAAAAGAAACAGATACGTAGTAGATACGTAGATACAATTACAGCTAAAGCGGGGTATTGGTGCCCCTATCAAGAGTGCGATAATAGAGCTGTTAACATTTTGTTTACGCACTCAATTTGTGTAGTAACAATTAATCAAATAATTGTCCCAACTCTCCTCTATTTGCCCACTTCTTGCCACAAACAGCAATTTGAAGTGCCAACAACCATTTTCTACAATGTGTGTTAATTCCGCTTTTCTACTTGCAGCGTGCAACATGAGCTGACACCCAATTCGTATTGCAAACGAGAGAATCGCTAAAGGTGAGTTTCAAATTTAAATTGTAAAATTAAATGCTTTTCCAACTGTGAAATCTAATACCCTCTGCAAGAGTGTAGCCAAATTCTAGAAAATAAAATGATATTAAAACATTTTCTTGTTTTTTTTTTTCTAATAAATAAAATTAAAGAATACAACTTTGTAATATTTTGCAGAGACAGATAAGATACAAACATATATACTCGATTGAGAAGGTGTATCTTTAACAATAACTTATATCAATAAAATTAAATAAATGTGATTTGCATAGCTCATATTCCAAGTTCAACGAGTCTATATTTTGGCTTCATGGTTAGCTTATCAACTCAGTGTTTAATAGTTTTTCAATTACTGCTGTACAAAATTAGAACACTCTCTCGCCAATTTTGGAATCAAATAAAATGAAAACATTTTTCGCATTTACAATTAAAAATTGAAGAATACAATTTGGTAATCGTTTGCTGACATACGAAAAATAATGTTCGTAATTAATTAAATTCAACTGATATTCATATGGTAAATGATTTTATCTACATATGTATGAATGTGTATGAATAATAAACAACAATAACACAGTAGCCAGTAGCTAATGTTATCACTCTTGACATCTGGGAAGGGCTTTGGTCGGCTAATGCGTCTTGATCCACCCATTGATCAATGTGTTACTGTGACGCCTTACTCTATGCCATATACCACTGTATACTGTATACTATATACTATATACAATATACTAATTTTGAATAGGTATGTCTGCATGTGTGCATAGTGAGTGTATTTGTGCATGTTAAATGCGATACGCTGACAGTGAGAGATGAGTGCTTTGAATAATGATAAGTGTATGCAGAATACTCGTATTAATGTTCAATGTAAACATTCGACACTATTACTTTTAATAGATACCTACAAAACTGACAAGTAAAGGTTTCATTCTATTTATTCTTACTTAGAAACACGATTTTTTATTGGCATTCGTGTTAAAATTAGGTTCGATTGTTTTGTATAACCTTTTATTGGGAATTTTGTAAGGGAGACATGTAAGACGCCATCTATATATTAGTCATGAATCAGGTAAAAAGGAAATTTTCGAGTCTCTAGGAAATAAAAATGATTTATTAGCAATTGGTTTACTTTGATTTATTGTATGTATGAACAAGCCGATCGCAGATCAAGTTTATTTAATTTAATTGATATTTTTTCCGAGATGAATTTCGAATTATTGAATTAGTTCCGATTCCGGTTCTGAATCTCAATCAGTTAATTGCAGTTCCGATTCCAATTCGTTTTCCAATCCCCATTTGACACTCTGATTGTAGATAAAGTTTGTTTGCTGAATTGAAATATAGGAAATCTGCTAGTCTGTTGCTTTTGAGTGAAACATTGTTATTTTGTTGTCCTTTAGTTGCACTGTGTTTTTTTTTTTTGCTATTAATCATTTGTTATTGCACTAAAGTTGCAAACCTCAACCAAGCCAACCCCTACCCATGCAACTACCCATCCAGCCTTCACCTCTCCTGTTTCGTTTGTCTGTCTGGCTGTGTGTGTGTCTGTTAGTTGCATTGTTGTCGACATGTCGGTGCGTGTGCTCATTGACGTCACTAACCAACCAACCCCCCAAAAAAACATGTACCCACCCAAACGAGCGAGCATTGTGTGTGCATGTTGCACGCAAACACAAAATACCCAAACACAAACTGTTTGCCACAGTTTCCCAGCCCCAACCCCAATGCACCGCACTTTCGATGCTGTTGCACAGAAAATAAAACAAACCGTTGACAATCGTTGTTCATGCAATTTGTGAAAACTTTCTTTGAACTCTTATCTCAAGTGCAAATATTCTCGATGAATATTTTGAGTAATATTAAAAAAAAACTTTAAAGCGAAATAAGAGTTGATCTTGACAACTTACTTAACAAAAGTTGAGCCCGCTCAAAATTCTTATCATTTAGATACGGTTTTTATTGAAAGATCTAGTAAACAATGATATTTCTAATCAGGGTGTCAAACCGGAACCGAATATCTGTAACGGAACCGAATAACGAAAATGATGTAAAACGTTAAAAGTTCATGTTACCGGAAGCGGAACGATTCGATTTGACACCCTGCTGGCAGATGATAATTTTTGTGTTTTTTCTTCGTTTTTTTCAGTGCAGCCCGTCACTGCTTAAGCTCTCAAAAAGTAAGCAGGTCAGACCGCAGTTCGCTGAGTGCGCTTGGCGAGCGGTTCTTGCGGTTGTTCCTCGCCCTCTCTCTCTCTCTCTCGCCGACGTGCCACACACACACACACACACACACACAAATTTCTAACATAACAAGTAGTGTAACGAGAACAACAGCAACAACAAATTTGGTCGGCTTTTGTGGTTCACTTGGAAGTTGCTCCTCTTGGGGTCCGCTTGCCGATCCAACTCTCAAACCATCGAGTTGCCTCCGAGTTGCATAATAATTTTGGTTGGCTTGAATTGAAATTGATTTTTATAAGTGCAAGGTGAATGTACCAATTTTAGCTGTCATTCAGTCGGTCAGTTGGTCAATGTTTTTAATTTATCGTTTCGCTGCCCTTTTCAAAAATAATTATTTTTATTTTGTTTGTTTTTTTTTCCTGCCATCAATTTGTATAACCTGAACCCATTGAAAATGGTTAAAACAGTGTAGTGAAGTTAAGCCAAGTTATGTAACCGGCATAAGGAAGCATCTTCGGTCCCATATAGTATATATATTCTTGATCAGCATATATCGATTCGATCTAGTCGCCTTATAAAGTATAAAGAAGCTGAACTCGGAGTTGCGGTTTCAAATTTGGAATATAAACTCTCTTATATCACATACAATTAATATGTATTTCTTTTTATCGATAACTGCCACCGTTTCGCAAATATCGATAAGAATCAATTTCCAATAGCAATAAAAGTCGCAATTTAATAACCTTGGCATATTAACTTTCTTCAACATCGGATAAGAAGCATTCAGTTTATCAGCGAAACCCGATTTTCATATTGAGCAAACTACTTTTGACAGACGCAAGGATTTTGCTGCGATTGTATATTTGAGAAGAGAGCAGCATGATAATCGAAAGAGCTTCTCTCTCTCTCTCTCTAGGAATAATAACCACTAGTCAGATACTATTGCATGGATAAAGTCGAATTTTTGATGCAAAGAGAAAGAAGGGGGAGACGCAACCATAATGCTGTTTGCTTTTGAAATGCTGTTAGCTTTTAGGTTTTTTTTGACAACATTTTGGAGGTATGTAAAAACACAGATTTTACCTAACTGAAACGTGCTGCGGTTTTCAGTGTGACCAGCGCCCATGAGTATGCAGTACGGTCGATGATTTTTTTTCGACACAAAAATCAAATTCAATTAACCAAATATGCAAATAGGCGGCAAGCGTGCAAAGAGTCATAAATTTTATATGTATAAATATATATATAAATATAGATATATTTATATACATTTATATACCCCCTCGAATATATTTACCCAACTCCATCACCCATCACTCGCAGCACCCCATCTACCCCTGCCCCTAACTGTTGGCAGGCGCTTATTGATATTTAAAGAACTTTGCCCTGTTGTTGACTCTGGTCGCACGCCGGGGCAAACAAATTTACAAATTTACCCAGCTGTCTGCCAGTTAATGCCGTTGTCAATCTCTCAGTACTTTAGTCAGTTAGTCAGTCTGACAGTTGGTCAATCAGCTAGTGATTCAGTATTGCGTTGAGTTGATGGCTGCTGTAAAAGTCACGTTTTGCATTTGGTTTGGTTTGGTTTTTGTTGTTGTTATTGTTATTGTTATTGTTGTTGTTTGTTATCTTGACAATGGTCAGTGCATAGACGTGAAATCTTTATTAATAAAGTGATTATTTGAACCGGAACCGGAAATATTGTTATGTTGTTATTGGGCTAAACATCGTAGCGGTACAGCACGAAGATCCTTTTTACTTCTTTTTATTCTTTTAAATTTTCTCTTGTCCCAGTAAGGCATGATATCTATAAACTTTACCGGAACCCTTAAGCTTTACGTACCGTATCCAAAACTAGAACATAAACTCGCTTCAAGTTGTTGCAGTTAAAATACCTCGTGCTAGTCACGTAAACAAATTTGAAGTTAAATGAATATTTTGGCAATGAAACACTTGAAACAAATTAAATAAATGAAACGTTGCGGCGTGAAACACTTGGCAGTGTAACGGGAAATACTTGAAAAGAAAACGATTCAAATAAGAAACAACTTAAAAAAAACTTTTGATTGCATTTCGAATTGTATTTTAATTATTGAAAATAACACAACTTATGTTTTAGTTGGTGCTTATAGTCAGTGCACCCGTTATCGTTAACGTATTGCAGTTATTTAAAACTTGTCAAGCAGTCTCTTTACGTTTAGTCTTATTGTTTGTCTTTGTCGTTGGCATTTCATTTGTGTCAATAGATTAGACTTGATTTGATATGCCATTTCCCTCTTTCTGCCCCCCCCCCCCCTTTTCCTCTTAATTCTCGTCTGTCTTTTTTCGCTGGAATTTTCAATTTGACTAATTTCAATTGACAAATTCTTTGTGTGTTGGAAATCTGAATAAAGTGTTCAGTTTAAATGCTTCACTCTGCATGCCACATGCAATATGCCACATATGCCCGTGCCACAATTCAATTAACCACCATCATCTTCTGCATTTGCATCTGCATCTGCATTTACCTCCGATTCCATTTATGATTCTGGTTGTGAATGGCAACCTCAGCGTTGAGACAACAGAACGCGGCCAAAAGGCAACCAGAAATTTCAATAATGCATGCCAGGCGTGGCCTACTGACTACACTGACAAAAAAACCAAGTAATATTTAATATTTTAAACTCAATTGGGCAGGTATCGACGAAATGAAATGAACTTGAGCTGTCTAGGAGTAACTATTATCTAAATATGACGCTAATAGATATATCGTATTCATGTATATATGTAAGATATTTTGGGATCATTGTTATTTGAAAACATTCTCAATTGGCTTGAATGCAGACCGGGATCATTTAATTATCATAGAGAGTGTAAATTTCCATACCAAATCTTTTATTACATCCTTAATTGAGGTATTATTTGAACTTTTGCATATTTGTACGGAAATTAAAGTTTTATTGTTTGTTTGTTCTTTGTTTCGAGCAAGAACTTTTTACCGTCATACCTGAAATTATGTAATATGACTGCCACAATTTCTGTATATACCCTGAGAATGAAGGCAGAACGATTAACAGCCGAGTGAATTTACATTTGAGTATGCAAAACATTTTAAAGGGAAAGTCGACAATAAAACTAGAATAGATTTACCAGCTGGGTTCAGGCTATATCGAGGCTGATTTAACTCGATTACAGCATTCTTATTTGCTTATAGCTGTTTAAGTCAGAATCCCACTCTGCGGTTCCTTGCACCTCCTTCAGAGTATAAGGAAATAAAATAAAGCTAAAGAGAACGATTATCTGGGGAGGACTACAGATTATATAGTCTTGCAGACCGTAGTTGAATTTGAATTTTACCGTTTTTTATTTAATTTTATGCTAATATCTAAAAAGTTTTTTTTTTCTGTTTACAACAAATATTTTTCCAATTCTGGTACATAAAGGATAAAAATTCCATTAAAGATTCGGATGTTTTTGTAAACTATTTGCAAGTGGACTGCCTCAGAATAATATTTCCTTTCTATTATAGCCTAAACTCATTAGAAATGGGCGAAAAGGCCATAACTAAGTTGAACAATTGAATTTAGTCTTTGATTTCGATTCTGAATTTCAGTCGGTAAGCATGCGGTTCCGAGTCTGATTCCAATTCCAATTGCGGTTTGATATCCTTGTGTCATTATCATAATTAAAATCAAATTATTCACACAAAATGTATGACATAAATTGAGTAGGTGTGCTAAACCTTTATCCTTCTTAAATTTGAATTTAATTTTAACATTATGCAATAAATTGAAAGTGTTAAGCAAAAGAGCATATTTCGAATCCTATTAACTGCATATAAAGCACTATTTACTTTTAATAGGCGACTTAATTCAGTGATAATTAGATTTGTGATGTAAATGTTGTCAACGTTTTAAGTGATTAGCTGTGATCAGCTATACAGAACTTTACTTGCCATATTGACACACTGCCAAACACTTTGTCAGACACACAACATAGTCGGAGCAAGGGAGATAGAGACAGAGAGAGAGAGAGAGAGATACAAATGCATTGTTTGTTGAATGACAAAGACAAAAGATCTTCTCCATTGCATCTGTGTATTGTTTGTTGTCTGTGTGTGTGTTGATAATTGAGTTATCTACTTACATATATATAAACTATCAAAGCATGCTTTACGGCAGCATAGAATCGGCAGCATAGTTCTCCTCTTTGTGACAAGCACAAATTATCCACAAAAAGTGAAAGCACTTTTGAGTGTATTCATAGGTTCGCCTTTTAATCAATTACGCTGGCAGCTAACTTAATTATAAAAACTAAAACTTCAAAGCATATCTGCACATTATATATATACCTTTGCATCAAGTAAATATTGACCATGACCCATGCATTAAGTATTTACCTGGCCCCGGCCTGGCCTTGTTACTTTTTGTTAGTAGCCGCACTGAATCACTGACAACATCAACTGCAATGAGAACAACAACAATAAAACGTCAAAATTTGTAAAGGGCAGAACTTTCATTTCCATGCCGATATTAAATGCTTTCACTTTCGCCTTAGCCTCATATCTTTCCCTACACTCAGAGAAAAACAAATTGAGAATGGTGTACAGAGGATCCAAATAAGATTGTTGTTCAGCAGGAAGCATGTCAGACTTTGGGAAAGACTTGGGTACAGTGTATTTGTGAGTCGAGCTCTCTCGACTAGATCGTTCTAACTGGTTCACATTGGAAAGTGGCCAAGTTCTTTAACAACATTAGGTGTTCCGATTTTAAGTAAGCTCTTGAAGTAAAGTTAATAAGCATCAAATTAGTTTTTAAGTATTAAGAAAAACAAATACAAATTTAAACTTTATTTAAAGTACAAAATAAAAATATTCCAAGAAATTTTCATTTTATTTATGTTCTCGTCCAGTTGTAATTGAGTTTGTTCAAACTAGATTCGAATATTTCTCTCAGTGTTTGAGTATTTCGTTGTACAATCCTGTAAATATTCAAACACTCAAACGTAATGCATTCCAAAAAAAAAATGTTGCATGTACTTCTTCTATTCAACAATGGTAACTGTTTCTTGTTTGTTTAACCAGTTAGTTAGTGCCCATGGTGGTGCAGATGGTGCCTGTGGCAAGTGGGGCAAGCAGCTCAGCTGCTGTCACAGGCACAAATAGCCAGAGAATGTGAATTGACTTCATTCAACTGCACAAAACTGCTTCGTTTCTCTATTGCACAGTGGTACCATAACTAAAAACTAAACCAACTCAAATTCAACTTTACATTTACATTTAATCGATTGTCTATCGATTGCACCAGTCGATAACTCAAGCATCATATAATAATATATATTATTTTATGACATATTATCATCAAATGATTTTGCAAACGATTGTTAATCAGTGTGCCGGCTAACAGTGCCACAAGCGAATGCATTTCTTAGAACAGCCACAAGAGCAACTGCAACACTAACGAAAAATTATAATAGCAACTTGAGGCAAGCAACACCCAGCGGCAACACCAACACCAACAACAACAACATTCAACTTTGACTTTAACGCTGTTGCATTTTACTAGGTCAAAAGCAACGTCACTACCAGCAAACAGTCTAAGAGAGAGAGAGAGAGAGAGAGAGAGAGAGAGAGAGATAGAGAGAGATAGAGAGAGAGAGATAGAGAGAGAGAGAGAGGGAGAGAGATAGAGAGAGAATGAAAGGAATAAGGTGTACTGCTTGTATGTGTGTGTATGTGTGTGTGTGTGTGTGTGTGTGTGTGTGTGTGTGTGTGTGTGTGTGTGTGTGTGTGTGTGAGCAAGGAGCGCAATCTTTTTTCCATGATATGTGGCATGTGGCACATGGTGGGAGCGAAGAACGTTGCACACACACACGCACACATACACAAGCATGCGTTCATATGTTTTGTAAACGGTTTTCCAACAATAACAAAATGAGCAAATGGCAGTGATGTGTTTGAGGAGCAATGCAGAAAGAGGAATACAATTAATAACCACGCTTAGATAGAGAAAGAGAGCGAGAGAGAGAGTGAGGGGGGCGACAATGAGAGCAACAATGTGTTATTCGTTAAGGCGAAATATTTGCATGGCACATACAAAAATTAAAATTAAAAATAGCTAATATTCATATCTACCTTAAGCTTAATACCTTAATAACCTACTTGAATAAATTCATTTGAATGATTTTGTGCGTTTCTTGGAAATCTTATTAATGAACATGTTTGCCCCCTTAGCTAATTAGTTGTAATCCTCTTTGAAATTTATTTGTATATTTCGCATACGTCAATGGTTCATGAAGGGTTGAGCAATTAGCAAAAATACTAATTAAGGGTTTTTTTTTTAAGAAGAAAAGGTGCTGTTAGTTTTCATCCTCTCATATTTTAATACCTTTCTTGACGCTATTTTATTTAGCTTGAAAGACAGTCCTTTCTGGATTATAAGGGTATTCCAAACGGCGCAACCCTCATGCCTATCACTCTCAAGGTCAACGGTGTCTACAAATATATTGTTGAATCTGCTATAAACATGAACAACTAGCTATTGCAGCTATCCAGCAACTTGTTTGTGTGTTCTGGCATTAGATTTGATCTGTCAACTTGTATGTAGTCTCTTCATTGCCCAGACGTGCCAGTCCCGCAACTGCAGTTATTTGTCCACTTAAAAAATGATTTCTGGCTGTGGTGCATCTTTGAAATTCTTTTGATAAAAGGTATGCTACCGATTTGATTTATTAATATGTATATATTGGGAAGAACTTCTACCGATCTGTAATGCATTTCTTTTACATTACTTAATTGCGTATAACTATAATACAATTATTGTACAACCTTCTTTATAGACTACCTGTAAAACATAACTAAGAGTGTCTATAAAAACATAGTTGACAAAGCACTTTTTTTTTGCTAGCAACTTGATGTTTTCCCCATTAACCGTGACCACGGAAACTAGTTTGCAGTCTTTTTTTTCTTGGAAAAGATGTGCGTTTGTTGGCTAGGTTGCTTTGGACCTATATTTATTTGTGGTATTCCTAGTCCAATTAAGCATGGATTTCTGACCGTGGCACGTGCGGTTGCCCAGAAATCCAACAAATGATCGACAATGCTTAGCTTTATAGCATTTTAGGTGCATACTTGCGTAACGCTTTTTTAAAAGGTTTGTAGTCGCATATTAATAAAAAAAAAATTCTGTAAAGGACTTTTACGATTTTTGTACAGGGTATGCCTGACGTCGGACCAGCCTTGTGTTGGCACCCTTTTTGTTGCAACCTTCAGTTCTCTGTATCTACAACTTGTATATTGTTGACTTTACCATAAAACTAAGTAACTTGTTTTTGTACTTTGACCGCTAAGACGCGCCTGCATGCGGCATCCTTTAGCCTGCAGGCAACACTGTTCGTGGGCTGCATTGTTTCCAGGTATTCCTGATCTAATTACAAACGGATTTCGGACTGTGGCGCGAGCGGCTGGCAAATGATCGACAATGTGGCTGACAGGGCGAGTTTATATATGCTGTTTGTTTTGCAACTTTCTTTTGCATTTGACTTTTCTGCATTTCTTGCTGTTGTTTACGGGTAGCCATTTAATTGAATCGCGAATGCACTCATGTAAAACTCAATAAATTCCGCCTACTAATTCAATTAAATCGCAAACAACGTTGCAAGTGGACCTTCATTCAGCCTGCGAAAATAGGAGGGTGAGAGAGAGATAGAGAGAGAGAGAGAGAGGTGGAGAGATGGAGGAGGATGTCTACTTTTTTTTACAGTTCAAGGAATCTGGTTGGACATATGCACATGACTCTCGACAGCAGTGGCTGCAGTGGCTTTCTTTTTAGCCCACATTTAGGGGAACAAAAAAATCTATACATAATTCGGCAATATGAAAAAATTGTTGCATATCAAAAAGCATAGTGCATGGTATGGAATGGAAAATAAAATGTAAATTATTAAATAAATAAATATATTTTTGTAAGTCGAAGCAACCCTGCGGCTGCAGCTGCAACTGAGTGGTATTCATACTGTAGACTGCATTCAATGTGGCTAACCCAATTACTGCTGCTGATGTTTTTAATTAATTATTTTCGAGTTATGAACACATTAAAACCACAGACTTATAACTGTCAACGCACGTGGCACTGTCCAGTAAGCTGACTGCTTAAGCAAAAATGTTGTTAATGCTTATAAGTCTTCATCTAGAACATTTCTGATTGAGCCTCGAATAAAAAAATATTTATTATTGCCAAGAAATTTGTAGGCAATCCAGTTTTCAAGTTAGGTAACTCCAGTCTTCCAATGGAAATATAGTCGGTATAGGTTTTTACGATTTTTGGGGTCGTGAATAATTGATACTAACCAAACGAAATAAATTTTATTAGCTTTAAAATTGAGCCTTCGTTATCCGAGTATAAATGAAACTAGCTCAGGGACAAATCTGTCAGTTACGTTAAATTCGTAAGGGAACTTAAGTGTCGCAGAGATTGCACATACACAGCTCAAGTACTTACCACAATATTAATAACCGTCCACTTTACTCCATTGCCCTACATAATCCCCCCATGAATTTGATTGAATTTGCGGTAAAGGCCATCATGTCTGTTTTTTGTCTCCTTTTTTTTCATCCTTTATATTGCTGAGCTTATTGCTACTTGTTAAACATTTCGGCTGCTCAGCGTTTTCAGCGGCTGCTTATTAGATATTTGGTTTGGTTCGGTATTATTTTCTGTATTATATATATTTATATATATATACAATTCAACTGCTTTAAAGTTCAGCCGTCATAAATATGTTTTGAGCTACTTTGCTGTGTGTATTAGGTTCTTCTATCATTATTATTAGTATCTGCTATCAGCCAATTTTTCAAATATGCAACTCGGGGCTTTTTGTTTGCTTAGGTGAGTTGCTTTCATATTTCGTTCGTTTGTGTCATATCATTTGTCATATCATCTCCTGGGAGTCTCTCTCTCTCTCTCTCTCTCTCTCACAATCTCAGTGTGTGTGTGTGTGTGTGTGTGTGTGTGTGTGTATGTGGGTGGGCTTGTTGTAAAATAGACGTGATAAAATGGCCGCTTAGGCGCTGTCAGCATCGCAAATGCAAATATTACACACACATACACACAGCTACACTTAGCAAAAACATGTCCACATTCTACTTAAAGCACTCGATTATTTGGCGTAAGATTAAGATTATGATTTTTATTATTATGATTATTATCACTATTATCACCATATCATTATGAATATTATTATTTATTGTTACTATTTTAAAATAAAACATAATTTTGGATCTATTAAACTTTGGATCTACTCGCATCAATTCCTAGCACTTTTAACACTTGCTTGCTTAAGTGTGCTTGTTATAAGTATTTTCCGGTTTTATTTCTATATGCTATTACGGACGATTGTGAATACGAAGATTTATTTCTTATTATTAATAATTTATGATTGCCCTTGCATTTATTACACGTTTTTATTCGCCAGTGTACACTTTATGTGCGTGTGTGTGAGTGGGTGTATGTATTGAGATTATGTGTGTGTGTGTGTGTGTGTGTGTGTGACTGACAACAATGTTGTCATGTAGCAATGTCTTCATTTCTTATTCTTGTTGCCTTCTAGCTTTACATTGGCATCTAATGTCGAGCTATGGTCTGGAAAAACCATTATGGGGCGGGCACATTACCATTCAATCCCCTCAACCCCAACCCCACCCCCACCCCCACTCCACTCCCTCCCACGACTGTGATCCCCTTTCGTTCCCGTTCCACGACTTCATATTGCCATTGGCATCATCGATGGATATCAATCAATTGTAAATAGCTGAGAATGGACAGCTTATTGCTGTTGAGTTGAGCTCAGCTCAGTAAAATTTCGTGCAATGGAGCAAGAGAGAGAGAGAGAGAGAGAGAGAGATGGAGATAAAACGCGAGCGAATGGGCAAAGTGAGAGCGAAAGAGATGGGATGCTTGGAAATTCCATTGCATAGTAAATTGAGTAAGCGATTTGTGTGTTTGTGCTTGTATTAAATCAACATCAAGACAATTGGCCAACTAATTAAGCTACATGCGATTATTTAGCATGCCTCAAAATGAATTTGTCTGCAGCCGCAATTTGATTTATCAGCTTATTGCGTTTTGTTTGTCATCATTGGTATATATCCATTAAATATTTGCACATGCTAAATTACTACTTATAATCATAATAATTTGTAAAGAGAGCAGCGGATCCCAATTGCGGTTAAATAATGGCAAAATAAAATGAGAGCAGTTTTTTGTGCTGCTTTTCAGCACTACAACACTGTAAATTTTTAATTGGCAATAGATTGGCAATAAAAAGGGAGACGTTTTTGCTACTTTGCTACACTAAAACAGTGTAAATTTGTTATTTGTTATTTGCAGCAATACAGCTAAAATTTCTCTAAACTGTAATAAATTTGGGCTAATGAATGGGAACATAAAATAGGAGTAGTTGTTGAGCTTGTTTTAGTGATGCTTTCCGACACAACAACACCTCGACATTTGTAACTTGCAGCAGTCGAGCTAACATATCGCAACCCTGTTCCAAATTTTAATTATCTGTGCTTGTTGTAGTGCTATTTTGCAACACTACAAAACTGTACCTATTTATTACTTTGAACATTTTATCACACATTAAACAACATTGGTTGATTAGTTGATGTTTTAATTAACCAGCTTCACGTCAAGTTACATAAGAGCTCAGAGCTACAGGGTATCTTACGAGTCGAGCATGCTCTTCTAAAACTCTTTCACATATAATTTGACATTGGAAACAGCTTTCGCATTTTTGTTCTCCACATTTTATTATTAAATCAATTTGATAAGAACTTTGATTAAGTGACTGCCAGACAGAGAGACACTTATTGATGGGGCATTGATAGCTACTCAAGTATTTAAGTATTTGATTTGGTTTCATTGATGTTGGTTACTTGTGCTGTTGCTAATTTTGCTGCCCCCAAATATGTGAAATTTCGTGGAATGATAATGGAAAGAATACAAGAAAATGGGATTTATTTATGATCGATGTCGACTGTTGATTGTTTGCTGGCCGGATTGATTGATTGATTGCGAAATGCGCATGGTGATTGATGAATTGACGGAGTCAATCTAGAGTCAGGTATTTGTATTTTATCTTTTGGTTTTTTTGTTTTTCAATCCTGCAAAAGTAAATCAGGTCAAATCAATTACTGAAAAATTCTCTACGATTGATTGACAGCATTTTTGCTGTGTGCAGCGATAAATGAGAAAGGGAATACCCTTGTTGTCAATATGATTTGACTTCGAATGATCTCGCTGAAAACAGCACTATTATCTGTTTTTATTTGGTATTTAATACTAATATATTAATTAGGATGTCAAACCGAAACCGAAATCGCAAATGTTACCGATTGAAATTCGAAACAGGAACCGGAATTCAACAATTAAAATTTTTTTTGTTTTTTTTTTTAAATTTTTTATTTACAAACTTAGCATGAAGGCGAATTAAAGTTTGATTTAATTAAATGACAGCTTGTGAATTGTATTTCTTATGAATTAGGTAACTATTTCCGGCTGCAAACATCTTTTTATTTACTGAGAAGCAGAAAACGGGGAAGAGAAGGAGGAAGCAAATAAGAAAGGCAAATTTCAACTCATTTAGCTATTTATAACTGCGAAAATTTGGGAAAATTCACAAACTTTAGCTCGCCGTTGTTGTTGCTGTTGCTGTTGTGTCCGTTAGTAACTGTTTTCTGAATTGCCATAGAAGACTCAACTTTAGCAACTCCTCCTCCCGGTTGCCACCCTCTGGCTGGGCCAGCCTGTCTGCCCCCCTCAAGCCACCACTTTGCTGACAGTCTCGTTTCGTTTCGTTTCTGGTTTTATTGACATTGGAAGCAGCAGCTCAAATATTTAGATATGCCGAAAGGTGTCGCTGGCAAAGATAAAAAAAAATAAAAACAGGCAGGTAGATGTGAAGTGTGCCATAGATACAAATACACGCACACACACACACACACATATATATATATATATATATATATATACATATATATATATGTGTATATATAGACGTAGGCTGGTAGTGTGAAATTAGGTTGGATCCTGTTGCAACCGCTGCTGTCATGTTAACGGTTTCATAATCCAAATGAAACGCTTTAAGATGTAACTAGACCGCAATATTTCATGACAACGCCCACAACCACGCCCACGTTCAACGCCCCCCAGGCATCCATACGTGGTGGCGTATTTGTCAGTGTTGAATACCCCTTCAAAGGAGCACAGCCCGAATGGGGTACACTAAAATCTTCAATTTAATATGTAAACATTGAAATTAAGAATGCAACAATTTGAATTTCTTCTTTTGATTGATTATGAATGATTGGGTAATCAGTATAGAACTGCCTAAACTGGCTAGAGGGTATCCGCAACTCGTGCACACTCTCCACCTGGCCACCCATATTTGTTTCTGTTGCTGTTTTTTTCTTGTTGTTTTTTTTTTAACAAAGCTAGCAAAACAAAAAACAAAATGGGGGAAGAAGGGAAAAAAGGATTTGCTTGTCATCTTTAGCCAAATGCCATTTGACATTTATGTTGCCACCATAATCCAAACATTCCACTCATCTCCTCATCTCTCCCCTTCTGCCCCAAGCTACGGCACGCCCCCCTGCAGCATGTGGCACGCCCTTTTGTCTCGCTGTGATTTGCTTTTTTGTCACATTAAATCTTGTTTATGATGCTTAAGCACTTTATTTCCGCTCGATTAAATTGCCATAATGACAGGCAGCGCGAAAAATGTTCCTTCTCTGCTGTGTTGCTGTCCTTGTTTTTGTTTTTACTTTTCGTTTTTGTTTCACCTTTTCGGCGAAGTCGAGTCGAATGGAGGTGGGACAAAAAGACAGACAACTGACAGCACACAACACAACAGAAAACAAACGGAGAAGAAAACAGCTGGCAACTGCATTAACTTCAATTGACTGTAATGAGCATCAAGTGTGGCCAGGACGAGGACAAGGACGAGGACAAGGACGAGGACACTGACGAGGACGACGGGTTGTCCTCTACCCACTAACAGGCAACACATTCACATCCACAGCCACATTCACATCCACTTCCACATCCACATCACACACCCACTACATAAACCACACTGCTGCAGCTACACTCGCAGAAACGATGAACTGCAATTGACAAACGCAAGAATGTCATATTTAATTGCATTTGGCAACTTGCTGTCAAACCGAATCGTGTTTCGTTTCCTCTTCCGGTGCGTTAAGTAAATAGATTCCGTTAAAGTTTATGTATTCGTTTCGCATTTATTTTTCTCGGTATTCGTTTCCATTATGGTCCAATCATATTGATTCTTGTCAAATGTTGAAGTGTGCTTCCGGTTCTGAATTTCAATTGGTAATTTTGCGTTTCCGGCTCCATTTTGACACCTTGCAAAAATATCGCAGCATGTTTTTTTCAATTTGTAAAAAAAGATAAACAAAACATGAGCTTAGCTGGGAATTTGATTTTTCGTATCGAGATCATTAAAAGTGAAGAGTCGAGTTTTGTTGGTTTGATTGATCCGTCGATCGGTAAACAAATCAAATCAAGGCTATCAAATTGTGTCCAGTCAAGTAATTCTGGATATTCATTTTTCAAAATTTACATTCGACACAATATTTTATATATATATATATATATATATATATGGAGATGGCGTGTTTGGCAGTGGCACTAGCTGTGGTAGCAACAACGGTCAGCGCAGAGAAGAAGGGACGCAAGCGAATTGGGCAACGGTTTCTGGCATGTGGCATGTGGCACAATGCTCCATTTGCTGCAGCGCGTAATTAAGTGTGCATTTTGTCGCTGGTATTTTTGGCCAGTATTTCAAATGTGTTTGATCTCACTATTGTTGCTGTGCTTCCTGTTTCTGTTGTTGTTGTTGTTCTTGCTGTTGCTGTTGTTGTTGTTGCTGCTGCTAGCCAAAATGTATTGGCATGTTTTAATTAAACGAAATTGCTTGTTTCCATTGATGGCAATACAAGCCAGTGCCTGTTTTGCATCCCTCTCTGTCTAGCTCCTTCTCTCTCTAGATCTCTATCTCTCCGTGTCTCTCTCTCTGTGTGCTCGCTCTAAGTTCTACACATGCACGTACATATATGTGTATTGGGTTATTTAACGAAGTGTGTGAGTATTGCATTAGTTGCTATTAGTCAAAGTTGAAGTGAACTTTACAATTTAATTCATTCAACATCCACTTATTCATTTCATTTTGGTTTGCTCGATCTATAATCATGAGCACATTCATTTGATTTCATTTGTAACATACACTTCGCAAAATTCAAGCA
Source organism: Drosophila macrothrix (assembly GCA_035042055.1). Lineage (NCBI taxonomy): Eukaryota > Metazoa > Arthropoda > Insecta > Diptera > Drosophilidae > Drosophila > Drosophila macrothrix. The sequence continues at coordinate 5,762,709 of JAWNLX010000587.1, forward strand.
AAAACGCATTTACTTTATTCGCTTTATAAAATGAAATATTTTCTTTTTATATTTTTACATTAAATGCTCGCTGAATTAAATCGCATGAGCACAAAAGTTGGAATTCTACTTGGTATTTTCCACATTAACACAAAAGTTTGAATTCCACTTTTAATAAGAAAGAGGTTGAGGCGAATAATTTAATTAAAGCCACTTCGCTTAAAAGGGAACACAATTTATTTCGCATAAAATGATCCCCTTTTTGAAGATGTTGGGTTTTGGGACCATACGGTAACCACAACAGTTTCTTAACTGATGATTTCCACATATTTTCTACCGCATTCAGGTGCAATGATTGTGTCGAAAATCTTCCACTTTTCAGAAATTGATCGATTGGCTTGGAATAAAATGGCACTTTTTAAATTTTTTGCAATCAGAAATTCCATCAGTTAAAAGGTATTCCGTCTACCTAACTGTGTTTTAGAGACTATCGATATCTGTGCAAGCAGTAGCACATTTAAGACATTTGCATAACTCTCTGACTGCCTTGACTACATTGACTATATGCTTAAATAGAATAACTATATAAATAACGGAAGGGTTTAGGATATCTCCAAGTCGAGCTCTCTCTCATTCTAATTGTTAAATGTAATCAATTGAATTAATTAAATTATATTAATATCAAGCAATGCTAAATTATGTAATGAATTTCTTATTGACTACCAATCAAATTAACACGTTTCTTTACAGATAAGCAATAGGCCATCATATGAGTTGAGAAGGATGAACTTTCTTCTGGGTTTCCCCATTTCCCCATTTGCCAATTTTTCCACTGCCTAGCTTATAATCTCGCCCAGCCATTGGGTTCACACACAGTAAGTAAACCGTTGCAAAGCTACTAAAATCAACAGCAACAGCAACAGCAGCTAGCCGTAATTCATGCAGACAAACATAGTGTGAGTGTGTGTCTGTGTTTTGTGGTGTGTATGTGGGTGTATGTGGGTGTATGTGGGTGTATGCGGGTGTGTGTGGGTATGTGTGGGTGTTTGTCTGTTGGTATTTGGCTTTTTGGCAGTTGGCTGTGCTCTGACCGCTTTCTACGTTGATGATAAGATAAGCTTCGAGGCTGAGGCCTTCGTCCTTCCTGGCACAAGTTTATTGTATTGAGTATTGTTCCTGCTGCCTCCTCTGTCCTCTCTCATCCTCTCTCTTCCTCTCTCTCTCTCTCTCTCTCTCTCTCTCTCTCTCTCTCTCTCACTTAAAAAAAAATTATGTTCTATTTTCAACAGCATCGATATAGAATTATAAAGTTGGCTTAAGCATATTTTGAATATTAGGCATAAATCCACAGCGTAAACGGAATAACAGATTTACCAGATAAAGTTTAGAATCGGAATCCATAATTAGTTTAGTTTATATAGTCTCATAATGGAAACGAATATTGAACGAAATTTGGAACCAATTCATAACCTTTACTGGAATCGAAATACGATTTCGTTTTCGTTTTTTTTATGTTAATTTATTGTATTATTGTGCTTAACTTAAGCGTAGTGAAAATTCGCCATTCGTGTTTCAAATTTATTGTGTTAATTTTATTTTTTCGAGTGTGGTTTCGTTGTTGTTTGGTAATACCATAACAATCAAGTAAAATTACGCTAAATGACATGCTCATTACGGCTACTTGCTTGGAATTTCGGAATGTTTGTTTGGGTGGCCAACAGCAACAGCAGCAACAACAACAACAACAACAACAACCGAAACACTAACAACAGCAACAATAGGGAAAAACAAAACCAAACCACAACAAAGCAAAAGTTATTGCCTACTTATGAGCGTCGAGCTGATAATCGAGCCGACTCGAGTCGAGTCGACTCGAGTCTACCTAAGCTCAGCGTTGCCCCATTTAATATTTAAATAATCACATACAAATAAGCGCTTCAAAAGCGTTTTACAACACTTTAACAACACACTTTTCCACACACACACACACACTCATAAATTATTATGATTATTTGCATATAAAAGTGTTCATTATGTTGCACTCAGACGAAGTTAAAAAATGTATTGTTGCGCTTTTATTTGTTGTTGAATACCCTGCAAAGCCCGAAAAAATTAGTGAAAGGCTTTCTTAGTAAATATCAGAAGAGAAGAGAAATTTGATTGTAGCCGCAGCTAGACAGTAATGATTACTTTCTGATTTCTTTCATAGTCTGAAAATCAGTTTTTTGAATAGTCAGTCTTCTATTTCAGGCATGTCTATAACCTACATTCAAAATGTTACACATACGAACAGGGTATCTTTTAGGATAGCTGCTCTTTGTGCGTTATTTCCTTTTCATTTACCCTGAGCCCTTTCAAAATTATAAAAAGGGGTAATAATGAAATTGTGTAAAAGTATATAAAAGGCAGAAGATAGCATCTCCGACCATAAAGTATATATATTCTTGATCAGCATCAAATGCCATGACCGTCTGTCTCTTTGTGTAAAAATGTCGATCTCAGATCTGAAGGCTTTCAATTTGGAATATAAGTTATCGATCACCACAGGCAGATTAAGTTTATTTGATGTTATCGTTAACTGATAGCAATAAAAGACACAATTTTAAGGATATAGTCTCAATTCAATTGATATGTTAAATAGCCCGACGTATTACTGATCAACTGTTAAAAAATATGAAATGTATTTAACAGCTGACTTCAGGTTATTTTCTAGTCGACTTGTCTTGACAAAATCATTCTCTTTTGTTTGTTATTTCAATACTATTATAATTTCGCAGAAAGTTGTTCACCAAAATCTGTCACGCATTTTGGCTTGATGAACCCAGAACCAAACCGAACTGTTATTGAGAGCCATATTTTCAGTTGGCTTCTTAAGCGCTTTTATTGGCTTTCATATTTGCTACTGGCAGAAAACCAGAACCGAATCGACGAGAGAACCGAACTGGGAATAGAAGACGAAAATTTGGTACATAAAGCGAAAATTATATTGCGAATCTCTCGCTAAAAACTTTGCTTCGGACGTTGCTTTTGAAGTTTTGCTTTTTATTTATTATTCTTTTTTTTTTTTTTTGCCAGTTCTTACCGCAAGCCGCAATGAACCTCCCCCACCCCCGCCCCGCGCTACTCACACCAATAAGTGAAAGTGAAAGTAAAGTGTAATTAGGTTTATTTTGTGTTACGTCTGCAAATGAAATGCGTGGAACGACAGGATGTGAGGAAATAGCTCAGAGAAAGACAGAGAGAGAGAGAGAGAGAGAGAGAGAGAGAGAGAAACTGAGAGATAACAATAGAGAGAGACAGATAGAATGGAGGAGACAGCGAGAGGAAAAGAGATAGAGCGAAGAGTTTTCATTATTGCCTGGCAAAGCCATAAAGATTTAATAGACTTTTAACTACAATTTTTAATGGCACATGCAAATCCAACAAGCTAAAAGCAACGCGAACAACAACAACAACAAGAATTGCTATCGCCAGTCATCAAATGACTTTACGGCTTTACAATAAATACGAAATTAGTTGAGAAACTGTTTGGGCACGTCTCATATCAAGGATTTGATGACTAAAATACCATACACTTCTCGTTTCCCCATAAATAAGGAGGCGAAAAACAGATCCTAAAAGCCATTCCCAAATAGGTAGTTAACACATTGCAAAAAGATATGCATTTAGAAGGAATAGAAAATATAAACGGCAGCAGGGTTCGCGAGACTCAATCAAAAATGATGACTAAACCAGCAATCGTTGTTAAATACATTATATAAAACTATATTTGTGCAATCTGTAAACTAGCTGCAACAAGTAAATTATCAAAAATTTTAATTTATATTTGCGTTCAAAAGTCAAGTCAATCCCATTCTAAAACGATCTTATCTTGTATATTATATATATAAAGCAAAACTATCAAAATGGCAGCAGTAAACATTAAAGTGATTATGGACGAGAATGCACAGGAAATATTCAACTAGGACCACATGTAAAAGCTGCCAGTGCCTTCAAACGAGGGAGCCACGAAACGAACCACATTCGGCAACCTGCAGAATCGGGGATTAGCTCGTGAAATGACCACCAAAGATGTGACCCACAAGGAACTGAAAGGTATGCCGCAGCCATTGGCACAACTGCTGCAGCTGGCGGATTAGCAAGAACGACATCAACGACAGTGGCTAACGCAAAAGTGGTCGCTGATGCTGCGAACAGCACGCCTGAGCCACATGCACACCTCATCCACAAATCCTCCTGTCACCACATTCCATCCAATCCAACGTACAGTTGCAACAGCTGCATCCAAACAAAAGTCCACAATCGATGGGGAAAAGGGGGGGCAATGGTGGCAAACTTGGCCAGGTTGCCACAGGCAACAGCAGCAACAGCAAAAAAAAACCCCAACAACAACAGTAGCAATGTCCAGTCGTCGTCTGGCTGATGTGGAGGACATTGATGCGGATGATCGGCAGAATCTGATTTTGGTAAACGATATTCACGACTATCTGTACGAGCTGGAGGAGCAGCAGCCCATCTACTCAGTTGGACTTGGAAGATCAGTCGGGGGTGCTGTCGCAGATGCGTGCCATCGTCATCGATGGCAGCTGATACCTTCCGTTTGGCCGTCGCCACTATCGATCGCTATCTGCAGATGGTGAAGGACAGTAGACGCAAGAAACTGCAGCTGATTGGCATCTCCGCGCTGTTTATAGCCAGCAAATACGAAGAGTTCTGTATGCCGGCCCTCGAGATCCAGAAAATGGAGTTGCTCATAGCCATGTCCAAGCCAGTCTCGACTACAATCTGGTCAATTATTAGCTTGGTTTGATTATATGGTTTAAATAAACACTGAAAGAACGAATAGTATTAGATTTATTGCTTAGTTATCTATCTATTAGTTAACTATTATGTTGACAATAGAGTTGTCAGTGATTGACACAATCCTTCTCATTGCCACTATCTAGATCTTGGCCATTCAAGGCACTCTGCCCCATTAAGTAACCACACTTCACAATCTTCACACAATGCCGACTCATTGTGTCACGATCTTCCATTTCTCTCTCACTCTCTTAAGAGTCTTTCATATAAACAAAAGTATATCAAGTATAAATAAGCATACCGTATAAGTTTCATGTAATTAAGAATCTACACATTATGAAAGGCGTTTCCACTATATAAATAATCGATCGAAAAATAAATACACATTCAAAAAAATGAAAATGTGCTAAAATCAGTTTGTCAAACCTAATCACATTTCGGTTCTAGATCGGGTTGCACTATACATCGATTTCCTGTTTAAAATGAGTACTTGAATCTACAAGATATGCTCTTTTTATATGGTCAGATGAACAGGGCATCGAAGTGCTTTTCTTGGCCAACTGTCTGTCAATTGTCAACTGACTGTCAACAGCTATCTGTGAGCTGGGCAGTCAGTCGATGATTGTATTGACGATTGTCCGTCGATTGTTATCAGTTCTTGAATATGTCTGGGAGCTTACTGGCCACACAACTGAGATGCCATCAGAGATGATTAAAGTCCAATGCGATGAACCAAAGCAGTATTAGTTGTAGTAGAAATGCTGCCAGTGATGTCTCCCCTAATTCCCTTCTTCATTGTGCGCGTCTCCATTTGTAAATGGACTGGACACAATCTTCCCAATAAGTGTTGTGATGTGGTGCAAATAATTTGATTTGCATGCTGTTCCTCAAAGTGGTGCGCATTGATTGTCGTTCAGCATTTTTCCCCCCTTTAAATTTTGTTTGGCTTTTATTGCAATTAATGATATAATTCTCTTACAGGCACCATGCTCAAGCTATGATGTGGGTATAATAAACGGTCGCGTTGTTTTCAAATCAACGCAAATTATTTATTAATAAACAAAAAAAGGTATTATTTCATTATTATTTTTTTGCACTATCAACCGTTCAGCGTACTTGGCTCTGTTTGCTTAATGCATTATAATACTTTCAAAATAAAATTGGGAAAAGGGGTAAGCGTGAATTGATGGTCAGGGTGAGTGCAGTGAATCATTCACACTTGACAACATCGGTGTGGTTAACACTGCTGTAATCGAATGTTGTGCGAGGAAAGAAGACTTTGTGTTTTATATGACATCTTCTATGAAAGTTATTTAATCTTGCATAACGCACAGAACTTGGTTAAACCAGTGTTTATTGTGAATATATAAACAAATAAGCATCAATATACCAAAATTATAATTAAATATGCTTCGTTTTTGGTGTGGAAATATTAGTCATTAATGCATTTTGTTTTCGCATTCATTTCTAATGTATTCCTTCTGCTTAAAACGTTTGTATTTGAAACAAATTAAATGAAAACCAATTTCCATAACATAACATTAACAAGTTTGAATGGTCTAGTTGCGAGAGCTCGACTAACAAGTACCTTGAACCCAGCTTTTACCTACTTGCTGATAGTAGTTTGTTGAATATTAAAATACATTTTGGACATGCTGCTCTCTGCCTTTTACATATTTTTATACAACTTCATTATACCCTTTCTACCACATTTTTAATTGCCTCAGGGTGTAAAATTGATAGAGATAGGAAATAAAGGAATAATAATTATACAATTCACTTAGTTTTCAAAGTGCAATTTAATATTTATAAAATTACAAACATTTGGTATTTTAATTTTACGCATGAAATAATCAAACATAATTGTTTTTTGTTTGCTGAATCCTTTGAATGGTTAAAATATGTTTTTAGTGTTTCAATAACATCTCTTTGAATATGTCTACCTGAAGGCGAATTTGACAATTTCATTGAAGAACAAAACTTTGACTATTTTCACTGCATTACAAAAAAAAAGAATCGAATAAATGTAAACAGTTTATGGATTTTTAGTTAGGCCATTTTTGTAATAAATACATCAAATAATGAATCGTCAAATGAGGCCCGCCTCTCCATCGCACATAAAATTGAGGGTTTTGACTGTCTGACAAACTGAGAGAGAGACGAAGTGCTTTAAGCATCGGCAAACATTAGCATAAACCAGGGCTATCATTCCGAAGAGCGTTTGAGAATAAAGCGTTCTTGTTATTGTTGTTGTTATCGTCGTCGTCGTCGTTGTTGTTGTTGTTGTTGTATCTAGTGTTTAAGCTTCTTTTTTTGTTGGTCGTCGCTCTGTTTTTTTTTCTGTTTCATATAGCTTTTCCTTTTTTAGAGCGCTCGTCTGGTTGTGGAGAACAAGGTAAATATCAGCTGGCAAGTTGGCACGAGGACATCGTGGACTCGGCCTCGTCTTCGTCTTCGTTCTAGTCCTCGTCCTCATATTCGTCCTCGCACGTCTTCGCTAAATCACAGGTGTGCGCCAGCAACAACAACACAACGTGCGAAATAAAACTAGTCTCGTCATACACTTGAAACAATTATTTAAAACTCCTTTTTTTTTTATATAAGGTTCTGGTAATAGTTATTGGTTGGTTATTATGTATGGTACTATGTCAGTTCGCGTAACTGGTGCTTAAAAAATATTGATTTTCGTTTCCGGATCAGATTCCGGTTTCTGTTCCATCAACCAATCGAAGAGCTTGATAAATTAATGAATAAAAATAAATGTTACTTCTAAAATCGGATCAAATCCTAGTTGCGTTGTAGCATTAAAAACGCACAACTATTATTCAGCTAAATATGTTGTATGATCGAAGTAAAAATATATATTTTAATTACAAATAATTATTATTTGAAACGTGCACTGATTTTTTGTTGAATTCAGGTTGTTGTTTCTTGTTGTTTCTTTCATACCTTCGTATCCTTTCATCGGCTGTGCGAAGCAGCGCAGTCGCTGTGAGCGTAAAACTTTCAACAGGATAACGCAGTGAAAAATTCTTTGTTTTTCGTTCGCCTTCCATCCGCTCTTTCGCACACACACAGTCTCTCTCTCTCTCTCTCATTCGGTTTGAAAGCTCGAGAAAGCTCGCGGTTTCTCAATGTCCGTTAGACAGCTGCATTTGTCGGCTTTGCATCGCATTCGAACATTCAGTTGTTGCTTCACTTCAGCTCCGTTCAGTTCATTTCAAGACTTCAGCTGCGCTCTTCAAGTGAAAAACAAGTATTTTTTCAAAGTGCATTCGTTTTTTAAAATCTATTTTTAATGTAATTTCATTTAAATATACTTTCTGTTCGTCTTTTTATATGTGTGTCTGTGTGTGTGTATAAAAAATACATTAAAATTCATCAACTTTAGGAGAAAATTGCTGAAATTTGTCATAAAAATTGGAAAGTTTTCCAGAAAAATTCATAACGCGGAATTTTGAGGTGAAGCCATATTCTTATACTTTCTAGCCAAAAAAAAAAAGGATAAACAATAATAGAAAATAAATTGTGAAATTTGTTCATGTTATATATGATATATAGCTACAATAATGTAATATATTGATTAGTTTGAAATGAATTAGAACAAGAGAATTAATATCATAAAGTACGATCATAAAGTGTGCATTAAATTCGCACAGTTTAAACTGTTATACAGATGCACATACATTGAATGTAGTTCATTTATGATAACGGGAATTCCTCGCAATTCGGCAGGCAAAGCTTGCAAAAAGCTCTCTCTTGAACTCATCCTTATACTCTATCTATAAGGAGTATTCTATTTGTGTCGTGCAGTGTTCAACACATCTCCGACTTTTATTGTAAACAAAAATATATATACATTTTTGGGATCAGCAGATCATACAAGTCGAATTGATAAAGTAATGATCGTCTGTTGATCATGTTTTTCAGCCATCTTACAAGTTTTGCTCCCAGTTCGAGTTCTGAAAGGGTAGACAATCGTCGGTGTGTTTAGGACAGCTGCGGTTCTTTCTCCCATTGTTCGTTTGCTGGCTGAGGAGGCTTCCTGAACTTTTGCCTCGCTTTGGTGGGCGGCTTGGCGCTCGTTGGCGCTCGGCTTTTGCCTCGGTTCGTTGGTTCGTCATCCATCGGTTGGCGCTCGGCTGGCTTTCGGCGTTTTTTTGTTGTTGTTAGTTTTGTTGTTTTTATTGAGGCTCGGCAAACGCAAGCTGCGAGCGCGTCGCCGATGAACTGAAGCGTTGGGTATGCAAACTCATTTTAGCTTTTGAACTCATTCAGTTCAAATTTACCAGCGGATTTGTGCGGATTACAAAACTCACACACTCTGACGCACACACACACGCCTCACACAACAGACTCGGACAGAGGCGCATAGAGCGACAACGACCGAAAGACGCACCAAAGTGCCAAAGCAATTTAGACACAATCAAACACACACACTCACACACACAGCATCGAGACGCGTTGAGTAAATAAAAGCGATATACTTAAATCGAATAAATAAAAATATTAAAAAATACAACAGCAAAAAAAAAAGAAAAGAATACAAAAATATAAAAATATAAACAAAATGAATGGAAAACATTTTGAATGATTTGTGGTACATTTGTACATTTTGTTAATTGCTTTCATTTGTTGCTATTTTATTTGTTATTTGTATAAATGTACACATATACATATTTGTATATGTGTGTAATTTTTTTTATAAATTGTTTTTTGGTGACACACAGTGACATACAATGTGCAATAAGTAAACAAAACAGCAAAAAAATGTAAAAAATATAAATGCTAGCATGACTAGAGAAACAACAATAGTTAGCAGCAAGAACAACAACAACAACAACAACAACAGCAACAACAACAGCAACAACAATAGCAACGGCAACGGCATCAGCAACAAGAACAACGGCAGCAACAACAGCAGCAACAGCAACAACAGCAGCAACAGCAAAAACAACAGCAAGTGAAAGAGGCAAGTCTAAGTTGAATCCTTAAAAAGCGGCAGCTAAGCTGCGTCAGAGTAATCTACATACATACATACACACATACATACGTACATATGTACAAGCCACATAAATTTTATTCGTGTTGCCTTTTGCATTTTATTTTTATGTGTGCCGCACACACACACACACACACACCAACACATATATATATATATATATATATATATATATATATATATCTCAGCCATCTTTTGCCATCGCTTATCCTTCTTGCCCATTCAAAACTGTGTTCATTTGTCTGTCTGCCTGTCTGGCCTTGTTTTCCCATTGTTGGGGTTAGCGGCAAACAACAGAAATTAACAAAGCAAAACACACACACACACAGACACACACACACAGCACACACACACACACACACACACACACACACACACACACACACACACACACACACACACACACACACACACACACACACACACACACACACACACACACACACACACACACACACACACACACACAACACACACACACAACACACACACACACACACACACACACATACACACACACACACGCAAGACGAGAAATTCAAGTCAAGTGTTGCGGCAAATGCTCAAGTTGCTATCTTTCGTAGGTTTTGGTACGTACCAAGTCCTTAGCCGAATTGCCTTTAACACATATATATATCAAATATATATGTATGTATTTATTTAGATATATATAAAATATACAAGCTGATTGTTTCTATAGCTACCCAAGGCCAGCAGCCAACGCTGCTCCCAGCCACAACTTATCGACTTGGCCCCTGTCTGAAAGTAAGTGCCATCCAAAAAAAAAATTACATAAATACGTAAAATAAAATAAAATACAAATATAAAAATATATGTTTCAGTTATTGTCGTACTCGAAATACGAGCCAGCTCGAGTCTCAGTTGAACTGAAAAGAATGCATTGCCCTCTCGACAATTTGGTTGCTTAGATTTGTTTGAAGCTTACTTAACTTAACAATAATGCTTTGATTGCCTCGCGGAGAGTATTATAGACGAAGCCACATTCGTCTGTCTGTTGAGCTGCGTTTCTGTCAACCTGTCTACCTGTCCAACCAGGTGAATTCTGAGTCGAATCACTATATCAAAAAGCAGCCATAGCAACTATTGATCAACCGATTAAAATCCATATAATAGATTGGCTGGTCTAAAACAAATCATTTGTGATAAGAGTTTACATTAATTAAGTAATTTTATTTTTAACCAACTGTGGCACATAAAAACGAAGCATGCTGCGAAGAAGACAATGGCCGATTAGCCAGAGAAAAAATGAGTATCCCATCAGTTAGGACTCTTGACCCCGTTCCCCACCAATAATAATAACAACGAGCTTTTCACAAAAAAAAAAACAAACTCAGCCCCAACTCAATTAAATTTACAACTCGAATGGGTTTTCATGCCTCCTGCAATAGTTTGCTTTCACACCAAAAATTCCTTTTCGGTCATGTTGATGGTGTTATCATTATTGTTGTTCATTTGAACTCGACTCAAATGAACTAATTATTAGTCGCAGAAAATTCAGATAATTTTAATTTCTGTTCTTTTTTTTATTTTTTTTTACAATTTATAAAGGTAAAAGTAAAGTTTTGCTCTGCTGCAAGAGTATGTTACCCTTGCAGGAGGCTCTACAATATTGTGGTGAGGCTTGAGTTCTCTTCTCTGCTGCTTTCTGAACTTTGTTCACCTAAAACGTGTATATGTGCATCAAGGTGTGAACCCATATTATCGCACTGCTTCTTCAAATCGATCGTATTTGTAAGTAACAAATTTTTTTCATTTTTGTATTTTTTTATCTAGAACCGAAAAAAAGAGGTAATGAGTTGGCTGCTGGTTATTAACTGTTTGACAGCTTACCTCATCAGATAATTCTTTGATTTTTCTCTCTTGCGCAATTAGTTTTTCGCCTCGGTCTCTGGCCACATATTGCAATTTCCCAATTGCCTCCATGTAGGCCAAGTTTAAATCAATATTCCTTGTGGCGGCTGTATTGGCAAGATGATCCAAATTAGTCAGGCTAAAACATAAAAATGAGTAAAAAAAATATAAAAAAAACAACTATTCGCAAAACGGGGCAGTTATCAAATGAACTTATGTACATATGTATATTCCCAATTTGGTGTCTCTAGCTCTTAAAATCTCTGAGATCCGCTGTTCAAACAAACAGACAGACGGACATGGTTGGATGACTCCCCTGCTAATGCAGATCAACAATATACATATATACATATGTTGGATTTACTTACGTTTTCACAATTTCTTCATTTTCCAGACTTATGCTCATTTTTAAAATTTGGTCTTGCTCTGTCATCTTGTTGAAAATAAATTGAAATGTCAATACACATTCCGATTACTAATTTTAATAACAGAAAATATCGATACTGCGCTCGATACCTCAATTTAACTGTTGAAATATGTTTAAATGTTGCAGCAACGATTAATACTTAAGTATCGCTATATCGATTAGTATCGAAGATATGGTCACACATGAATTGTCTTTCTTCTTTTGGCGTTGTATTTTTCCTTATATCAAATGTTGCTCTCTATTCTTCAACAAGTAAAGACGCACTCGCGCATAATAAATATAATCCATAATCAGAAACTGCGTTTTACTCTTCATTTTTCCACACCATTTACAACAGGTTATGGGCCCAGGACCATGAAGAGTAGTGTTTGTTATTTTTAATTGCTGTGTGCTAAAAGAATAATATAATAAATATGAGTGGACAAGGATTATATGCCATCGAAAAGTTGGATGGCGAAAACTATGCGGTGTGGTCGGTGCATATGAAAAGTGTGCTGGTGCATAACGTCTTATGTCCAATTGTTAGCGGAAGAATTGTGAAATCGGAGAGTGCAACTGCTGAAAAAGCTGAGTTTGATACGCGTGACGAAAAGGCATTAGCAAGTATACTGCTGGGTGTAAAAGCGTCACAGATAAGTTTCATAAAGAACTCTGTTTCGGCAAAAGAAGCTTGGGATAAGCCGGTGTGTATCAGCCGCGTGGACCTGCCAGAAAAATTACGTTGTTTCGAAAATTGCTTCGGTTAAGCTTGTCAGAGAATTCGGCTGTGCAAAACTACATAAATGAGTTTTCCGATATAGTGGACAAGCTAAAGGAAATTGATATGGAAATTTCTGAAGACATTTTGACAATTTTGTTGCTGTCGGGACTTGGAAAAAGTTTTGAAAATTTTGTCGTCGCAATCGAAACGCGAGAACAGTTGCCATTATTGTCTGACCTTAAAATCAAAATTATTGAAGAAGGAGAGAGACAAAAAATAAGCAACGAAGAAGCCCACAACAGTGTACAGCAAGCGTTTGTGTCGCGTACAAAAAACAGAGCTAGCAAAAAAGTGCAAGAAAATAACGGTGCTATGCATGCCAAAAAGTGTTATAGATGCGGCCGTGTATGTCATTTTATTGCGCAGTGCAAAGAAAGAATAAATGACAAATGAATGGAAACAAGCAACGACGTAAAACGATCGTTCGCTATACTCGCGAGTGTGCAGAGTAAAAGTAAAGTGACAAAATCGATGTGGTGTCTGGACAGTGGCGCCACTGCTCACATGTGTTGTGATAAATCGTGGTTTGTTGACTTTAAAGAGCACAATGAAAAAATTCTTCTCGCGGGCGAAAATTTAATAAGATCCGACGGCATTAGTACTGTGTGTGTAAATTCGGGAAATTTTTGCATCGAACTAAAAAACGTTTTGTAAGTTAGAGAATTACAAACAAACTATATATCTGTTTCAAAAGCCGTGGCAAAAGGGTATAAAGTGGTGTTTGAGAGAGAGAGAGCCATAATAAAAGACACTCAAAATGTGACAATAATGCAGGCTACTAAGTGTAGTGACCTATTTACGATTGATGTGAATATGGAAAAATGTATGTACTTAAATGCAAGCTGCAGTGAATTATAGAAATGGCATCGTCTTGGTCATCTAAATATGGCAAGTTTAAATAAAATGGCAAGGAATGAGATCGTGCACGGTTTGAAATCGATCAAGAAAAACATGGACTTGAAAGGCGATGTGTGCGAAACTTGCGCAAAAAGCAAAATATGCGTTGGATCGTTTCCAAGGGCATCTGAGAGTCGCGCAAAAGAAGTGTTAAGTCTTGTGCATACAGACATATGTGGACCAATAAATACGATATCTGCCGGAGGGGCACGGTACTTTGCGACATTTATCGACGATTATTCGCGTTATATTTTTGTGTATTTCTTGAAGTCGTGGGACCAAATACTAAATGCGTTCAAACACTTTGTAGTGTTAGCCGAAAGACAATGCGGTAAAAAGATAAAAGCAATCCGTAGCGATAACGGTCGTGAGTACGTGGGCCGTGAATTCAATCAATTTTTATTGGAAAACGGCAAAAAAAGAGAGGTGTCGGTACCATATACCCCGCAACAGAACGGCATTGCAGAACGCGCAAATCGCACGCTAGTTGAGATGGCCACTCAATAAGTGGCACAAAAAGAAGTTCAGGCCAAAGGGTAGCGAGTATATAATGATAGGTTATTCGTTAACAGCATAAGCGTATCGGCTGTATTGTGCAGAATCCGAAAAGGTGATTGAAAGCAGAGATGTCATATTCTTGGAAAAAGATTTTGTAGAATCTGTGAGGGACAACAGAGATAACAGAGATATAGCGTTATTTGATGAATGTGTGCTATCAAATCAGCAGAGCAATGCGCTGACAAAACGCGTTGCAGAATTGACGGAGCGCATCAGCAGCGTAGAGAAGGAGCTGTTCCCGCTGCAGTGCGGCAACAAGGAGGTGACCTCAAAGATCGAGGAGCTGAATGTGGAGAAGACCTCGCTGCGCACCGAGGCCATCAAGTGGCGTCAGCGTGCCAATGCTCTCGTCGAGAAGAGCAACAGGAATCCCGAGGAGTTCAAGCGCCTGCAAGCGGAGCGCGAGAGTCTCGCCAAGCTGCAAACAACCGAGAAGGAGGTGAACAAGAAGCAGTTGGATGAGCTAACGTCACTGAAGTCGCGCCTCGAGAACGAGATTCCGACGTTGAATAGGAATCTACAGATGTCTGATATATTAACCAAGAATTTACAAAAGAACAAACATGTGAAATGTATTTATGAAATGAATTGTTATTAATCTTGGTATGTAGTTAAGTATGTAATCATTGAAAGAGAGTGTTGAAATATGTTTAAATGTTGCAGCAACGATTAATACTTAAGTATCGCTATATCGATTAGTATCGAAGATATGGTCACACATGAATTGTCTTTCTTCTTTCGCCGTTGTATTTTTCCTGTGTTCAAATGTTGCTCTCTATTCTTCAACAAGTAAAGACGCACTCGCGCATAATAAATATAATCCATAATCAGAAACTGCGTTTAACTCTTCATTTTTCCACGCCATTTACAACATTAAGAATACATTGAATAAAAGTTCTTAGTCTAACCGCCAAACCTAGTGCATCACTTTTTGCCGCTTTAAAAACCCAACAAAAGTTGGTGCACAAAGCAACGCAGGCTATTATTTCAAAGGTGCACAAAGCAACGAAGCCTATTATTTCAAGTTATTGTGAAATTAACATGAGGAGGGTCACTCAAAAAGAGTGCACTGTAAAAAGGGAGAGAACCAAACACACGAAGAAGGTAGCAGCACGTGGCAAACGTACGTGCGAAGTACCTTAACAACAGTTTACACCAATAATACTTTAATTATTGTGTGGGAAAACATTCAAGTGTGAGGTGTCCTATACATTGACAAAAAAGTGACAAAAGAGAAGCGAGCATTCCACTGATCATTGTACCCACCCTCAAAAATCAAATCATGTACATGCACAATAGTGCGCTAGCTGATCTTCATATAAATATATATGTAAATGTGTATGTCAAGTACATTTGTGTGTTTTTTTCTTTTGTGCTTCTGTTTCTGTACACACCTTGCAACACTATCAATTAACGGTCATTCGCATCAACTTTTCTCTCTTTTGGCTCTTTTCCCTCCCAAAATTATTTCAGACGTCAGCTACACCCATATTGCTGAAATCGTGCGGAGTACAAAACATTCTTGTTTTCGGCTCAAAACATGACGTAACGCATTCTTAAAGTTTATGTCCTAAATCGGTCCGAAATTAAGCACTTGTTGGTAGTCGGAAGGGTATATGAAGTTCGGTGTGACATTGCTAGCTGCTTTTCAGAGCTGAGGCTGCCTTTTTTCTACATCTCAAAGGAAGATTCGCTAGCGAAAAATGACTGTAACAAAAAGATCTCTCCGCTACACTCAGAAAAAATGATTGAGAATTGCCAGCCCAAAGAGAGGTTTTGTGTTAATATAGGTAAAACTCAATGTATAAAAGTATAACCACTATTAATTAATCGATTCAAATCAACTTTAAATATCACAAAGTCAGCACGAATCAAGAATTTAACTACTTACTTACTACTTACAAAGTCCACGCAAAGTCACTCAAAAACTTCGAATTCGCGCGCAATGACATCAAAAATTGATGGGTGCTGACCTTTCGTCACAGGCAAGCCAAGCCAATCCAAGCCAAGCCAAGCACAACTCGTAGATAACTTTTGTTTGAGAAAGCAATCGTCAGTGGCTGCCTCTTGCCCAGACAATATATTTTTCTTAACATTTGTTTTTTTTTTTTACAATTTATAAAGGTAAAAGTAAAGTTTTGCTCTGCTGCAAGAGTATGTTACCCTTGCAGGAGGCTCTACAATATTGTGGTGAGGTTTGCAACGCACCAAAGAAGGAGTCATCTCCGACCCCATATATATATATATATATATATATATATATATAATTAGATATAAATTCCTGATCAGCATCATAAGCCAAGTTGATTGAGCCATCACCCTCTCTAAGCAAACGAATTCCTTAGCTTTAAAAATCAAACTTGTTGAAACTTAGCATATATTCTTCTTGCTGTTCGAACCGAATGGATGAATCTTTATATAGCTGCCATAGAAACAATTAATCTACGAAGGAATTCTTCAATAAACAATTTTTTGTTTAAGATGACATCCAAACTAAATTTGTCCAATATGCGTTTAATTGTTATAGTTTTATCATTGTCAAAATGGGATTTCATAGTACCAATCAATCACTTTTTTTTTTTAATATATAGTTAAATTTACTCAACGGTAATTTAATGTAAGGGTATATAGTCTTCGGCGTGCTTAAGATATCGTTGGATGTGCCTTCAAGCAGTCTAATAAAAAAGCACTCACTTTTCCAGTGCCCGTCTGCAAGGTGTAATTGTACAATTTTTGGCAACAACCCACGCACATACATACACATACACACACACACACACACACACACACACACACACACACAGGCGCACTCGCAGTCACAGGTTAAAGTAACAGTCACAGTTACAGTCACAGTCACAAAATCAACAAAGGAAAAAATGAGCTATTGCACTGCTGCCATCTGATGAAGTTCAAGGACCTAGTCGACTTGGTCGTAACTAAAAATTCGAAAATACGAAATATATAATGTACGTAACGACGTCGTCATAATGAGTAGCTATGTGGCCAGTATATGTATGTCTGTGTGTATGTGTGTGTACACACACCCAAACAGTCTGTGATTGTGTGTGTGCAACCATTTTTATTTTTGTAGCACGCACATCGCACCGCGCACAAGCGATGATGGCAAAGGGTGGAGTGGTGAGGATTAGTATTGTGGCTTTCGCATGGTGGCTTGTTGTCGGTTGGTAGGGGTACGTGTAGAAGAGGTAGGGCTTAGGTCAGGGGTGACGAGGTGCCATCAAGTTTCTTGGCGTCGCGTCGCGTCGGGTCGCGTGAGCACCTTAAATGTTATAAATTTATTTATCCCGCTGAGCGCAACGTCAAATCGACTTCGATTGCTTTTCGTCGGTGGCTCGCAACAGGTGAAACCTTTGCCACTACACCCTAACACTATCTCTCCCTCTCTCCCTCTCTCTTTCTCTATTGCTCTCTCTCTCTCTGTCTCTCTCTTGCCTGTTGCAGTGTTAGGTAGCGTCTGTGCGAAGCCTTTCATTTATTTGATTTCAGTTCATTGCTGGCCATTGCCACTGCTAATGAAAATCTACACGAAACTTGTAGACAACAAAAACCACAACTTCGGTTGGTTTTTCCTTTATTCTTTTCATTTCGCTTTTCCTTTTCGCTGTTCACTGTTCGCTTTTCGTTTGTCGCCTGTCGGTTTCGTCCTCCTCGTCGTTTTCGTCATTTACTGCAATTTAACAGTTAGTATTTGTCGTTAATGGTAATATATAGCAGCTTGCACAACACTGATGCCCAAAACTTGTAAGACCCCCCCCCCCCCCCCCCCACTTATCAAAAAAAAATATATACGCTCTTTTATATATTGTGGGACAGGGAGTGGTGTGTGGTGGTTCGGTGGCTGGGTAGCTTGGGGTCGCTGTAGTGGCACACAATAAAACACACGATTCCCTATCACATCGCATCCTACGAGCAGAAAAGAAGGAAAACTTTATACGTTGCGGGCTACACAACAAACCACCCCTCCCCCCAACCACCCTTCAAAGTATAAATTAAAATCGTGCATTGAACTGTGCACCCGGCACCTCAAATCCGGGCAGCCCCCCCCACGCACCGCACCCCAACACAATCCAAGCATTTGCGCTTTCCATTTGCCTGTTGCAAGGACCGCAGTTCGTCATTTCTTGTGTTCTCCTCGTTTCTTCTGTGTTTTTCTTTGTTCTGTTCGCTTCAGTTTCTGTCATTTAATACATTTTCATTCAAAAATGTTGAGTGCTATTCCCGTGACTTTAGCCTTTTGCTCTTCTCTGTGCTTCCATTTATTTGCGGCAGCGGGGTGGGTTTGGTGAGGAGGTGCTTCTTTATATCAATTTCAATATGTCTATTACCATAAACAGAGGAAGAGAACGACAAAGAGAGAGAACGAGACAGCGGGGGGAAGGCTGCCAGATTTTGATTTAAAATATAAATGAAAAAAAGGAGAGAACTGAAATGAAATAAAATCAAATAAATGGAAATGGTAATGGTATTCCCACTGTTGATCACAGATTAATTCTGTCTGTCATGTCATCAGCAGTGGCAGACAATGCTCTAATTGTAAAAGCTGCGGTATTTCCATCCATAAATAAATAAAAGTCTTTTCTTTGATATAATACTTCAACAGCAACTGAATGACATCATCAGCTTATCTCTTCGATTGCGATTGTTTGTTACATCGATAAGAAATTTGCGGCTGTTTAAATTCATGTTTGTGTTGACGCTATTGCTTTTCAACAGGAATATTTACAGCACTAATGTGACTTGGCAAACTAGTGATAGTAGTTGATACTACATATTCAAATTGAAGAATTGATATTGATAATAATGCTAGCAGATAGCACGAAGAGCAGCTAAATAAAAGACTCATCATCAAATTAATCCAACGAGGACACACACACACACACAGGACAGTTATTTAGATGGAATAGCTAGGAATATGTATCGATAACTACAATGGTATATCGATTTAATGTCTCGAGTCTTTTGAAGCCAGACACAAAGACGGCCTCATTTGCAATGTGCTGCAATTGCAGAGACTATAATTCCAGAGACATTCGCCTCCAATACCCCTCCCCCACACACGCACACAGACACAGACACAGACATGTGTTTTTATTTATTTTTTATTTTGCGATGCTACAGTTCATTTGGCACAGCGTTGCCAGACATTGTCGATGAGACCGATGAGACGAAGTCTCCGCATTCACAATTCGCTTTACAGCTTTTATGCTCAATTACTTTTGTTCATGCCTTCAATTTATGGCATAACACACACCCACACACACACACACACATGAATTTTAATGTTATGTTGTTATTGTTGTGGCAGTTGCTGTTCTGTCTGGGCAACAACCGGCTTCTTGCAACAGCTTCTCTCTGGCTGGACAACATAATTAAGTTTAATTGACAACCGCTGACTGTTTGATTGGCTTCAGTTGGGGTGCGAGTGCTGGTATGTGTGTGTGTGTGTATGTGTGTATGTGTGTGTGTGTGTGTGTGTGTGTGTGTGTGTGTGTGGCAACCACGTGTGGAGAGAGCAGCTGTCTAAATTGAGCGAAGACAACAGTTAAAATCACCCATCCCCCATCAACCAACAAAAATTGTATGCCATACAAATTCGTAAGCAAAGCGTATTTGTGTCCTGCGCCCATTTTTGCTACGAGATTTACAGAAATAGATTTGATGGCAGTTTTTGCTTTGAATTTCTTAAATCGACAAGCTTTTCAGTTTTAAAGAACTTGCCGAACATCAAAGATGGCCTTCACAGAAAAATGCAATAAAATGTTCTTAATGGAATCGGCTTAATGTTTGACTCGAATTCAAGCTAAAGGCTTGAAACTGGGCACATAGATATACACTTTTATGTTTGCGTTGGACATGATTTTAAAAAAATGGGTTTGCCACGCCCACTGGGGGGCAATTGGCAAATCGATATGCCTCGAGGTGGAAATGTGTTTTCCACAATTTCAAAGGTTCATTTCCGGTCCCAAAAATGTTAGCGACACTTTTAAAGATAGGGTCAACCAGTTTACTGATAGCCTTGCTTAAAGGTTAAGCCACGCCCCCATATACGCAGAAAGGCGCTCTACACGCGTTGTCAACTGTAGTTTATTTCTTCTTTTTTTTCTCTCTCTGTCTTTCATTTATGCAAGAGCTTGAACAATTGTTGTTTAATCTGTTCTCTTGTTGCTGCTGTTGTTGTTGTTGTTGTTAATATGTTGCAAGTGGAGTGGAGTGGCGAAGGGGGCATGCCACACTCCCAACCCCAATATGTATGCAACGATATGTTTTAAATGCTCTTGTTGTTGAGGACTTGAAGTGTTTTGCAAATCCATTTTGCAATGCAACTCTCTTTGACTGAATAAATCAATTGATTTTATTGTGTATGTGTGTGTGTGTGTTTAATATTGCATTTATTTATTTTATTGTTTTAATTGATATATTTATGATGCTTCATTTCCACTGGGCCTCAGTGTCTGTGTGTAAATAAAAATGCTTGTGATAATTGCCTGAATTGACGCACATAAATTAATTTACACACAGCTTGTGCTCGATGTTGTTGCTCTTGTTGCTGTTGCTGCTGTTGTTGTTGTTTGTGTTTGTCGTTGTTGCAGTTGTTATTTTTGCATTTAATTCCAATATGCATGGGGTTATAGTCCATTATCTAACCGCCAGCATGAAACGGAAATTTTTTGTGTCCTCCTCTTTTTGCCACAGCTACATCTATATACATATCTCTATCTCTATATTTATATCCATAACTATATTTATACCTATATCTGTATCTATAACTTTATCTTTATCTATCTCTTTGTGCTTATACAAAGCAGCCTACTATTTGAGCATTTAAATGGCCATCACTGCCAGGGCTAACGAGTTGCTTCTGTTCATGATTCGTTGTTACAGCAAATTGCAATGGCATCACACTTAATTAATTACACACAACTTCACATACAACCAGAAAGAACATACATTTATCTTCGACAAGCCAAAAATTAGGGACCCTTTCTGATCGACTTTTTTATAGAAGCTACTACTATATCATATAGTAAATATTTTATGCCCAAATCTGTGGATGTGCACATGTGTCGACCGATTGCTCCTATCGTAATATATACTTTTATATATATATATTTATATATATATATATATTGCATGTAGTATACAGACAGATATATGACAAGTTTCATCGAAATAGCAGCATAACTCAGAGAGTAGTTTGCAGGAATATATACGAATATATAATTTACTTCATGTCAGACATTTCGCCTTTAACGACAAAGTCATTGGACACAAGACAAAAGACAGAAGACAGCAGCGGAAACATGTTAACAACAATTTTAAATATTCAGCTGTGTTGTGAATTGCAAAGAAGTAGGACGTGTGTGAAGGACAGAAGGACAGACGGGTGGACGGTTGGACGGATGGACAGACGGGTGGACAATAGCGTAATAATAGGAGCTGTGAATCTATGAAAACAGGTTCAAATGCATGAGTAAGTGCTTACGCGAACGGTAAGCCCAGAAATAGCATTGAAACTGCAACTTGAACAAAACTTTATGAAATTGCTAAAAAAGGAAAAAAAAAAAGAAAACAAATTGAATGTGTGGAAAAGATGAATGCAAGCTGAGCTGATTCCCAAGAGAAGCTCAACTCATTGTTTGGCGTTTATGAGTGTATTTTGATTAAGCATGCTTTGAATGCCAAATTGAATTAGTAAGCCCAACAGCAGGACTCTCTCGCTTGACCTGGCTCCAAAAACATACACGTATATATACATGTAAATATATACATGTATATATATATATATATATATGTGTGTGTGTGGGTGTGTGAGTCCCAAAAGTGATGTCAAGTGCAGGCAGGCAAATCACATTCTAATGCCATTTCTCATTCTCAACACCCCAGAACTGCAAATAAAATTTGGAGAACTGGCAGCTGGCAACGGGCAACTGGCAACTGGCAACTGGCAACTGCTCAAGACTTTTGGAGCCTCTGTTATGCAAATAGCAATTTAGCCAGCCCCAGACAAGACTCAAGGGGCGGGGGCGTGCCACTTTTGGGGGCGGACGGAAGCAATTTTATGGATAAATAGTATGTAAATCTTATAAACAAGTTTAAGGGTATAGAAATTAAAATCGTTCGCCTACAAATTGACATTAAATATCGTTAAGGCATATCCTTGCCACTGGCCAAGCAGCAAAAAGCAGAAGGAGGAACAGCACCAGCGTTTCCAGCTCGGCGCATTGTTCTTCTTTTCCCGCTACACTCAGCGAAATATGCGAGCAAAGGTGCTTAAGTTAACATTGGCAACTTGATTGAGGATGTCAAAAGAATTCTTAAAATTAGGATTTCTGTTATTTGATTCTATATTTTTCATATTAAGCTAATTTTGATTACGTTAGTATTTGATTTATATACAAAATTGTCTGTTTATTTTTTTTTTTACTGTATTTCTTTGTTTTTACCATCTTTGTTTTATAGTTTGCTGTTTCAGTTTACTTCCCTATCGCTGTTGCTGTCGCTTGGGGCCTTGTTTTATACTTGCCACTGGCAACGGCAACCACAACAACAACAACAGCAGCGGCAACAAAGGACAACAACGGGCAATTTCGCCAAATTAGTTGCGCTGCAAAATTGACATTTATTGTTTTTAGAATTTTTATAAGCTCTCGAATCTGATGCCAGCAATGCAACAAAACAACAGCGAAAACAACACAAATTACATAAAGCTGCTCAGCACAGGTGCAAATTGTTTTCACTCGCTTAAAACAACCCAATCCCAATCCCACCACACCACACCACACCACACACAAACAACAACCAACAGGCCCTTTACATTTGTAGACAGCACTTGAGCCAAGTTAAGCCGCAGCTAACAAGAAAAGCGAATCAGAACAGCAGTTGACTTAAGTTGAGTCAATCGCTTAAGACCAAATACTATCTATTAAGTACAGCAGTTCTTCGCACAACAACTCACAGCAGCTATACTCGACTGTAAAACTGAGAGTATTCTTATTTATATATATGTATATATATATATATATATGTATATATATAAATATGTATATCTAATTTTTAACATGAGGATGGGTAACTCATAAACAATTAGTACAACTGAAATGCGATTAAATCTGCATTGTAGGTTGTCTGGCATAAATGTATGCATTCCACAGTATTCCACAATGTGACAACTTAATATGATTAAATATTATTTATTTATTTATTTATTGTTTTGTAAGAAGCGCAAAATAAACAATGCAATTTCGGAATGAAATCAATTTGTGTAATTATTCAGGCGCAACAACAGCTGCAACGGTTAATGTAAATGCAAATGTATACACATATATATACATATATATATAGTAAAAACTATCGATAATAAGGGTCAAGTAGCGCAGACTAATTTAGCATAAAAAATAAAGTGCAGAAATTGAGTAATTAATTTGCCAATCAGTAAAAAGTTGCAGCTTTAATAAATATATTTGAAATATGAATACAAAATACAAGTTTGTCGCAGCATTTGACAAGTTTGAGCATCAGCGGCAGTCAAGCATCTGTAATGAGATTTGATTTGTGCTCGAGACGTATAAATAAATGAATAAATAAATCAAATGCAAATGCCAAATTTACATCGGCAACCAGTGCAAAGTAACCGACTTGGCAGATATTCTGCTATCAATTTGCTAGGTAATTATCTATTATTGATAGCTGATAGTCAACTATCGTATTTAACCACAACAACAACAGTCTAAAATCAGGAATATCTAAGTTAATAAGTTCTGCTCTTGTGTCATGTGCATTCATATTCATTATGTAGTTCTGACTAACGCATTCGCGGTGCGTACAGGGTATAGAAAAATTGTTAGTGGATTTTGAAGCGAAATTAAAATTTGATATTTATTTGCAAACGTTTTGCGCCTCATCTCTATTTATGGCAAAGCCTTATGCAAAACCAGAAAACAAAGAGTGAACAACCCCATTTTCTTAAAGGGGTGTTCGTGTGTGTGTGTGTGTGTGTGTGTGTGCTTGGGTGGGTGGGTGTGTAGCGCTCGCTTTTATGATTGTCTTGAGGATTTTCGTTTTACATTTTGTATGAATTTTTAATATGTAAGCAAGCAGCAAATAGCAAACAGCCAAAAGCGAAAAACCGAATCGGAATCAAAATCAAAATCAGCAGCAACAATTTGGAAGGAGACCGGGTGGGATTAAATAGGTAGGGAGGAAGGTAGGTATGGTGGTAGGAAGGGAGGGAGGGAGGGCGGGAGGGAAACGTAGGCAACAAAGAAAAGACAGGGCCAACAAAATGTCTATAGAAAGATAAAAAGGAATATCAAGCCAAATAAACCTTAAGGACATTGTAAAATTAATTCAAACGGACATGTACAATAAGTCAAAATACATATGTAAGAAACACACACACACACACACACACACACACAGAAATAAATGTATGAATGTGTACAAATGTATGTGTGTCATTTTACCAATTTACGGTTTTTCTACTTTCACCTTTCTCTCTCTTCCTCTCCCACTCCCTCTCTTTGTGCACATTCAAATGAGAATATATGAGCGATACTGTGGGTCTTATTATATGATGTATATATAATATCAGTTATTAAATTGATGTGGAAATCAGATCATGTTCGACCTTGTGTTTAAACCGCATTTCCATGCAAGAAGAAGTTAATCACAGAATCAAATTAAATAGATGACATCTGAGATTGCAGCTTGCATTTATTTTTAATATGTATTTTATATATGTATATTTTATATTGATGACTCCAGCTGGCTTTTTTTCCATTAAAATTTCTCCTCCTTTTTTTTAAATATTATTCTCAGTTGCCATTTTGTATTTCCCATCAGTCCTTTGCTTGATGTAAAGCAATTTGTGCAGATACTATTTGCGTTTGCTTCAATTTATTATAAATAAGACATATTGGAAGATAAATCAAATATAACTACTTTGCATTTGAAGTTCGATTGCGTTGATGACACCGCAGAGAACTAACTTCAATACTAGAAGATATTAAAGTATGAATTATGAATCAACCTCAAATTGGGATTTACAACGTGAATGCATTTATTTATCCTGCTATTTGTAACTCAATTGTTAAAAGGATTTTAGGCTAAATATAAATGTTGCCTCCGCCTCAATGTTTTGGCATATCCAATCTCATCTCAGGGTTGCTCTTAAATACTTAAGACCCACTTAGGATATTATTGTTATCCTTCTTGTTGTTTTCGTTGTACTATGTGCAAATGATAACGCTTGCTTATCCAAAGGGAAAATGAAATAAAATGCTATACTGTATAATTTGCCTTGTTTCTTCAACACTCTCTCTCTCTCTCTCTTTCTCTCTCTCTCTCTCTCTCTCTCTCTCTCTATCTGTGTCACTTTCGCTCTCTGACCACTCTACCCACTATATCACACACACATACACACACACACACACTTGAGAACCGCTTAAGTGTGTAATAAGGATAACAATTTCCCATGGCCCCAAAACTGACCTTTCTCAAGTGCCTGAAACACACGCCAAGTAACATGGGCAACATTGCTATGGGCTCCGGCAAACAGACAGTGTAATGGAGACATACATTTGAGGTCCACATGGAACCGCAGCTGGAGTCATCTTTTGTCATCGTTGCATAGCGGAAAATCATGTGCCCAAGGACTTGGAAAATTGACATGCTATTTCAGTGTATACGCAATGCTCACGTTTGTTTCAAATCTGACTTGCTACTGTTACATTTGTATACATATATATATATATATATATATAGATATATATATAGATATATATATATATATACTGTTAAGGCATTCAAAACATTGACAATGTCTAGCTAAGTGTTTCTAGCTGCCTTTTCTCATTGTATTATGAATATTTTGCTTCCTTTTCTCGATTTGCATTTTGCAACAAATTCTCAACAAAAAAAAAAAAAACAAAGAATACAATTTCTAGGAGAATAGCCGGCAAAGTTGTGAGCCAAAAAAAAAATGGGAAATGTTCACAAAAAAGTCGGCCTGCTGTTTATTGTAATACTTACATTAGCTTCGCCCAATGAACTCTGAACAATGTTTTTTCTCTCCCATTTGGCCCGTTTTATGTTTGGGGCTTGAAAATAAATTATGCAACACTCAAGGCGTAAACAGTGTGCCGATGAACTGTGAGCTAAACAATATTTATTTGATTAAATACACATTCAAAAATGTTATTGCATTTGGCGATCCATTAAAACAATAGACACTTTTCTCAACCAATAAAAAACACGTTCATTTTAGTGCTATTTGTATTTGCATACCCTGAAAATACGCAATGAAGCTGTCAAAAGTTAAACATTTTTCATATATATCGAGTTGAACTTGTTGATTTTTGTTTTATGGTGGATAAAGACTTGGCTTAAGGGTATCTGCTCGTCGGGTTCGCTCGACCAGCGCATTCTTCCGTGTATTGTTTTTTTGTTTTACGAGATGAGTGACAGCTCACAGTTGGAGTGGTGTAAGAACACCCGCTGCTTGATGGCTCCCAAACATTTTGTGGTATATTTGAGACCCAAATGGTTCTCGCCCTCTCTCTCTCTCTCTCTCTCTCTCTCACTTTCTTTCTTTATGCTTCATCTTCTCTGTTTATTGTTCGTTTTCCCTTCGACGCGCTGCGGGCAACCGAAATCGAGTTCACCCATTGCGTTCAATCGCCCCTCGGTTATTGGTGGCTTTATCCTTATCTTTAATCGTTGCCATTGTCCTTCGTCCTCCTTCTTTCTTCGCTCTTGTCGCTTTGCTGCTCATGGCTAAAGGCAAAAGGCATCTGTAATGACCCAGGAATGATGTTGTCTTTCGTTATTGATTTCACTGTTGCATTTCCGCATCTCCCTTGAAGGGAAACTGCTGCATACAGCAAGAAACTTTATACTTTGAGGATTATATTCATGTCCAATTATGATTGTTAAGCAAGATTCCAGCATTACTGTCCTTGCATTGTATAGATTGATCCCTTTAAGTCTGGGCTAAAACTTATTCCTTCAAGTTTTCTTTAGCCTGTGCATTAGCATGTCATGTATGCTCACCTGGCATACCCCTGGCATGGCATGTCCCATCCCTTATTCCTCATGAGGCTGTGCTTGCCATATGTTTTCTAACTTAATAAAGCAGGTGGAAACTTGTTTTTTGTAATTTCCAAGGCTTCCAACTGTCTTTAGCCTTAAGCATTGTTTTTGAGTTCAACCTAATGTAATCTTGCAACTTTTTCTTTCAAAATTTGAGCCCCAGTTGTTTTGAAACACCAAAAAATAAATGAAATGATTTGCCTTTAATTTGGTTCACGGTTGCAACCAATAACTCAAATCGTTTTGTGACATTGTTAGTTGTGATCGGTTTACAGCCCAGCCTTATTAGTTTTCAGCTCAATCCGATGAGCTTTGTATTAAATTTGTTCCGTTTCACACAATTTGTTAGTGTGTCAAATATTTGTATTGATTCCGGATTTATCGAAATAATTCGGATGATGAGGATCTTTCAGCTGTTGCGTGTTAGTGGTGCTGATTTCTTGGCAATGCTCTTATTGGCTGGGCTGCTGCATTTTTATGGCTTGATCTGGAGTCCGTTGCGTAATCAGCGTCCTGATTTGAGCTCTGGCCTGTATATCCTTGGAGTCTTGCTGCTGATGTTGCGTCCCTTGATTTGGAGTCGTCCTTTGCTGAAAATGGGTATGGGGTTCACTTATTTTCTTTTTTTCTGGCTCAATTTGCTGAAGATGTGCTTGTCACTGATGTTGCTGCAACATGTGGCACTCCTCATTCTGTGGGACAACTGCGCCTGGTTTCTGAATGCCATACTTCCACAAGATTGGGCTGTTATTATTCGCCTGCTACTGTCCCTGATCGTATTCGGCTTTGCGATTTACTGTTGGGAACGCCAGCTTGAAGTTGATCGTTATCGATACTCAGCTTACGCCCTTGATGAACTATATAATCCTGTGAATCACTCCACGTTCAGTAGCTATCATCAGACCGAACTATTTGAATCGATGGATTTATTGTCGGATTTCTCAGAACTGTGGTGAAGCAATTGGAACTGTTCATAAGTGAATTCCACTTAATTTTAATTGCTCTCTATTTATGTATGTAACTGATCTGTTATTGTATTATTGTTTTTTAACGTGTCTTGCTAAATTCTAGTTACCCAAAATAAAATATTAAAAAGTATATTTAATCTCTACACATTCAGCGTATTTATTAATCAGTAAATAGTTAATTAAATCAAATCGCTGTGATTTTGTGTTGATGTGTTTAAAACTGAATAAAAGCTATTGTATAGCTATAAAATTAAAGAGAGTCAATAGAATGGAATTGAATTGAATTTATCCTTCCGCAAGACTTTTTTCTACCGAAGATTCATTGCATGGTATATATTGTATGAGGCGGCTGCGGTATACTTTTAGGGATAATCAGGCAACTCTAACTCTGCCAAGTCCTTGCCGATTTTCAAAGGACATGGTGCGTGAGAAGCGCAAAAGACCTCATCTTCCAAACTGGATTCAAGGATTATTTTATTCACATTTTGTCAACTTTTTTTTTCGTTTTCCTGTGAGTTAACAAATATATTTCCTTTAAAGATGAATCAAAAGTAGCTCTAACACGGCGAAATTCGAATAATGCGTTAGGACATTTACCATAAAACTGCATTCAAGGATTATGGGGTCATCTAGAAATCCAAAATTGGTCAAAAATGTGCCAAATTAAGAAAATTATTTTCATTTTAGATCTATACATGTATACTATGAACAGATGGCATCGCTTGATGCTTTCAATTGTATTTCATAGCTTGCACAATTCAATTATGTTTTGATAGTAGAGCTAAAGCAAAACATTTGCATTCGACTGGTGCAAGCACCTCAGCGCACCCAAGGCAGAGCAATTCTTGTGGCCACAACCAAATCCCCAGCTGAGAAGATTGCCATTTAGTGTTAGTGGTGCACCACAGTCGCCCGGAGAGGATCAGACCTATCCGCTGGGATGTCCAGCAAAGCAGAAGTGCCGACTCCACACCTGTGCAAACTTCATTCGATTTGACAGCAGTAGATTCTGGCTAATGGTCCCAGAGCCCTTTTGATGAGCAATGTCTCCGCCACACGCTGTTGGCAGTTGCACTAGCCGATTAATGATTATACGATGAATGGCGAGATGTCGATAGTCTGCCCATATTAAGCTGCAGCGACACTTGACATGAAAACTGCCTGCAGGGATACGCAGTCGGATGTTGGATATTGGATGCTGGCTTTGACTGCTCTCTTCATATCCCAATCTGCAATATAGAATAAGTGTGGAAAAGTTATTATAACTGAATGTTTAAGCTAAAATGTAAGTAGTGTTTAGCATGGGTAATTCGATGCTTTGACTAAAACTTCGATAGGCTTTACAAGTCTTAAAACAAGTGCTCCAATCTCAATAGACTTTTAAACCTTTCGCTTTTGGCGACGCTTTCGCATTTGGACAGAGTATTCTCAAGTCGAGTGCTCAGCGTTTATTGCAAGGCGAATTGCGTTTCGTGTAAGTGCATTAAGTATGCGTGTGTGTGTGTATGTGTACAGTGTGTGTGTGTGTTATTGTTGTATCAAAAGAGCTGTACGCACTCCGCAAGAACAACAAAAAAGGCAACTAAGTGCGGATCCATTTGAGGTTACACGAAAAATCGCTTTATGTTGACCCATCGCTGAGGTAGCGCCTCCTGTTGTGTGTGTGTATATGTGTGTGTGCCTGTGTGTGTGTGTCTGTGTGTGTATGCATGTGTGTGGTTGCGTTTGTGTGTGCGTTTTTAATTGAATTGCAAAACTTGATGCAGCCACACCTACAATATGTCCTAGACACGTGCTAAAGTGTTTTCTTTTTAAATACCCTGTAAACATTAAAAATGTGTAATAAAATAAATGAAGTGCTGTGAAAATGTGAAGATGTTTGTTATAGTCAGAAAAAGGCATTTCTGAATCCACAATTTATGTTTATTTTTTTAAGAGACAGCTCAAGCTCAAAAACTATGAGTATTTTTTTTTTAACAATTGCCGATTATTTAAGGTGATCGATACGCTTTGCAAACAGAAAAAAGGTATTCACTATACAAGTGTGTCAAGGCTAATGAGAGGGTACCTGCCAGTCGTACAGTCTCAAATCGAGCATATTCATTTTTTTATAGCCGTTTTTAGACTGCTTTTCAGCGTTTTTATCGCTGTTTATCTGCTTTTACAATTTTTATTCAACGACTTTCTCCTTTGTCTGGTTTTCTGTTGCTGTTGTTGCCCTCTTGGAATAGTGAGAATGTCGCTGCAGGATATTGTGCGTTAAAATCTGTCAACAGAAATTCAATTACATTTTGCGGCATTCGTTGTCCCACAGAACACAACGAAAGCCCCAAGCCCCAAAGAGGCCCAGAAACGCCCAAGTCTTGGACTATATACAACCCACTATTCTCTATCAAATATCCTATCTACCCTCTAAACTCTGCCCTTGTCCCTATGGCCAGGTCGGCTTGTCGCTCTCAGCAGTGTGTACAACTGTTACACAAACAGACAACAGGCTTTCTTACTTTTCTTCTTTCTTTCTTTGGCTTTTTCAGTTTATCTTTTTCCATTTTTCCTTATGGCTGCAGCAATGCTCTTCTTCTTGGTTGCCTTTTTGTTGGTCTCTTTCGACGGTAAGCTGCTACTGCAGCTGCTAAACAGGATTGAGCCATTGATTCGCATTGCCTTCTTGGAGCACGTACGTTCTTTTCTCTTCTCTACTATCTTGTCTCTTCTTTGCGAACTCTTTAGGCTCCTCCTGCTGCCTTCTACTGCCTCCTACTGGCTGCCTGCCTCGAGGCGACAAATTGAAACTGATTCAGAATCTGAAGCTAAAAGTGAAACTGAAACTGAAACTGAAACGGGGATGCAAAAGCTGCCAACGAGTATCTGTCTGAGTGTGTTGCCGCATTAGTTTTAAGCTGCATCTAAGTGGTTTCTCATTCCCAGAGATAAGTTCGTAAAATAGCTAATTCACATTGAATCAACGATTTGAATATAACCTGCTGAACAGTGGGAAATAGTAAGATCTTTAGGAATGATGCAACGAAAGTAAAAGAAGGCCATAACAAATGTTGGCAATTATTCGAGTCATACGATGAATAAACGAAATCATTTTCAAATAAATTACGAAATGCGCTTATTAAAAGTAAGCTATTCAAATTAAAATAGAATCAACAGCGTTCATGAATCAATGACTGAATAAAGAAATGAATGTCCGTTGCGTGAAGGACAAATTTTCCTCCTGGTTGTAGCAGCCGCAGCAGCAGCAGGCCGAGGAGGTGAAGAAAGCGGGGAAAAACGGCGGCGGCGGCATTGGCATTCGAAATATCTTTAAGTGGAATGTTGACAGATTTATTTCAAAAGCAATTTGCAACCCCCGCCTCAGTAGTCCCACCTACCTCATTCTCAAACTGTATTGGAATGATATGTAAGTATTATTTCATCAAGACGAAATCAATGGCACAAATTAAAAATAAAAAATTCCAAAGCAACATTAGCAATGGCAACATACTCGCTATCATTAACGATGGCCCAAATCGACAAGAAGCTGCAGCTGAAGGTCAACTTCAGCCATCTTCCATTTTCATTTTGCTCAACAACTGGCGGGTAATGTTTTATTTAAGACTTCATCAAGTTTCGATGCAAAAATTGTTGCCTGATTTTTCGGGCACAGGAAGGCAGAATTTGGAACGGCATTTCCATTAAATAAGAGAATCAATATCCGGCTAATTTCTACAACAAAACAAAATGCAGCAACTACAAAATGCATTCGACAAGCATAAATTGTGAATCTAATTATAATGAATTATAGAGAGCTTGTTAATTAGGTATTTAGATGGTTGTTTAACAATATATATGAATGCCTAACGGATTCGGAGCTGCCTCCTTCTATGCTGCTTCAATGATGATGATTCCTGATTATTTTATATTGCAGAGAAGTGAGCTGTTTACCACCCGCCAGCATTGAAATGGCTAAAACTTAAGTGGCTAAACCTGTCTCTGATTGGTAATCGATAAAAGACAAATGCAAATCAAAATGTTGAATAATAATAACTTAATTCCAAAACGCCTCCGCACAAAACCCTCACTGACCCGCGATAAAAAGTATTCCGGTCAAACTAGTTAACCTGAAAGTTTAAATTTACCTTTAGCTTTTGTGAGTGTGTGTGTGTGTGTGTGTGTGTGTGTGTGTGTGTGTGTGTGTGTGTGTGTGTGTGAGCGTCCTTAACATTGGGCCAGGTTCATCCACTTCAAATAGGAAATGGCTGCGGCAACTGAAAGCGAAAAGTTTTTAATCAGTTATGTAAATTGTGTTGGCCCCCAAAACGTTGTCGAGCTGTCAAAGTCGCCTCAGCGCTATATTTAATTGGCTTTTATATTATAAATATATATATGTCACAAATACATATATATAGCGATATATATAAATGTAAATAAATATATATATATATATATATATATATATATTATCTATATATATACACGCTCCACGATACATTTCCTATTTTCCATTTTGAATTTTCCATTATTTAAACAACAATCTACAAATGGCATCCAAATTGATTTATTTTTATTGCCATTGTTCTGCTGGTTCTTATTATTGAATTTATTTATTTGTCATTTGTTTGCCATACAAAATTGATTGATATAGTATTTATTTTCAATAAGTCACAAACAAATTCAATTTTTAATTAAAAACGGCAACAAATGAAACATAAAACCGACATTTTCACATGGCTAAGCGAGACAAGAATTTTAGAGTGAATATCATTTCAATCTTTTTGCTTAAATTGTGCGCATATATATCTCTCCCCTCAAAACAGGAATAACCTACCCCCCCTTATCCACCGCCCCCACACACACACTGTGCTACTTGATTTAAGATTTGAGTCGAGTGCTGGATTTGTACATCTTTAAGCTAAGTCTTGTAATATTATCCATCACGCAACGCAAGCTGAAAGGTTATTTAAATCGCCACGCGTTTCTGCTTGAGTGAATTTCAGCAACACCACTCTTCTTTCCGCCTCCCCCAATTGCTATCCCCCGGCCTATAAGCTACCCAACCAGGTTGTGCCCCGCACTTCCATTGTCTGCGATTTCTGAGCCTGCGAAGTTGCCTTGGCTTTGGCGACCCCAATAATTGTGATATCCACTTTCGTCGACTATCTACTTCTTTAATGGATAAATACACATACAGATTTATATATAACTGTAGTTGTGTGTATCTGTATCTGTATCTGTATCAGTGTCTCCCTGTGGCTTAAGCAACTGCAACTGGCTGCTGTCAAGCACTGCTCCTTGTACAATATGCATGACATGTGTTCGCGGTTTACTCTGTCTCTCTCACACACTCTCACACACATACATAGTGCACACACACACTAACAAAAATATATATGACTTCGAATAACAGATAATTCTTCTTTTTTGCACATTTACAAATTATATATTTTAGATTTTTTATTCGAGCACAAAACGTATCCGAAAATCTTAAGCTATGAATATATATTCTTGAAGTGAGTAACGTTATCAGGCACGAATGTACCTCGTAACAAGTTTTCTTTGATTCCAATTTGGGCTTTCAATTCGTAATTTCGGATTTTCCATTCTAGAATGAATAGTTCTTGAAATAGAATTACGTTTATTATGAATTGACAATCTCAAAAGTAAAATTTAGTTCAATATGAGCTACATTTTACTGTTTTATCTTCTTTCTTAACACATATGACATAAATATATATATATAATATATAATAATCGTTTCGGAAATCACATTCAATTTCACATGACAATTTGTAGGTCATATATTTTCTCTGAGTGCACACACACACACACTCGGACACACATTAATTGTATGGCCCGGAGAGGCGTTCTGAGTGAGTTGAGTTGCACAGAGCAGAGAGCAGAGCCAGAGCAGGTCAGCTGGTAAGCAGCTGCCATAACTCAACAACATTTCATTAGACCATTAACTGTCAACTGCACGGACACGGAACACGGTACACGGTACACGGTACACGGTACACGGTACACGGTACACGATGTCCACAACACCTGAGAGGCTCCGGAGCACTTCCCCAACCTCCCCAAATCCCTCCTCCATCCATCTCGCACTCTTAGCATATTTCGGGAGTCGTCCTTCGCCTTTCGCGTGTTCAGTGATTTTTCTTCTCTTTCTGTTTGCATTGTGCAGCTACCTGAAAGCATGATTTATAATTGAGCTATCCAGATTTTTGATTTGAGTATTACCCCTGTGTCCTATACGTGTGCAGTGTTGTAAGACGACAACTTACCCATATTATATTTTATTAAACTGATCAAATCAAAAATTCTATCTGTCCTGCACCAAACAAAGAAAAGAAGAAATAAAGAACCAAACGAAACTATCTCAAAAGCAAGCAACAAATTGTCGGATTTGTCAAAGCGTAACAGTGTTGCATACCAACATGAGGAATACCTTTGAGAAATGACGTTAGCCAATACAACACAAAACTATTTTACGGAAGTCGAGCATTTGAGTGGGATTCAAGCAATCAACGCAAGTAGCACGCAATCACATTTACAAGTCTCTCTCTCTACCTCTCTCTATCGATCTATCTATCTCTCCGTCTCCCTCTCTTTCTGTGTGTGTGTGTGTGTTAATGTGCGTGTACAGCCAATGTTTTAAGCAGTTGGCAACTGTCAAATTGGCTGACAGAGCAGCAGATGTAAGGTACTCGCAGCAGACTGCAGAGATTGGTTATAGGCCTGAAATACCACAGAACACCTACAGATCAACATATAAAAACACACACACATACACTCACACAGACACGCACTAATACACACACACACACACACAACCACAAACAAGTAAGCCTGTAAAACAAATAGTTGGCATTTTCTTGACTTGGTTTGCTTGTTAGACAAGAACTTGACCACTTCCCTTCCTGACAGTCTGGCTGCAAGTATGTGTGGCTGGGTGTGTTTCTGACTTTTGATTAGACCAAATGTTTGCGGTCCTTGGTTGTTAGTTAACTACATTTGGACTGCACAGCAGAGCAATGCGATTAAATTACAACTTTGCTTAGCAACTCTTTCGGTTGGTTTTCCAGCACTGGCAAATTGCTACATGAGGATCGATCTCGTTGTCTGATTTTATTATTTATTTAACTTAATTTGTTTATATTTGATCTCACATGCTTTACCAGCAGTAAAGTTTATTTATGTCCGTTTAGAATTATTTGACCTTTTCATTTAACTCTGCCAACAACTTTTTATATAACATTTAGTATTTTGTTGAGCTTCTCATAGCAATTTTTATCAAATTTGCAACATTTGTGTGTCCAACTGCACCGTTTTTAAACCCCACTTTTATTTAGGGGTGGGTTTGTATCCTATTTATATATATATATATATATATTTGTACTTTTTTTTTCATTTATTTTTCCCCTGACAAATATTGTCTTTATTTTGTAAGGCAGCAGCTCAACTTGTGTACCCTGAACCCATTCAAAATAGGCAAACGGGTATACTAAAGTTGTGCAATACTATGTGACGGGCAGAAGATGGCATCTTCGACTCCATAAGGCATATACATACATTGTTGATCAGGATTAAGAGCCAAATCGATCTGAACAAACGGATCTCAGAGACTGCAGATTTGGAATGTGAGCCAACTTCGTTTATCCCAATATCGATACAAATCGATTATCGATAGTACTAAGGAAAGGCTATATTGGAGTATCTCCTAGTCGAGTTCTCTTGACTCGAGCACTCCAACTTGTTTTTCTTTGCACAACAAACAAAAAACAAAAATTGTCAACTGCTATTTTTATTTTATATACACTCTTCTTCTTCCATTTTGTTATTGTTGTTGTTTTTGTTTATCTTGCGGACATTTCATTTGACTCACAACTATCATCATTTGTTTTGCCACGTTGACACGTTGACCACGTGACATCTCTCTATGTGTGTGTATGCCTGTGTGTGTGTTTGTTTCTATTTCTTGTTTATTTGTGCCTCCCATTTCTATGTAACCGATATATCCATCAACTCTGGACCCCCTCCCCCTTCCGCTCTATCTCTCTGCCACCCTTTGTCTATTTGATTAGGTTTCGTTTTATTTCATTGAAAGTTTAACTGGCTTATAAAAAGAGAAAACAAGTCTGTAAATGCATTTAATTTATCTTAAAACTAAGCTGACAAAGATTGAGAGAGAGAGAGAGAGAGAGAGAGAGAGGGAGAGACACCTGTCATAGGTGTGTTGTGCTGACAGTGTTGAAAAACGTTTCGCAACCAATGGATATTTATGTGGGGGAGGGTGGAGGGAAAACAAAGTCTGCGCATATTGAATTCAAAGCTGTTGACATTAAAATTTAACTAAGACGCAATTTAATCAATTGCAGTTTCAATTGCATTATTTTCTTTTCACTGAGCTTCAAAAGTGTTTTCTTAGTAATTTTGACTTGTAACCTTGCGGCATCAACAGAAAGCGCTGCCAATGCTTCTTGCAACTTATTCCATTCCCATGTAGCACAAACGAATGAGTTAGGCACATGTCTAACTATTGCTTAAGTCCATAACATACTTAACATATTTACTTATCCTATTAAATACACATGTTCTTTAATCATGTTTCTTAAATAAATATGCTTAAAATATAACTAAATCAACTGAATGCATAATTGAAGTGTATATTTGGGTTATTTGAGGTGTAGTAAATAATTAAACTTTTTGCAAGCATTTGCTTAACCAAATTTAAGAATTTATGAAGATTTCAGATTAAAGGATTACAGAAATTTGTTCGAGTGTAGAAATTCAACAGCAGCGGCATCTAGCGGAAATTGGACACTGGCCTAAACGTACCGGAACTATTGCAGCTAATTGCGTGTTGAATTGTTGTTGATGTTGGGGTTGATGTTGTTGTTGTGGTTTTTCTTGTTTGGGTTGATGTTGTTGTTGATAGTGTTAATTAGTTACGTTCACAATTTCGCTGCGAATAGTGAAACACGGAATGGGTGCGTTGATATGCGTACGAACGTCTGTGTGTGTGTGTGCTGTGTGTGTGCTGTAGAAAGGGGCGTAATTTGCATGTGGAGCTGCCAGAGGCATCGATTGTTTACCAGAACTTATTTATAGATTGTCTGGGATTACGCACAGTACCTCCCCATATTGCGTGGAAATCCTTCCACACGAAAGTCACAAAAAAAAAAAAAAAACAGGAGGAAAATCTAATCCGGCTGCATAAAAGGGAAATGTGGCTAAAAGGCAAATGTGCAAATGGAATATATGTGTCCTGGCAAACGCAAAAAATAAACAAAGGCTAAAGGCAACAATTCTCACTCGCCAGCGACACATAGAGAGAAAGACAGCGAGAGAGAGAGAGAGTGATAGAGGGGGGAGGGGAGGGAGTTGAGAGAGAGGTGAGAGATAAAGCAGCACTCTTGATTTATCACCTTAATAAGCGACAAAAGGATCCTGTGGGTAACATTATTTACAACTAGCTTGAATGATGAATGATGCACACACCCAAACACACACAGAGAGATTCACACAGGAGCGGCAGGTGACCCCCACCCACACATACACAGACACACACACACACACACACACACACACGACACAGACAGACAAACAAAGGCAAGGAGCATACACCAAGACAAGAACACACACACACACACACACACACCTACACTCTAAGGCAATGGCATCATCAGCAGCACATTATTGACATGAAATAGAAATTAAAAACCCATACACACACACAAGCGCCATGTCTGAAAATCAGTTGCTTAAGTAACTTCACTCGGGCTGCGTCCGTTTGCCATCTCCGTGTTCTGCATCCTGTGTGCACCCCTCACACCCTCACACCCCCAACCTCAACCATCTACCCACCATCTTTAACTGCCCCTCCTCTTGCCCCTCCACCTGCCTTTGGTCGTCTTCCCCACCATCTAGAGTTCACATCCTGCATTTGCCTTGTCCGCTCGTTTGTGTTTATTTTGCACGGGTCGCTGCCTTTGCTTTTAACCGTTCTCTGTCCTCCTTCTCCTTCTCTTTCCCTATCCCTCTCTCTTTCTTTCTTTCTGTATAGCTTTCTATCTGTATCCCGTGTGCAGTCGTGTTTGAGTTTAGTTTGATTGAGCGCCAACTGTCTTTAAAGCCCAGCGCGGGTTGGCTTCTTTGTATGTGAGTGTGACGTGTGTGTGTGTGTGTGTGTGTGATATGTGTGTGTGACGTGTGTGTGTGATATGTGTGATGTGTGTATTTGCTTACGGTGCTAAGTAGCGTCAAAGCCATGAGTGAGTGCGACTAGCTTCCAGTGTTGATAGGAAAAAAAGTTAAACCGAAATTATTGAAATGTGATGTGTCCCACAGAGTTTTAAAGTGTTGCAAACTGGACAATCTCTTAACTCATTGTTTCATTGTTGCGCAACACTAATGAGATATCCCTTTCAAACACAACAAATCAATTTTTGGGGAAGCCACAACATGGCCCTAATCCAAAAATCTCATTCATTGCCGTTGTTCTCCTTTATATTCAAAGCCACATTCAATGAATTTTCATTGTACGGTTAAGCCTCCATTTGTGGCTCGTCTGCTTCGGTTTCCTCTTCTACTTGAGCACTGTTGTCATACATATGCACAGCACTGTGTTAACAAGTGCCATAAAAGTGCCAAAATGGAGAAGAACAAGAATTAGAGTTTGCATTTAATTAGTTGCAGGACGAAAGGGCTAAGAATAGCTCGAGCCTCGACTCCTCCGGGCCACAGGATGCGAGGCGGCTGTTGAGCGATTTCCGTTATGCGATTGAATATTTTTGCATTGTATATGTGTGAGTATATGTGTGTGTGTATGTGTGCGTGTGTGTATGTGTGTGTACGAGTATGTGTGTGCTGTGCTTTAGTGTCTAGCATATATTTATATTTTAAGCAAATGCACATTGCAGCCAACAACAACAAATAGCTGAAGCAAATAAAGCTAAGAGAAAGCAAGTACTGCTGATTAGATGGATATTGAACAACTGCCAAATACCCTGTATACCCATCATTAGCATCAATTCACAACAACTTACTGTACTACTTGCTCTACTCGGATAGCCAAACTATGAATACTTCGAGCTTACATAACTTCTGGCATTCACATTAAATTTGTGGCGCATGGGGAAGAATTACATTCAAATACAAACCAGTCTATATCTATATCTTTATATATATATCTTTATCTATATATATATATATCTAGAGGAATACCCCCGCTAAATTGGGATACCTTTGTGATGCATTAAACAAAAGAAAAATCATTTTTTAGAT
The DNA here is from genome assembly GCA_035042055.1 of Drosophila macrothrix. Taxonomy (NCBI): domain Eukaryota; kingdom Metazoa; phylum Arthropoda; class Insecta; order Diptera; family Drosophilidae; genus Drosophila; species Drosophila macrothrix. The sequence goes on from JAWNLX010000587.1 coordinate 5,802,356, forward strand.
CTGTATCTCTCACAAACGTATATTATTTCAAATAATGAAGTTTGCATATCGATATTTATCGCTTTTTGCATTTGTTATGGACACAACATAAATTGGTTTTGTGTATAGCAAACAATAATTTTAGTTGCAACTTTTGTAGATCAAATTATACAGCCAAAAGATATCTTCTTTAAAACTTAAACTACCCTTTCTGTTGTACACATTTCCAATGGGTACAAGGCACTCCTGCAGCTGGCAAATAAAACGTTGCCAACCGCACGCCATTTTCATGTTGCATCCTGCCATTACACACACACACATATATACACTCGTCGCACACACACACACACACACACTTCTGCAGAGGGTAGCCGGTTTCACGACTGCTCTGGCCGCATATGCAAAACTGCTCGTTTATTCAACAACATAAACATTGTTGTGCACATAAATTTATACAAAGTTCTAGTTTATACACACACACACACGCACACACGCACACACACACACACACACACAGACACACTGCTAGCACAGTTAAACGGGCCGAATCGATATTCATATCAACCGCAAAATGTGTGTCGCCGGCGTTGCAGCATTTCAACTTTTCCCTTGTTTGTATGTGTGTGTGTGTGTGTGTGGGTGTGTGGGTGCATGTGTGTGTGTGTGTGTGCGTGGCTTGCGGCTAACTACCCTTAAAGTGGGTATTTTAATTTAATGACTAAGCATTGAACGCAACGGGAGCATTTCGACAGCAAATAATACCATCCATTTTGTTGGAATTTTCGATACCATTTCTTCTGTCAATATTGCAACTTGATTTATCACAAGATTTTTAAGTGCAAAAAAAAATCACTATTATAAAATATAAACTTGTTTTCTCTTCTCTCTCTCTCTCTCTCTCTCTCTCTCTCTCTCTCTCTCTCTCTCTCTTTGTCTTCACCACTATTTTTGCTGTCGAGCAAGAATTTGCAGTTGAGAAAGAAAAAAATGAATATATTGGAGTATTATATTAAATGAAGTGCATTTCAACTTAGCATTGTCGTTGTTGACTCTGTATGCTCATATTGATTTTTGCATAATGGGGGCACTTTATCTTTCCCCCGTCTCCGCCTTCGCCTTCGTCTTCGTCGCCGTCTCCGTCTCCGTCTCGGACTCGGTCTCCGACTCGGTCTGTGCCTAATAGTAGGCTGCACATTTGACGCATTTAAAACACCTGCACATTTCCAGAGTTGACACGCCTTTTTGCATTTGGTAGCAATATAACAGGGGCTATCTAAGTGCTTTGTCAATGGTCCCTTCCGGCCGGCAGTCTATCCAAATGTCACGCCTCCATTTAGCATGTGTTCATATTTTACCAGTCAGAAGTCAATTGGGGCCACTTATTTATTATTCAGTTGATATAAACTGGACTTCTTTCAATAAACAGTTATTTATTAATTATCGGCTTAGCAACTGTGGCTTAGAATTTTTAATGCACATTCAATTTTGATCAAACTGTCGTTGATATGTTTCATTTGTTTTTCTACCTATCCATCAAGGCATTAAGTTTCTTATACATTCAGATAGATTCTTAAATCTCTAGTCTATAATCCAAATAGAAACAGGGTATACGCTATATGGGAGTGTAGAGGAACGAAAAGTAGCATTTAATATTTTTGGCTTTTAGTTTTTGGCCAAAAACTAAAGCTTATTAAAAAAAGCATTTCATTTCAGTTTTTGCTGTTTTCGTCTGTTTTTTTTCCGTTGCTCTCATTTTAGACGTAAATAAATAAAGTGGCAAGTACGCCAAAACGAACAACAGCAACACCCAAAAACCAACAACAACAACAAACAACAACTTGGCAGGTAGCCAAAATTGTTGTTACCATTCAACAGTTGGCCACATTCGTTGAGGTTGTCCGCCTGCCTCTCTCTCTCTCTCTCTCTCTCTCTATCTCTGTCTGTCTGTCTGTCTGTCTGCCTGCCCGCATAGGGGGTGTGCACCCAATATATGTGGTGGCCGGAAGGGGGCGGGGCATTGCAGGCGGTACTTTTTGGCTCGGGGGGAAAATGGCTGGTGTGTTTTGGATACGAGGCCGCATTTGCGTCCTCAGCGGTTTTTGCTTCTTTTCCGCTTGCGTTTTGTCCGCCAGATGACAGCGCCAACAACAACAACAGCAACAGCAACACCACCACCTGCGGCTCCATATTGACACTTTCACCCCTACCCCCTGATCACCACTCTCTCTGTATGTACTCATAAATATATATAGTAGCTCGGCGTGTGCCATTTTGATCGTATTTGTTCAGGAGCTTACTCAAATAGCCCCATAATTAAATGTAACAAGTTCTCCAAGTTACACTGGAAAGAAATCAAACAACCGCAACAGAGAATCACGAAATTCTTATCGTTATACTGTATATATACCAAGTGACGTATTGCGAATAAAACTGAGGCTTATTTCCTATTTCGATCTGGATTTTGGAGAACAGCTATATATTTTTGCTGTGTATACATAAGCGACACACATTAATATGACACAAAAAAAAATATGCAAACCCACTCCAAAGCAATTCCACAACCCCCGAAAGCCACGTCTCATCCATCCATATACACATCCATCTATTTGTCTGTCTATCTGAGTCTGAATGCCATTCGCATTTTTGGTGCCTCGACCGTTTGACCGCCGAAAATTGCTCAAATGCCACAGGAAACACAGTTCAGGAGAGAGACAGACAGAGACACAGATCGAAAGGATGGAAAGGTATAGATGCAGGTCCATCATCCACTTTACTGTGCTTTCACTGTGAATATGCCACGTTAACTGTTCGCAATGCGTTGGGCACTCGAAGCCAACCGAATTATTCCTACACTTGGACGGCACTTGTAGGTTGAGTTGAGTGTATCTCTGGAATTGGGAAGGTAATCAGCCCTGGAATCCATTGAAATATTTTCTTACATTGATTGAATGCGTTTGAATTTATAGTTAAGATAGATACATGCACATCCAAGTATGTATTATGTATTATATGTGTGGAAAAACCTGTTTTCCTATTAGACATGCTGTAAAAATATGTGAGCAGAATTTGAACTCTATAATTAAATCAACACTAATTTTAATTGATAAGTGATTGTCATGTTTTGATGCATCCTTTTCACTCTTCTCGTATTATCCAAGTATAGATATCTATTTAGGTTTCTATCTTCATATGTATATATTTCTAAAACTATATCCATATCTATATCTACATCAAATACTGTCTATAGGGTATTTAGCAGTCATGGTAAAAAGATATGCCAATAGCTTTATATAGTTCCCAAAAAGTATCTAATTCCATACACATATATTCATACATATATACAAACATATGTGTAAGTATATGCATGGGTATATGTTTCGTATACCCAGCGTATAATAGCTACACATTTGTCTAGCTAACTTTAGAAAAAGCTGTCTCCAGGGCAACTGGTAATCGTGTATACTCTAGCTGCCTTGCAAGTTGCTATTGACTCGCGCTATTTGCAGTGGCTGTTTTAATGCTTTTACACAACATACGCCATGCACCGTGCACCGTGCACCATGGACCATGCACCATGCACCATGTGGCATGTGGCATGTGGCATGTGGAATGTGGCATTCAGCAGTTAGCTTTGCCGCTTTGTCTTGTCAGCAAAACGAGCTGCTTACAAAGATGACAGACAGCCTGACAAGCCCACAGACACATAGACAAATAGAAAGCAAAGCGGCTGCAAGCTGGCGACTCCCCAGGCAACTGACCACACACACACACACACACACACACACACACACACACACACACACACACACACACACAAACATACACACACACACACATATAGCGTTGCACTTAACGCAGTGGAGCCACAGGGAAGCAACTGTTTGACATTTGCTGTCATTGTCAACGTCCTCGACATTTGCTGCTGCTGCTGCTGCTACTGCTCCTATTATTCTTGCTCCTGCTCCTGATCCTGCTCCTGCTGCTGCTCCTGCTTTACTGTTTCTTTTCATGATGTTTGCAATGGGTGGACATTTGTGTATATTGGTTTAGTACAGCTGCCAAACTAGAATCACAACAATTCGCAGACGGTGAATTGTCCAAAGTCAAACATTGCCTGAGCACAGCAGCTCTTTCCGCTGGGAGGAGTTAGATCAAATTCTATATAGTTTTGTTATTTCTCATGTAAATCTCATAGAGTATTGCATAGTCGGCTACAAGGGAGTGTAGTGTATACTCTTGAATTACTATTGTTCAGATAGAACCCTTGGGTACCAGCGCCCTTTGTCTTTTGTCGATATATATATATATATATTTATATATATATATATATATATATATGTTCCATCTGGGCACTTTTCAATAGATGACCAGCAGAAAGGAATCGAAAACAGTGTTGTGAAATATGTGAAAATGTATTTGTATTTGTGTTGTCTACAGATATTCCTGCAAATATTATTGTTGTTGTTGCTGTTATTTTTGATTTGCGTATATCATTTAATTGACTTTGTACATTTCTATCAATCGATCAATGTGGTAGCTGTCGCTTTCATATTGATTGATAGACAGCTCAATTTACTTTTATTTGAAATCCATTTTCTCATAACTTTTTGATTTAAATTTTTATTTATTTTATTTAAAATTTAAAAACACGAATTCCGGTTCGTTTCTTTTACACGGTGTCTTTCTGCAGAACTTAAGTTAACTTTAAAGCTAGCTTTAAATACTATTTGAAAATCATTAATTGTTGCAACATATTTTCATACATATTTGAAAGCTGATTAATACTGCAAACAACTTCTAATTAATTTTGAATGCATTTGGTATTATTGCAGTGACGAAACTATCAACACCGGCAGCAATCAAAACGGAAGCGGAAGTCAGGCCAAAGAGTAAAAAGCAGCAGCGGAAGAAGAAGTAGTGGTAGCGGCAGAGTGAGAAAATAGACAAAGAAGAAGGCGAAGGAGAAGAATCATTTCTGAGTTCTGAGTCGACAGTTGAAAACAATGCAAATTAAAATACAATAAAATGTAAAACACAGAAGTGCGACAACAACAGCAGCAACAGCAGCAACAGCAACAACAACAACAACAACAACAGCAGCAGCAGCAGTAGCAACAACGAGCTTGAGAGAAAGAGTCGAGTAGATTGTAGTGTGCAAGTGAGAGAGAGAGTGAGAGAGAGAGAGTGAGAGAGAGAGAGAGAGAGAGAGAGATAGAGAGAGAGAAAAAAAGAAAAAGAGAGAGAGAGTGGGGGAGAGTGGGGGAGATGTGGAATGTAAATGAGGCGCGCGAAGTGGCGGCAACTTTTCCACTGAATTGATTTCGCACAGGACTCGAACAGGACTCACAAAGAATACACGGTGTAGATAGCAACAGCCAGCAACAATTTGCATAATTTTGCAGCTGGACAACGCAACATTAGCAACAAATTGTGCGCCAAAAATATAAATTACAAAAAAAAAACTAAAAAAAAAAAAAACATCCACAACGTAAGCAGAGCATCAAACAACAATTATTCATGCAACACTAACAACAACAAAAGGAACAACAATTTGTCGAAGCCCCAGAACAACAAACCAAACAAACAACAACAACAGCAACAACAACAAGTAGAAGAATAAACAATAGCAAAAAGCAAGCGCCGCAAGGTTTTGCCTATAAATGTACCAGGACAGCAGCTGCAGCAGCGGTAGTCGACGTGGCAGTGCAGCAGCAACAGCAGCAGCAGCGGCAACAGCAACAGAAACAACAACAACAGCAGCAGTGGTCGCGGGAAGCGAGACAGCAAAGACGGACGATCTTAAGGCGCTAACAATAATAACAACAACAACAAGCATAACAACGACAGCTGCTGATGCGCAAATTGGCGAGACAACAGCAACAACACGAACAACCACAGTGATAACGACAGCAGCAGCAGCAAGAGCGATAGCAACAGCCAAAGCAACATCGGCACTTGACAGCAACAACAGCAGTGACGACGACAACAACGACATCTTCACTGATGTCGACGCCCATATAACCGATATTGATGTAGTTCCGAATCGGGAGCTAGAGCTAGAGCTAGACCCAGATATTGAGTGCCGGACGGCGCAGGGCTCCCGTTTGCCATCCTCCCACAGCAGCAGTAGCTGCTGCGGACATGTTGCACAACAGGAGCAGCAACAGCAGCAGCAGCAGCATCAACAACAACAATTGCAACAGCAAGTGAACGCCGATGTGCGATTGTTGCGCGAAATCGGATATATTGCATCGCGTGTTCGCTGCTTGGGCAAATATTACGGCAATTTTCACTTGAGCAATCCGTACAGTGCGCAGCGGCAGCGACGCCAGCTGCAGGAGATTGTACTCAAGCACTCCATATTCGATCCGGGACGCGAACGGGAACGCGCACAGTTGCTGGCCGCGGCAGCGGCAGCGGTTGTTGGTGCAGCACCAGCAGCAACAGCAGCAGCAGCAGCAACAGCAACAACAACAACAACAACAGTCGCAATTCTTAGTCGGAGCAGCAGCTTTGAGCCCGAACAGGAGCAGGAAGAAGTGCATATTGAGGAGATAGTTGAGGCAACAGCAGCAGCAACAACAACAACAACAGCAGCAACCATAACATCAACAACAACAGCAGCAACAACAACCGTGCGACGCAAGTCGTCGAGCAGCAGTGTCAGCTGTGCTTCCACGTGTGCCTCCTCGACTGGTTCGTGCAACAGTGCCTCTTTGTTAACGGCAGCCACGCCCATTGCGCTGCTGGAGGAGTTGCTCATACAGTTTTACGAGGAACAGGAACAGGATCAGGATCATCGCAGCAGGCTGACTGTCATACGGTGTCGACTGCCCTGCAACGATCACAATTTAAATAATCTAAACAACAATAACCGCAACAGCAACAGCAACAACAATAGCAACAACAACAATAACAACAACAACAGCATTAGCATAAACAACAACAACAGCATCAGCAGCAATCGCCAAATCACGCACAACAGCAACAGCAGCATTATTAGCAACGGTCATTCCTTAACCATGTCCACATCAATGTCGAATATGATGGAAACAACAGCAGCAACTGCAGCAGCAGCAGCGGCAGCAGCTGATATTGTTGCCGGTAGCAGTGGCAGCGCTAGTCAGCAACAGCAACAGCAACAGCAACAACAGCAGCAGCTGACTCGCTCATATTTGCATGCCACTCACGCGGATGCAGATAATCCGCGTCGCCGTCGGGCCAGCGATTGCACCAGCAACCAGCTGCACTGCATCACGCTGAAGAACAACAATTGCGCAGCACTTGCGGCCACAGCTGGGGGTAAGTTGCATCGCGGCAGCTGTGGGGCTGCTGGCGAGCATTTGTTGGCAGCCAACTCGATTGCCAATCGATCGACCATCATACTGAGCAAGTCCTGCAGCAATGTGGATGGCGATGCGGCAGGTCTGCTCGCAGCCAATTTGAGCAACAACAAGTTGCGGGCCAGTGCCACAGATATTGAGAGCAACTCGGTAAATGGTGGCGGCACCAAGGATGCGACAGCAACAGCAGCAGCATTAACAACGACTGCACTTGCAGATGCAGCGGCATCGAATAATGGCAACAATGAGTACAGCATTCTCCAACTAAACAACACCATCATCCAGTGTCATTTCAATGACGATGACTTTCGCGCCCTTGTCAAGGATCTGAAGCGCAAGGTTGAGTACACGGAGCGCATGAATTGGCTATGTGAGTACCGCTTTTCAACTAATTATTACTACAAATTAATGTAAGAACTAAGAGGGCAAATATAGAGATAGGGATAGGGGTCGGAGTAAAAGGGATAAGGAGCAGGATATGATATATGAAGTAACAAGATACTGTGTTAAATACATAGTAGGCTCACTAATAGTAGTTACAGCTGATAACTAATACGCCAGCGTGCAATTATATATTAATTGAAAAGCTGTTTCTCGTCAATCGATTTTTATCGGAGAAAGTTATCGAGCTGCTTATGATATACTAGCATATTTAAAGTTTTAAATGTGTGGCTAGATCGACTCGGCTGTGGATGCTGATCAAGAAAGTAAGCCTTTAACATAATTGGCATAAATTCATTATCCCCTTTCTAATGTGTTCAGAGCATAAAAATACACTAACAAAATGCGAAATCATCATAAATGTAATCAATTACTCTTGCATAAATATAGATATATATACATACTCGTATATATAAAGTGATTGCTGCCACAATAAAAATCAATTTATGCTTCTGCAAACGCAGCTATTGAATTGTGCATATTTATATATATATATATATATATATATATATATATATGTGCCACGCAGACACGCCAACTGAAAGTCAAAAGCATTCACATCTGTGCAGTTCTCAATGCATTTGAAATTGAACATTTGTGATTTGCCAGGGGCGTTGTGCGCACTTTGAAGCACGTTCCTCGCAAATGACCGGTCAAGTTTTGATCCGTAAATGCCACAAATGAGCCGTAAGCGAAAGCAAGAACAGGCAACGGCAAATGCAAAAGTCAACCATAAATGGAACTACAATGAAATGTAAAAACCACTTCAAATGATTTTCAAACAGTTGCGAAAGGATTCTCTCCACCATTTGTATTCGCATTCACACTCACATTCGCATTCGTACTCGAATTTGTTCGGTTCGTTGCATTCGCTGACCTCGTTGCACTCATTTTCGCCCTCTCGAATATAGACAATATATAAGTCTATTATATTATATTTATTTATAAATATATATATATATTTAGGCGAACCGAAAAACTTGGACAGAAATCTATATGATTTACAAGTTTACCTTTGATATTTGATAAATTTATACTTGTGAAATTTAATTTGATTAAAATTACTTCATTGTATGCAAAGATGATTAAGTTGTGATACCTTTGTGGATGCCATTTTACTTTGATCGTGTTTGTTTGTTACGCTTTGTAGGAGACACCTCTGGTGCCATATGCTCTATATATACATACATGTATATACATATATATACATACAGGCCGATCGGATCGATTCACTATATAACATAGGAAATACGTGTCACCTTTTCTGAAACAGTATAACTATACAAATATCGCATATTAAGTTCGCAGCAAGATGTAAAACACAAAACATAGAAATTCAATTTTTTGATTTGACAATTTATTGCAAATTCTAACCAATTTTTGACTGTTGGCAGCTTAACTGCGGTACGGCAGGGTATAGAATCTTCGGATATGCAATGGATTCACCGATCTTTTTGGTAGTGTTTCAGTTTTCGCAGTTCAGCACTAGAGAGTGCCGTGGATTGCCAGGACAACAACTGCCAAGGCAGGCAGGCTGACAGACAGGCTGGCTGACAGGCTGACAGATTTGCTCGCCGCCGGGAGCTAGTTTGTTTTTTCTTTTTTTTTTTTAAAACATTTTGAATGATATTTAAAACCAATTAAAGTGTATTTCGCATTAGATCCAGAATATATTCTGCAACATTAAATTGAACAACAGCTCATGCTTAATGAGCATCAAATGTCCAAATGCCTCATCTGACTAAACTAACCATGTTGTGCATCGGAGTATTATATACATGTCGCAAGTGTATTTAAGCTGTGAAGCAAGGAAGATGTAAGCAGACTGAATAGACACAAAAATAAACTTAACACTCGCATATTGTGTAATGTATGTGTACTCGTATACTGCTGTGTGGCTGGCTACCTGGGCGACTTTGTAAACATGCAGCAAGGATTTTACTTAAGGATAATAGAACAACAGCAACAGCAGCAGCAACGGCAACGGGGCAACGGCGCAACTATTGGTGGCATGAAACTTGTGATACTCATCAAAAGTTGCCTGTTCTTTTTGGGCTCTGCATGGCTACGGCTAGGAATGTCCTTGTTGTTGGCCTCTGTCCAGGATTCTCTATGTCTGCGTCTTTGTCTACAATCTGCTTGCATTCTCTGCCTCTCTCTTTCTCTCTCTCTCTCTCTCTTTCTCTCACACTCTCTCTCTCGCTGTCTCTTTCTCTATCTATCTGTCTCGTCCGTGTGGCTGGCACATTTTTTCTTTTACGGCTTACGCCTTTTATGTGTTCACTGTGCTATATCCTGCCTGTCTGTCTGTCTGCCTTTCTGTATATGTATGTGTGTGTGTCTATCTGTGTGTGTGTGTGTGTGTGTGTGTGTGCCAAGGACAAAGTCGATGACAACAACTTTTTTTTTGAATGGCATTAAAAGTTGTCTTTGTATCGAAGCGCGACATTTGCCGTTTGCCATGTTGCCCCTCCCCAGTTGCGCCTTCGCCCCTTCCCTCCATCCCCTTTCCATTCTTCTTGTTTCCCTTCTTTTTTTTGTTGTCCTTGCACTTGGCTGCTACATTACACATACACATATACACACACATACATAAATTCATACATATGTGTGCGATGGCATTTTTCCACTTTGTTGCATTTCAAACATTTCAATTAAATTTTGTGCGTGGCTGGCCTTCGATTTGTGTTCTTCTTCTTCTTCTTCTTCTTCTTCTTGTTGCGTTGCCAACTTTTGTGGCGCCTGTTGATTGCATTCCATTGAATTTGCTGCGGCATGCGACACCTCTCCCCCTTCCCCCCTTTCCATACCACCATCTCTATCTCTCAGTCCCTTTGCCTTTTGCATTGTTTCACTCGTCGTTAATTCGTCTGACCGCTTTGATTTTTATTGTACTTGTTAATCTCTCAAGTTGATTAAGCACGCAAGCGCATATCTCTCTCCCCCTCTCTCTCTCTCTCTCTCTCTCTCTCTCTCTCTAGACACAAAACAAAATTATATATCTAAAATGTTGTTCTAAAATTCAAATCAATATTGTAATTATTTAAAAAAATATTATACTTGGTAAGCTAGAAATTATATCTCGTTATGGTAGAACAACGTTTTTCGCTGAGTGTACATATAGTATAGTATAGTATAGTATATATATATATATATATATATATATATATATATATATATACAATGTACAGTGTGTCTGCTTGGCCACACAATTTGTGTAAGCTGTTCGGGGCAATCATCGACATCGACATCGTTACTTTGCCTTCATCAAGTTGATCCTGCAGCAGTATCCTTTATCCGCTGTCCTTTTTTTGGCCTTGCATAATTTGATGGCTTGGCTTTTAGCGGTATTCGCCATCTTGGCTTGAATCGTGAGCCAAAAGTCGTCAAACATTAAGTGCATTGCATCAGTGAAGTTTTTTTCGCCCTCTCTCGATTTAATTGCACAGCGACGAGCATCATAAATTCGACGACATTTTGCAACACTGCAGTTTGATTTGAAGCTGATTGAGATAATGGTGATTCAGATTTAATTACAATCTCATTTATGCTGACCCTAACGAAGCCTGAGCTGGTCTTAAGACCTTCTCAATTAACAGACACACACAGATGCCATACACATATTAAATGACTTGGCAAAATGCGGCCAAATACGGTTCAAGTGGGTCAATGGGGCCAACCTGATCAACACAAAGGGCTTCTCTCTCTCTTTCACAATGTGTATTCAATGCGTAATTGTCAAGCTGTGGCATTAAATTGACAGCTTTATTTATATATTTATGTTGACACCAATTAATGCTCTTATTGCCTTTTACTAAATTGCATTTGGTATACAATAATTGAGATGTTGCTTTAATGTTTGCTATCCTATATGCCAATAATAGTTCCTCTTGGAAACCAGATACTTTTGTTTTCCATTCCAATTGTAGTGGTCGGATGTGAATCTAAACCAGCTGCAAGCCTATTTTTGATTGATGTGTGAAAACTGATTGCAATATTATTTTTAGTTTTGCTTTTTTCAATAACTAAAACTGTTTGAGACTTGACTCGTTTTCTGCACTGTTCAACGTGAAAACTTTCTTTTCTTTCTTTCTTTTTTTTTTACATATTTGTTGACTTGTCAGCATTCAAATGTTCAATATCAATATCGATTTGTGGATGAAGCACAGCCTTAGTCGATGTAGCACAGCTTCAGTTGTGTGCGTGTGTATGCTGGCTGTGGCTCTGGGGTCGCAGAGGGTGGAGAGGGGGTGTTATTTTATTTTTTTAAGTGGGTCAAGCACATCGAGCTTTGTGGACCATTCATTGCGTCGTAAATCAAAACACAGTTCTACACCACGTACTGTCTACACTTTCTCTTGCTCGGTTCTCGGTCTGTCGTTGTATGTGTCAAAGGTCACAAAACCTAAATTGCCCCAAGTGAGAATGAGGAGGGGTGGTTCGACGTTGTTTGGGGTATACACAAAACGCAAAATGGTCATAAATTCAAAAAGCCTAAATGGCACTTTGGCAATACTTACAATAACAAGAGACCAGCAACCGCAAGAATTTCAACACACAAAAAACGAGCAGGGAAGAGAAGAAAGGAAAAGTAAAAAGAACAGTGTCGCACACACACACACACACACAGACGCACACACAGACGAACAACAAATGACAAATAACAAGAGGCAAGAAATATGTCGGAAATCTACTCGAGACAGCCGCTAGCCGCCAGTTGCCAAACGCTAACCAAATGCCAGGCCAAATAGAGAGCGAGAGAGAGAGAGAGACAGAAACAGAGAGAGGAAGTGGGAGGGGTGGTGTGGGGTGGTGTGGGGTGGGTAAGGGCACTTAAGGGCCAACAAACAGAGGATGCTGTGCGTGTTGCTGTTGCTGCGACTGTTGCGACAAAAGGCAATGGCCAAATGCTGAGAACAGCAAGCAAAAATCTAATAATAATAAAATACTTTATTGTTCGGTTAACAATTCAATTGTTTCACTTAACAAGACTCGACAGAGATGACAGCAAAGAAATCGAGTAGAAGTGTGGAACAGGGGAGTTTGTTCAGTCAGTCCAACCGGAGAGGGGGCTGGGGAATATGGGCAAATGAAATGGAGAAATAAAATATAAATTGCCACAAAACAACATTAAGTGATAAAGTGTTTGGCAAATCAGAACGAATGACTTCAATGACGAACAAAACAAACAGACAGAGACAAGGCGATAGACAGACAGAGAGAGAGAGAGAGAGAGAGAGAGAAAGAGAGAAAGCTGAGTGGCCATTTCATTCATTAAAAAGAGTATACGTGTGTGTGTGTGTGTGTGTGTGTGTGTGTGTGTATTGCTTTTGAAAAAGGACGAACAACAACAACAACAACAATCACTGAGTGTTGATTCAACAACATCCCTTAGTGTATCAGGTGAATGAGACTCGCTTTATAAAAAGTGAATGCAATCGATTGCCAAGTGTGCTGCCATCCATATATGTGTGTGTGTGTATGAATAAAATCTGTATTTGTCTATCATGCTACGTATATATTATTTTCATATTTGTATTCCAACTTTACCATTATATTTCATAAATCGGAAAATATATGTTTGAGTTCATAATTAACAGAAATAGCCGACTTCAAAATATTCTGCAATGCCAACAGATGGCAAAAAACAGGATGTTTTAAAGGAGTTTTCTAGTAATCAACATTCAAACATTTGTGTTTTTAGCTCTTAATTGCGGCATATATAAGTTTTACCCGCTTTTGAATAGAAATATACATTTTAAGTTATAAATTTTGGAATACAGGAGCATTTCCGATATTTATGGGCCAAGTTTGAAGTCAGTAGAGGTGCTCAAGTCTCGTTACATATATGATTTATATCGCTAATTGACCTAAACTATTTTTAGTTGCATGTGCAACACATTTCAATGGGCCCCTTGATAAATTGCAACTTTTTGCCACACTCTGCGAAAAATTCCACTCGTTGTTGCATCATCAAGTTTTGTTTGCAAATCGACACAGTTTGTGGCAGAAATAAAATATAATATATAAATACAAATATTCCACTCTAATGGGAAGCTTTTCTCTGAAATTGCCACCCCCAATTAGTAAAATTTCGCAATGGAAATGCATTTAATTAAGTGTGTGTGTGTGTGTATGGAGGGGAGGGAGGAAGGAGTGGCGAAGTGGGGAAGTGTGCTCGACAAGCAGATGCTACTCAAAATACAATCTTTGCTAAATTGTGCGCTGCTTTTGCACACGTATACAAGACGTGTATATATATAACTATAGAACTTTCATCATGTTTCCAGTTTAATATGCCCATCTGCTGGTGACACACTGGGTATAAGCATGTGTGGTAGCAACATGCGTTTCAAAGGTTTCCATTTAAACAGTATTAACTATTGCACTAAAACAAAAGTTTCAGCATATGACCACCCACAACGCCTCCGCCTTTCTCTCTTTCTCTCTTTCTCTCTCTCTCTCTCTCATACTCTGTCTCAGTCTCTGTCTCTGTCCAAGTGTAGTTTGGGGAGTCTTAAATGCCCACGGGTGACATCGAATGTTTTTAGCAAAGTCAACATCAGACAGGAACGAAACAAACAAAAAAAAAAATTTATAAGACCTGTTACAGCAACAACTACAACTGCAGCAAAACACAGAGAGTAGTAACGGAGCAGGTGAGTTGGTGGAGTGGGGGAGTGGGGGGTGGGGAAGTGTGGCACACGCTTGTGTTGCACATTTGTGGTTGTGTGTTGTTAAATATCATAAGCGCTGCTACGCATAATACGTGTTAATACAGCGCAAACGGATTCTTTGCATTATCTGCGTGCCAGTGATCCAACAACCAACAGACCCCTTTACACACACACACCACACGAACACACATACACACACAAACAGACACACACACACTGACATTGGCAGCTTCCGCTGCTTCCTTGTTACGCACAAAAGTATGCAACGAGAATATCAATTGCGCTTTTCTCTTGTTGGCCATAAAAGACACATTTGCCCAGGCAAACAGACTGCGTCATTCACACAATCACACACACACACACACACACACACTCACACACACACTCACACGATATGTGTGCACACACTCCTTCCGTCCGGTCTGTCTATAACCGCCTTCAACTCAATAATATCATCAGCTGATTCAAATGCATGCTGAAAGGCTTTTATTTTCAGCTGACAGAGTAAGAACAGGAGCTACACTCACACTAAAAGCGCACTACTTCTACATTTGGCAATATACCGTTATTACACACAATATCCTTGTTGGGCGAATTGCATTCTCTGTTCTAGGAAAGCAGGCCAGTTACTGGCTGCTAGTTCAAAATTCAGAAGTTTCTCTTTTAAAATACTGCATTGGTGCATGCATGCACACAATATATATGTATACACAGATAAAGAGAAGGGGGTTACACACATTAAACAATTCGACAGCCTTGCCTTGGCTCGTTGTGGCGCTTCTGTTTATTTTTTGCGGTCGAGCAGCACAAGTTACGACCAGACCAGTCATATAAAAAACAAAGTTTGTTTTTGGCAACAGTTGCAACATTGTTGCTTTCGGCTGCATAATGCGACGGGACGGGTTGGGATGCGGTGCTTGCCACATGCGGTTGTTGGCAATTGTGTCGCCGACGTGCAACAGCTTGCACGACTCATTGACATTACAGACACGTTTACCCCCACACGACAGACCTGTCTTTCTGTGTATTGAACGCATTAGCTGACACCAAACGAGGGCGTATATATTTTGGATTTGAACTGGCATATAAACATGGTAGTTTGTTGAGGCATACTTTAAATATACAAGAGATACAACAGAATGCAGCACAGTTATCTTCAAGTTCCACGACTTTCGATGGATGGCTGCAAATAATATATAAATAATAATAATTGATTCGAGGCTTTTGATTAAGAGAGATTGTTTTTATATGTAGCTCGATGAGTTAATTTTAATGTGCATGAACATCATTAAGCTCTACAAATAATTAATAAGCTTTACTTCATAATATACACATTCAGACATTATAATACTTACTCAACTAAATTGCTGATTCTTTCAGTTTTAACAACTGAGCTTTTTTATTTGTGCTAAACGCTGACAGCTGCTTTTTCTTGGCTAGTTTTTGGCAGTTTATTTGCGCACGCTAAAAAGTATGCTATAGTTTTTGCCCATTCCTTCTATGTTGTTCGTGCAAAGAAACCAAAAAAGGTGAAAGTAGGAAGAAGTAAGAAGGAGGCAGCATAAGATAACTACCCTCGGCAGCACGCTTTTGCTCTCTTGCAGTTACACCTAGCACACACACACACACACACACACACACACACACACACACACACATACGGAACCCGCTTCGCTTGCTCGCTAATAAAGTTAAGCAATCAATAAAAATGTTGATTATGTGCGCCCGTAAACCAAAAAAACAACAACAGCAATGAGCACACACATCTATACACACCTGCACACACACACACACCCATACACCCATACACACACCTGTACACGCATACTGTTTCCATAATGTGTGTATGTAAATTTCATAATATTGCATAACACAAAACAATCAAACTGTTTTTCAGCTGAAGCCTTTTCTCTTTTCCCTCTCTTTCTCTTGCTCTCCCTCTCCCTCTCCATCTCCCTTTCCCTTTCTCTCACTCTCTCTCTCTCTCTCTCGCTCTATTTCTCTTTTGTTCGCTTTTTGCCATTGTGCTATGGTCAATCAATGCTGCAGTTTTGGTCGATAGCCACAAAAGATTCGCAGCCATATTTTTGGTATGCGAAATTTCAAATCGAATTTTTGACTTCTCATAAATTTGTTATTGAATTTCGATGCAGTTCGTATCGAGGGGCAGACTGTTGAGTAGGGGAGGGAGGCGTGGCGGGGTGACTACTGGACATGGGTGTGCTATTGCTCAATTCACTTTTACGTTAGCAACAATTTTAATGAGCAATAAAATGTTGCAGGCTTAAGTGCGCAACCACAAAAACCCAAACAACAACAGCAACAACAAACGGAGCTGCTAAATTATGAGCTTTACCTTTGCATGCGTGTGTATTTAGCTCTTTGTATATGTGTTTGTGTGTGTGTGTGTGAGTGTGTGTATAACATTTCTTACAATGTATACATGTATGCCTTACACCCACACACAGTCGCTCGCTAACCGCTAACTTGACACCTTTTTCGCAAGAGTTTTCCTCTCACTTTTTCAGAAAAGTTTTGCCAACAGCAACAAAAATTCAAAATAGCTCCCACAACACCTTCGCAACATAACTGTGTGTGTGTGTGTATGTATGTGTGCGTGTGTGTGTGTGTGTGTGTGTGTGTGTGTGTGTGTGTGGGTGGGTGTGTGTTTGAGTTTGAGTTCACCCTTCTGCCTGTTGCAAATTTCATTGTTTGACTGTTGGTAAACAGGCATTTAATTTAAATTATTTTGTAGAACAAAAAATGAGCAAACTTTTTCCAGCGACTTAGCATTGAGCAGTCAACCGTCTTCTTATTCTTCTTCTTCTTCTTCTTCTTCTGCTTCGTCGTCGTCTTCGTCTTTTTTTATGGGGCTTACTTATCAAATTTAAGTCGAAATCATCCAAAGAAGATGTCGCAGTTTGTGTTCTTTATTCTATTATGATTATCATATTACTTTTTTAGTCTTTCGTTATTCTCATTGTTCTTTATTCCGGAGTTTTTGGGGCTTACCAACTGATGCAGATTTATGCATTATTTTTGCTTAATGGAACTGTTAATAGAAATGTTACTGTTACTGTTACTGTTAATACAGGGAGTAGTATATACTGTTATTTCTAGTATTGTTCTTCTACTGTTACTGATACTTCTACACCTACCCTGACTATTATTGTTACTTCTATTGTTCGTGGTATTTCTACTATTAGTGTTACTTCTATTGTTGTCTATCAACTGTTATTTCTACTAATACTGTTAGCATTAATGTTACTGTTACTGTTACTTATACTTCCACTGTCTTTTTCTACAGTGATTTATCATCATTTTAGTTTCCCTCCGCATCATCCCCCCACCTATTGGAGTTAAGCCCTAACTACAATATGATATTACATGTAACTGGAAATTATTATCAATTTTCACAAAAGTCAGCATTGCCCTTTACAAAGTGAGCATTATCAAGGAATTGCTCTCATATTGCACTAATTACAGCAAATGACAAATTTAATTAATATAATCTATAGAACAGAAATTTCACTCAATTAGAGCGCGCACACACACACACACACATATATACATACATATTGTATTAGTGCTGTATATTGTATTATATAGTGAATAATTGTATGTCTGTTGAAAGGTGTCTTGTGAATGCTTACAACAACAGATTGCTTTAAATAGACGATATACATTGTTAATGCATGCATAGAACATGGCAGCAGTATGACAAAGCGAAACAGTCAGAGAGAGAGAGAGAGAGAGAGAGAGAGAGAGAGAGAGAGAGAGAGAGAAAGAGAGTGCGTTTGTTTAGCCATTTCTATAAAATTTCATCAGCATACTTCACTTTGCCAGCCAATCTCTGTCTCCGTTTTTGTCTCTTTGTCATATGAGTCGCACCACATGGCGTATACTTATTACATCTTTCACAGAATTCACTTTAAGTCACACACAAATTCTCGCACGCATTACACACTATATACATACACACACACACACACACACACATGTACATTTAATACGTAGTTGGTTTAATCAAATGAATTGCTGGCAAGCATATTGAATTCCACTCATCATAATTAAATGGTAAATCGACCAATTCGAAACCGCGATAAATGCATTTCTTGCAGTAATTACGATTCCGTCGAAATGGGCCTTTTTGCAGGTGCAAATTTACGAAAAACCTTACAGCTGCAAATTAGACTCAATTAAAAACAATAAGCTTGGATATTTGTAATTAATTTCGCAATTATCAGGTGTAACCAAATGGAAAACCTTTGAAGTGACCAAAAATGCAATAAGAGTCGACTAATTAGTTTATTTAGTTATATTTAACAAGAAACTGCAAGTGTATATTCGCCTTGTGTTTTCTCTCTCCCTCACGCTATCTCTCTTTCTCTCTCTCACACACACACAGCAATCGAACGCGTGTGTCGCATATATTTTGTCCCATATATTGCTATATTTAATTTGATATTTTCATTCATAATATCTAAATGGAGTAGCTATGTTTAGTTTAGTTTAGTCATACTCTTGCAGAGAGTATTCCAATTTTGTCGTAAGGCTTGCAATTATATCTAGACAAAAGTCGACAGACCAAAAGTAAGTGCTAGCCTTATGCTATATCGCCAAGATATTTGGAGCATTTTTGCTGCTCATCTCAATCAGTTACTTTTGATTAATGGCTCCGACTGCGATTTGGCACACTGGTTCACCATTTAGCATAGAGTATTGGCGACGCAGTGCCACATTAGTCTGAATTCTAGATGCTAGAAGGCGAAGCGCAAACTTGATTTCACAGCTCGTCTCTTTTCTTTTCTTTCTGGTTGCTTTTTGGGGGGGCACGTGCCTTGCGACTGTCAAGCCTCATTGAATATTATTTGAATATTGCTATCTGCCTCTCTCTCCCTCTCTCTCTCTCTCTCTCTCTCTCTCTCTCTCTCTCTCTCTCTCTGTTCCTATATGGATGTGCGTGTCTATGTGTGTGTTTGTGTTTGTGGGGCACACACGGCCCACAGGCGACGGGCCTTGGCTGGCACTCCCACAACTGTCTGTCCATCTGCCACATTTCTCATGACGCGTGCCGCGTTTTTGTTTCATTTATTCATTGTTGTTGTTTCCATTGTTGTTTTTGTTGCAATGCGCTGTAATTTATACGTGTTGTTTATTTTATGCCAATTTAATGCAACTTCTACATCCATACACACACGCACACACTCACGCACACACACGTATATGTTTACATATAGCCACAAGCAAAAGAAAGCAAACTCAAGCAAAAAAGTCGCGATTTGACTAACGATTTCTGCTTGCGTGCATATGTACGGGGTGTGTGTGTGTGTGTGTGTGTGTGTGTGTGTGTGTGTGTGTGTGTGTGTGTGTGTGTGTGTGTGTGTGTGTGTGTGTGTATGCGTGACATAAAATATTTGACATATTGTCACGTTCACGTTCGTAATGAAGTGCAGCAAAGTAAGTTGCGACGAGGCCAGGCACAAATCGAATGCCAAGCAGACGACTATATGAAAATAGTTTCGTCCTTAAATAAGCTAATTCACACACCGATACACCAATACACCCATAAACACACACAGACATACACACACACATAACAAGAAGCGGAACAACAATAATCTGTGTCACATGTTCTCCACTAAAATGTCTTCATTCGTTTCCCAATGCATTTCAATGCGAAAACAATTATGAAATAATTGAGATCCTGAATTTAGCAACATGTTCAATGTTTTTAAGCAAACTATTTTGCTGCAGACAGCTGAATTGGATTACTATATCATATAGCTGCCAAAGGAACAACTGTTTTGTTTACCAAGTCATCCTAACCAAACTCAGCAGTTAACTTTTTGACAAAAAGAACTATCAGCCTCAGACTGCTATATTACATAGGAGCAATCGGACGGTTTTTTCAATCTATAATGCAATTTAATGGTCAGAAATTTGAGATTGGCGTGATTCAGTTAGTCGTTTCTGCTTGTGTTCGTTTGATCGATAACTGGCTCGTTTCAAGAATATCGATAAAAATCGATTTCCAATATTTTAAAGATCTACACATCGAACTGACAATATATTCACCTTCACATTTAACAATCTGATTGTGTTGGTTTGCACATTGAAGTCGTGTACACATAGTATAACCTAGTCGAGCTCTCTCGACTTGAGCATCCTGACTTGTTGACTTAAAGTTCTTGCAAAAACAGGGAGAGAGAGATAAAGAGAGAAAACGAAAGAGAAAGAGAGAGTGCTTTTATCAAAAACATTCGTGTATTTTATATTAATTTGTTTCTACACATTTTTTATTATGTTGTTCGTTTTATGACCTTTAAATTTGCACTTTGATATGAAACTTTTAAAGGACTTTTATCGTCTCAATTGTCGTTGCCCTTGGCTTTGGAGTCCTGTGGATCTAAGTGCGAATGTGTGTGTGTGTGAATATGGAGAGTTGCTATTCATTAGATGCGCTTAATCAACTGTATTCGAGCTATGCATGTGCCACTTGCCATCTGCTACCAGCTACCAGTCACCTGCCATACGCGAGATTAAAATCGACTTAACGACTGCAAAAATACACAAATATAAAAACAGCATAAAGTATAAAACAGAAGAGAAAATATAACTGCAAAATTTAAATGAATAGGAAATAATAAAGTGAACGTAAATCAACAAAAAAGCGAAGAAAAACAAGTCGCATCAAAGCCATAAGAATGGACCTATCAAGACTTAGCAACGCACTGAATACTCTGTTAAGCAATATAAAAAAAGGAGATGACTTTCCTTCTGTACAACTTGACACATTCCCTTTAAGTATGTATACCGAATATGCCGAAATAAATCAGTGAAGAGAATCAGAATCTATCGACTGATAGGGTTGATTAGACTGCTCAAATTCGATCCCACTCTGTGCATTTAAATTAGTCAACAGACTACACACATACCTTATTGAAATTTATGAAAACAGGGTATTCAAAAAAATATAAATAAATAAACCTGGTTTTCTTTTTGAGGTTAGTTGCTTTTGGTTTTTCGGTTACCTAGCAAAACGTAAATAATTAAAAATGAAAAATTCATGTTGTGATTGCTGTTTATACACCTGTACTGTGTGTGTATATATATATATATATATATATATCGGTGTGTGTGTTTGTGTGTGCATGGCTTTGACAGTTGAAAGGATTATGAATCTGAAAAAAGAGAGCAAATTAGACACAAAGCTGAGCGCAAAGTGGACAAAATTGTGTCATTCCCAACTGGCAAAAGGAGGAGGCGTGCCCCAAGGCTACAGAGTTAGTGGAGTGGGATGTGACATGACATGCCACTTTAAAGATATACACGGCGTACACTCAGAAGAAAGCACACTCCTTGTTTTTCTTTCACAAATTGAATTTGCAATTCGCTTTTGAGTTTATTTAGCGTTTAAGTTAATAAAAGCATTTATTTTATTTATCATAAGTTTCGTATTGAATATATCTCTAGTAAAACGAACAAATCTTAATCCAAGTGAGCAAGTTCTTGATTAGGGAAGTTTCCTTTTGTTTAGGTCCTGCGACCTTGACATTGATTTTGTTAAGGTTTGCACAACATTCACAATGTTTTTGCTTTTTTTTTTTGAGGAAATTGTGAATATTGCGGTTTTTGCCTCGCTTTCAAAGTGTTCACCAGCCCCGAAAAAGTTAACACCCTTCGCCTACTACCCTTAATTCCCCGTTCCTTTTCCCTTTTTCAGGGTACAAAATCGTTTGAGTATATTAATTAAAAGCACTCGGTAAATACGTAAATACACCTTGGCCATCGACGTGTCCTGTCCTGTCCTGTCCCGTTCTGTCCTGTCCTGTCCTGTCCCGTTCTGTCCTGTCCTTCACTGTCCTGTATCCCAGTGCTGTCCCAAATGCGCCCAGCTGTCGCATCCAGAGGGCCCCAAAAAATATCGTTGGGTCCCCAAAGAGGATGCTGCTAAGCAAATTGGATTGCTGTGACCGCCGCACAACCCCCTCCTACTCCACCCCCGCCCCAGAATCCGCCTGCTGCTCCTTCCCTCTACGGCAGTCGAAGGGAATGTTTACCAGCAAAATTATCCATGGCAAAAAGTTCAATTGAGCCAATTCCCCAAACACTGCTTTCATGATCGACGCCAACGCGCTCCGATTGCGCCATTTGCATTAATTGCGACCGACGCAGACACATACATACATACACATATATATAAATATATATATATATATATATATGTATTTATATATATATATATATATATATATATATATACGGGGGTGTGTGTACATAGCTCATCGATTTTTTTGGCTTGTGCCCTTGCATGAGACATAAAAGAGATGCCGAATTATTTATTTATTTATCTAAATGGCAAAAAGTTTGAGCGAAAAGCAATTCAAATATAATTCGGATGAATATAGTAAAAATAGTCTAATAATACAATAAATGAATTTACAAATAGTATTGTATAAGCGTTCGTGATAGCTTAACTCAATTCAGATAGAATTCTGATAAATATTGTTATAATAATGTAATATAATGTAATAAAGTGTATAACATTAATAATCGTATCAAATCATATTTCGTGATTTTATCCTTAGCATAAATAAATAAAACTAATTCAATTCAGTAATTCACTTAAATATAATTATGAAATATAATAATAATATTATTATGTGCGCATATTTTTTGTCGATAGCATAAAATGAATATATTCAGAGTGCACCTCTATTCGGGCATCTCAAAATTGGTCTTCTTTGTTTCGAATTTCGCATTCATCATAATTTTAATATCTTCAAAATTTATCCATGACTTTGATTTTTTATTTATTTATTTATTTATTTTTTTTTTTTGCTGGAGCTGTCTAAAAATACAAGTTTTGGCGCACTTGGGCACAGTAAACGACTCCCAAGTAACTGTAAATGTTTCTCCCTCCTTCTGCTTTTCCTTCTCTTTCTACCACCACCCCATGTACCCCATCCCTTCCATTCCGCCCCCATACAGCTGCTGTCATAGAAGCTGAGCTACTAGAAAATTTATACATCTGCTAGTATCTATATATAGTATATGAAAACTGATAATTTGATGTTTAGTAGTCTTGTAGCTTAGCTTTTTCCAACTGACTTGGCTTTTACCGGGTGTGTCGGGGGGGGTGGCAAGGGGCAGGGTGTTGGTGCTATGGGCATGGCCATAATGCTATGCAGCAGCAGCAGGGGACGAAGTAGAATTCACATCGCGTTTGTCTCGAAAATTTCAATTCATGTTGTAAGCGAAAAAAGAAATGGAGAAAAAATCAAACTTTGCATTTTTGCCTTCAGCTGTTTTTCCTCAGTGTGTATGTGTGTCTGTGTGAGTGAGGGATGGTGGAGAAGAGGGGGAGGGGTGTATATTGTATTTTCTGTTTTCCTTTTTAGCTTCTGTTAGTGGCGTTTGCTTTCAATTCACTTTGCATACACACACACAACAGACACACACACACCTCTTTCCATATGCGTCGCGTTTTTTAATTTACTGTACCTGCCACAGCCACGCCTTAAGCGCCCCTACACCTAGAGCCACGCCCACACCTGTTGGCCAATATGCTGTCAATCATTTTCACTGCCGAATAAATGCAAATCATTTTAACCCATCAAATTGCCAATTCAGTGAATATTTCGCACATTCACATTTTTTTATTGTGCTATATCAAGACTTTTACAACTGATTACAGACATATATATATATATATATATATATATACATATATCAGTACGTTACATATCTATGAATATGATGTGAATCACTGGGGAATGAAAGGAATTACTCAAGTGACCTTGAATTCTGCTACTCTATTTCTCAACCATTTTTTTGGGGTATATAAGCTGTGTAGCTGTCTTGATTGATTTTTATCGATTTCACCTGCAGAATTGATCGAGAATTGGAAATCATTTTAATTTGGAATCTTAGCAGAGCAGCAATTAGAGCAGCTCGAAACTTAAATCGAGTTTCAGAATTTCTGAGTTCAATATACAATTCTGAATACATATTCCTAATTGGAGTTGGATTAGTCAAACAGTTAAAATCGAATTCATTGGGGTGAATACCTTTGAGTCTGTGTTTCTCAAAGAGCTTTCTTTGACCTTGTGTATGCAGTGTGTGTGATAATAGAGCAACTCCCTACTTCCTACTTCCTACTGCCATACCTTTCCCGCTTGCGCCATTCGCATAACAGTCCAGTCGCCAATTCATTGGATGTATTCGCATAACAGACTCTAATTGCATTGCAGCAGCACCTCGTTGGAACTTTGTCTAGTCTTGTCTTATCTTGTCAGTCAGTCTGTCTGTCGGTCTGTCGGTTATACTGTAGCTGGTTATATATCCTGTTATGCTGGCATTTAAATGCTAATCCACTTCACTCCTTCCCAAACCGAACCAATCCCAAGCCCAAAGCCAAACCCAAACCCAGCTCGCCGCTGCTTGTGTTCTGCCATCTTAGTGCTGTTTTCATTAACTGTTTGGATTTCAGTTAACTGCTGATGCAGGATTTGCCAATCAGAATCAGTTCATTGGCTTCGCTTTACGGTATGCCACCTTCGTCCTTCGTCCTTTGTCCTTTGTCCTTTGCCTTGGCCAGCAAGCCAGCGTATAAGCACACAAATTACCGCAAATTTGCAAATTTGTGCACCCAAAAATATAATGGAGAGAATGAAATGCGCTGCATATCTATGACTGTATGTGTTTCTATATGTGTGTGTGTGTGTGTGTGTGTGGGTGTTTGTGGGTGTCAGACACATTTTGTGGGTGTTGCTGCTGTTGTTGTTGGTGTATTGATGCCTGCCTGCTTGCCTGCCTGCCGGAAGGACATTGCAAAACATTGCGGAAAAAAATCCATTTAGATGCGCAAATAAGCAAAAATCAACAAGCAAATTGACTTTGACGAGTGACGACAAAAACACACTAGTAGGCAGTGTGCAAACACACACACACACACACACACACACACATGCATACATATAAGTCTGTGTATATATGCATATATCGAATATATCGAAAACACATGAGTTAAACAACTGAATTAACAAACATCGCGTTTTACTTTTCGAAGTCAAATCATCAAAAGCTCCAACCGCATAAATTATAACTTAAATGATACTTACATATATAGCCATATATCCCCCTCCTACTGTCTATGTAAACTGATCTCTCTGGACAATATGTTCCAACAATATCCATCAACAGTGAAAACCCATTTTCTTAACACTGAAATATGTCAATTTATTGCACATGAAGTGTCTTTTCTATTAATAGTGTTCATTCGGGAACACATACTCTGCATATAATAAGAAACTACGAAAATGAGAGTTGTATGAGCTACTAGACTAAACTAATACTCTAACCAAAGCATTATTATAAAAGACAAGCGAAAGTATATATATTTTATATATTTTTTAAGTATCATTTACTGAACACCAAAAAATAAGTTCATATGGTGGCAAACCGTAACCGATACAGTTGAAAATCTTTAAAGCATACTTGATAGATTTCTTGATGTGTGGAATTCTAAACGGTTTATGCCATTTATCACTTTTTGCATAATATATGACAGGCTTTAGGGCTTTTCACTGATAAATATTAGCATGCTAACCTAACCAACTACAACTTTAGATCCTTCAATGATTTTAGTTAAATTGAGTTTATTCATTTGTGCAACACAACTCAATTATGTGTATTCGTGATGTGTGTGTGAGTTATATTTTGCCAAATGACGCACAGTGCAAACTTCATTTATGTAAAGCTTTTAATTTGGTTTAGCACAAAAAGAGGCAGAGAAACTGAACGAACAAAATGAACGAAAAGAGGCTGCCACTAAAAATGTGTCAAGTACGAAGTGGCATGCATGTGTGTGTGTGTTTTAATATGGGTTACGAAGAAAGAGTGTGAGAGAGAGAGAGGGAAAGAGAAGGAGCAGTTTGGTCAGCTGCTAACTCTCTAAACTCATTTAATCAACACAAAGCGTTTAATCTTGCAAAATGCATGGCACCCAACAAACACAAACTCACACACACACACACACATATACACAGAAAAGGCACAAGACACACACGCACATGAGTAAGGCATGTGCTTATGCTCTTGTCAATCACATCTGGCCATCTCACCAAGGAGCACATTGCAACTTATTGTAGCAAACATTTAATAAATGGTCTTCTTTTTTGTGCATCCAGTTTTTTATTCACAGTTTATTATTATTTTTTTTTTAATTTACGACTATCAACTGAGACAAAGTAATTAAACTAGGCTGTCAAATCGAAACGAAATTCGATTTGAATGCATTTTTTTCCAATACGTTACGTTAATCGGTTAATTTCGCTTGACGGTTCCAGTTACGTTTGCGATTTGACATCCTGCTTAAAATATTATGTTACAAATGATAAAATAAAATCGAAAACCACATTTTCAGTTTACTCTAAAAAAAAGAAATTGTAATTTAAGCCATGGTGCAGCATTTTAATTTAATGAGAAATAATAAAGTTCATCATGAGCCTGAGCGAATTGCTCCCAGCTCTCTATTTATCTCTCACTCTCTCTCTCTCTCTCTGTCTGTGTGTGTATTAAGTACTCATAAATAATGAGACACATTTAAAATGTATTAGGCCAAATACTAAAATAACAACATGAAACTAAAGTAGCAAGATTTGCCAATATACCCTACACGAAACATATTACAGGTCGTATCAACTTTTAGAACCAACAAAAATTAAGATTGTATTAAAATTGACAAACGACTTTTTAAACACTTGATTTACAATCGGAGAAAAGCTGCCCATAAATAACTAACTAGTCAATGTTACCCGATTGGGTAATATGACGACTGCAGGGTATCTCAAAAATACTTTGATTTATTGAAAAGTCAGCGCATTAATGTTGCTCATTCATTCGATCAAGTCTCTGATGGCATTTTATAGGCCCTGGTCTGGAATTTCAAAGCGTACCCAACCGAAGGACAGCGAGCAAGTGGGAGTAAGAGTTGAGAGAGAGAGAGAGAGAGAGAGAGAGCGAGAGCGAGAGCGAGAGCGAGAGAGAGAGAGAAAGAGGGTGTGCATATTTAACATTTCTTATAAAGCAATTTTCTTTGTTAAACACGAAAAACGCTTGCAATTAAGCAGTGGAAAATGGAAAACCTAATAATAAAAGAAAACTGAAGAATAGAAAGACTGTGTGGGTGAAAAGGCGAAAAATTGTTATTATTAAAACACGAAAAATGCCAAATAAACATTTCAACAGAGTGCAAAACGACTTGTTCACGTTCTACATAGTAAACAAACATTTATTAAAATGCAGAAGTGCTTTGTTGCTTTTTGTTCAACTAGAACTGATAAATTTTTAATTATTTCAATATATAACTAATCAAAGTCAGGCTGTCAAGCTGGCAACTTTAGATACGAAACAACAAGTTGAAACCCGATTAAAACAATTAACAAATCATTCACCAGTTGCCGGAACCGATTCGGTTTAACACCCGTAACAAAATATTTCCAACTAAGATCAGGTTTTTTCTAAGCATCAAAAGTTGACCAGCATTTTTGATATGGTTTCGCTCTCCCTCTCTCTCTCTCCCTCCCTCTCTCTCTCTCTCTCTCTCTCTCTCTTTCTATTTCTGACTGTGTCTCTGTCTGTGGTTTTTGGTTGCCTGCCTGTAGTGTGTGTGTGTGGAGGACTTCACCTGCAGAGGTGCGTTTACTGTTTTATTTCATTCCCATTAACCGCAAGTGTTTCTGTGGCAATCCTCGAGTTCCAACTGACCAAAACAAGCAAACAACAACAACAACAACTGCATATCTAGAGCAGAAACAGAAAACCAGAGAGAGCGAGAGAGAGAGAGAGAGAGAGAGAGAGTGGGGCATGCAACAATTAATTTTTTGAGCCACACCACGAGGCGTATGCTCAACTTTTGAACGACACTTTATTTATTTACTCTTGGCTAGCCTGGCCCACAACCAATAGAAGTGAAAACTTATCGAATACCTTTAAATATTTATAATGGTCATTAAAAAGCGAGCAACTTTTCAACTGTGGAGAAATGCGCATTATATGCTAAGCGGATTATAGAAAACAATTTCAAATTTTCAAATGGAAAACCCTCAGCTGATGATTATTGATTATATGCTCAAGGATTTATCGCCATTAAGTGCTTGTACTTTATTATTACGGCCATTACTGAAAACAACAGTAACAAAACGACCATTTTCAAATGTAAGCAAATTAAGTAAGACTTAAATAAGACTATAACAAAAAAATCGTTAAGAAATGCAGTTAAAGCGAACTGGGTCAAAGTTGAGCCAGAAACGATTTAGATTCCTTATGCGAATGGCCAAATTCTTTGGCAAGACTACAAATAGAATTTCCAAACCCATCAGGAACAAAGCCCCAAACAGAAATTAAGGAGTCGTCAATCGAGACTCGAATCTAAAGTCTGATGTGTGCAACTTGAGTCGCCATCAAATATCAGTCGATTGACGTTCGTGGCTTTGTTATCTAATTGTTTGGGGCCATTGCGGTTAAATGTTGACGAATGCAACCAGTTGACCTGTCGACCACTTGACCAGTTAACCAGTCGACCAGTTGACCAGTTGACCATTGGCTAATTAGCTCTTCTTAACAAGGAGCAGAGGCCATCGCCACAAAGGAAACAATTGCCTTTGTGGCCTTCTTCTGCTGGTCAAATCGAAACCAAACAACAAACAGCTGCTTGTAGTAGAAAACAACCAGCAGCAACGACTGTGCAATACCCTCTCTCTTTGTAAAAAAAACTGTGCGGACTCGACTATTGTTTGCTTATCAAGAATATATATATATAGTCTTTACTTGTGGTGTCGACGACATTTTCTTCAACACAACACAATTCAAGGCTATTACAAATATAATGTATTCAGCTAGACATTATGCAAAAGTCAATACACCTTCTTAAGGCATTTGCGAAACAAAACAAGGTTGAGGGCGTTTTCTATCCGATCTTGGTCAAATTAGTGCAGTTCATTAATTATATGTCTGTGTATGTTATGTAATAATTGGAGTGCTCTGCTCTTTTATTGCTATCGGAAAACAAGAGCTTATATTCCTAGCTTGCATCTAGCTCATATTGTTTCGGAGATCCAGGGGTTCATACAGACATGGCTATAACGACTCGCCGTTTGATCCTGATCAAGAATATATATAATTTATATACGTTGTCACAACTTCACCTTACCCCTTGAACCCTTCTTTTAAAGGGTATAAACATAACAAGGCAAACTGAATCCTTCTGCAATGCAAGTGTGCTTAATAAATCAATGTAAATGCCAAATATATAAAGCAGGTAATGGAGAAAATATGGGTGGTGTAGTGTGGGGGAGGAGGGGAGTCTTACTTAAATGCCCTTTTAATTATGCGAGTGTATAAAACATAATTTCACGGCTAACAATATGCAGTAAAAAATGAGAGACGGCCAGAGTGTGTGTGTGTGTGTGTGTGTGTGAAAGCGAAGGCCAATGAAAGCGCATCAGAAGAAGAAAATAAGGACAAACACAAACAGGCAGTATTTGCCAAAAAAAAAAAAAAAAGAGGAAGGAAAAAAGGGGCCAACACAAAACGTGCGCTGATGTTGATTATGGCCACATTATGTATACAAGTTGCTTATATCAGTTCTTTCTGTTGTTGTTGTTGTTGTTGCTGTTGCTGTTGGCCTGTTGCTGCTGTCTGTTAAATTCTGCTTTGCCGCCTGTTTGTCCTTAATGAACCAGCGCTGCCCTTCCCGCCCCTCTCGGCGCATCCCCTCGCCAACCGCTACGTGTTTCGACCCCTTGCGTTCACTCTAATTAATTAATTGATTGTAATTAATTATTTAACGCAATGTTATTCGTCGTTATTTTTACAGTCTTTGCCTTTCGCTGCATGTCGGTGAATGTGAGTGCGTGTGTGAGTGTGTGTGTGTGTGTGTGAGTGAGTGTGTGTATTATATTCATTGCTCAAAGTCTTATTTATATTGAATAAATGACAACCAAACACAACTATTCACTGCACAATACTCAGTAAATTTAAGAAAGCATTAATTTAAAAAAAAAGAAAGAAAAAAATAGTTGACTGCTTTGCCTAAAACTAAACTTAAACTTTAAGCGGCACACAGCGGTGGAAGGGGGAAAAACTGTCGTTAGAAACATGACCAATGAAATGGAAAGATGCCGCTAGATACAAACCTATTCTGGCCATAAAAATGGGCGTCTTTTGACCAGAAACTGCAACTGCTGTAAGCCCCAAGCCAGGGACTGATTAATGGCCATCTGGGATTAGCACCGAGTAGAATTATGCTCCATGTGGAGAATGGGAAATGGAATGCGAATAGCAATGGCAATGCCAATGGGAGTGTGCAGGCAGCTAGAGCAAAAGTATATGCAGTGCTAAGAACAAAAATAGGTGTAAGAAATAAGCAGAAAGAGGTTGGGATAGGGATGAGGGGTGACAGGGAGATGAATAACAAGTTAGAGTGCTCTGTAGTTGAGAGCACTCATTTAGCAAACAGATGTTAAATATGAAAATGGGTTGACAGAAACTGTGCTATGATATATCAATTAGAAGGCTATATCTTTCCAAATGTGTTTATCATGTGCTATCGGAGATAGATGTCTATCGATATACGCAACTCACGGCAGTTATCGATAATATTCAACTTGATCTGCGTATGTTAAACGAGAATTTGTAATTTGTAAGATCGGTGACTCGACTATTGATGCTGATCAAGAATATAAATACCCTATGGTATCGGACATGCTGCCTTTTACCTCTTATATACTTTTGCATAACTTAATTTTTCACATTTTTAATTGGTTTAATGGGCTCTGGTCATTAAAGGAAAGATAATTTATTTTATCGGGCAACCGAAGCTTGAATACCCTTCGACAAACAATATGTAAGAGAAGCATTAATAAATAGCTTTTAATCAAGACTTCAGTCGGTCTAAAGTCGAACTGGTTTGAAAAGTTTCGACACTTGTAGACTGAACCAAACCCCATTTTCCCAAAACACAGACTCATCACTGTGGAAAACAAATCTTCTAAACCAAACCTTAGACCGAACCAACAACCTTTTTTCATAAATAGAGTAAACCAGGTTATTATAATAATATAAACATAATGCTTTAATTAACATAATCTCAGTTATAATTGGCCGCTGACGTTGACTCCTTGTCAAAAGGTATTTATAAGCGGACTAGTCTTAAGACAAGGGACTAAACCAATGAAAAGGAAAATAACTCACTCAGACTCAGACCATAGAGGACACCGAAAGAAATGGAATGTGTCCCAAACTATGACATTGTGATATATAAGATATATATATATATATATATATATATATATATATATATTTATATATAGTGTGTTCGTAGTTTGTCGAATGGAGAGTCTCATGTGGCAGACATGGCCAGACAACAGATTGCGAAATGAATCGACGAGAGTCGCACGCGTGCTTGCCGCAATTACTTTGATTGCTAATCAACTGTGTGCAACGGTGCATGTGTGTGTGTGTCGTCCACTAGGAATATCCAATTCAAAATTGAAGAGGCATCAGCTGTCAAAGGATACAGATATGCCCCAACCGCCAACACACACACACACACAGGCACGCACACCTCCACCTCGGGCTCGCCAATTTGTCAGCTGTCATTTTAGATGGCAGACGCAATTTTTCTTGCCACATGCCACACTCAAACGCACA
Source organism: Drosophila macrothrix (assembly GCA_035042055.1). Lineage (NCBI taxonomy): Eukaryota > Metazoa > Arthropoda > Insecta > Diptera > Drosophilidae > Drosophila > Drosophila macrothrix. Next base: position 5,834,514 of record JAWNLX010000587.1, read on the forward strand.
CAAAGCACGCATCAATGCATGCAACAAATGCATACACCAAAAAATAAGACCATACCCCCCCACCCTCCACCCCCACCCCCCTCAAAGTGTAACATAATTGACAGTTAAAATTTTGCAGCTGCCGCAAAAGAAATGCAGTAAAACTTGCCTGCCACCCAAGCGGAAAGTATTCAACGGGCTGTTGAATGGTGGGTGGGGAGGGACTGGGGATTGAGGCAGGGATGCGAAATTCATCGATCATTCATTGTCACGCATCACGGTTACGAGGGGGGAGGGGCGGGCGGTGGCGTCAAAGAGAAAAGAGAGCGAAATGGGAATAAAGTTGGAGCAAACGTTGAAAGTGAAATGTTTAATTCAATTTTCCATTAAGACGGAATCAAATTCGGAATAATGAAAGAAAAAAAGGTGCGCAAAAAGCTGCAAAAGTAAAATATATAGAATTTGAAAATAATAACGGTGAAGGAGGCAGGAGGTGCGCGAAGCGATGCACAGCAAGAACACAAAAAGTTTGCCCAGAACTAAAAATTTGTACACTCAGCGAAATTCAATTAAAGCCACTTGCTTTTCTCCCATCAAATGAAAAGCAACATTTTAAAGATATTTTTGTTTTTTGCTTCAACTTAATTGGCTACATTAAATACAAATGGCTAACAAAAAATATTTTATTTTTAACGTTGCCCTAAAACTTCTTTTGCCAAAAGAAAAGCGAGGCTAAAGTGAGGTTTAAAAGAAACACAATTTCTGGAAACGGCTTACAAGGCAACATCAATAGTTTTTCAAGACAACAGATTTGATGTTTAACTGAAAAAGGTAAAAGTCTGCAGGCCCTCTCAACTATTAGAAATTTTAGCCACTAGCCTAGTTTTAACGCCAATGGTTTCTGCACATATTTCTCTGTATGTTTTATCGATTTGCACTTATCGATGTTGTCGATTTGCTAACGCGCGTAAAGCCGAATTCATATCGAAAGTTTCATGTCTCTAGCTAGTCTAGAGGCGGACATACTTGTGCACAGAAGCAGTATACCCTTCTTGCTATGGCATCGCAGGGTATAAAAAGCATGAGCACTTTATTAACCAGCGAGCGAGTCGTGAATCAAGCTCTTACCGCACTTCAATACAACTCACGGGCTTCAAGCCCAGCCGCCAAATGGCCTCCAAACATTGTTGGCACAACTCCACGCCTAATGGGATGAAGTAGAGGTTGTTGGTTGGTTTGCGAGCTAAATAGAAATGCTTTGAGCCCTGAGAACTGTGCTTAATTAAAAATTGTCAGTGGCAGTAAATTAATTATAAACGCGGCCCGCAAAGTGTTTGGCTTGCAACAGCAACGGCAGCAGCAACAGTCGAAACAGAAGCCGAGGCAGAGAAAGAAGCAGCGACAAGCTCCACATGTGGGCGGGGCGACCGCAAGGCGTGGCCAGGCTACTGGCTGTTAAGTGCTAGCAGTTAACAGGTGGCAGCTACCTACTTATGAGGTAGCACACACACAGACACAACCACAGACACCCACAGGCACATACACTTGGAGAAAAACGCTTTTCAATATTCAAGTACAAATTGGTCGGCGTATTTTTGTCGTCTTGTTCTTCGCATTCGTGAATCTAATGAAACACAATTTTATACTTAAAATAGTTATTGAGAACATTGAACTTGATCTGCATTTGGATTCCGAGAACTTGTATTCCAAATTTGAAGAGTCTGGCTACTATCTAAGATCTCGTAGATCGGCTTGTTCAGATAGGCAGACGGACATGGTAAAGTGGACTCTGACATTGATTCTGATCAGGAATATATATACTTAATGGAGTCCGAGATGCTTCCTTTTGCCTGTTACCCACTTTTGCACTTTTGCACTTTTTTACATTGGTCTTGACTACCTCAACAACTTTTTGAGTGTACCAATAGTCGCTCTCTCCGTCCCTCTCTCTCTCTCGCTCTCTTCCTCTCTCCCTTCACACTCTCCTTTTGCCAGCTGTCAGCGTTTTATTTTCTTTGTGCATCAAAAGCAGCAATTTTAATCAAATTATCATTATTGATTATGTTTCTGCCTATGTTTTGATGGTTTGAGAACACAGCCAAGCGAGGGGTGTGATGGCGTGGGGGTTCGGGGGGAAACTTGCCAAGACGAATCAGTTTTGGAATTTACACACACACACACACACACACACACACACACACGCACAGACACACACCGGTAGTCGCCCAACCCAACAATATCAACAACTATTTTGATCGAGCTGCCGCAGGCCAAATAATGTCACAGCAGCAATTTAACAATTGAAGAGATTTTCAAGAGACTCTTATCAGATTGCTGTGCAACTGACACTGAAGGTTAATAAATTACTCACAAAACACACACGCACACACATACACACACACAGAGAGAGAGCCACATTCATTCAGATATGCACATAAACTTGCAATAGAACATGTCGATTGCATTTGGTATTTAATTGGTTACCGAGAGTTTTGTGTTAATGTCATTGCTTGTCTTATAAATGCAATACAGCAACCAATAATATAATTGAAGTCTCACGCACATAAGGCAAACAAAATATCAAATATCAAATACCAAAATATGAAGAAAAAAAATATCCTCAAAATATATTCGAATATTTTATTCTTGAGCATTTAAATATATTGAACGATGAAGGGGTGGACTGTGGACTGCTTGTACCTAATGAATTGGCCCCACTTTACAATTAGAAAATCAAATCGCATTTAATCGTTCCTCAATTTTATTCCTCAAATTTATTTGTGACAACCTTTTCAAATAACTCGTTCTCTAAGCTCTAAATTATTGCTGTCCATAAAATATGCACGGAATCGATAACTCGCTAGGCTTAACGTGTGTAGCCTAACTTACGGGACAAGCGACCACAACGAGTTGCATGTGGTTACTGATTGGATTGGTCACGTTGCCACATGTGGCATAGGGCGTTGTGACACTTGAGTCTTGTTAGCGTTTTTGGCAAACGCAAATTGACAGGCGAATTGCGAATTCGCACAGCAATCGTAATTTGTCGGATGAAGTCCGTCAAGTAACCAGGAGCAACAGATCGACAGTTCAGCTGACGAATAACGGCACACACACACACACACACAGTTGTTGTTGTTGTTGCTGTTGTTTCAGTTGTTTCATTTGGTCAGTGAAGCGTGTGGCCCGATTGAAAATTAAATTTCCCGCTTCTGGCAGCGAGCTACAGAGACGACAAGCACACACAAACAATGAGTGGGAGTGGGAGAGGAGACCAAGAGTCTGTGTGTGTGTAAGAGAGAGACAGAAAGAGAGAGAGAGAGAGAGGTAGAAAGTACCTGCTGCAGTGGGGCAGTGTATTTCCGTCATGTCAACGTTTGCTGTTCCGTTTCACTTTTCACTGGACTTCGATTTGGTTTTGCTTGCTACACTTTCCCCATCTCTCAGTCTGTCTCTCTCAGTCTGGCTCTCTCAGTCTGTCTCTCTCTCTCTCTCTCTCTCTGTCTGTGCCTTGTTTATGGCTTCTCATTTGCAATAATCCAAATTGCCAGGACTACCAGTTCGACTTCCCAGCTGTATTTCCTGTTTCAATTTACTGATTTATTTATTGCCAGCGTCGTCAACAACAACAGCAACACCAACTTGATAATTTCCGTTCCGTGAATATTTTTTATATTCTTTTCGTTTAATGATGATGATGCCGACGTATCTGTATCCGCAACTACATCTATATATATATATCTTATATAATTTGCATCTCGCTTTTACACCTTGTTCACTTATTATGTATAATTGTATCTTATATATATATATATATTTATATATATGCATATTTGTTGCGATAATTGTATTTAACTAATTTGCTGCTCGCTTTCCGATATTTGTGTCAACTTGCAGGTTTGTCTAATCGGCCATTGGGCCCGCCACATCGCAAGAGCAGTCTACCAAAGCATCAGGAGGTGAAGCGTCGCTTCCTCGAAATTTGTGATACCAACTTCTCGGATGAGGTCAAGGCGGCCCTGCGTCTGCCCGCCTTCGATTCATATGAGTGGGGCGACGCGGATGTCATACACCTAATGCAGACCATGTTCCTTGAGCTCGGCTTCATTGAGAAGTTCAGCATACCCATCGATACGCTGCGCGAGTGGCTCTACGAGGTCTACAAGCACTACAACGAGGTGCCATTTCACAATTTTCGACATTGCTTCTGTGTCGCTCAAATGGTGAGTTATAGTTTATAGTACAGTGATACTGCAAAATAAACCTTTTCACTTGATATGCCTGCGCCTGCGATTCAAGACTCTTGCATTATGGAGCTAACAATTACTATAATTTCATGTAAATTTATGTTAACTGACAATACAATACACACACACACACACACACAGTTGAGCATTACACCTAGCTGTTTGTGTTTGGAATTTCCTTTGGGCATCCTTTGAATCCCCTAACTGCAATTTGAATTGTTGAAGATATGCTTATGTACAATATACAAAATACCATATATAATAAGTGTAGGCTATAAAGTGTGGCCTATAAAGGATGACCATGCACAATCAATATCATCTCTCTCTTGCTCGCTCTCTTGCACTCTCTCTCGCTTTCACACTCTATGTGGGTAGCTGAACAATAGGCGCCCAGTAGTATGCAACAGAAAACGCCAAGAGGCAAACATGTGTGTGTGTGTATGTGTGTGTATGTGTATGTATGCCTATATATATTGCTAGCAAAAGTATCTACCCACACACAAATCTACACACCTACACACAGATGGCCAAGAAATGTGGAGGGAAAATAGCTAAGGAAAGCGCATAACAAGTTGTTCAACATTTAAAAATAGCAACAATTTCTGAGTCCCAGAAATGGAAACACCAACAGTTGAGACAACAGCAACTGGCAGACAGAGACAGAGACAGAGATAAACAGACAGACAGACAGACAACTAGACGGACTGGCCACTCACAGAAATACAACAAAAAAAAACACTCACCCAAAAAAAGAAGCAGAAAAAAGAAAGAAAAGAACGATAGCCGAATCTTAAATACACTTACTTTTCTTAAACACTGATTTTAATTGAGATTTATCAATTTTTACATAATCTTAAAGTATATTGAATCAATCCTGTCATGATTATTGTACTTATAAAATCTGATGATTGTCCTCATGATGCAAATTTCAAAAATATTATATAATACTTTTTAACAACAGTTAATGCTATTGTGCCAAACCGAAACAAATTTTGGTTATAAAAAGATTTCGCTAAAGGTTATGAATTGGTTCCAAATGAACTGTGGATATTTATAAACAAAATTACTATTATGAGTTCTCGTAAATGATACTCAAAAAAGTGTTAAAAAGAGTAAAATTTGAAAGAGTGCGTCCGTACCGTACCATCTGCTATATAGTAAGATGAACCCTTGTTTCAAATGACACAACAAAAGTAAGTATGTCCTGCATGTGCAAGGGTATGCATTCCATTCAAAGCAGCAGCAGCAGCAGCCACTGGCTGTGAGTGGAAATTGCGCCCAACAAGCGACCAGCTGCTATTACTGCTACAACAACGGCAAAAAATAACCCAGCCAAAGAAATAAGAAAAAAAGGATGTGCGAAATTAAAGAAGAAAGGGAGGAAACAGAAGCAGAAGCAGAAGGCGAAGCTGAAAAACAAGCAAGCAAACCGACTGCGACCCACTTAGAAGCTTTCAAGTGTCAACGAAGCATTTTTCCCAGCCGAGTTTTTAACCTACATTTTTGGCAAATGAAAGTAGCTGCCTTATAAAATTTCCGCAAAAGTATATATACAACATACACATATACATATATATATATATATATATATATATAGATTATGTAGTTGTTGTGCTCAATATTTAATTATTAACTTGCTGTTAGTTGTTGGCCTGCTGAGTTTTTAATGTCGTTGTTAAATCGTTTCAAAGAAACTGTTAACAGATTATTTAAATACCAATCGACAGAGCACATCATTGGTAAGTCTACTTAGTGATTGTGCATTAATAATTAACATGCATGTAAATATAAAATAAATTAATATATATTTCAAGGGTTGGTAAAGCATTCAAATGCAGTCGACCTTAATTTCAAGCGAGTCGTCAACTTTAAATACAAAAAATAAAATAAAATAATGTAAGCACTGAACTTTGCACTGTAGTCGTAACGCATTGTTGCTGGCTGTATTGTCTATGGGCGAGGAAACGAAACTTTCACAAATATATTTCAAGTTGACAACAATGGCCAGCAGTGGGTGCTGACGGGTGTGGCACATTCTGACAAATAGTCAAAAAATAGTCAGACAACAACAAAAAAAAAAGTTCACAACAAAATGAGCAAAGAGAAGCAGCTGCAATTGTTGGTTATGTGGCAAGTGAACACAAAAAATGGCTGCAATCCCATAGACAAGGGCTTTCAACTAAGGAACTAACAACTTGAATCAACACTCCGATCCATTCACACTATATATATATACATATATCTACATACACTTCAAATGCACAATGCGTGCACCAATAAGCGACAGCAGCAGCAATTGTTGTTGTTGCCGCTGTTGTGATTGCTGCTGCTGGCTTCACCATCAACAGCAATAGCAACAGGCAACAACAATGGCTGCACGCTATCGATAAGTGCGACCAATCGATAACTATATATATATATATATATGTATGTATATTCAAAATGTACTCAACGCTTTCGCTGAAAACTAAAAACCAACTGGAGAATGCCCCACTAGCAAATACTCTATCTCTGACACTACAATATGTAAACGTGCTAATTTCTTGGCCATAAGCATAAACATAAAAAGGCACTCAGCTTCTCTTTTTAGTCAATGCATTCTGTGTTAAGATTTTACTTCTCATCTTGCACTTTCCGCTTTTATAATGTTGATTATTAATATTATGCGACTCAATTATAATTATATAAATCTGCTGCTGATTAGCTTAATTATCTCTATTGCGATCTCTTCGGCTTTGGCTGCTCTCAGCACTTGGCTTTCCCTTAAAGCAGATAACGATATTTGAAGAAATTAACATTATTTATTGTTATCTCTGGCAATTGGTATTGCACTTTTTGAGCTCACTCTTGATGCCATTTACGATTGACTCCATATGCCTACGACAGAATACACACTGATGAACTTCTCTCTCCAAATAGTTGCCACATTTTAGTATTAATTTTTGATTGTCTTACCGATGCACTCTCTTTTTCTCGCTCCTCTCACACCTCGTTGTCACAAAAAAAGAGCTTAAAAAAATATGTTAAATATGTTTACACAGCTTTATAATTCCCTGTAAGCCCGTTTGTAATGTGTATAGGGTATAGGAATACATTGAGAGAGGTATGTAAGAAACGTTCCTAAACTGAAATCAATTTTTTTATAAATGTAAAAAATAGTTTAACTAATTTATGGGAAAAGTTAATTTAAATAAAAATTATAAATAAGAGTGACAAAGTTTTGTCCAGACGAAAGCATATATAATTATGTACATGTAAATAAGTGCATTGGAATGTACATCATTGGTAAACCCGATGGGCAACCCTCGCCACCGATTAGACTCGCTCTCTCTCTCACTCTCTGTCTGCCTGTCTAAGCTTCGAAATGGCCACTCGAGGACGAGGACAAGGACGCGGTCTGCATATAGCCCGATATATGCGATGGTGCGTATTTTACATTTCAATGGCCGACCATTTGCATAGGCAGGCAGGCACTCATGTATGTATAGCCCATGTAATTTCCTTTCTGCCTCCCACCCCCCCCCCCCTCTCCAACTCACATCCCCTGTCCTATATTTTTGTCTCTCTATGCCGGACAGAACACAGAATATAGCCTTTAAGCGGCTTTCGCGTTTGCCTTCCTGCCATCGACAACGCAATAAATAAAAAACAAAAAAAAATATTTGTAAAAAAACAAACGAATACCGATTCCAACATTGACAAACAACACAAACAGCCATACAAAAAAATGCACTTAAGAATACCCTGCATTTCTGCACGATTTCCAATAGTTGTCGAAGTTTTTTTTTCTTTTTAGGGTATACCAAAACTTACAAATAAGCTGGTAATGCGTAGTGAATTTAAAGACAATTGGACAGGCTGATGCGAGAATCGAGAAGTTCAGGAAAAAAACCGGTTTTCCAGGATCAGTGTAGGCAAACGTCCTGAGCAATAGAGGAACTCCCGTTTTTTATTTTTGCCAAACTCGTTTTTCATCATAACATATTTATTATATAACAAAATTTTCTTGATGCTGACTAAAGCTAAATTCATAAATTCTTTTTAATTTATGTTTTTCAAAAAGGTGTCAAACCGAACCGAATTTCGGTTCCGGTTCCGATACAAAAAGTGCAACGGTTCTGGTAAAGGGCCATGGACAACTAATATCGTTTCTCATAACTGGCACTTAAAAATGTGAAATTTCAGTTCTGAATTTCAATCGGTCAAACTGCGATTTCAGTTTGAGACCTTGTTGACAAGAGTATTGCGGCACTGTCGATGTTGAGGCTATTAATCGACAATTAAGAATGTGGCTGATGTATTCAGCAGGGTACTCACACACTCGCACACACACACACACACATCAACACTCACACACACACTCAGGTATCTTGTTTGCTGTTGTTCTTTGCCACGAAATGAGCAACACATTTTGTCAGGTTTTCATTAACCAGTTGCAGTTCGCCAGCTTGGCTGTTGGTCCTGCGGCAAGTTGCAAGTTGCAGTTGATTTCCTGGGGGTGTTGACGTTGCTAAACTTTTTCCCGAACCAGTGCCAAGGAGGGATTGGAGGGGTAGGGGTTGTGTTTAAGTTCCTCTTTGCTAGTTGACTTGACAATGAATTTAGATAAACTTGCGAAATTCGGAATGCAAACAGCATTCGCATTTGCATAAATTTATAGCACTAAACCACAATGCTTACCAAATCCACCCCCCCCCCTCCCCCGCCCCCTCCCCCGACTGTCGGCGGAGTATGCCGCCAAAGATGACGACCAAAGTTGTGCAGCAACTTTAACGAGCCCTCAAGCCAGATCGAAACCGACTGCATTCCCAACCAAATCCAACCCCACCCCACCCCACCCGTGGCAGTGTCACTACCTCAATAGTAATAGATTCACCCTTCCCCACCCCACCCCCTCACTCTTCCCACGTGGGTATGTGCAAGTTTGGTGCGCAGCAAAGCGCAGAGCAAACTTTATGCTACTTTTGTACTCCAAAAAGCTTAAATTGAACACTTTTGAAAGTCCTTAAGGGTCCCACACTCTCTCTCTCCCTCTCTATCTCACCTTACTCCAATTATATTTGCAGCAGCAACGTCTTGGCGGGGGAGGAGCGGGTGTATCTCACAGTACCAGCTTATAGTAGCTGCTGGTAATTGCAAAGGTTTCGCTGCCGTTTTGCAGGCAGACAAATTAAGTTGCGTTCAACTTTTTACCTTTAGTTAAACCATTGCCTTAAACCAAAACTTGACGCCACACCTCACCTAACCACACACACCCCCCCCCCCCCCCCACTCCTCTGCGACCACTTTCTGACCTTTTGCTGCTGCTGCTGCCAGAGCTGATGGCCACGTTTAAGCATCCAATGCGATTTGGCTTAATTGTTGGCAACATTAAAAGTGCTCTATGTCTCTCTCTCTCTCTCTCTCTCTCTCGCTGTCTCCTTTCTTGGCAGCATTGTTGAAGTTACCCCCACCTGCCCCTCTCCTCTGCTGCACGCCCGAACAACAATCAGCGCAGACACTTCATTTAATTAGCCAAATTGAGAGACAATCTCAGATACAGTTAAATGGACCGAAAGAGAATAACAAAAAGAAACCCAGAAAGAGCAAAACAGAGAGCAACGAAGAGGGAAGAGCGCGGGGGGGGGGGGGGGGAAGGAGAGATGGGGTTGACAGTTTGAACAATTGGCCGAAGAATTTCTCGTCTTAGGTGTTGTCAAATAAATTGCTCTGTGTGTGTGTGAAGTGCAGTTGACAGCACTTCAAGCATTCAGTCTAGAGAATTAAACTCATGACCAGCAGTTAACGTGGAATAGACAGTTAAAGCTGTACAGAATGCTTGACTGCCAGATACCCATTGATAAAATGACTAGCTTAAACTGCAATATTAATTTCATTTTATTAGTCTAAAGTTATAGGGGCGTTGTGAAACAGTATTAAACAGACAGAAGGATGCATCTGCAATCTCATAAAACTTATATATTCTTGATCAGGATGATCGATTTAGCCAAGTTCGTCTGTCTGAATTTGAAATATCAATTTTGTTAGATCGAAAATTGATTACATTTTAACGATAACATTTCCCGTCTCGCGATTATCGATATCAATAAAAACTGCAATGTTGATGTAATTTCGATCATCTATTAAATACAGTTCGGTTAAGAAACTAGAAAAAATATATTCTGCGAATTAGCACTGCACAGCAAAAAATATCTAAAAAAAACTTGGGTGCAGGGTATCTTCTTGTCGAGCTCTCTCGACTAGTGCTTCCCTAGCTATTTAAGGATTAATTTCTACACGAGTTTCGATCAACAATCAATGGTCAACTCTTTGATATATTTATTATTATGTTTAGTTTAATAATGATGCGTGTTTTGCATGGATTCTTGCAGATGTATGCTATAACACGTGAAGCGAATTTATTGAGTCGCCTGGGCGATCTAGAATGTTTGATATTGCTGGTGTCCTGCATTTGCCATGACCTCGATCATCCTGGCTATAACAACATATATCAGATCAATGCACGCACCGAACTGGCGCTCAGGTATGAATTCACTTTCTTATAGCTTATATTTGGCTATATATGTATATATATATATATATATATATATATATATATATGGTTTTCATTTTTATTATGTAGATATAATGACATCTCGCCGCTGGAGAATCATCATTGCTCGATTGCATTCCGCTTGCTGGAGCATCCCGAGTGCAATATATTCAAGAACTTTAACCGGGAAACATTCAAGTGAGTAGATTAATCACCTGCATCAATTCTACACAGACTGCTTTACGTGAAATTGGTTCACAATTCGACAAACCCAAAAAAAAGAATCATTTTTAAATCATTTTAATAATTTTTTGCTTTAAAATCAATTACAAAAATAAAAAATATACTTGAATTAAATGTTAATAGCATTTTCAAACAATCGCTTACCTGTTTCGAATTATCAATTTTAATCTGACTTGTATTTGTTTCAAGAACTCAATATGCGATCTATTGAATTATGATTGAATTATTTGCCTATGGCAAGAATTTCACACATGATTCATTAAAAATGAAAACCTACTTGAAACTTGGACTAGGACTATGCTGAAATTGAAGTGCATACTTTGTGTTTATTCCCTGTGTGGGCCAACAGCAACAGCAACTGCAACAACAAAGTGGGGCGTAGACAGCACTTTAAGCAGCGTTGTCAAACGGGTTTGGTTTCGGTGTCTGTTACGGTTTCGGATTCGGATTCGGCTTGTGCCTCGGCTCGGCTCGGTTCGGCTCAGGTTCGTGTTCAGGTTCTGGTTCATGTGCAGATTGGGGTTGGCATTTGGGGTCCGGTGTTGCTGTTGGTGTTGGGGTTGGGGTTGAGATTGGCTGCCATTTAATTGGCAAGATTGCTTGGCGCTATTTTATGCGCGGCACGTACAAAATGATGTTGCATTAAACGGCGCACAGCCCGCTGGCCTCTAATTAACACCCAACACTTGCAATCGCTACAGCTACATATACATCTACCCCTACCAGTGGTACGGGCCACCTGCCACTAGCCGTACTCCCTGTCTACCCCGTGCCAGGCAGACGTATCGATTTAGTGCAAGAGAAAACCCATTTAAAGAGTTGTCCTTGCACTTTCACTGCTGCAATTGCTGCCACTGGACTCTATCCTTTGTCCTTTGTCCTTTGTCCTTTGTCCTCTGTCCAAGCACTAACGACCCAAGAGTCGGGTTGGGCAAATAAACAACAACAACAACAACTACATTAGAACAAAATGAAGCAGCAGAAAATTAATACAAGGGGGAGTACAAATATATTTAATGCCAACAAATTGAGGACAAACTGTTTTTGTTTTGAAATCAGGCTTTGGCCATGCTTAAAAAGGACACAAAATACGCTGTTTAATGCATTTCAGTTGCACACATCTATTAAGTCAACTCCGACAATTTAAGCTGTCAATTATTAGTTATAATTGGAATCCAAATGCTCACTTTGAATTCAACACTGAGTGCACTTCTTGCCGAGGAATTTACGCACGCATACTGTGTTTATCTAGTCTCAACTGACAAGCTAATCTAAATGGCAAAGGAAAATCGCTGTAAATTCCAAGAATTAACTTGGTCGAACAGCAAATTAGGCTTCCTGGAAGAGTGTTGCGCAGCTCAGCTAATTTGCAATTTACATTTTACATGTTTTTGAGTCTCAGTATTATTTTATTTAAGCCATAACGAGTATCAATCTGTTGCCTTTTTGATGAATTTACTATATTTTTATAGCATCAAGATGTGTACAGATAGATATATGTACATGTGTGCTTGAAGCGTAGTTTCTATATGTATTTCAAAATTTCGCAAAAACATTAATTAAGTGGATTAGCTGAGGGAAATATATTTTATTCTTCTTCTTTTTCTTCTGTTTTTTATTTTGTATATTTTTTACTTGGAATTTCTCGCACACGTAGGATGTTCAAATGGCTGAAGTGCCATCAGTCTGCCATCATTATTCGTAGCATCATGCCCACCATTATCTTCATCATCGCCATCATCATCATCATCATCATCATCATCATCAGGGTAGTATGCCCCAAAGACAAACCACACACCCCAGGCCCACTTGATGTTACATCCCATCCCATCCCATTCCCAGCCGACCCACGTTGGGCGCCTTCACGATGTTTTGCTGCCAAGTTTGCGTGCATAAACTGCTGCAGCACTTTTGGGAGTTTTTGATGGCGAAACTTGCCACATGCACAATATGCTTGGAAATGTGTTGCACCAACAACACTGAAAACAACAACAACAACAATAACAGCCGTCAAAGTGGCAAGAAGTTGCCAAAAACGTTGCCACACGATACTCACTCTATTTCTCCCCTCTCTCTTCTCTCTCTCACTCTCTCTCTCTCTCTCTCTCTCTCTCTCTCTCGCTCTGCCTGCTTGTGCTTGTCTAAGCGCGCATAAGCAAGCATGCAATACATGCATACACACATCCACACACACACACACACACACACACACACACACACACACACACACACACACATACACATATATATACACAGAGAAAAAAAATACTGTTGATAAGGTTGCAGATTCTGGACATTTTACAAAAAACATTTGTGTTCTACTTCTGAAATAATCGCTTGCTCGCTTAAATCTCATATTTCAGTTCTCAAATGAATAGCAAAAGGGCTTAAACTTATTTAAAGCACAAAAATGGGTAAATTAAGTATTTCTTACTTGATTTAGAACATGTTCTTCAATTGATAACATGACAACACCAAATCAGAAGATTTCCTCTTTGGTTTTTACTGTGTATGTTTGTGTGCGTTCTTTCAACTATCCAACAATGTTGCCACAAGTAATCGGCAGTCGAGAAACGACTGTCAAAATTGTGATGCTTATTACTGCAGGGCTCCGGCCTCCGGCCTCAAATGCCGTTCATCAGCATTGAAACGTTCAAATGTGCTTAGTCACAATCTGTGGCCGCTTTGCAACACTAAATGGCTTGCGTTGTCTTTTTGGAGACGATAACAGTTTAAACACTCCTTCAGTTGAATGGTAGCTGAAAATATGCATTCATCGATAAAAGTCACGATCCAATTAGGAGTGCAGCAGTTCATGAAAGAAATGATCCCATAACTTCAAAACTTTCCAGACTCATAACTATGTCCAAAGTGAACCGATTACAAAAAGGAAAAAAAAAACAGTAACTTTTGATAATCGCTTTGACTTCTGCTTGAAAACTATATTCAAAGCTGGAAATTCTAGCAAAGTTAGTTATACCCTCTAAAAGTGTTCCTTGATGTGGGTCAAAACATTCCAGAGCCAAAAGTTCATCGACTTTGTCAGCAGTGTTTTTGATCATGGCTGTTTTGTAATTTCAATGTTTTAATTTAAAATGTGGACTGCTTTTAAATTGCACAAATTATACTTGAACTAAGCATTTGAAGTTTCATTGCGAATTTACTTAAATTTAAGCAATATTGCCTCGCTTAATAAACAGACATCAATCTTGCCTGTGACGAGCTTATTTAATATCTTTCATGTCCACTTCAGCTAACAGCAGTGTGTGTGTGTGTGTGTGTGTGTGTGTGTGTGTGTGGCACAAGTAGACAATGATGCCTCGCCTCAAACAATTACACGCAACAGTTTGCATATTTATTTGAATTTTATATTACTTTCGAGTATTTGCTAACTTTCACAACTTTGCCAATAAAAATATAATATTTAAGTTTTTAAAGAAACTTTTTCTTTAACAAACTTTACTGATTGATATATACATATTTATATATATTTATATATATATATATATATATATATATATATATATATATATATAAATTTGAGTTATCGTTAGATGGATTCGATTGCTGTTACTCTCTGTTCCGCTCTCCCTCGATCAGTCCACATTACCAGATGCGACACTTGTCCGGCGGATGCATCATGCTGCCCGCTTTGCACTCAAAGGCCTCGGCAAATTCGGGAAAATTACCGAGCACATTGTTGACTCTCTCCTGATGCGATGCATGCTGTTGCGGTTGCTGTACTTTGCTGCTGCTGGTGGAGCTTGCCGCAACGTTGTTGCCACACCAATTCTGCGCGAATGCCACAAAAAATGGACGCATCGCAGAAGACAGACTCTCATTAGCATTATTATGATTTGATGACTGCTGCAACTGCCTAAATGCATCATAGGCCAGACGCAATCCCTCGCTATCAGCAATATTCTCATTGATGGTCAGTGTGGCATTTTTGTAGCGTGCCCCCAAATAGCAGCCGGCACGCAAACCAAATCGAATGATCGCCCGCGGCGGCCACTGGCCACCGGCAATGTGGCCGCCATCATCATAGTTGATGCCATCATAGTCAAAGCCATGGATCAGCTCGTGTCCCAGCATATAGCCCAATCCGCCCAGCAGACGTGCAGCTGCCTCCTCATCCAGTTCAGCCAGTGCTGCTCCTCCTACTACTCCACCTTCTCCGAGTCGTGTTGGCAACAGGGGCGGACGCAGCAAACCCAATGGTAATTCAATTGCATTCAACTTGAGCCTATAGTAAACGTTCACATCCAGCGCTCCCAGTGCACGTTGGCCGCTGCTACCACTTGTGCCACACGGCAGTTGCAAACAGTCCAAAGCCGATTGAAATTGTGCCACAGCCTGTGCCTCTGATAGATTCAACAGATACGTATCGTAACTCTGCTCCGGCTGCTGTTGCTGCTGTTGCTGCTGTTGGTGCTGGTGCTGTTGCTCTTCCTCTTCTTTGGGTAGGATGCCGGGTGGCATGAGGAGTCGCATTGCGTGCAACTTTTGCAAGGCGAGCGTTTGTGTTGCCGCATCGTTTTCGAATATGGGCGTTGCATTCAACAGTCGCTCGAATTGCAATTTGATCGAATCGAATAGTTGTCGCATCTGTTGCTGGTGTCTCTGTAAATATGTGGCTGCTGCCGCATTGCTGCCATGCTGCAGACGCAGCAGTAGCTGTGTCAGTTGCTGTGGCTGCAGCGAGTTCAGCTGTTGCAAGCAATGCTCGCGTTGTACACTCAATGTGGTATCCTCGTGCAAATTCAGCTCAAAGTGGGCGGGCAGCTGCAACAGCAGCCAAGTGGACACGACAAGTGGATCGGCGGTATGCAACAGACGCTCCATTGCCACCAGATAAGTGGTATCTGCCACAAGCAGTAGCTGCAACGTATATTTATCGCCCAGCAATTGACGAAAGTATGCGTTGAGCCGCAGCTGTGGCAGTTGCTGTGACAGCTGTCGCAACGTCAGCGGCTCGTGCAACACGTGCCGCGTCGCCATCGTCGCCGGCAACAGATCCTGCAGCGAGCGCTCAAAGCTCACCAGGCGTGTGGCAAGTGCGGCAGCGCGTCGCACCCGCAAACCCAACTCAAGCAGCAGATATTTGAGATAGCGCTGATAGAGAAATTCGCTCTCGTCGCTGCTGCCCAGCAGCTCAAAGCTGGGTGGCAGCAGATAGAAGACGTTCTGCTCCCCCGACTGCCAATTGGGTTGCACCAGCAGCCGCCACAAGCCATCGGCGCCAAGGCGACGCACTGCCGCATTGCCACGCGCCCAATCGAACTGCTTGGTGGCATTGTCGAGCAGTGGCCAATTTGGCGATTGTTGCATCAATGCATCCATATAAACATGCAACGATTGACGGCCACTCATGCAGCTGTTGTAGAAGTTGTTTAGTTGCTGCTGCTGCTGCTGTTGCTGATGTTCCTCTGCAGCACCGCTTGCCTCAAAGTGTTGCACGAGCAGCTGTTTATTCAACGCACGCAGCTGCGTTCGCCGATCGTGTGCCCCCAGCGAGCGCAGCTGATAGCTCACATACCAATTGCCGCAAGCGTATTCGTGAAAATTGTCGCATGACGATTTTGTTGCATCCACCGCATCCATTGCATCAATGCCAAGGCCAGTGTGCCACAATGCGGCCCCGCCGTGGCAGCCACCACTGCTGAGTAGCAGCAGCGCCAGCCACTTTAGAATATTATTCATTTTCGGCTCGATTCGTAGACTCAACTGAAACTGACAACGCCAAGTCGAGCCAATCTGAGCTGCGCTCAGCTGAGCTGAGCTGACCTGTGTCCAAGTACACTGAGAAAAAAAAGCAACATCAAATCTAAAAACATTTACAGCAAAAATAACATAAATAAGCCAAACATGTTATATACATTTGATTAACTGAATCGTAATTAAATTGTTGCGTATGTAAGCATTTAACTTATTGTGAAATAAGTGCTTAAATAACTACTTACTTGCGGATCACGAAAGTTGTATAATTCAAATTGCAACCATTTATCATCAAATTTTGCATATATTTTTTTAAATTATTTAAACTATATTCAACGCTTAAGTCGGCTCTTTCAGTCATCATTATTGGCCATTCTTTTCGCTCGGTGCAGCTGATAAGCAACTGATAAAGCGCTGACTTTGAGCTTTAAGCAATGCCAAAAGTCGAGCGATTGAGTTAGAAACGTAGATGGGCAAGGTTGTTGCTGTTTTAATATTTAATGATTATATACTATTAATATCATTATTATTCATTACTGACTGGTGCCTTAAACAACAAGCTAAAGCTTGTAACAAATATAAATATAAATATAAATGTAAATAAAATATATAATTATTGTGTTAAGAGAGCAGGCCATAAAGTTTGTTAAGATTGGCAGTAAACAATGCTATGCTTTAAACTGAATACGTTATCCTTAAGGCTGAGAACACATCGAATCGTACGACTTCAATCAATAACAGATTATTTCCATTTGGCACTAAATTGAAATTCAATTTGAAATTTTCATAATAAATTTTAATTGAAAGCGTCTAAATCAGAATACAAACCAAATACTTAAAACAAAGAGCAACACTTGTCGAACGCCATCAAAGAACTCAAATATATTAGCTAAAATAGTGCTCAGCGTTTGTCAACCTAATTAAGGCTGTGGAGAAAAGCAGCTAAGAAAATCTCTGTTAAAATTTCCAAGAGGGAATAGGAGGGCGGAGAAAGGGGAAGAGGGGGGGGGGGGGGGTCGGGGTATTGGGTGTCAATAAGAAAATATAAAACTAAAGCAAAGGCGAAAGCGAAAACTTTACGGCGACAGCATCAAGTCGAGTGCATAAAACACGCTGCAGTGTTAAGTTGAGTTGATCTGAAACGTTGGCAGGTGTTGAGAATCCAATGCAGCAACTCAGGTGGCATATCCCCCACCCCCTCTCTGCCTACTGCTTTCTTTCTTTTTCCCGCTGGGTGTGCAGCGTCAATGCCACTTGACACGACAAAATTCAATTTTCTGCTCGTATATAACACAAGTTTTGCACATTTTTTATTTTCATTTTCATCCCTCTCGCTAAAAAAGAAACGAATATAAACCGAATTGCAATTTAATATTTACGCGAAACGTATTCTCCGCTAAATCTATCCCCCCCCCCACACCTCGCCCCCTTCTTCACTCCCCTTTCAGTATGCTTTTCTATCTTCCGCTGCCTGCTTTGAATGTCAAAATATATATTTTTGCGCTTTCCTCTCGCACGTAAGCCAAAAACTCTATGAAGACAAGAACGTGGCGTATACGCAATGTGCTACACGTATTAGTTGGGTGTGTGCTGCACACAACACATACATGTATGTCCCACAAATAAGCCCCGAGAACTTGTCGCAAGGCTAAGCATGTTTAAAGTATGTTTGTTGTCCGTGTTGCTGGATTTGAAGTGTTTCGTTCTTAACAACGAATTTAAATGCCAAATTCGGTTCTGCTTCAAGTAGTCAATTTCATTTAGCGCATGCCATTTTTGGTTTCGTTCCCAATTGAGGTGAATCAGAGAATGTTGAATCGGTTAATTTCAGTTGAGAGTTTCAGATCAAGTTTGATTACCTGCTCTTAACCCATTGTGCATGAAGAAAAGAATAATTTGTTATTATATGTACAGCAAGTGGCATTTCTATTATTATACCTCATTCAATCAATCATTCAACCAGTCAGTCAGTCATCAATCAGACTGATTGATTAATCAAATTAATCAGTCAGTGAATCACTCTGTCAATTTGTCTGGCAATCAGTCAGTCAGTCTGTCAGCATTGGTCTGTCAATCAGTCAGTCAGTCTGTCAGTATTAGTCTGTCAATCAGTCATCAGTCAGTCAATCAGTTCTATCAATTATCGATTAGTATGTTAATCAGTCAGTCAATTAGTCTCTCTTAGGCAGTATTATTATTATTAGTGTATCAATCAGTCCGTCGATCAGTCAGTTAGTCATCAAGCAGTCAATCAATTATCACCATCAATCAGTCACTCAGTCTATCACTCTGTATGTCAATGAGTCTGTCCAGCACTCAATCAGTCTGTCAGTCAGTCTGTCAGTCAGTCACTCAGTAAGTCAGTCTGTCTCGATTTGATGGTATTTTTGTTTATAATTTTCATCAGATCTTCTTGTTAATGATGTATGTATTTCTTTGGTTGTGCTTGCAGTAACATTCGGGAGGGCATCATCCGATGCATCCTGGCCACCGATATGGCTCGCCACAACGAGATCCTTACGCAGTTCATTGAGATAACGCCCACCTTCGACTACAACAATCGTGCGCACATCAATCTGGTAAGCAGGGCAGTTGAAGCACTGCTCATCTCCAACAGTCTCCATCATCTTCATCTTCTTCTATTTCTACTTCTAATTATTTGTATAGCTGTGCATGATCCTGATCAAGGTGGCGGACATTTCGAACGAGGCCAGGCCAATGGATGTTGCCGAGCCGTGGCTGGATCGGCTGCTGCAGGAGTTCTTTGCCCAGAGTGCAGCCGAGAAGTCTGAGGGATTGCCGGTGACGCCATTTATGGATCCCGATAAAGTAAGCAAGCCGGGCTCCCAGGTGCGATTCATTGGACTCGTCCTCTTGCCCCTCTTCGAGGCACTCGGCGAACTGGTACCGGAACTCACCGAATTGATCATTATACCCGTGCGCATTGCACTCGAGTATTACAGGTGAGTTATTGACTGCATTTCTGTTTGTTGTTGTACAGTCATCAGTCAATTTTGCCATCTCAACTACTCACTCCTATTGCGATCTGTGTGTTTTCGTAGGCGCCTCAACGATGCGCAGACAAAGACACGCAAATCTGTGGCAGACAGCAATACGTCTGCCACATCGGACAGCAACAGCGGCAACATGGACTCGAATGCTGCCCTGATCACAACGAGCAACAGCAATGCCGACAAACTGGACAAACAGCAGCCGGCATCCGGCGGACAGGGTCAACTAAGCGGCACAGGCGTTGGTGGTGGTGCAGCCGGCGTAGGAGGCGCAGGCGGAGCAGGATCTGCTGGCGGTGGAGGTGGAGGTAGCTCACCACAAATGGGACGCTCCAGCTCCGGAATGAGCGGAAAGTCGCGTCGCAGCATCCCCTCCCAGAAGTCCGCATCGCGCACCTCCGTTGATGAGCCCGGTGGAATGGCCGCCGAGCTGCACGATCTACCCGAGGGCAGTGAAAGCGGTGACTCCGAAACTGCCACAGAGGTTGATGTAAGTTTTCTGTTGCAACTTGCAGATTGCAACAATAAAACAAACCCACAGAAAGCAAATAATCAAGTAGCGGAAGTAAGAAGACAGAAGGAAGCCGGAAGCCGGAAGCCGGAAGCATGTCTCAGCCCACATTATGCATATACGAGTATATTCTTGATCAGAATCAAAAGCCTCTGCAAGAACTAGAGACTATAAATTTGGAATACCCTTTTAAAGATTTCTAATCGGGCATGTATAAT
Source organism: Drosophila macrothrix (assembly GCA_035042055.1). Taxonomy (NCBI): domain Eukaryota; kingdom Metazoa; phylum Arthropoda; class Insecta; order Diptera; family Drosophilidae; genus Drosophila; species Drosophila macrothrix. The sequence continues at coordinate 5,854,973 of JAWNLX010000587.1, forward strand.
ATGATAATCTGTTCAAATTTCATCAATATCAGTTAAGAAATTATAGATGAGGGTATCGAGCTGGTCGAGCTCTCTGCACTAAAACATTCTTGTATCCTGATTAATTATTAATTGTTGTGACATATCCGTTTAATTGCCAGGTGGCTGAGATGACATCCAAGTTCAAAGTGGACACCGAGGGCTGCAGCAATCGTAGTAAGTCATCGCACTCGACCTCGAGGAAATCGTCGAGGGAGAAGCGCCCATCAATGATTGGCGAACTGTGCAGCAGCGGGGGCGGGCAGCGGATGCGCAGCTCGTATGGCAACATTGGGCAGACTGGCTACCATCCGAATCGTTGCCACTTTGGCAGCAATCGGGCCGTCAGCCTGGACCAGTACAGCACCAACAATCGGCGACTGTCCGACGGACTGCCCCAGGTCATCTCCGACAGCAATGTCTTCTATGGGCGACCGACGCAGGCGCATGCCGCTGGCGATTTGAATATGAATGTGAATCAGGCGGCGCCCGTTGTGCAACAGCCGCACTTGCAGCACCAGCAGCAGCAACAGCAACAGCAACAGCAGCAGCAGCAGCAGCTGCAGCAGCCGGCACATATGCTGCTGCTGTTGCCAGCAACAACAACAACAGCGACAACAACAACAGCAGCAACAGCAACACCAGCAGCAGCAGCAGCAACAGCAACAACAGCAACGGTTGCCAATGCAGCCACTTCGAATGGGAATATATCGCCCACGCTCAATCAGACCAGCAATGGTAGCGCAACGGCAGCAACTGTTGTTGCAACGAATGCACAACAGCAGCAGCAGCAGCAGCAGCAGCAACAGCAGCAGCCGGGTGGCAGCAGCACCAGCACCAGCAACTCTTGGAAGTCACGTTGGCGTCAATTCTCTGATTATTTAAGCTTTAGCTTTGACAAGAGCAACAAACGTTTTGGCAGCACACGCAGCAGTCCATCGTGTGGCACACGCGGTGGCAACAACAATGCCGGCAACAACATGGCCGAGAATGCTGATGATGCGGATATTGCTGGCTCAGCAGCAGCAATCTGTTGCAGCAACATTTCGAATAGTCTACCCTCTCCGGGCGTTATCCAAATGCAGGTGGGCATAACTAGCACCGGTGGTGGCATTGGCGGTGGCATAGGCGGTGCCGGAGGCGAGGGCATGGCCCGACTGCGTGCTTACAGCCTGGATGTGCCCAGCAATCGGCATACATCATACCCATACTCGTCGGGCGACAGCAGCAGCCGTTGCGGCAACATGAGCAACAACAGCAACAATACGCTGCACAGCAGCAGCGGCGGCATCGTTGCCACACGGATTGGCAGCACTGAAGGGGATTCCAGCAATCCGACAGCAACTGTTGCTGGTGCTGGTGCTGCTGCTATAACAGCTGAAGGCGTTACGGCTGCTGCTGCGGCTCCAGCATTGCTGGTGCCGAGTATTAGCGGTGAGCTGGGCGTGGGCAGTGTCTCCTTGTCGGAGACGGCGCAAAAGATTTGACAAGAGGCGAGCTCCGATACGACGACCAACAATAGCAACAACACAAACACTAATAATTCAATGTGCAATCAGGCCATATTTCATTCAGCCGAAGCGGAGGCGATTATCAATGACAGCGATAACGGTAACGATAACGATAACGTTTCGGATGGCGATGGCGATGGCAGCGATGCAGATGCACTGCACCAGGACACATCCAGCTGCGAGATGTCCTCAATGTCAATGACCGTTTGGTCAGCCATTGGCCATCGGCTGAATGCGCTCGTCTGTCATTGCTGTGAACGGAAATTGCCGGAACCGGAGAATGTGTAAACAGTAATCAGTAACCAGTAGTCGGTAGTCAGTAGTGGGTAGCTCTGTGGCTGTATAGCTGAGGACTACGAGGTGTTGGAGGAGGAGTAAGAGGCACCAAATAGGAACTACAACATAAATACATACAACCACATACACATGCAATACGAAGAAGGAGCACAGCAAGCACATTGCCGGCGTCTATCGTTTATCGATAACAACACAACAAAAAGAGCACATCACTCATCGCTTATGGGTAAACGATAACAGACAAATCCACACATCCACACCAAGCCTATGATTGTTTATTTCTGATCGTTTAATCGCTATCGATATCGATAACAGCTGACGCGCCGCTCTTCAAGTTGCAAACATTTTGATGCAACGTTTCTGTTTTTTTTTGTTTTTCGTTTTTTTTTTTTTGTGTTTGTCTAGCAATTATTTTAAATCAATTATACACAAATCAATTATATACATTTGGACATTATAAGAAATATGTTTAATTATGTTTATGATTTTTGCTATATATATTGTATACATATATATCTATTTAAATATTATATATCGATATCTATTATTATGCCTATATACAATTACTATTTTTATTACAACTCGCTAGTATTATTTATTTCATTTAACAGATGTTGGACTTATGTTTAATATCTATATCTATATCTATATGGATGCATAAGCAATAAGTGTTGCACAGCTGTCACTGGCCTCATTCGGTTGCCTGCCACAAGCAATTGTCATCCAATTGTCGTTCGGTATAGTGTGCACTGATTAGCCCAAAGTCAGTTTCTAGCTGCCCCCTTAGGCTGCAACACGTAGCTCATTGCGGCGCCACACACAGACACGTGCTGTTGCATGGCCAAAATGCATTTTGCATCGCCTTTAATTGCGCAATAACACAATTTTTGCATTTTGCATACGCAATTCGGTGCCCCAGTGCAATCAGCGTGCCACAAGTTGCCTACCACACGCACTCAAAAAAAATATGAACCGCATTTCGAACTCAATTCAAGAACAAAGAAATATGCCACCAGCGAACAAATATTTTTCATTTCGATATTTGTGTTTTCCAATTTGAAATGTTTCAAAAACTTTATAATTAAATAAAATATTTAAGTCTTAAGTTTTCAATTTTTTAAATTAATGCTGATAGCATCATTGAGTCGAATTCTTAAATACCTTCCTAGTCTAAGATTCAAATAAAGCTGAGTCGACTTGAATTGTGAATTTAAGTTCTTAATTTTTTTTTACACTTACGTCAAGTACAAAAATGCTTAAGAATTGTGTATACTTTACTTGATGAATTTGTTTTTTTGAAGTTGGTAAGACGTTTTTTCGCTGAGTGCACTATGGAAAACTTGCATCTCTGTGGTCCACCTGATTTAATTTGCTAGTGCGGTGGTTTTTGTGGGCCACAGCGCGAGCTGCCACATGTCCTGTGCTGTGGTGGTGGCGGTGGTAATGGTACTGCTGGTTCTGCCTGTCTCGCCTCAATGGTCTATTTCGAGTATTTTAGGTATTGGCAGCCGATTTCACCTTGCGTCACTTTATTGAAAATCGTAGTGTGTAGAAATTGAATTTGCCAGCAGTTGGTTGCTGTTGCTATTGCTGCAGCTGCATGTGGCACACAATTAAGAGCCAGCGAATTGCACCAACTGCATTCAAGTGGCATCATCATTGGCAGCACATCCTGCAGCTATATCCTGGGGCAATGTACGTAAAAGTGTGTATAATCTGTTTATCTGATTTTTGAAATGGATTCCCAATTTGCTTTTGCGCTCGAATCTCTACCAATGTAATTATGTTGCCAGGTGTACTCTACCAATCAGTCAGCCATTCAATCGTTAGTGGTTCATTTCAAAATATGCCTGGATGGATCCTTGATTGGAAAGTCTACAGATGAAATAAAAACACATCCAAATGCGTAAAATTTGTTTGTTTGAGTTGTGATTTTCAATAGAGTTCCTTCTCTTAGCTTACCCATTTTTTTAGCTTCTGTTTTTTGCTTAGTGTTTTTTTTTTCAATTCGTAGAGAGCAGTCGATGTCTCCGTCACACAGACACACACACACACATATACACCCACATATACACCCACATACACACCCACAGATACACACACTCACACACACATATATTGCTACGGTGCTGTTAGAAGTGCATATCCGGCCAGTTGGCAATGAAGGAACTATTTCGAAAAATCCCACGAAAATAAGAAGAAAAATCAAGAAATTTACAAAACATAAAAATGTAAAGAGAACTTTAAAGATAACTACATATCCCCAGACAGGATATAAAACACAATGCAAGTCAACCAAAAATTACGAACAAAAATTAAATCAAGTCCAATTTGAGAGAAAAAAAACCAAAAAAAAATGGAAAAACAAAAAATAAACAAAACAATTTATAAATATCAATGTAAATTTCTGTATGTAATTATGTTAAATGTACTATAAACACACACACAAACACTCACACACATACACATACATACAACGCTCACATTTTCAGATGCAGTTGTGTTGCATACTTTTTAGCGCAACTGTGGATTTAAGAGACGTTTGACAAGGGAATAGACAATTTGAAATGCAGAGAGATATTCAATTGAACCAAGCTGGAACTTGGCCAACCACACACACACACACACACACACACACAGACACAAACACATATATATATATATATATGTATGTATAGATATATATATATATATATCATAGATGTAAATGTAACTGTTACTTCATATAGAGCTTTGTTTTTCTTTTGTCTAGTTTTGTTTTCGAGTTTGCTTTACTTATAAATATTAGAACTTAAGCAGAACAATGCAAATTAAATGGAGAAAAACAAAAAGAAACAACACAAAGTGAAACAAAGGAAAGCAAGTAAACCTAAGACTTGATACACGACTACAAAAGAGATATGCAAAAGAAGCAAAGAAAATGGAAAATGTGTGCAAACGTTTTTTTTTTTTTTTTGATAACTTTTAAATGCCTAGCAGAGAAATGCAAATATGAATAATCAGATATATATAGATATGTATATGTATATGTATATGTATATGTAGGTTTATCAGAAATATACGTATATTTATGTGTATGTTTAATGTAAATGTAACACATACCATATTTATCAATATGATTATTTTTTTTATGTCATCATTGTCATCATCATCGTCGTCGTCGTCGTCGTCGTTGTTGTTGTTGCTGTTAGTATTATTGTTGTTGTTGTTGTTGTTGATAGGCAAGCATAGAATTGGCATAGGCAACACTGAGAAAACCAAAAGTGTTAACTAAACTAACCACAATATTATTTATGTATGTTAATCTACAACAACATCATCCAGAACATAAAATCAGTTTGCTTGAAATCGATGTCTATTTTTGCTGTAGTTAGACAGAGCTCTACACTCTCACACACACACACACATATATACATAGATATGATGCGAAAAATACTATAGATTAATCTTCGATTTGTAGATATACACGATGTGTATGTAGTTTAACTTAAGTATTGCTTTCAACATCTGGATTACTCTTGATTTCCAGTTAATGTTGCTGTTGTTGTTGTTGTTGCCTTACTTGCAACACCCATGTTGGAATGTGTGTGTATGTGTATATATATATATATATATATGTGTGTGTGTGTGTGTGCTTGTGTATGTAAAGGCCCTCGACTTGTGTACATGTGTATTTGGTTTAAAAACCAACAACTTCCCTTGTTTAATGAAAAACATAAAGACTAAACTTGAATTTACAAAACCTTTCCAAACAAAACCAAAACAAAAACAAATTTAAACTATGTATCTTAAAAGTAAACTTACAAGAAAAAAAAAAACAAAACTCTAGGTGTTTTACAAATGTATAAAATTTTAAAAGAAAATGTTAAAAAAAAAAAACAAAACAAAACAATCAATAAAAAACATTTTAAGCATAATTTAATTAGTCTAGACTTAAAGAACAAAAAGAAACAATGAAAAATGACAAACAAAAAAAATGCTTTTCGATGTACAATTTAAATGTTAGTCAACATTTTGGCAGTCAATTAAACGAAAATGAAACCACGCTTTCTCCTTAACCCCCCAAACACCACCCACCCTCCCCGTCCCCCTAAACAAAAAAAAAGTAATAATAATAATGCAAAACAAAAAGGTGAAGAACATTTCAGAATTTAGTGGAAAAACCCCAAAAGTGCAAAAATGTTTGAAATATATTCAAGAAAACACAAAAGAGAAGTAAAAAAAATTCGAATTGAAGATGATTTGTGGGTTTGGGCAAATAATTGTTAACGGGAGGAATACGAATAGTTAAGCAACAAAAAGATGTTAAGACATTAGCAATTTGGACCAAAACTAACAAAGCTTTCTCTTCTTTTGACTAGCAAACCTAACACATACACGGAAAAAAAAACGGTGAAGAATTATTTGTACTTTCTGGTACTTGTACTTGATAAATAGGTGAATTTAACCAGTAAAAGAGAAAAGCATAGTAACAAAATATATATATGTATACTCACATGTATCTCTGAACAACACAACTACCTGTCTGCCTAACAAACTAACTAACTAACCGATCCTATATCGTCGTTGATCGTTGATTGTTGATCGTATATCGTATATCGTCTATCGAGTATTGATTTGATCGCCCAGACATATATTTGCATACTCTTCAACGTATCTTTCAACTAAAGCGGCAGCGCAAAAAAAAACTTCCAAAACCGGTTTTCATCCACTCAGCAAAAAAAAATATATGTGTCAGCATTTATAACATATTTTGAATTTTAAGTATTCGATAAAAGATAAAACTCGCAGCCAACAGGAGAAGGAAGAAGAAGCCAATAAATATATAATATATATATATATAGATTCTAGATCAGGACCAATAGCCGAATCGACTTACCCATGTCCGTTTGTCCGTCTGCATAAACAAACCAAGATTTCAGAGCAAATAAAATATAGAGACTCCATATTTGCATTATTATTTCTCGTATAACATATGGAGATCAAGATTATTTAATTTTTTTTCAAAACTGATTCCGTTTCGCGAATATCGAATATCGATGCAATTTAATTCTAATACATATTATTGACATTTTATTGACATTTAAGGAAACTTTAATTGCGTGCTTTCCATATTCTGGAACATATATTTTTTTATCTGGGTGAACCATATAGGCAACAAACTTCAGATATGTACACACACGTTTACTATATACATCTATATCAGGCAGTAGAGTTTTGACAATTGATATTACCAAATTCCAAGCTCAAAAGGCGTCTCAATAACCACCGATAACGGACCAGAGTAGTGCATCAGAAGCGCTTCCCCAACATCATTCATTATCGTTATCGTTATCGAGACATAATACTACCACTAGTATCGATAATGTTATAGAACTTGTAGCTGTGTTGCCTGAGACACAAATAAATGAATACTTCGCTTGTATTTATATTGCCTTTTCTAACCTTAACTTTATCTCTCTCACTCTCTCTCACTCTCTCTCACTCTCTCTCTCTCTCTCTCTCTCTCTCTCGCTCTCTCCCTCTCTCTCTTTCGCACAGACACACACACGCACACAGATAGAAAAGTGCACACGAGCTATTAGAGGAAGATACATTTAAGTGCATAGACTATATTCTAAGTACTATATACAGACTATACTATAAACATATATATATATGTGTATATATATATATATATATATATAGAGACCCTCCTGAACTTAAAGAAAACCAAAAGCCTTTAACTCAAAAACAAAAATAAAGAGACTACATTTTATTATACAAAACAAAAAAGAAATGAAAAGAAAAGAAACGAAAAGAATAAAAGAAAAACAAGGGACACGGATCGGAACCGAAAACTTCAATGCAAACATTTTAAATCGAGTATTTGCATGAGTCGTATGAGTTGATATGAGTGCAACTTCGAGTACTACTCGCACTCATACACATACTCACACATGTATTATATACACACTTGGACTGGCAAAGCATTCTTCGGCAGGCCGAAGCTTTGATGCTCCATCGCTCTCGCTCTCTCTCTCTCTCACACACTCTCACTCTCTCTATCTCTCTTTTCACATATACACACTCACAAGAAAACACACTGCAAACAAATATCAGGTAAGAAGTTTCAAAATACATTCAATTACTAAAAGTATGCAAGAAAAAAAAGGAAAAGATAAAGAAATACATATATAAAAACAACGTAAGAAAATGATTCGAATGCAGGCCGCTTTTTCTTTCAGTGGATAACAATGAACAGAAGAACTCTATATACATAATGCTATAAATTTTTCAAATTGTATGTCAATGATACCAATCTATTAACATATATGTATACACATATTGAATAGAAATATAAAAGAATATATAAGTAATAAAAATAATAAATATATATATATATATATATATATATATATATATATTTGTATATATGTACTTATATATATATATATATACAAAAAAAAAACAAAGAAATATCTATTATGCTTAAGCGAACATTTATGATAAAAGAACAGAAAGCTAATAGGATCCTTAAGCACACAAAACTAAAGAAAAGAATTGTTGAACAAAAAAATACTAAGAAAAATATACTAAAACGATCAAGAAAATGATGTGGAATCAATTATATGGAATACCTATACAAAAATAAATGTGGTAGCAACTAGCGCGAATGTTAGGACATAGGACAACAATTTAAATAATTACATACACCAACACCCACACCAACACATACAAACATAAGCAACAACAAAAAATACCAAATCACACACATTACATAGAAAGAATACAAAGAATACAAAGAAAATACTGCAACTTTCCATGCACAACGCGTTGTCTAAGTGACAAATACATATACTTATTAGCAGCAACAATTATTATGTGTAAAATACCATATAAATACCCGAAAAATAATGAAAATACCAACAAAAAAAAACGAAAAACACATTTCTATTTCAGCTTACCATCAAATAAACACAAAACAAAGAGAAATACAAAATCGAAAAATGCATTCGAAATACTATAAAACGAAGTAAATAAGAAATACTAAGAGAAAAACCAGTTGGAAACTATTTACAAGCGGCTTGAAAAGTGAAAATGTTACACAAATGGCAAAAATGGCAAATGAAAAGAATACCTAAGAAAAGAACAAAAATGACGACAAGTCTAACTTGTTACGAAAAATCGAACCCAAAGAATCTCATTTCAAATGAATACATATAAATATGCATACGATAACTAAATACCAAAGAAAGAAAAGCAAACACACAAAAACAAAAAAAAACCAAAAAAAAAAAAAACAATAAAAACAAGAAAACATAAATGATGAAAAAACAAATATATACATATATATATATGTGTACATTGGATGAACTTGCATTAGCGACAACAATAAATGTTTTAAGTACTACAAACATACAGCAGACATAAATATCAGCTCTTAATTACAACAACAACTACACACACTCACACACAACTGAAAACAAAAAAATATATATATATATATATGTATGTGTATTACAAAAAATATGTGTTTACTTGGAAAAAAATAACCATACATGCAAAACTTCTCCCAACAAGCAGCAAAGCAAATCTTGACAAACATTCAACACTCAAGAGTGAAAAAAATAAAACAAAAAAACAACAAAAAAATAAACAGAAAATTACTAAAAATAACAAGAACAAAAACTATAACAAAAAGTTTACCAGTACTTTTCTGAAATGCATTTAAATGGAAATATTCAAAAGTAAAAAATTGTATTTAACATTTAAGTCAAATGTCCAAAAAACACCACTTTTTTGGGCAAATGTGAGCCCGAGTCTGAGTTCGAGTACAAGCATCGAGTACACTCGAACTGCAAACGAATGCACTCACTCAATTCACTCACTCACTCACTAACACACACGCACACACACTAACAGACAGACAGACACACACACACTCACACACACATACATACACGTATTTTTGTGTAAGAGTTTAAAGAAGAGCAGAAAATATGAACTACTGATTAATATGAAATATATTGAAATAAAATAAATTTCCAAACTAATACAAAACAAGTTTTTGCAATATACGAGTACTTCGAGAGAATTTCTTTGCAAATCTGTCAGAATATAGCTGAGTTTGAGCTATTTATGTAAAAAGGAGAATCGCTTTTAAGGCATAACTCGGCCATATCCTTAAGGATCTTCGCAGAATGGAGCTTATACGAAAATTTACTCTTGTTTGATATTCAAATAGTGCGCAAGAAGGTAAGTCAGAAAAATGAGAAAAATACGAGTCAAGCTCTGCCATTTCGAGAACTATGGATGTCAATGAAAGTCCTTTGCATAAAAAAAAAATAGTCCTTGGTCTAAAAATTTGAATAAAAGCTAGTAAAATAACGGTACTTTAAACTTTAAATAAAAAATGGCTCATAACTTAGCCATATTCCTAAAGATCCTTACGATTCCAACTGGCCAAAGGACATTCCAAGAAAACAGGAAATTTCTGAAATCGACTCATATTCGTTCGCACTGCGACTTTAATTTTAAGAGTTTGAATTCTTAGATGACCCCATAAACCTTCGATAGAGGAGCTCCTCAGAAATCTAGTCATACTGCACATCCTTTAAAAAAACGCTAAAGATATGTATGAACTGGAGCCTTTTTTTAGCTTGAGAGCAATTTAGCCAATGCAGCAACCCAATTGAGTGTAACTGGTGCATGTACCTGCTGTCACCAAGGGCAATCTGCTAGCTAAACGGTGCTTGAAGGAAACGATACTTAAAAATACATTTTAAACAAAATCAGGACAACTTAACTTTCTGTCGTAGATCCTACTAAAATCGGATATAGAGCTTTTAGTTAGCCTCATTTTAAATATTTACCCTTTGTTTTAAAAACGCTTTTGTTTTGTAGCAAGTCATCAGTCCCAAAAGCTGCATTTTGAAAGCTTTCAAAGCTTAGTCCTGCAACCCACTGCCAGCATGTTTGAATGTTCGAGTTTGATGAGATGACAGCGCTTGTTAACTGAGTTCTTCAATATATATTCCAATGTCACTAATATGTGTATATGTAACTAAAACAAACAAAACAAAAATACAGGTTTTATTAAATTTTAAGCACAAAAGTGAAGTGCATGTTGGTCCCGTTCGGTTGCAACAGGTTCGTGTTCGACACGGTCACAAGTTGCCGTTCGCATTGGCGTTGACGTCGCCGTCCCAAAAAAAAGAACGCCAAACGTATTTCAGTTGACATTTACAAACGCGACGCTGCAGTCGCTGGCGACGCTCGACTCGACCAGTCTCTCTCTCTCTCTCTCTTAGCTCGCACTCGGCTCGGTTCGTCGCTGAACAGTTTCGCAGCAGGCAGTAGCAGTAGCAGAACAAAAGCAACAATAGTCGTAAAAGTTGTTGGTTGAAACAGTTGCTGTTGCTGCCGTTATTTTTACACCAGTTGTTCTGTTTCCATTCGCTTTATTCCATTTCAAACTCAACGTGCGTTTCTCACTTTCTCTCTCTCTCTCTCATTCTCTCTCTATCTCTCATTTTTGTTTTGTTTTCAAGTGTGTGTATGTATGGGTATGAGTGTAATTGTGAGTGTAGTAATTTTTGTACTGTTTGTTGTTGTTATTGAATTTGTATTTTTAGTGCTTGCGTGCGAAATTCGGTGTCAAAAAAACGAAACAATTTTACGTGAGAGATGTGAGCAGAAGAAGAAGAAGGCCTTGAAATGTCCTGAAACAGGCCAAAAAAAGAAAGGCAGAAAAAACAACAACAAATAACAGAAAATCAATGTGCCAGTGCGTATGTGTGTGTGCGTGCGTGTGTGTGCGTGCGTGTGTGTGAGTGTGTGCAAGTCGAAAGAAAATCCATAAAGCGCGCTGCAAAACTCGTCGTCGTCGCAGTCGAGCTATGCGAATAATTTATAAGATTGAAATTAAAGACACCAAAAAAAGTGCTTGCTTTGCTGTTCGCTCGCACTCGCTCTCATTCTCTCTGTCTCTCTCTCTCTCTCTCTCTCTCTCTCTGTAGCAACCACAAGAGGCTAAAAGAAGGCACATGCATATTGCATACATACATACATATACAAAGAATTTCTTGGCAGCCCAAAATGCCGAAATGCCGCACGGCAATTCCCTTCCCCTTCCCCCCGACCAGACCCACTCCTACCTTTTGGGCACGCTGCAAAAATGTTGTAAACATGCGAGGCCAATGCTGACGTTGCTGCCAACAGCGACGCTGGCAGAGGCACAGACAACGGAACAGCTGATACGCCTTGGGGCAACTCACACAAGCACACAAAGTCAAAGAGTGTGTGTGTGTGTGTGTGTGTTTGGAGTTTGACAACACTGCAGCAAATTACTATGCAAGAAACTCTAAGTAGCGAGTAAAAGTATATAGCGAGTAGAAATTAATAGCGAGTGCATTTATTACATTGAAAATGCTCGAAAGCAACTTCAAATAGTTATCATCATAAAATAATATTTTTTTTGACTCCTTAAATTAAAAGGAGATCATTTTATACTCAAGTCCAGCACAAACTTAAAAGAAGAATTTAGAAAACGGTTTTTTCACAAATTTTCAACATTCATTTATCGAGATAAAAATATGCGAGTACAACTCAAAATAGAAATCATCATTAAATATAATTTGTTGTGACATTTTGTTAGACTCCTTAAATTAGGAAGATGGCATTTCATAGTCAAGCCCAGCACAAACTTAAATGGAACATTTAAAACAGATAATTTTCACCAATTGTCAACATTCATTCTGATAAACAAATATGCAAAAGCAACTCAGAATTTAAACTTTAATATTGAGTACATTAAGAAATTAAATTGAATGAATTTACTAAAAACTATCGAAAATATATTCCACGTTATATTGTGTATTTTCAACTTACAGTTTAAGCATATTTCACTAAACTTAATTGACATTCTAATGCGTTAATTCAATTAACATATTTTGCCCGGTTGGTGCACAATATTTCTTGACACTTTCTTGCTGTACTCGACTTGAGCAGATTTGAGAGATGTTTAGTGCAGTCAACATGAAAGTGCCAATTACACTCAGCGAAAACAGGGTGATAAACGCAACGTTTTATTATCTAATTACCAAAAATAAAACATTTGTTGCTTAGCTGTAAGCCAATTTACTCAAAATAAAGATGGAAATATATAAATTGATTGAGATATATGTTGGTTTTGTAGCTATAATAAGATATTAAAAAAAAATCAAGAATCCTAACCGGTGTAAAGGTTCCCTTATGTTACTATATAGAAATGTCGATTCCTGTAACTGTGTGAAAATGTTGAATTTCGGTTACGATTATGAAGTTTAATCGGTAAAGTTGTGTTGGTTCCGGTTCCTGCTTGTGGTTTTTTATTCATTTATTTCGTTTCGCTTTGTGTAAGCGCAAATGAAGGCCAAACAACGAGCGAGGGAGTGAGAGAGCTAGAGAGAGAGAGAGAGAGAGAGAGAGAGAGAGAGAGAGAAAGAGATTGAGAGAGCTGAGCCAATCAAACTTAACTATGTCGAACTTCTTCTGCACAGTGTGACGAAAACACCAACAATAACAGCAGCAACAACAGCAACAACAACTGCAGCTCAATTTTCAGGCAGTGTAGGAGGCGGAGCTGCAAGAGGAAGAGAGGATTAGGCAGTGTTAGAGTGGAGGAGACAAAGTGCAGCTGCAGCTGCCAAGTTCAAAATCAACGCCTGACAATGACAAAGCGCTCCGCTGGGCGACAAGCAACAACAACAACAGCAGCAACAGCAGCAGCAGCAGCAGCAAGGTGTCGCCCGCCAGCAACAACAGCAGCAATCAAAGCAACAACAACAGCAACAATCAATGAGCGCAGCACGAGCTGGCGTCGACGCTGCGCAACAACAACAACAACAGGAACAACAACTGGAACAGCAACCACAACAGCAACTGGAACAGGAACAACAACAACAACAATGCAGTTGAGTCGCGCATCGTTTTACTCATCGCTGCCGGCATGTGGCATGTCCTGGCTGCTGTTCGTTCTGTGTCTGCTCGGCTGTCTGTGTTGTTGCACAGGTAATTATCGTGCCCGTGGCATGCCTCACACACACTTGACACTTGATTCTCATGACAACCCCAGAACCCCAATCTGATCCATCTGCTTGGCACACCGAGTGCCTTGTTAAAGGCAAACGAACGCTTGACGCGGATCACTTCTTACTCATCAGCTACGTAGTTATGTATTCTGCTTACGTTCATACGTTAAAAATTATAGTATTATAGTATGTTATGAGTATTTGTATAGTGACGTAGTGCATTACGTTATTACGTTATATGGGATTGCCTTATGTTCTTATATAACGTATTACGTTAATAAGTGGCAATTTACTTCAAACCATTTATAGCAATTCATCTTCCATTACGTAATTCTTGCGTAATGAAGATTAACATTACGTTATTGCGTTATATGTCTTACGTTATTACGTAGTGCATTACGTGAAGAAGTGAGAAGTTGCTCCAAACAATTTTTAACAATTCATCTGCCATTTAATAAGCCTTACGTTATGACGTAGTTCTTTACGTTGTTACATTATATTATATTGCCCAAAGGTGCTTACACATCGTATTCAGATCCTTAAGATTGAATAAAAACAAGAAACCCAAAAGACAGCCGACTACGTAAGTGTACAATTTGCGCTACAAATTACATATATATTTTTGTCCAATTATTTGATCGATCTATGGTTCCGTAATGTCATTTTATATTACGATACTGCTACGTACCGTAATGATGTAACGCTACGATATTTTGGTTAGTAATCGTATCAATCGTATTCCGGTTACTAGGTCTTACACAAACTTTTTAATTCCGAGTCCGGATTCGGCATCTGCATCTGCATCGGGGGTTTTTTTTTACATAAGGGTTGTGGTTTCGGCTATCGTTTGACCACCCTGTATTTAGTACTAGAGATAAGTGTTATTTACGTCTCGCTTATGGCCAAGAGTCTCTTTTAGCGATTGTCCGCTGAGATTAAAGAGACTCTGGCCTTTTATAGTCCTTCAAAGCCCACCAGTCAAATAATAAATAATGCCCGAAAAACAATTGGCCCAAGAATAAATGCAAAAGGCCATTTGAATATGCGGCGAGGGGCCCAAACCAAACCATAGACGACAATGGCCTTGACATTGCAGCCAACATGCAAAGCTGTTTTCATTTTGGTATTTTTGTTTGGTTGCCATGTCGCCATGGCTGAAACACCTGGCAAAGACTGGGCAGTAGCGAGGGGCGTGGCACACTCAAATTTCTAGCACTTGTGCAACAGCAAAACAGCAACTGCAACAACAGCAACTTTGTGCGAGCGACAACATTACAAAAATTTGACCAAATTTTTCTGGCCGTAAAAACAGAAGTAAAAAATAAAAAGTTTTCATTATAGAAACGAAGACAGACAACAAAAACAGATGACTACTTTTCGATGGCTAAGCACAGAGAGCAGCAGAACAGAAAATCAACAACTTCAACAACCATTTGATACTCTTTCCTTTTTAGGATTTATAGTTTACCCTATTGTTTTGAGATTTCTTCCACTTCATCAGCGGGAAACCTCTGAGCGTGCTTCGCTGTGTTAATCTTGCCATATTCCTAAAATCCAGAGATTTACCTATCTTTTCCATATTCGATGTCTCACACTTTATCTCTCCCTTTCTATATTCTTGGCGTTTTTTTCTTCCCTTTTTAGTGAGCTACAAACGCCTATCAAATATTGCTTTGACTTGGGTTTTTTTTCTGGGTTTCCCCAATCCTTTAAATAAATAGTTGACCATTTTACATTTGAATACATGAGAATTTATGTCCTTTATCTTATATTATTTTTCCTTAATTTTAAATTTGGAATTTAATTTATCCATTTAAATTCAATACTCGAATTAAATTCAATTCGTAAATTAAATAATACATTTAAAATCTGTGTTGTTGACATTAAATGAACTTCAATTTAATAAGCTTACTCGAAAGTATTTCAAAATCATTTCAAACTCCTCTTAAAGCTCAGCTAAAACTTATTTGCGTGTGTCAAATAGCTTTTAAAAATAATTGCAGACAACTTCAAGTTGTAATATGTATTGGAGCATTTAGAAAAATAGCTTTAAAAATCTACAAATACAAAAGTGTAGACAATTTTAAGTTGTAATTTCTTATGAAGGGTATACAAATGTCGGTATATGCATGCAAATTGAACTTTTGCCAGTTTCTTGTTGTTATTGACGCACATGTGAAAAGTTTTTGCCAAACTATTTATTTGTGGTGGTCCTGGTGGGCAGCATTGAGTTGACGAGTTGTTCTGTTGTTCTGTTGTCGAGTTGTTGCTGCTGCTGTAGCTGTAGCTGCCACAAGGCACAACAATCTCAAGTTGCCATTTCTCTGCCTCGTCCGCTTGGCAGCAATTCGCATTCTTCTCTCTGCATAAAGCAAACATTTTATTGGCAAGTTATGCGCAGCTGAGTTATGGAAAATCATTAGACAAGGATGTCAAGGCGCAAAAGGTCGAGTTCATAGAAGCATACCCCCAATACAATATACAGAATGGAACACAAGCAACAACAAAATGAGAGAATTTCGCTCTATTTTTTTTATTATCTCTCATTCTATGGGTAAAATAGGCTAAAATATACACAAAGATATATCTGATTGAAGCAAGCAAACGAGTCCTTTGCTGATACGCTTTACACTTGTGTCAAGTACAAATATGCTTCTGACTGAATTTGGAATCTGCTCACTTAATTATGCAACATTTAGTGCAACGTCTTATCCAAGTGCACTTTCGCCCACTTATGACTAACTTATTAGTTGGATTATGGCCAACTGCTATCAACTGCAGCTAACAGATTACATCAAGATTTGCTCAGCTGGGCCAAATGACCAGCGACAAGCGACAAGCGGCAGGAGACAGGCGACACAATTCAGTCAGGACATCAGACGTCAGAGGACGGACGAGAAATCGAGTCGAGTCATTTTGGATCGATAGTTGGCTGTTGGGGTAGCAACTGCACCAGCTGCTAATTACACAGTCAAACAATCCGAAAGTGCGACACACGATACACCCACACACAAGCACACACACAGCACACATACACAAACACACAAACAACCACACACCCTCATAGACAATGTGCAATTGGTAATTGACAGCGATAACTGTGTTGATTGACGAGCAATCAAAGCCATTTCACATTCAAACTGCATGCGTTTAGTGTACGTGTCGAAATGTGTCTGCATTTTAAATTGTCCCCTTTGAATAATGGATGTGAGTAGCGAATAGCGATTAAGAAATGTGAGTAACGAGTATCGAGTGACGAGTGACGAGTGACGAGTATATAATAAGCGACGCTAAGCAAAAACAGAGCAGCAGAGTATCGTAATCTGATTATGGTAAAGGTTATGAATTGGTTCAACTTTCTTTTCTATATTCGCTTCCATTATCTTACTTTATAGTCAAATAATATTGATTTCGTTTCCGCTTACTTGAAAAAGTCCTTTAAAATAATCAGCCCTAAACATTAAAAGTTGAAACTCGACCTTTTGGGTTTTCCCATTGATAAGATTGGTCTTCATCAAGCAACTCATTGAAAATAATTGATAAAGACTCCTACAGAGCAGTTACAGGAACCAGTGGTAGTTGTTCATTTAGTACCACAACAGAACCAAATACCGAACCTGTTCATAACCTCTAACTTAACACTGAGATTTTGCAGTTTGCTTGGCAACAGCCATGGCTCTTTTTTTAACGCCAGCCCAAGGATTCTTGTAGAGGGGGCTTAGATCTGGCAGGACTTTCTATGAGCACTAAGGCGAAAGGGTCGTCAGCCCACTTTGCCTACCCAGCCCGGCTTACATGCCACATGCCACATGCCACATGCGACACACGTTGACAGCACGCGTCACCAGAGAACGAAAGAGAGACAGAAAGAGAGAGACAGAGAGAGACAGAGAGAGGAGAGAGAGAGAGAGAGAGAGAGAGAAAGAAAGAGAGAATTTACATTAGGCGTTTGACGTTTCACTAATTGCATTGCACAAACCATTCCAAAATGGTTTTATAATCTTTGCTTCCGTTAACAATTCAACGGCGACAACAGAAACAACAAACCGCAAAAACAACAACAACGACCACTTTTCCTTCAAGCTATTTTTCCGCAACACACACACACACACAAAATCTCATTAGCGAAGACCAATAATTGGCAACACACACACACCGAGAGAGACACACACAGACACACACACACACACACTGTGGCACTCGGTGTTAGGCACAAGCTGCAAAGTTGACGGCTGCAACTTTCTCAACGTCACAGAGCCCTGACACTGCCTGACATGCCCCTACCCTCCTCCCCCCGCTCCGCTCTTTCAGCACTTCGGCATTGCCATAATGTGTTTGTGTGTGTTGCCTGTTGTTTCATGCCACAACAATTGTAACCACTAATGAACTCTCTTCTAATTGCGAGCATTTTGATGGCTCAAATAGCCGTGCCTCAAATTGAAGTTGAAATTGAAACTGAAATTGAAGATTGATGTGCGAATTGATTTTCAAATAAAATTGACATTTAAACCGTCAACTTTAAATTGAAATTGAAAATGCAATTCTTCAAGAACTGAGCAAGTCTGTAAAAGAATTAGCATAAGAATAGACGAAAGAAACTACAAAACCAACCCATTGTTTTTTTTTTTATTATTTAAATATATGTAATATATTTAAGTAAATCGGCGAGAATCTCGAGAAAATCGGCATACTTTTTGGCAACAAAGGTGAATCAGCTTATTGATTAGAAAGTATATTTCCATAAAAACCAGGGTTTTTCCTTTCTTTATTTTTTTTTTTTTTTGGAGGGTGAGAGTGAAAAGGTCATTTTGCCAGCAGGTGTATTTTATTTTGGAATACAAGGACAACTGCTATTGGCCTTGTTGCATTTTAAATGATACTAAATTATGTTGAAAATTTGTAATCAAGTCCAATTCAAATGGGATGAGTGCCAAAATTGATTTTCTACACAAATAGAACACTGGACTCCGCACACTTAATCAGATTTAGCCCCATCTCAGCAAACAGCAAACCCGCCCCCGGCACCCCAGGGACAGGTGCTTCAGCTTGAAGATACACTAACAGAAAAATACTGTTCGCTATTAGTCCTTAAATGCCACTCCATAAAATACACTTACATAAGTGATTCTTTTCTTACAAAACTCGGTTTCTTAAACGACTTTGTGCTTGAAATAAGTGAAAAGCTTTGTAAAAACTTACAACTCTTGATTAAAAATATGTATATATATATATATATATATATATATGTATATAAATCTTTAGTTAAATACCAGAGCAAAAAACTTTCAAGTTGCTAATTTAGACACTTAAATTCTTGGTTCTTGAGGAATTATTCAAGAAATTGAGTATTTGTAAATACTTATTTTTCCTAATTTCTATTTGGTTTGAGTAGAAAATTTGAGTAGCAAATCTTTGGCACTTTTTTGTTGTGAGTGTATTTATGGCTGCCTTGTGAGGAGGTCACCAGCTAAATGTCATAACAAAAGCTATTTATAGGTGAACCGCATGGGTGCACATAATCGCCGACACCTGCCCACCCCCCTTCCCGAAACCGTCTCTTACCATTCAAGCTGAGATTTGGTAGTGCGGTAAATAGGGGTCAGGTTGGTCCGAGGGAGCAGACAGGGAAACAACCAAGCGGCGACTCACGCAAACCAAAAGGGACATTAAAAAGTAATAAGCATAATTGTGAAATGTCGCCAAGAAGACAAAAAAAACAAAACCCAAAAAGAAAGCCATGAAATAGCAAGCGACAAAAAAAATAACAGCACTTGGCAAAAAATAATACTAAATTCGAATTAAAGCAGCCTTGTATCGATTAAAGAGATTTAAGAATTTTATATATTTTGACCAGGCTATATGGCTATATGTACTGTTCAAAAAATAAGACCAACTGGCATTGCCCAATAATTTGTGGATGCCAGGACATGTGCTAATTTTCGTCGAGTGTAGCGCGTTAGGCTGAGGTGAGTGAGATTGTGGCATGTAAGGAAGCGGGACGTATACGACACGTTGGCCCAACTTTGACCCAAGACAGCTAAACTGTTTGGCCGACAGATGGCGCACAAGTTGAGCGCTTGTTTTTAATTATTCAGCAATCTCAAAGGGACCCCCGCTCGAGACGTCGTCAGCACAAAGGCCTCAGCACAAAAAACCCGTTGCCAAACAAAACGAAACAAAACAAAGCAAAACGCAACGAAACGAAACAAAAGCAATGCAAAAAGGACTGAACAAAACAAGGCGCACAAACAACTGCAACTGCAACTGCAACTGGATTGCTGCAGCCGACCAATTGTCGCCAGCGACCCAACACAGCCCTTTGCCAATTGTCCGACTAGCGAAATAAAAAAATTAATTTGAAAAAAAAACTGGCATGCAAAGAGTTTGCGGCACTTTCGCCGACGTCGACGTTGACGTTGACGCCTGACGCCTGACGCTGTTTGGCTGTTGCCAAAGTTCGTTCAGTCGTCCGGAAGTTGCTTACAACTTCGAACTATGTTTCAAGTGCCAAAAAGCACCCAGTGCGACAGCAACTGCAACTGTAAATGCACTTAGCAATTTGCCCGCAAGGGAAAGTGAAGGGGGAGGGGGAGGGTGTGCTTTAAGGTCGAGGCCCATTTAAATTCGCATCGGCTCAAACATGCGCTACATGGTTTGATGCTAAAAGCTCACTGCAACGAACCTGCGTCGCAACATCCAACATGTCTGCTGTTTCACTAGCACACAAGCAAACATGCATGAATCGAACCAACACAAGCGAGTCCATTTCAATATCTAACCATCAATCTAGATGCCAGCATCCAAAATCCTTGACTTGAAAATATAACTAGTATCTGTATGCAGGCATACAGCTGCGGTCAATATAATACACATATTAAAATGATAGTCCTTCAATGTATTATACTTATATATATTTTATATATATTTTTATTAAATTATTATTGAAATTCATCAATATAATAGTAGTGGAATAATAGTGAAGTTTTCTCAGCTTACCTTGCGGCTAATGAATATTTCTAAAAACTGGATATGGTGGTTAAATTTTACTACGATTAGTGGTATGGGAAAGTAATAGTATTTTTAAACATTCCCAGATGAGAAACTAAACATTTTTGGCTTTGCTGAATTGAATTTTTCTTCATATTTTATCACCATTAAAAGGGGCATATTTTTATTAAATGCTTCGAGAAGCAGCAACTGAACTGAATATTACAAATATAAAAATACGCTTTCGGTTTTTTCTTTTACACATCTAGTTGCTCTCGAGGAGGACTGCGTGGACTTTCAGGGTAACAAGGTGAATCATGGGATGCTCTATGTGCCCGGACCAGGTGTTTGCAGCCTATGCGTTTGCTATCATTCGGAGCCGCTGTGGTGCAAGGCCATTTACTGTGATCCGCCCTACGTAAGCATTATAAAACTACTCTATCTCTCTCTCTCTCTTTATATATATATATATATCTTCAAAATTCCACATGTTCTTCTATATGTGTAGTTCTGCAAAAACTTCAGAGTGGGCGAACGCTGCTGCGAATTCGAGTGTTTGGATCCGCCCGGCGAGGACAAGCTTTATCAGGTGAGTGATGTGAAGTCTACCAACTGTTATAGATTGTATATATTTATTTGTTTTCATCATTATGTTCTCTAGATCATTATTATATATTTTATTAATAGTATAAACTAAACCTCGGCACGACCGACTCTAAGACTCTCTTCGAGTGAGAGGATTGCTAAATCTGCTCAGTCTGTCAACTCTGACAACGATTCCTGTTCTGAAATCCAGCCTAGCGCTGTCAGTCACTTGATTTATTTCAATGTTCTTATAACAACATGTTAGCTACATATTTAATACAGATATATACATATTTGCGCTGCTTTATTTACAGGAACGAATGCGTAAACGTGCCGAGATATTAGCCGGAAATAGTACCGCCAGTCAGGTGCAGATAAAGGTCGCACCTTTGGCCGTATCCACAATGATGCTCAGCTATTTGGGCAACACTTTTCTTAACTTATAACTTGAAGGGAAGGCGCAAGAGTAACGGCGTTTAGCTTTAAGTCAATAAATCCCCAAAACCCAAAAACCCAGATCTTAAGTAGATAGTGGGAAAGTTCATTTTTGTTAACAATCCCCCTCCGTCGGCCCCGCTCCATTCCTCCCTCACAAAATGGATACTTATTACAATGTAATAACAGCAACCAACAACATTTACAAATACACTTAAGTGCATTCAACAGATATAAAATATATCTATATAGAAAATAAAAAGAAAACAAGCAAAACACCAACAAAAAAAACTGGATGTACTACAGAAAAAAAGTAGGTTTTCAACTTATATGTATATGTGTACTACTACTATATCCCTAGTCTTATGTAGGTACAATAATACCGGTAATACCAGCATCTAAATCATCTATATATATATACAATACAATATAATGCCAACCGACATTTTTTTATTCGAGAAAAGTCGGCAAAAAGAAACCGAATCAAGCCGTAAAATATTAAAAACAAAAACCAAAATAACACTCATGAAGCGAACGTAAAAGACAGTCTTTAATTAGCCAATAAGTCAAGTTTAGTATATAGATGATATATACAATTATATATATATATATATAACTTGTATATACGCGGATCAAAACTTGTTGATTAGTGTTTAGCTAAATGAATCAAGTACTATGATAATAGTTGATAATAGCATATATATATACTATAATACTATATCAGATATGCACTTGATATAACTTTCTTTTAACAACACACACACTCACACACAGTAACACACACTCAAGTTCAAACACCTAGTGAAATTTTCTTCTTAGTCGAGCACTCTCGACTAGAGCAGTCCTCTTTGCTTGTCCATAGATAGAACCTAAGATATTTTGATTGCAATTACATAACTGTAGTAAATTACACATATCATAAAGTACACACATACACACACACACACACATGGAGTCATGGTATATATATATATATATAAATATAAAGTCATATATTTTTTGCATTGGTGCTAATTTTATTGTAAATTAAACTTGATTCAGACACACACACAGTCACACACACAACCGCACACACATCATGATGTTGATGCCGAATCAAAGCCCATATCTAAAAATGATATATATATATATATATATAAATATATATACTACTTAAAACCCTAAAAAAAAAAACTCTAAGCTAACCTTCAAAAAGTTGTACATTTTTGTGTTTTTATTTTTGCCAGCCGATGAAAATCAAAGAAACCTAAAAAAAGAAAAAAAAATATAATTAATAGTCTAACAAAAACAAATTCAGAAAATTCAACCAAATTTCCTTAGTAACAATTTTAATAGCAGTAACAAATAATTAAAAACTTTAAAAAAAATCATAAACTAATGCTTATAGTTGAATTTTGATTAATTTCTTCAGAACTCGTAGCACGTAAGCTCTTAAGCAAATAAAAGTCCCGTCTCTTTCGATAAACCAAAAAAGGAAAATATTTATATATATAATAAAAAGTACTACTAGGTAAAAATTCTAGTTCTAGTTCTAGGCATCTATTGCAGGACCAGCTAAAGCAAACGTCAATCTAACAAATGCATTCAAAAAACAAAATTATAAGTGAAATCAAAAAATACCACAACTAATGGAAATACTTACTTAGACATATATATATATATATATGATTATATGATATACTAAGAAGTACGGCTGTGAAAATTTTTTTGTTTTCGTTTGCTTCAAACGCATGTAACTCAACTGTAAATAATATATATACATATATGTATGAGATATATATATATGTATTTCTATCTATATGCAATTCAATATTTAAAAGCAGAGCATAAAGAGCGAGAAGAAAACGCATTCTCAGATAACCGAAAAGTATTTTAATAACAAGAATTGAATAAGGCAGTGACGGCAATGTCGTCAGATACCTTTGCAGTCTATATATATATATATATAGATAGAGAGAGAGAAAGAGTAATACGATCTGAAACAGTGAGGAAAGCACTGAAACGTCAGCTACAATTCAATATATATGTATTTGTATCTGATATATAGTGTTCCGATAGATAAACTATAGTCTTGAACTCTCAAAGATCGCAAAAAATATTCACTGCAAAGGTACAAAAATAAAATCATAATAATATTAATAACACAAAGAAGCAGCAACAATAAGCAAATGATCCAAACTGAATGTACAATTCAAATGCCACAATATATAAGTATATATAAATATATATATATATCTGACCAATATGCAAACGTATGTATATACATATATATATGCATTCTATATATATTTATGCATAAATGAAACTCATAAATTAATTATGTGTATTTTTAAGATGACAAATTTTAATAGAATTCAAAAACATTATACTAAAATACTATGCCTAAACCTAAAGCGCTTCAAAAAATAACAGATTACTACTAAATAAAAATAAATAAAATAAAAGTAAAAACAAAAACAATTTCAATTTATAGAGAGACTCAATAACAAAAACGCAAAATTGGCTTTAAAAACAATGTTAATACAAATATAAAATACATATATAAAAATCATTTAAGAAGTATATTTCAAAAAGAAGAAATTAAAATATATATATAATTATTATAATAATATTAATGAAAGGAAAAACACTAAATGCATATAAGTATTTCAACATTTACCTTGAGGACGTCACGTCTAGCTCATTTATAAAATGGTACGAGTCGGTATTTTTATTCCAATGTTTCGGTTCTTAGATAGATCCCCAAATAAAAAAAAGAATAAACACTTGCATATAGAACTTACAACAAACAACATAATAATATAAATAATAATAAACCCGTCTAAAAAAGCTTTGCCTCTAAACAAAAAAAAACCTTGATAAAACATTTTATAAGAGCACTAGCTGCCAGAGTATGTATCTGGAATACCCATTTCCCCATTTTCCCTTTACATGGCATGACATGGCATTAATAGCTAAAACTTATCCTGTATATGAAAGTAGTGCACACACACACACACACACACACACACACACACACACACACACACAAAGAAGATAAATGTTATGTAATATATTTTATTTCAAGAGCAACATCACTGAGATAATAACATTAAAAAACGATCTTAACACAAACAATTTAAAATGTCATTAAAGTTCAAAGGATGCCCTACCCAACATATTAAATTTATTATAATTCCAATCGCATTATTTATCAAAAGGATTTCAAATCATGTATGCATATATTACCAAAAATATGTATATTCCAAAGTACCAGATAATTTTAACATAAAATAAATATTAAAATAAAAAAAAATATTTTCACAATAGCTTAAAAAACACGATCTTTCATTTCAATCATATATTGGACATAAGGGTCAGCTAAGGATTGATTCAAAGTTGGCATCTTAATATATGTTATACTCTGGGACACTCCCACCTTCAAAAACCTTCAATTGTCGAGCTAAAGTTACCAAACCTGGCATGTAGATTACTTGGAACCTTCCCCAATGATTGGTAAGTGAATATTTCCTCAATTTTATCTATCAAACTTTGAAGGTGTATTACTAAGAACCTTATTCATCGATTTGAAACCCCTTCGAAATGGATAAAAAGAGTATAATTAAGTTGTGCCAAAGTGTGTAACAAGCTTGCATATGGATAATATATATAACAAGACAAAATATCGATAAAAATCGGTTTCCGATAGCAATATAAGCATAATTCTTTAGATATATGTTTTTTTTATCGAGATTACCTTGATCACCTGTTAAAAAAAATCATAGTTTCATATTCAGGAGTATTGTTTTCCTAGACGAGCTCTCTCGACTAGAGCATTCTTACCCTCCCTGCTGAGTTGAGCATCTCGTTTCTTTCTCGCTGGAAAACCAAAAGGGTAAACAAAACAAACAACACAAAAACCAATTTTCCATATTCACATTTATTAAACACTAAAGTGGTAAAGTTTTTTGTATTTTTGTTCAGCCATAGCGATTAAAAAAAAAAATATATCGAATTTCCAAAAAAAAAATGTGTGTTTATGTTCGACGCTTAAACCTAAGCATATAAAAAAAAGTACATATGCTTATATTTATACATATATATATATATATATATATATATAATTTTGTTAAATTTCTTATTAGAAAAATTTCACAATTAGATGTAGATTGTAGGCTGTTGTTGTCATCATCTACGCCTAAATATAGTATATATATACATATATATTCACTTGTTGGTCTAACTCTCTCTGTAGCATAATGTTAAATTGTGGATGTGTGTGTTTTAAAACCGATTCACATTACTTTTAGTACTATATAAATTACGAATAGTTAAAAAAAAAATGGTTGTGTATATCTAATAATAATAATAATAATAATAATGATCATAATATAGTTAATATACTATTATAGTATGTTACATTATTAGTTAGATCTTTATGCATTTAGTTTAGGTATTTAATGTATTTTTAACTATTTTATGTAAATTTCTCATAATGGTGATTTGCGTATTGCTGATTGATGGAAAATACTACATATATATATATATATATATATATATATATATATATATGTTAATTTATTTAATTCGTATTTCATTATTTGTTCCATTCAGTTGAACTTTAGAGACTTACGTGGCTACGAAATTTGTCTTAAATATTTAATAGTAGTATTTGCAATTAGTAATTTCTCTTTTCTTCGACTTTTCGTATATATAGTATTTGATGAAATTGTTGGAATACCTATATAGTAAATAATATTTTTTAGTTTAAATTAGCTTAGTTTTGTGTTTTGTGTTTTTTTGTTTTTTGTTTTAAATCATTATCATACAAGTGGCCTTACAAATTTTAAGCTACATTTAAATTACAAATACAAACTAAGACAGACGAGGAGAGGGGCGGGGTGGGGCTGGGCGGGGCGGGGCGGGTTCTAGGAAGGGGGAATGCATAAATCACGAACTGCGCTATAATCATAAACAAGTACACGGCAACTGAGATCCCAAGAGCAAGTATTTAACACGTACTTGATTATTACTATACCGCAGCTCGTCGTGGTGACCCCAACGTAATTAATGCCTAACTTTCATCTACATCATACCCAAATGTCAATTGTTTCGTGAATTGATCTTTAACCCATTCGAACGTTTAAATGCCAGACAACAAGCAAAAGGTGGGGCAATTACACCCAACACCTGATATTGACAACTTTGATGAACCTGATGAAAGCCCAAAAGGGAACCGCAGACTGGCTTGAATGGTCTAAGGACAATAATCAGTTATTTACTGTTAAGCAAAAGAAATCGGAATTGATTGGCATTTGGGGATGAAGTAGATGAAAGTTAAGAATCACGACCAGACTAATTCTTGACCTGTGATTGTTTCGATTGCTTCTTCGAGCATATTCTGCTGATCATTATTGTCTTGAGCACCATCCAAGCCAGTCTGCAAGTCAATGTTCTTCTTCTTGCTCTCGGGATCACCATTTCTGTGTAGTTGATTATTATTATAGCGTAGTTTCGTGATTTATACGGGGAATGAATGGCAACGTTCAGATTGCTGCTGCTACTGCTGCTGCTGCTGCTGCTGCTGTGAATCACATTCACTTTGCAACACTGGTGCAACCAGGCTCCGCTACGATGCTGTTGCGCAACACAGGCGAATAGAT